>CM060901.1:906623107-907873107 GCA_030737815.1 Allium fistulosum
CGGACCGGTTGTCGTTAGATCGGGAGCAAAGCTCGTGCGATGAGAGACATGTTGGCGACGTCGATTTGTTCTTTAGTGGGATGTGGAGGGAGAAAGTGGCGATGGATGATCGACCTTGGTGGGTTTGGAGTGGAAGCTACAGGCGAGAGTTTAAATATTCAGGGAAGATGATTTGTTAAAGGATTATGGTAATTAATTAAGCGATTTAAGTAATTAATGATTTTAATTAATCCAATATCTTATGAAATAAATATCTTGCTCATACGAGGTCGGATTTAGACGTGTGCTTTTGTGTTGCACTTGTAATAGCATTATCTTCGTGATGGAACTGGTTTCGTCGAATTTGGAGCAAGTGGAATTTTGAGCTAAAATCTAACGTCATCAAACTGGAACGTGAAAGTGTCCACTGAAATTTTGGTGAGTTTACTCACCTCTAAATATACTATATGATATCTATGTTGCAATAAATTATTGTTGAATGCTTGGATGATAGTTGATAGTTTCAATGAAGTATAAATTAATGATAAAATTATAGTGATTTAATTTAATTACGTTTAACGTAGTTAAATTAGTTATACTTCACTGTGATATCTATTTAGTAGAATAAAACACCGTTCTGCTATAATTGAATTGAATAGATTATGTTGAACATCTATCGAGCAGAATAAATCACCGTTCTATGCTTGCAAAGTAAAAAGATTATTTTTGAAGTTCATTAATATGTGGATTAATTAATAAATGATATGTTAGCTATTGATTGCTAAGTGTTGATAATAATATATTTATTATTATTGTTTGATTGTTTGTTTGTTTGGATTTGAATTCCTGCTTGAAAAGAGGATTGCATAAACAACCATTATTTTGCAGGGGACCTTTGTAGAGAGACCCAGAGGGGTTTCTCGTCATTATTAATTTACTGTTATATGCATCTTACTTATATTCTTATGTTGCTTATTTTGATGTTTGGTTGAAATATTTGTGGTATACTGTTTGAGTCGTGTAAGTGCCTTCATAGTGATTGTCGCTATACCGTCACTTATGAAATATCATCTCCTTAAACCTTTATGTGTGTTGAACTTGTGCTTGTATTCTTACAAAAAAAATGTTTGGTCGCATTTTTGCACTTTGAAAATTGTTTAAACCATATTTTCAAGTACTATTGAGAATTTTGAAATATAGGATAAGTGTTGTTTTAAATCTATAAAATGATTATAATTTGATTGATTATCTTTTAGGATAATTAATGTTGCTTTAAATTCATAAAAAGACTATAAATTTGAATAATTATCTTTCAAGATAATTAATGTTGTTTTAAATCTGTAAAAAAGATAATTAATCCAATTAATTATCTATCGGGATAATTAATTTAGTTTAAAACCTATAAAGAGATTATAAATTTGATTAATTTTCTTTTGGGATAATTAATATGGTTTTAAATTTATAAAAGAGTTATATCAATTATCTTTTATGATGACTAACATTGTTTTGAATTTATAAACGTATTTAAATTTGTTTAATTATCTTTTCGAGATAATTTAATGTTATTTTAAATTTATAAAGGATTATAAATTTGAATTAATTATCTTCCAGATAATTTAATGTTATTTTAAACTTATAAAAGATTAGAAATTTGATTTATTATCTTTTGGGATAATAAATGTTTTTAACATTTGTTTAGATTTATAAAGGTATTTTAAATTGGTTTATTATCTTCCAGGATAATAAATGTGTTTTAAACTTATAAATGATAGTTTATAAATGAGAAAATCTTTTAAAAGGAATGTTTAAAAGTAAAGCTAAGTGTAAATTGTTTTTGGTTTATAGTAAACAATGTTTTAAGGACATTTATTTTTAAATCTTGTTTTAATACACTTAGAAATATAATTTTCTCTTTAAATGAATATTTTAAAGAGTGTTTTTAAAGTGTTTTACAAATATTTGTGATGTGAAAATCAAGCACAAGTGTGAGTCAAGTGTTTTAAAAGCTTGATTTAATTAATGACTTTAGGTACATGCAATTTAATTTCCATATACAATCATTTTGCTATTCTTGATAGTTGATTTATTGACTATCGATTTTGATTCTACTATCTACTTTGTGTTTCGTCTATTCAAGATGATTTGTTGCTCATTTGAGCATTGATATCCTTTTTCGAAAAATGACTAAATCCAAAGAGCAAGTAGACGTCATGCTATGTGGGGTTGCTCCCATTTGGATATTTTCAAATCTACTCTAGATTGGTTTCAATTACCTACATACACTAAGATGTGAAATACTCGGATTCTCGGTAAGGTTGGTGGGGCCCGTCTTGTACATTTTCGAGAGCCATCGTAGTTCTCAAAATTATTTCTTGAGGTATAATTTCGGTAAGACGGGTGCACCCTCCTAGTCATTGTTGGAAAATTACTTTTCCTTATTTGATTCAATTCTTTGATTCATTTTCTTAATTGCATCGAGAAGTGCTTGGAGCTCTTCTTGATGTTCAATTATTTGTTTCCATTCTTTTAAGTCTAATTTTGTTCTGACTTGTTTACATTCTTTCATCTATGGATGTTTTCCTTGTAAGGTAAAAACCCGTTCCATGTCTAGCGGCGTGGTCTCATAGAATTATTATATGTTCACCATATTATTTGAGTTTTCTCACGTTGTTTTTCCAGACTGATCCGAATGTTATTTTATTATAATACTCTGGTCATACCGAGTATTTTCCCAGGTTGTTGTTGGTGGGATATGGAGCTCAAGGATTAGAGCTGGATGTTCACCTGCTGTAGTATTTTTATTTTTCGTTGTATTATTATATATACCCATCAGCAATTATAAGGCTAGGAAGTTATAACTATCCAGACCGATGAGGTTTGTTTTTAACTCTGACATACCGTGTATTTTAGAGTGATAGCTTTTACTTTCTTTGTTATATTGTATGTTGTCATTCCGCTGTGAGATTCTGTTTTCCCTGTTCTTTTTCCTTTTCTTTTTACCCTTACATATGGCTTTCCAACACTTAGATACTCGACATTTGAATACCATGGATGTATTGAGTGTCGACTTTCAAGGGTCGAAAATTGTGTCGTTACATTTGGTATCAGAGCTGAAGGTTAAGCGAGAACGTTGGCTTTGGTGGGGTAAACTCATTTGAGATAGGGTAGATGACACCCTAGAATGAGTTTGAGAGTATTATATATATGAGATCGTATTTGTTATTGCTATAAAAACATATTGTGTTAATTGGTCTATTGAGTTGTTTATGAATTATGGTCAAGACGTGAGACGCCGCAGTGCCGATAGAGATTTCTAAATACTCGAACAAGGCAAACAGACATGATACTAATTTTTAAAAATTTGGTAAATGAAATATTTTATGTAGGAATATATTTTATATATATAAAGAAATAATTTTCAAATTTATGTAGTTAATTGTGGTGTGTTTATTTGTTAGAAATTGATAATATTTCTTTATTATCATTATTGTTTGATTTGTCATGCTCGGGTAGTTTAGGAGCACTGACTACTATTTGTTGATTGTTAATCTATGCTCGACCAGTTTATGAGCGATTATTGTTTAATAATTGCGAGTACATTAAAATGAACCCATTGTGAATTAAGTTTCACAATTTGACTATAAGGTGTTCGGAGAAAATGTTAATTTAAAAGTCATCTTCTAATAATGTTGGGTCAAAAATAAAACTTTTAATAAAATTGTTTAATATAATCTAAATGGGAAGACGAGGTATTTAAAGAATAAATATTTGTGGAAGGTTTATTATAATAAAGGAAAGTTATTATAATATAAGTTGATTTTAGGATTACATTTTATATGAATATAGTGTGTATATATAATGATTTACATGTTTCGTAAATGGTGTTTTATAAGTAAATGTGGTTTTTGAGAATATAAATCCCAATATTGCTTGAAATGATTTCAAAAAGGTTATTGAGAAAAGTAATAATGGTATTACTTGGAAGTATTATTAATTAGAATAAATATTTCAAAGAGAATTTTAACGAAAATACATTTTCTTTGGATAGTTCGGGGAAACATCCTGATTGGTTTTGTGGTAATATAAATAATCTTCTAAGTGATGATCGAATGTTTGCTTAGGCAAATGTTGTAGTGCACTTAGAAAATTATTATCTTTATCATTATGCGATCGAAATGAGCTCGAATCCGAACGAACCAAAAGTGAGTGTTAACGAATAAATTGAAAAGGTTATTTTATATACATAGGAATATATGTAGTATGATTTCAAAAAGGGTTTTGAAATAAAAATCGGGTATTTAGTTTTCAAGTTTCCCTAAAGGAAATTGATTTAAAATAAAAAGGTAATTTGATAAATGAATTATTTTAACTCTTGAATAGAAAAGAGTTGATTTTACTCAAGTTTTAAATGGGTTAAATTGGATAGGAAGATTTTAATAAGCATTGTTTTATTAAAACCATAGTTTTTGTTTAAACCATCTAAATTAGATAAACTACTTGATGTTATTGGATTGACTAATAAACATCTCTACCTTACAGATGTCTAAGGAAATTAGACTCTAGGATTGAGTTTGGATACCAACATCCTACTTTTCTTAGCTACTTACTGGACCGGATAGGTAAAGAAGTCGGAGTAGTCGACTCAATTTTTAAGACCCATATTTTATTTGGGCCTCCATTTGAATTTTGAAAAATAAAAATAAATAGAATAAAATTGACATTTGGTATGTACTCTTAGGATGTAGAAGTGTATCATGCAAGTGAATAAGAGTGGGGCAAGTTTTTAATTTAATGTTTTATAAAGTTGTGTCTTTATAAAATGTTTATAAACTTAAGTGGAAATTTATGAAATAATTCATAAATAATTTTAGTATTGAATGAAATACTAGAAATGAAAATAAAAGTGATTTAAAAAAAGATCGGTGTAGTTAAGAAATCAATAAAATTAAGTACATAAGTTGTTCGTAGATCATTTTATTCATACGGTTCTCGATCTAGGATTCAGGTACATAACTTCGGTGTGATTCACACTTGTCCAAAAAAGGATTTCTCGCTTGATTCTTGTCAGTGAACACTTGATTTGGATTCTCAATATGCCACTGAGGTTTTCTATCATAGTATATCGCTATGTAAGGAGAGTGGAGGTTTCTAATCAAGAAACCTGATCGGAGTCCGCACTAGGGAGGTCGTGGAAGCGACACTATTTCGAAAGTAAAATCTATGATCCGAGCAAGTGGTCGGATCAAATATTGAGTACAGATGATCTATGCACATCATATGGGCTTAAGTATATTTGTATGCTTTGTTGTGTGACTTAGAAAAATTTGGAAAGTGACTTTCAATTTTTTTTAAGGAAGCTTAGGTAATCTTCTAAGCAATAACCAAAGGCTGATGAGCGTAATGGTACGCTTAGGAAATTATCTATCTCCTTGGATGATAGAGAAAGTTGTGAACCTAAGAAAAATTCTAAATCATGTTTCATAGTCATTTAACATTTTAAATAATGTTAAGTGTTAGTTTATTCCTTTATGGAATTTGATTTGATTGATAGTGTGATTTTATAGACTACGGTTTATAAATTTGTTGTTTATTAGGACTTAAATCCTAGTGCTTTTGAAAAAAAGTGATTTCGAAAGAATTTGTGAAAGAAATAATAGTAATATTATTTCGAAACATTGGTGAATTATTATTACTTTAGGATATTTGAAAGGAGTTTTTGTGAAGCGTTTTTATGCAAATATTTTGTTATCACTAAAATTGGGCAATTGGGAGTTTTCCAATTTGGAAGACTCGCCAGGTATATTTATTTACTCTAGTTATTATTTTAAGAGGAACCAGAATACCACTGGATGCTCCATACTGTTTTGATTTTAGAGTTATATCATACTTTGGTAGGAGGAGCCCCATCTTGTCATCATTGATTTTGGTTTTAATATATTTCTCTTTGGAGGAATTTGAAAATATATTTTGAGTATAAAAAAACCTGGGCATTTAGTTCTAAATTTATCTTTTGAAAAGATTGGATGCGTGGTATTTTATTACAAAGTGTTCTCTGTACTTTTGTTGCATATGGTTGTTATATTATTTATGTTGCTTGTGCTTATGATATAAATATCTAGTGTATTGCTCTTTTGTCAACATGGTTCTCTTTTGGATTGTGTAAGTACAAGTTAGGTAAATGGATGCAAGAGATTACTATTTGATTTCTTGCACACCTGCATTCGCATCGAGACAGTATGTTGCTTGCTAAATAAAATTCAAATGCAATAAAGGTGTGTAGTATTTTTAAAGTTTGATTAATGATTTTATGCCTCAGATATGGAAGGCACTTGGATTTTGTTTTCTTTATTGATTTGGGCCAATTATGGCGAGTTGTATTTTTTTCGAATCAACCGTACAAAGGAGGTGCTATCAAAATTTTCCATAACATAAAATAATTTAATTTTTTAATAAATCATTTTAATTAATGGTTTTTAAACCTAAAGAGTTTGAATACGTTTTCTTCCTTCGGGAATTTCGGGGATGAAATTCTTTTACGGGGAAAGAATGTTACATTCCAGAATTTTATTGTTTTGATTTTGAACATTTAATTAATTTTAAACATTTAAATAATTGGTTTTTAAATTTTAATAACTTAAATTCAAATATATGGATCATTTAAATATTTGAATTATGAATTAAATATTAATTAAATGGATTTAATAACCTTATTTAACCCCTTTTATTTAAAAAATAATAATAGTGAACTCATTTTGTAAGTTTATTTACAATAATAAATGGTTCGAATAAATAACAAAAAAATCAATTGTTAATATAACAACTTGATTTTTATTGTAGTATTTTTAATTTAAATTATAGGATTTTTCCATAATTTTTAATTTGGAGAATATTTAAATTTTCGTTTGACGTATATTTCGGCAAAGGATGGTATTTATGTGATTTTACAGAATAAGATAACCGGTGTATTTTAATTTTGTTTTGTGATCGTATCGCATTTTTGTACGCGATCGTCTTTTTATTTTGCCGTTCGCGGTTTGTACATAAACGAAATTCTGTGCGGCGACGCATCGGAAATCACAAGATAAGTATAACTCTACCCATAGAAAGTTCAACATTGCTGACTTTTCCTTATCCCTCTTTCTCTTTTCTTTTATCTTTTTCTATAAGCCAAGAAAATTGCATCCACTCCTTTAAAAATAAAAAATAAAATCTACATTCCACTAAAAATCACCAAATTTGATTCTTTGAGTTTGTATAGGCTTGATCTTCAAATCTATGTATGTTTGGTAAGGCTCGGTCGATGTTTGGGGTGCTCGAATTTTTACAGTAAACTAGGGTTTGACTTCAACGTTGATTTAGGCGGAGATGGTCTAAGCAGGGTGTGCGAGCGAGTTCCTCTAAGCATCGTGCCTCTTCTCGAACCATTTACTCGAGCTCAGTAGTGCCAGGACGATTTGTGACTTCGTGTACAACCAGTTAGGGCATGGATGTCGTGATTTCGAAGGGGGTGCAGACCGATTGTCGTTGGGTCAGCAGCAAAGCTCGTGCGATGAGGGGCGTGTTGGCAAAGTCGGTTTGTTCTTTAGTGGGATGTGAAGGGAGAAAGCGGCAATGGATGATTGGTCTCAGTGGGTTTGGAATGGAAGCTACAAGCGGGAGTTTAAATATTTAGGGAAGATGACCTATTAAAAGATTATGGTAATTAATTAAGTGATTTAAGTAATTAATGATTTTAATTAATCCAATATCTTATTAAATGAATATCTTGCTCATACGAGGACAGACTTGGACGTGGTCTTTTACATTGCGCTCATAATAGAATCATCTACGCGATGGAACTAGTTTTATCGAATTTGGAGCAAGTGAAATTTTAAGCTAAAATCGAATGTCGTTCAATTTTAGATTAAACCGAAACGCGAAAGCATCCACTGGAATTTCAGCGAGTTTACACACCACTAAATAAACTATATGATATCTATGTAGCTATAGAATATTGTTGAATGCTTGGACGATAGTTGATAGTTTTAATGATGTATAATTTAATGATAAAATTATAATGATTTAATTTAATTGTGTTTAACATTGTTAAATTAGTTATACTTCAATGTGATATACATACATACATACATACATACATACACACATACATACATACATACATACATATATATATATATATATATATTTAGTAGAATAAAGCACTGTTCTGCTATAATTGAACTGAATAGATTATGTTGGACAGCTATCGAGTAGAATAAATCACCGTTCTGTACCCGCAAATAAAAAGATTATTTTTGAAGTTAATTAGTATGTGGATTAATTAATAAATGATATGTTAGCCATTGATAGCTAATCGTTGATAATAACATTTTTGTTATTATTGTCTGATTGTTTGTTTGGATTTGAATTCCCGCTTGAAAAGCAGATTGCATATATAACTATTGTTTTGTAAGGGACTTTTGACCCTAAGGGGTTTTTTGCCATTATTAATTTACTGTTATATACATCTTACTTATATTTTTATGTTGCTTAGTTTAATGTTTGTTTGAAATATTTGTGACATACTATTTTATTTGTGTAAGTGTCGTCATAGCGATTGTCGCTATACCGCCACTTATGAAATATCATCTTCTTAAACCTTTGTGTGTGTTGAACTTGTGCTTGTATTCTAACAAAATAAATGTTTGGTCGTGTTTTTGCACTTTGAAAGTCGTTTAAACCATATTTTCAAGTATTATTGAGAATTTTGAAATAAAGAATAAGTGTTGTTTTAAATCTATAAAAAGATTATAATTTGATTGATTATCTTTTAGGATATTTAATATTGCATTAAATTCATAAAAGGCTATAAATTTGATTAATTATCTTTCGGAATAATTAATGTTGTTCTAAATCTTTAAAAAAATTGTAAATCTGATTAATTATCTGTCGGGATAATTAATGTTGTTTAAAACCTATAAAGAGATTATAAATTTGGTTATTTTTCTTTCGGGATAATTAATGTGGTTTTAAATTATAAAAGAGTTATATCAATTATCTTTCAGAATGACTAACACTGTTTTAAATTTATAAAAGTATTTAAATTTGATTAATTATTGTTTAGGATAATTTAATATTATTTTAAATTATAAAGGATTATAAATTTGATTAATTATCTTTCGGATAATTTTATGTTACTTTAAAGTTATAAAAGATTAAAAATTTGATTTATTATATTTTGGGATAATAAATGGTTTTAACATTCGTTTAGATTTATAGAGGTACTTTAAATTGATTTATTATCTTCCAAGATGATATATGTTGTTTTAAATTTATAAATGATAGTTTATAAATGAGAAAATCTTTTAAAAGCAATGTTTAAAAGTAAAGCTAAGTATAAATTGTTTTGAGTTTATAGTAAACAATGGTTTAAGGACATTTGTTTTTTTACCCTTGTTTTAATACACTTAGAAATATAATTTTCTCTTTAAATGAATATTTTAAAGAATGTTTTCAAAGTATTTTACAAATATTTGTGATGTGAAAATCAAGCACAAGTGTGAGTCAAGTGTTTTAAAAGCTTGATTCAATTATTGATGGTAAGTTATGCGATTTAATTTTCATATACGATCATTTTGCTATTTCTGATAGTTGATTTATTGATTATCGATTTTGATTCTGCTATCTACTTTGTATTTCGTCTATTCAAGATGATTTGTTACTCATTTGAGCATTGATATCCTTTGTCGGAAAATGGCTAAATCCGAAGAGTGAGTGGGCGTCAGGCTATGTGGGGTTGCTCCTATTAGTGTATTTTCACATCTGCTCTAGATTGGTTTCGTTTACATGCACATTGAGATATGAAATACTCCGATTCTTGGTATGGTTGGTGGGGTCCGGCTTGTACATTTCCACGAGCCATCGTGGTTCTCAAATATATTTCTAGAGATATACTTTCAGTATGAGGGGTGCACCCTCCTATTCATTGTTGGAAAATTCCTTTTCCTTATTTGATTCAAATCTCTGAATCATTTCCTTAATTGCATCGAGAAGTGCCTGGAGCTCTTCTCGATGTTTAATTTTTGTTTCTATTCTTTCAAGTCTGATTTTGTTCTGACTTATTTACATTCTTTCATCTATGAATGTTGTTCTTGTAAGGTAGAAACCCATTCTGTGTCTAGCGGCGTGGTCTTACAGAATTATTATATGTTCACCATATTATTTGAGTTTTCTCACGTTGGTTTTTCAAATTGATCCGGATGCTATTTTATTATAATGCTCGGGTTAGACCGAGTATTTTTTCAGGTTGTTGTTGGTGGGATATGGAGCTCATGGAGTAGAGCTGGTTGTTCACCTGCCGTAGTATTTTAATTTTCCGTTGTATTATTATATATACCCATTAGCAATTGTAAGGCCATGAAGTTATAACTGTCCAGGCCGATGAGTGTTAATTTTAACTCTGATATACCATGTATTTCAGATTGACAGCTTTTACTGTCTTTGTTATATTATATTTTGTCGTTCCGCAATGATATTTTGTTTTCCTAGTTCCTTTTCATTTTCTTCTTACCCTAACAATCCGCCTTTCCGGCAATTGGATGCTCGACATTTGAGTATCGCTGATGTATTGAGTGCCAACTTTCAAGGGTCAAAAGATGGGTCATTCCATTTGATTGGCACGGTCGAGTTGGACATGGTAGTGACCAGGTTGAAGCTCGGGCGGAGAGGAGTTCGTTGGTGCGAACGGCGTTGGATATCGTCAAGCGATGCTACGTATCAGTGCATGTATGTGCACAGTTGTTGGTTGGTGTGTATATCCATGTGCAGGTAGTAGAAGTGGGATTTGTGGAGGAAGATGAGTGGGGAGATTAAGGTAATAATCATGTAATTAGTTAATTAATTAATGCTATTTAAATCACAATTCTTATAAAACTCTTAACTTTTGCATACGAGGTCCAATCGAGAAGTGGTCTTCGTCGTTGCACTTGTATTGGGATTATCTACATCTTGGGTTGGTTTGGGCTTAGGTGAGTTTACTCACCATTGAATTTGTTTATGTTGTGTGTACAATGTTGTTGTGTTAAATATAAGTTAAAAATTCATAACAATGCAAGTTATTACATTCGGACCCCTCCTTTTTATGTAAACCAAGTGACAATACTATTATATAATATAATCTCTCTTATTACCCTCTATAACATGTATCATGGTCATGACTTGTTTTTTTTACATATTTGATTGTGTGTTGTGAATGTTTGAAGCGATATAGTTGCTATAAAAATACCTTAAAATCCCTGATATTTGACATATGTTAAATTTGATAAATTGTAATATATTGTAAATATATATACAAACATACATATATATGGTTGTTCCCTAACGTTTTGGTGTGTTTGACATAGAGGTATTGATTTGGATATTTGTGGAAATTGGGAATGGAAGTTGTAAATGTTAGAAGAAAAAAAGTCGCTATGGATGCACTTTGAAATCGTTGTGTTTGACGATTTTGAAGTTAACTTTGGAAGACATACTAGAGCTTCTTTATATTTTTAATAAGTACTGTAAGTGCACTTATTACTGGAAAAAGTATAAAGGTTTAAATATTACTGACAATCATTTATGGATTTTTAAACTAATGGTTTAAAATTATAAAATAGGGTTTTTATGGTTTTTAAATAAATTATAAAATAAGTACTTTTAAGTAATATTTAATATAAATGTTTTAAACCATAGTATAAATATATCAAAAGTATATTTTTAGTATATCTAGTTTTTAGAAAATTAGTTAAATATTTTATTAAAGTAAATAGAAGCTTTTGTAATATAATATCTTTTTAAATTGTTTTTATTATTAAATATTTTATCTTATAAATGAGTTAGTATACATTTAAGTATATTTTTAAAAATGATTTTTAGTAAATGTATAAGTGTGAAAAAGTAAGTTAAGTATTTGGTCAAAGAATAAGAGGAAGTTTAGGATTATAACACTTATGTTATAATAAATGGTTTCGCAAATTCATTAACAAGTATATTGTCTTGTTTAATAAATGCGAACATACCAAGATCTTTAAAAGAATGTTTTAAAAGAGAATAATATATATGAATTGGTTTTGGGTTCGTTGTGACAATGTGTTAATAACATTCATCTTTAACCCGTTTTATTATACTTATGAGTTTAAATGGATCTTTAAAAAGAATTTTTTAAAGATAATCATAAGTGAAATGGTTTTGGGTTTGTAGTACCAATGTTTGAGTAACATTTGTCTTAAGCCTTTTGAAATAGATTTGTGAATGTAATTGGAACTTTTAAATGGATATTTTAAAACAAATAACAAGTATGCGATCTTTTAGAAAAGTATTAATTAAATAAAAAAAGGGATTAAAAATCGTTTATTTGACTTGATCGTGCGTTGTTTATTTACTCATTTATGGAAAATATTGAGTCATATACTTTGCATTAAAAGCCGATGAAGTAGGCTTGTCTATCTGTGGGAGTGAAGACTGATGTTCGAGTAGAGATATGAGCAATAAAGCTCTAACCTACCGGCTTCACTCTTGACCGAGGGATAGTGTAAGATGAAAATATCGAAAATGTGACAAGCATATGAGACTTGGTTTCCATATGCGATCATTCTCATTATCATCGAATAACCAAACTCGTCAATTCAGTCTTGAAGAGACCGGGATCGATAATTGTTTTACTTATCGAAAACCACTTCAAGGCTGAGATACGTGTTTTAACTCTTGGAAGTGGATTGGTTTGAGATGCTGGAATCCATGTGTGGTTTTGAGATCTGTTCGAGATGTGAGAATCCAATTGGGTATTCATGTTCTATTCAAGTGATGAAGACTCATGTGAGAGATGTTGAACGTGACCACGATATCGAAAATGACAAAAAACAGAGTATGGCATAGCTTAGGGTTTGGCTGACCCACGATAGGATATTATCACTCCACTTCTAGATTATGCTTATCGATGTTGCACGCGAGAGGTGATGATACTTGGGATCATGTATTTAGATGTGGACCGACTATGTTTTCCTTAATGGTATATTCTATCTAGAGATATACGATGCTCGGAGGTAGTTTCTGACCCTTGTGCGGGAGATTGGATTTCAGCTTGACCCAAGGGATCAACATGGAAAATCCATTATGCAAAAGTACATTATTGGTTTTGATTGTACCTAAATAAGCTGTTGAATGTAACCAATGTAACCATTCCAGCTATTTGATATGATTTATATTATTCATCCTAGACATTATTTATTATATCATCTTATGTACTTGTAACAACCCGAAAATTTATAATTTTGATTTGAGAATATTTAATTAATTTTAAATGTTTAATTAATGGTTTTAATAATTAAAGAACCCTATTTAATTTATAATTAATGATAGAAAATTCATTTTTAAATTTGGTTTACAAAAATAATTAGTTAAAAGAAATTAGAAAAAGTGACCGAAAAGCTTTTTGAAAATTTTCAATTTTTCACCATTAAAAAGTTGTTTAAATGTTGTAAATACTTTAGTTAACATATTTACACCTTTTAAATAACATAAAACATGGATTAGTAAATAAAATAAAGATTAATAACATAAGTGTACTTATGTAAGAAAGTGATGTGACAATTTTCAAGTTTAAGAATTTAATAAAAAGAAAAATCATGACATGTCCTTATCATCATACACCAAAGTACAAGGCAATGCATTACATATTGGATAAAAGGGTTTCACACTTAGGCCAACGTGCAAAAGAGGAGAGGAAGAGATGATGGGGTAATGTGGCAACATATTTGTGGAGGGCAATGGTACTTAGGGGCATTTTGGTCATTTTATTTCATTTTTTCTATAAAACCTAATTCAAATTTCTCTCTATTTCCTCATTTTATTTTCTACTTTTTAAATTTTTATTACTTCTTTCTTAAAGCTTTTAAAAGATATTTAATGGCTTCCACTTTATTATCAAGTTTCAAAAATCAAAACTTTTCTTTTTAAATTCTAATAAAAAGTTGTTTTAATCCTTATTCTTCTTCTTACATACCTTTTTCTTCATAAATCTAGCCCCACAAACCATTTTCTCCCTTTGGCCAAGCCTAAAGCTCACTTGGCCAAGCCCAAGGCACATGGCTGAGCCCATTTTCTGT
Organism: Allium fistulosum; assembly: GCA_030737815.1. Lineage (NCBI taxonomy): Eukaryota > Viridiplantae > Streptophyta > Magnoliopsida > Asparagales > Amaryllidaceae > Allium > Allium fistulosum. Next base: position 906,637,210 of record CM060901.1, read on the forward strand.
TGCTTAGGTCCAAAAATCAAAATTTTCCAAGGGTTTTTTCAAAGATCTAGGGCCCTATTTCAATTTTGAAAAGATTTGGTTGATTTTATGAGTAAAACTCACATCTTTTTGGGTAAAATTATATCTTTACTTTATGTTTAGTATTTGCATGTGTAATTGCTTGATTATTGGCTAGTTGTATGGTTTTGTTGTTATTACATATGTGTTTGTACATGAATTTTCCTTAGACTTGAAATAAAGTCTAAAAGTGTTGTTATGGTTGTAAAGTTTAGATCTTTACATATGTTTGTGGTTGTGATATGATTTTATATGCTATGGACAAGAGTATGTAAGAGTATGCTAAGAAAGTTAGCACATTTGTACGGTTTGGCGACTTGGAATCCTTGTCGAAACTATGTTTAAATTTGTTTTCAAAATCAAATCGATTTAAAGTTTCAAACTTTGTTTTACTTTTGCAAACACTTACTTTATGTTTTGGAAAAGTAATTAAGCTTCAAAAAGATGATAAGTTTCAAAGTAAACTTAGAATACCATTTTCTAGTTATGGTATCCATAACGATAGTCGCTATGGATGTAGTTTTCGGGAAAAGTTCAACTACTTACAAACGTGAGTTTTTGTACTTAAGTAAACCTTAGAAATGTTTTATAAACTAAATAAAAATTATTAAGAGAGCTAACTAATTATTAATTAATTAAGTTTTGGTAATTAATAATTAATTTCGTATTAAACAAGGTTTACTAATTATAATTAGGTGGAGATTAGTTACTAATAAATTATCTTTTTAAAGCAAGATTAGTTTTAATTAATTATTTATTAAGTAAGATTAATTTTTAATTAATTATAATTATGTATATGATTTATTTTTAATTAATTAATAATTAGGCATATGGTTGGTTATTAATTAATTATTAAGTAAGTGTTTAATTATTTTTAATTATAAATTAATTAAGCGTTTTAAATTTATAAATAAATTATTTATTATAGGTTAATTATTTCTTAATTAATAATTAAGTTAAGTTAAGACTTATTTAAGATTTAATTATGATCTAATAAAAGGATTTAGCTTGTAATTAATTATTTAAAAAGAGGTTTAAGTTTTTAATTATTTGTTTTCCAAGGTTCAATTTGTTTAAAGGCAACTTTCTTTTACAAAGAATAGTTTTGAACACAAGGGACTCTATTATCGATACCATTAAATAACCCTACAAATGTGAATATGGTATACTAAACTTTGTCATCCTTTAGCAGAATAAATCTCCGTTCTGCTATAACTTAATTATTTTGGATATGTGGACCTGTTTTAGCAAAATAAATCCCCATACTGCTATACCTTAATTAAGTAGATTATTGGACACCTCTTTACAGAATAAATCCCCGTTCTACTATATTAAACTTGATAGATTTGTGTGGACATCTATTTATCAAGACAAATCATCATCCTTCTATTATGTTATTTGGACACGTGTCTACCAGTTGGTTTACATTGACATGTTATTTCTTGATTTGGTTGTGGATTTTATTTACATATATGTTAGTTTATGTAAAATAACTTTTATATGACTTGGAAGTCAAAATTTAAATAAATGATTGGTTGGCTTAGTACCAATGTGATCGCTAAACCTTTTTCCAAATTTGTAAAAGTTATGTTTTAAATTAATTTAAATTCTATCAATTTGGGTTAAGTGTTTTAAATGATTTTATAAGTTATCCAATTATTTTATTAGGGGGGTTTGTAAATAATATTTTGTTTATGAAAGGGATTTTATTTTATATAGAATTTATTTAAAGGAGATTTGCAAATGTTATTTTTTAAATAATATTTTATAAAAGATTTTTATAAAGGAATTATAAAGAAAGATTTTCAAAAGATTATAAATAGAATGGGATTTTATAAAGGAATAAGATTGGTTTTGGCTATTTATCCTTCTTAATTAGGGTGGTATGGAAATGTTCTTCCATACTTAACACCGAAGGATAATGGTTTGGTTCATAGTAAGAAATGTTTTAAAAGATTGTTTGGCCCATTTAAGTATGAATTTTGAAAAAAAAATCTTCTTTAAGTTTTGTTAATATACTTATACCGATGAGATAAGTATATGGATATGTTTTCTTAGTATTGAAAGTAAGATGTTTTGATAATATACTTATACCATTGAGATAATCTTTAAAAGAGATTTAATCAATAAAGATTAATTAATAGAGACTTAGTGGATCCTGTATGGTTTAAATCATTGATTGATTGTTTATTATTTGATAGTAAATCAACCAACTATCAAATCTGGACCAAAACGTAACTCTAGAAATATCTAGGAGAAACACGTGAGTTATATGGAACATCATCTCCGATGATGCAGTACTGTGTGTATAAATCTCGTTTTATTCTCCTAGGACAAATGATAAGGGGATCCGTTTACTAAATCGGTTAGGGGGTGATCCCCACACTTTTTCATTTATCTATTTATTTTCGAAAGAACTAGGGTTGAGTTTACCGGAAACCATCGAATGTTGTTTCAAAGTGACCGAGATCAGATAAGTATAAATTATTTGAAAACCACTTCGATCCAACTCAAGCATTTCGAGTGAAGACATCTTGAAGAATACGGAATCGAAGACGGAGCTTTTAAGGTGAAAGGGCTACTTGCTACTAATCCTGAGGGTGATTCCAAAAAGGATGTAGTAGAAGTAGTGCCTTCGGTTTTCTCAAACCCTGAACAACATGTATGGATGAATGCTGGCATTGCGTTGTCTCCTAGAAGGCAGTGTTAGCATTCCAAGTGGGAAGTGCTAAAGAAAGGTAAATGTAGCCTCCAACCTCATCAACCGGTGAATGACTAAAATCAGAGGAGATGTAGCAGGGTTAAGTGGGTCGCACCCATTAGGGTATGCCATCACCGTTATAGATATATATATACATATTTATGGAATTGGTTGTGGACGAGAGCTCTCGGGAAAAGTTGCAAAGCAACTGGGGTGATGACATAATCGGTACTATCCAGTATGGTGTAGGCCGGTCCTGTGTTGGCAAAGGGTCCAGGTGAGGCCCTCGGTACATTTTCTAGAGTTGTACTGCGGTAGGTGGTACCCCGGTGCCTTGTCATTGTATGGAAATCCATTCTCCATTACATGAATTTTAGATTTTATTTGTATACATATTATGCTGGAATTTAATTAATGTAACAATTTCGGCTATGATTAATAATATGTATTTGTACCCTAGATAGTATTATAATATCATTGGATTTTCTATATAAAAATGTTATGGTTATCGTAAGGTAGAGCCTCGTCCGTGTTTATGTGCGGCATGGTCTTACGAGATACCTTTGTTTTGAAAGGGTTTTATAAGTTAAAATAAAATTCCTAGCAATGTGTTTCTCACACTGGTTTTACCAGACTGATTCGGGCGTTGTTTTCTTTTATGCTCGGGTCCGACCGAGCATATTTTCCAGATTAGCTTTGGATGCGTTGGAGTTCAGGAGATGAGCTGGAGGCCAAGACATATCTACATATTTCTTATGTTCCACTGCATAGTTTATTGTATTTACCAGAAATTGTAAGGACAAGTGTTATAACTATCCTAATAGATGATAGGCTAGTACTCTGATGGATGTATGTATACAAAAGTTTTCTTTTGAGCATTGTTATATTGTAGATTATTCGTTGCAATGTGAGATTCTGTGTTGTTAAGTTTCTTCTTGTCTTCTTTCCCCTAACCATCTATCTTTTCGGCACTTGGTTGTTCGACACGTGAACACCGTGGATGTATTAGTGTCGACTTTTGAGGGTCGAAAAGGCAGGTCGTTACAGTACTTATTAGATGGTGGTTCTTTTGAGGGGATACCGTTATGGCATTCCATGCGGTCTAAAAGTACTATTATATGTTGATCATATATTTCTTGAGTTTCTCATGCTGGTCTACCAGACTGATCTGGATGTTATTTTCTTATAATGCTCGGGTTAGCTCCATGTATATTTTTAGATTTAGCTAAGGATGCTTTGGAGCTCGAGGAGACGAGCTGGATGTTTCACCTATCGTAGCATTCTTATTTTCACCGCATTAATATTGTATATATCAACATTTGTAAGGACATGTTTTTATAACTGTCCAGACTAATGATAGTATTTAGAATTGTAACTATGAAATGCTTTATATCTTATAGTGATGGTTTTGTACCGTCTTTTGATATTATATGTTATCGTTCCGCTATGAGATTCTGATATTGTGCTCTCTTTTTTCTTATTGTGTTTTCATTTTCTTTTATTTTACCCTAACAATCTGTCTTTTCAGCACTTGGATGTTTGGCACACGAATACCATTGATTTATTAGTGTTGATATTAGGAGGTCGAAAAGGTGGGTCGTTACACTTGGTATCAGAGTTGAAGGTTATGCGAGGACCTTGGCTTTGGTTGAATATGGATCATTAGAGATAGGGTAAGCGACACCCAAGAATGTGTTGAGTATATTATACATATGAGAGCCTATTCATATTTGTTATAAACGTATACCTTAAATGAAATTATAACAATGAAAATCGAAGACCTTATATAAGGTAACTTATATAAGTATGAATTGTTAAAGTGTAGTTTAGTTAATGTAGAGATTAATAATGTTCATTCGTTACCCCTCATTAATTAGTTTAGCTGTGCTCGACCATTATATGAGCACTGCTATCCTTTGTAGAATGATTTGACATGCTCGACCAGTTTATGAGCATTATTATCATTCGTATATTTAGTAGCTTAATCTTGCTTGGCCAGTCTATGAGCATTGACTATTGTTTGTTGATTTGTTATTTATGCTCGACCGATTTATGAGCAGTTTTTCCTTTTCGCTATATGGGTTGGGTAGACAGTATTTGTGGGTGCATTGGAATGAACATCTTGTGAATTAAGTTTCACAGTTTTACTATAAGACGTTCGGTGATAATATTGGGTAATTTAATTTTAATAAAAGTTTTTTATAATAGCCTTTGAGGAAGGAAATATATTTTGAATAAATATTTGTAAAATGATTTTATCTAAGAAAGTGATTTTATATAAGTATGGTTTATAAAGTATAGTTTATAAATTAAGTTGATTTAAACTGATATTTTGAGAACTTAAATCTCGGTGTTTTTGAAAATGTTTTTCAAGATTTTAGAAAGTAATAATAGTATTATTTGGAAGCATATATTTGGGAAATTGGTTTATGAAATTGAGATCATGCTACTTAGTAATATTTATGAAGTATTTGATACCTCTTTCAAAATGATATTGGTTAAGTTAGAAATGTATGATTTGGATGTACTGAACTCACTCCTGCCGCTTGAAAATAATTCTGGTGATGACTAGAGCATCACCGGCGTTCATTTTTTGGTTTCTAAGTGGAGGATGCTACAAAGTAGTTTTGGTAAAGCATATTTTGATTTAAATCCCGAAAGTATGATTTGATATGTAAAAGATATATGTATATATTATTATTGCAAACTGAATTGAAATAAAAATCCAGTATTTAGTTCTTAAGTTTTTGGTTAAGTTATATTGTAGACATATGTAACATTTGCATTAGGATTGAATGATTTGTGCATCGTTTTAGATGTGTTTGTTTGATAGTTTTTATTTGTTAAAATGAAATGGGATATTCGGAAATTTTGGACGGCCAGAAACTTCCAGATTATTATAGAACTTGAAGCTAAGTGTTTGTGTGAAAATATAAAAAGATGAGTTCATATAACACTTGAACTTAGAAGATATTAGAATTTAAATAGGTTTTGAATTTATTGAGTATCCATGTTAGGTGAAACAAATTTGATGTTTTGGTATATACTCTTAGGATATAGTAGAGTATTTTACAAATGTGATCTTAAGTTATAGCTGTTTATAAACTTGAAGTTACCATATTTATGAAATGATTCATAAGTGATTTTAGTATTAAATAACAAATAATACTAAGTGAAAATGAGTGTGAATTAAAAATGAAAAGAAATTTGGTGTAGTTAAGAAACCAATTGGAATAGATACGTATGTTGTACGTAGATTGTTTTATTACCATGACTGTTCTTAATCCAGTATTCGAAATTATCCTCTATTTATCACGTGTAGTCCGCTCGATCTGTGCTCCACTGAATGCACATTAGCTTCACTACCTTGTTTCGAAGCCTCTTCTCGTCCTGATCCGCTATTTGAACCGGATTGCACACATAAGTCATATCCGGTTTGATAACCTAGTCTTCTACCGCCCTCTGATCAACTACTGCTCCTAGATCCCTAATGTATTTCCGTGAACATGATATGTGAAATACATTATTAATCCTTGCAAAAACACTAAGCATATCTCCACTTTCCTAGTCTTTCCTATGATCGAAAACAGTCCTACATATCTGGGTGCTAACTTCCCAGCTTTCCCGAAACACATCAGGCCTCTCATCGGAGAAACCTTCACGAACACCTGATCGTTCACTGCGAACTCCAGTTTCTTTCTTGTTGTGTCGGCATAACTCTTTTGCCTAAATTGCATTGCTTTCATCCTTGCTCGGATTAGCTCTACCTTCTCAGTAGCATCTTTCACCACATCTGGCCCCAAACACAACTCTATCTCCTGCTTCCATCCAACATGCATGCGACTTACACTGCCTTACATACAAAGCCTCAAAAGGAACCATCCCAATACTGCTATGATAGCTGTTATTTATGAGAACTCTACCAGATGTAGATAAATTTCCCAAGATCCAACAAAGTCTAAAATACATGCTCTCAGCAAATCTTCTAGGACCTTGTTGACCCTCTTAGTCTGCCCATCTGTCTATGGATGGTACGCAGTACTCATGCACAGTTCTGTATCTAATACCATTTGCGGAATTCTCCAAAGTTCATTAGTGAACAATGAAGCCCGGTCACTAATAATAATGCTTGGCACCCCGTGCAGTCTCACTATCATCTTCACATATATTTCTACTAACTTTGGCACAGTCTGCTTAGCCTTCACTGGAATTAAATGGGCACACTTAGTTAGTCTGTCAACTATGACCCAAATGCCTTCATTCCTGCCCTTGTCTTTGGCAACCCATCAATGAAGTTCATAGATGCTGAATCCCATTTCCATATTGGAACCTCTAAAGGCTGCAGGAGCCCACTCGGCTTCTGATGTTCTGCCTTCACTTGCTAGCACGTAAAACATCTTCTCACATACTCTCTCACATTTTTCTTCATTCCTTCGCAGAAGAAACTCATTTCCATATCTCGGTACATCTTCGTATCTCCAGGATGTATGGTAAACTTTAAACGATGATATTCGTCCAATACTTCCTTCTGCAGTTCTACAGTACTTAGAACATACAACCACCATTCTTCTGCAGTACTCCTTTCTTATCCACACTGAACCCCTTCAGTTCTACTGCCTCGACTCATGAGTCCAAACTCCTTACCGTGTCCATGCAGAACTTTTCATTCTACTGCAGTTCAACTATCCTTTCTACCAGTGTAAGTCTAACATCTAAGCATGCCAATATCCTATTTACGTTGAATGATCCTGCACTAGATCGATACTGCACATTACACACAGACAACGTTTCTAACATGGTCCATTCTTCTAACATTGGAAAAAAAAAACTTTGTTGTCTTCGGCTTAAGGCATCAGCTACTTTGTTTCCTTTTCCTAGGGTATACTCTATCCTAAAATCATATGATGCTAGAAACTCTAACTATCTTTACCGCCTCATGTTCAGCTCGTTCTGAGAGAACAAATCTCTCAAGGACTTGTGGTTAGTATATAACTCAAACCTCTCTCTTAAGAGATAATGTCTCCAAATCTTCAACGCAAAGACAGCTGCTACCAACTCCAAATTAAGTGGGATACCTAACTTAATGGGGTTGTAACTACCTAGATGCATAAGCAATTACTTTTCCCTTCTGCATCAATACCGTGCCTAGCCCCAATCCTGACGTGTCAGTATACACGATCATACCATCATTCCCTTCAGGAATTACTAATACACGTGCATTGGTCAATCTATACTTCAATTCCTGGAGTGACCTCTCACACTCCTGCGCCCAAATAAACTTCTCTCCCTTCCTGGTCAGCTTCATCATTGGCGCAGTTATACAAGAGAAATCCTTACTGAATCTCCTGTAATAACTAGCCAATCCCAGAAAAATTCGCACCTCAGTCGCAGTCTCAGATCTCTTCTACCCAATTACTGCCTCCACCTTTTCTAGATCTATCGCTAATACTTCTTCCGAAATTACATGGCCAAGGAACTTCACTTTCCTTCTCCAGAAATGACACTTAGAAAATTTTTCCTTCAACTTATGTTGTCTCAACATCTCTAGAACAAGCCTTAGGTGATTTGCGTGCTCCTTCCTATCCTTTACACTAAAACGTCATCTGAACACCAACACGTATATGTCCAACTTATCTTGAAAGATCATGTTCATTAAGTCCACAAAGAATGCAGGCACATTGGTGCGCCTGAATGGCATAACTGACCACTTATAAGAACCATATGTAGTTTTGAATGCAATCAAAAGAATACTTTCCTCCCTAACTCTCAGTTGATGGAACCATGTAGCCAAGTCTGACTGTGAAAACACATTTTCTCCACTCAACTGATCAAAAAGGACATCTATTCTTGGCAAAGGATATCTATTCTTCACCGTCCTCTCATTCAGCTTTCGATAGTCTATGCATAGTCTCAAAGACCCATCATACTACTTCACAAACACTGCTGCTGCTTCCTATGGTGAGCCGCTTGGTCTTATGAAGCTCTTCCCTTCTAACTCCACCAATTGCTTCCTCATCTCCTCCATCTCCCTTGGAGGCATTCTGCTAGGAGGTCGACTAAATGGTTAAGTCCCTGGTAGTAAATCAATGCGTACTCTACCGCTCTCGGGGATAGCAACCCCATAACCGATTCAAACACATTCCCAAACTCCTTCACTACTAATACTGCTCCCAGCTCCTCTTCCTTGGAAGCTATCACAAATAAAGTGCTTATGCATAGTTCTTCACATTCTTCCTACAATAAACACCCTATCTCTACGCTCCGGGTGACTCAAAATGATTATCTTCGGGGCAGTGCACCCATGCACTATACCTCTCCAACCAATCCCTCTCTAAAATAACTCCAAATCCTATGAAGTCAAACACATAAGGATCACAAGAAAACTTACATCCACCAAACTCAATATCTAGGTCAGTACATCTCAATCCGAGAGTGGCATACTCTCCTATCGGATTAGCTACAAGTATGGAAGTGACTAAATAGGTAACCCCTAACCCAAGTCTATCAACCAAGTCTTTAACTATAAAAGAATGTGTAACTCCAGTATCAAACAGTACTCTAACTGAAATATCAAAGATCAAAGCCATAACTTATAATACTTCCCCCTTGCTCTTATCCTCGGCGGACAGTCCTTCTGTTGGTCCCTTCAAAGAAAATACCTACACTTTAAGTTAGGGGTGGGCGTGGGTTGGTTCTGTCCGATTTGGAGTCCAAACCATTTCCACACCGCATCATACATTTAGTTAAAATCAATAACCATAATACAATTTTTTAATACAGTCTGATTTTCTAAAACTACGGTCCGGTTTAGGTTCGGTTCGGTTTGGACTCATATTACACTTTTTTGAAAATAATTATTAAATAAATAGTAAGAATATTAGTGAAAAACTCGAATGAATTCAAATAAAAGACACATTCGTTCCTAAATAATATGTATGGTGTGTATCTTTATACATATTAGATATTAAAATTGTTCATTACCTAATCGTATGAAGTTCAAATAATCATATACTTAATATTTTACCACTTTTAAATAGAATAAATACAAAATCCCATCAAAATATTTTAATTCTACCAAGCGGTTCAATCCAATTTGACGTGGGTCAGTCCATTTTTAGATATTTGGTTTAATTAAAAAATACGATGTGGTTTATCAGACCATTTTAGTGATTCGATGCAGTCCATTTTCGTATATCGGTGCGGTTGATGCCCCCCACTTTAAGCTCTCGGTAATCCTTCTTCAAATGTTATACTTTGTCACACTTGAAGCACTTTATCTTCCTAGTTTCCTTAGGCATTGGGCACCTTGAAGCATAGTGCCCCTTCTGACCGCAGTTAAAGCACACAACCTTAGTGTTAACAATTGCACCCCTTTTCTGCTTATGTGCTCCTTTCTTACCTTTCGTATATGGAGTAAACTTCTTCTGCTCTGCCTTAGGTCTTGCCTCTACCCTCATGTGCTCTTGGTACATCCCATCGTACCTTCTAGCCATGTCAACTACAAACTCAAAAGGAGATGCTATGTGAGCCATCACCTTATGATCAAGACCTTGCTTCAAGCCTATGATAAACTTATCATTTTTCTTTATAGGAGTATTGATGATCTCCCTAACATACTTAGCTAGTGCATTGAACTTCTGGATGTACCTCTCTACTGTACGGTTACCCTGCCTCAAGTTAATGAACTCCCTTAACAACACACTCTATTGAGACTTTGATATGAACTGCGCCTCAAACCTCTCCCTGAACTACTCTCAAGTGATTCCCTCCTTTGTGGTTTCTGCAATTACGGTCTCCCACCAATCCAATGTATCTTCATGTCACTGCCTTGATGTCAGTCTCCTCTTGTATACATCATTCAATCCCAGGTCTCCAAATATGCGCTCACAGCTTCTCAACCAATTCAGCACTTCTACTGCAGGCTCCTTCCCTGTGAGCACCTTCCCTTCCAGATTTTTGTAATCTTGGCTCATCTTAGGGAAATCTTCCCTCACTACTGCGGGTCTCAGCAGCATTGCCTCCGATGCAGCTTCCCTTACCATATGAGCCATGAACTCCCTAAACAAGATATTAATATCCATGCCTGTCTCATTTGCTGGCGATGCAGCTTCCTACCCTACAGCTCTTGGAATTCTTTCCTAACTTCCTCTATTCGTCTATGTTTCTTCTGTCTCTCTTCTTGCACTCACCCCTCCTATTGTGATTCGTCTACTTCTCAAATCCATCTTGCTTTTCTTTTAAGCAAGTCTTCATCAGAACAAAATGAGAGGAAGTGAAATCACAATAAAAGAATAGATATATCTCCCTACATATATCCATATAGCAATATATATATATGTATATATATATACATATGTATATATGTATATATATATATGCGCATCCCCTTCCTTGAGTGTTTTTTTATTTTAATTACCGCTTTCATCTGCTTTGTTCTATTTAGGTGTCCCTAACCTATGCTCTAATGCCAACTATAACATCCCCCACTTAAAACTCGAAGATGAATGCTGGTGATGTTGCAGTCATTGCCAGAATTATCTTCCTACGAATTAAGTGAGTTCAGTATATATATAGATACACCAATAAAGTAAACCGAGCAAATTAACATTGTTCATTACATAGCAGATTCTTTTTAATCTTCATTACAATTACTTCGGTCAAAATTTTCATAAATCACGTGCCCGCACAGGGGTCAATATAAGTAGAAAATAATCTAATAAAGAGTCGGGTCCACATATGAAGATGCGGCCCGCACTCCTTCAAACAGCGGAAACGAAAATATTTCTTATTTCGCTCGCCTTATTCATTTAATTAACTTAGTTAATGAATTATAAAATTTAGGATTATTATAGTCTCCCCTCCTTAAAGGAATTTTGCCTTGAAATTCAATTAAGGTCAACTAGAGACTAGTCCTCTCTTTTATGCATACCCTAAGCATCCCCATGAGTTCCCAACCCATGCATACATAAAAATTTACTAGTACTTCTTACTAATATAACAAACAACCATAATATTATATATATATAAATGATTTACATCAGCACAACTCGATACATAGCACATGGGCTAATCTGTGAAAAACAACTCTGGATAGGTCCTCCTGAACTTATCCTCGGTTTCCCCACATGTAGTCCTCCCAATCTGCACTCTACTAATGCACACTAACTTCACTGCCTTGTTTCGAAGCCGCTACTCATCCCGATCCACTATCTGAACCGGTCTGCGCACATAAGTCTTATCTGGTTTGATAACCAAGTCTCTACTGCCCTCTGATCAACTACTGCTCCTAGGTCCTTAATGGATTTCCGCAAACATGATATGTGAAATACATTATAAATCCCTGCAAAAACACTAAGCAATCCACCTTATATGCCACCTTCTCAATCTTTCCTATGATTGGAAATGGTCATGCATATCTTGTGCTAACTTCCCAGCTTTCTCGAAACGCATCATGCCTCTCATCGGAGAAACCTTCACCGACACCTGATCGCCCACTGCGAATTCCAGTTCCTTTCTACTTGTTTCGGCATAACTCTTTCATCTAGACTACGCTGCTTTCGTCTTTGCTCAGATTAGCTCTACCTTGTTAGTAGCATCCTTGACCACATCTGGTCCCAACACAACTCTATTTCCTGCTTCTAACCAACATGCAAGGGACTTACACGGCCTTCCATACAGAGCCTCAAATGGAGCCATCCCAATACTACTCTGATAGCTGTTATTATAGGAGAACTCTACCAGATGTAGATAATCTTCCTAACATCTACCAAAGTCTAAAATACATGCTCTCGGCAAATCTTCTAAGACCTTGTTGACCCTCTCAGTATGCCCATCTGTCTGTGGATTGTACGCAATACTCTTGTGTAGTTCTATACCTAATACCTTATGCAGACTTATCCAAAATTCACTAGTGACCTTAGTTATATTAGCCAATAGAAAACAATTGTCTCTAAAATAACTATTAGTACATAACTCCTTGGTGCCATGGAATCATAAGTAAAACACTGCCCAATATTTGGAAAACATTACACACTCTAGTCTCAATGGATGTATCGATATCCCATCTTAAAATATCTTAACTATGAATATTAAAATAATATGTAATTTTTAATGTGATAAATCTCTTATGATTACAACACATTATAATTACTATCACATAACATATCATTTACGGATTTTCTATTTAATATACTTTAAATTAATTACTTAATTAATTATATCATAATATATCAAGTATATAATTGAAAGAAAACACCTTTTATTTTAAAAAAGATTAGCCATCGAGTTAGATATATGTAACAAATTACATAATTGCTCCTAAGGCATACCGCTAACACTATCAATCTCCCACTTGCACTTGGAGTCAATAATGGAATCTTATTCCAACTCATTCAATTGGTTTTCCCAAAAATTGATCGAGTCCCTTAGAGAACGAGTATATTGTTTTAATTATCTTCTCTATCAATCAACTCTCTTCAACATTGATTTTATCATGTGGAACTCTTTGAAGTATATCTCTTGAATTCTAGTGATATTTAGGTTCTCCTATGAACTATATCGCAACATCGTTATCATATAACAATATCTTAGGATTCTCAACGCTTGAAATCATCTCTATCTCGGTTATAATTTATCCAGTTATTTTTACTTCTTTTACTACAATGCTATTCAAGGGTTGTACATAGCCTTTGGTTAAATCAGCCATTACTTATTGTTTGGAATATTTCTTACTTAAAGTTCTTAATTTAAGATTGAATATTAAGTTGGAATTGACACACTATACTTGATATTACTTAAGAAGTTCGAGTCCATGCACTCCTTCATAAAGAGTTCATTGTTTCTGTAAATAATTCTCTATTATTTCATAAATACTCAAGAACACTCTTAATTTTTATATAGTAATCTTAATTCGAATTTGATACTTTCTTTATATTAAATACATAAGCGAAGTGTGATAATGTAGAAAATATAGCATGTATGATAATTCTCATTGCTAATTGTTGACGATATTTTTCATCAACCTCAGAATGAGACTAATGTATCATGAAGAGTAAAGTTTACTTGCTAATCACTAGGCTTATGGAGGAAAAAACTATAGGAAAACGAGCGTTTAAGGGTGAATGACACAAGATATAGAGTGGTTCGGCAAAGCTATCAATGTCCATTATGAAGTTCTATGGCTCTCTTACAATTACAAGAAATTATAAGAGAATAATAAGAAAAGGAAAGCACTTAAGACCAACTAAGCAGCTAATCTTAAGATCTTGTTGTCTTAAGAGCTCCAAATTGTAGGCAGTGATTGGAATTCCTATGCATTCCTGTCAACCTTCACGTGGTGTTTTCTTCTGAACAATAATACAAACCTGCCAGCCATGCATTGGGGGTTGGAACCCCTTTTCTAATGTTGCACGACATGGGGTTCTAATAGCATCTCAAACTGATGCTTGGATGGCTGAGATTGTGCTGCAAAATAGGCAAGAAGCGCGTCTGGCTGTTGATTAGGCTGAATTGACTTGATGGGAGATAGTTAGCTAAATGAAAGGAATGTGTGGTTGAGATGAATGCCAATAAAAGAACCGTACCATGTGCATGCCTTGCCTTACTTTTTAATGCACTTGTACTATGGCAGTACGTTATGGGAAGTGGAATGTGCTTCTTGTCAAGAATGGATGCATATGGTTGTACCTTTTATCGCCTCACTCCTATATGCCTAGGAGGCAAGACAAACCGAGTTAGTTTGTTGGTCGTCGAGATCATGAGGTTGATAGGGGATTATTAAGAGATGAAGGTATGCCAAGCTAGGTGAAGGATGATGAGACGAGCCGCAGGCCGTATGTGGTTGTACTGAAACTAGACCGATGATGGGTCACATTGAAGTCGGTCTTGAGTTATGCTGTTCAACAAATATTTGAGAGATATGCTTGAGCGGGTGGACCGACTTGGTGTCGTGCTGAAAGAGAGTCAGCATGAGAGAGTTGGTCAGTAAAAAACTAAGATAAGGGTCGAGGTAGATCAAGCTGAGTTATGCTTATGCCTCGCTTTGATTGGCGAGCTAGCTTCTGAAGTTGCTGCGGGGTGCTTTGGTCGACAACTGGCTTGATGTGCCATTGAGAAGAGGGCCGATGCGGGCCTAGCCTAGATTTGGGTTGACATCAGGTGTAGAAACCCAATCGGCATGTCTATGGCCCCGACCGTTTGCAGGATGACTTGGATTGGGTCGGCCTGGATCGAACCAAGCCATGCTAAGAAACCTTGATCGGTCAATATTCTTACTTACAGAAAAATTAAGTAACATTTTACCCCTAATTCCTACCTGTGTGTGGGTGCGGGCTTGTTAAATCGTGAAGCTTCATCGATTGATGGCTCTGCTACGCTCTTAATGTGATTCCTATGTGGCATTGCACCATCATCGACAGCGGTTGTGCTTCTTGTGACGTGGCACAGAGGTGTTACTTCCCCCATGCCTATGGTGTACCCTTGATCATTCTTTAATGGATGAGATCCTTTTTTTCCTTTCTTAGCATAACGGCTGCGACTAAAGGGAGAGGTACATAAATACCTCTTTTCCTCTGCTTTGAACTCATGGAGCTTTTGCCATGTAATTTCTTCAGAGAAACTTGAACTTTACATGGTTTTGTAATGGAAAAAATAGTTAACTTCATCTTTCTCTTCCTCTACAAAGGCTCTTGAGTGCTCTTTGTTTTGTCAAACTTGTTTGGAGTTGAAAGAAAGGAGAAAAATTTCTTTGGCGTCGAACTGTTTTTGTTGATTGTAGTTTGGACCGTTGCTTGGAACTTTGTTTTTTGAGATGGATCTAGCCTCATTGCTTGGCATGGCTCGTACTTTTTGGCCATCTCTCCGATGGTGATTGTTCATCGGTCTCGAGCTATTGATCTAGTAGATGGTTCAACTGATGCTGGTGGGCTTCCTTGTCATCTTGCTCTGACATTCTCGAACAAAAGTCGGCTTGGGAGCCCAACTGTAACACCCCGTAAAATTAACAAAAAATTAATTAATATGAATTGATTAATTAATAATGAAGCTAAAAATAAAAATTGAGCAAACTTCAAAATTTGGCCATGAAACTTGCACCATTGTGTTCATAGCGATTTTATGTGCAACTTTCACATATAAAGCTTCACAATTGGAGTACAAACGAAGAAGTTATCGACCTTTGACGATTTCAAATCAAAAATAATTCAAAACAAATTAAGGAAATAAATATTAATAAAGTTAATGGTAAAGAAAATGTTAATAATAAGCTTAACGTTTAAGTAAGCGTTAAAAATAACGCTTGAGGGACCACCGGTCGACCCCTTCTATGAGGTCGGTCGACCGATGGCGGTCAACCGCCCATAGAGACTGGTCGATCGGTTATTATTGTGACAACTAAGGTTATTCCTGGCCTGAATGGTTCGGGTCATAGATTATTAAAAGATTCTTAATCCGATGGTTCTGGCCCCTCTAAGCAATTATAAATAAGAGGCTAGTCCCCTTATTCTTTTCATACAAATCTAAAGCCCAGGATGGCACTCCATCCAATCCTCTTCCTCCATACAAATTTCTTAAACTCCAATTTCAAAAATAAATATACACATGCAAGGATTAGGGGAAGGATTGAAGGAAACAAGCTAAAGAGAAAGGTAATGAATTATACACACACACACATTGATCTCTCTACGAAACTTCCCTAATTTATAATGTCTAAATCTAATATGTACCAAAAAATATGTTATATGTTATACAATAAAAAGGACGGAAAATTGGAGAAAGGGAGGCCACTACACGAAAGAAAATCCAGGAAGTTTCTATGGGAACAATCTATGAGTGGAAAAAAATTTCCTTAATAGGGCCTTATGTAGTTTGATTTTTAGATTTGTACCATGCCTTGGGAGATTTTGTATGCAAAAATTCATCAAATTAAAACCCCAAAATCCTTCCATAATATGTAAATTTTGAATTTTTTGGAATCTTAGTTGTTTTATTTTAATATAGTGGAATTGGATTCTTTAATATTTACAATATAAATATTTTTTATTCTATTTGATTCCACTTTTCAATTTGTGATCAGAATGACAAAGAATTTCAAACAATGAAATAGAAAGAGGTGTGGAAAATAGGGAAAAAGAGATTTCTCCTCTTATCCGTAGTTTGCTCCGTCTATTTTGACAATTAAAATAAGTATGATTTCTTTGTCATGTCAACACCATAATTTTGAAATGTTGAATGGAATATAAAAGATTTGTATTGTAAATTTGCTTCTTTGAAAAAAGAGGCATGGTTCTATTACACTAGCATAAAATAAATTTTACATTTTGGATTCCATTTTGAATATATATACAAGTCTACTTTGTGTAGCAAGATTATTGATGATATTAGCTTTTACGTAATTGTTGTATTGAATCGGGACTTGTATAGAAATTGTAGTAGTTAACATTAAAATAATGTAACACCCCTAATAAGTAATGGACAAATTACTTGAACACGCATAAATCTAATTAGGCATAATTTAATATTTGGCATAAATATAATAATAATATATTCCTTTAAACTTCGAAACTGACAATTATAATTGTAAACCTATAACGTATATACTAATTAAGACATTGAATAAAGAAAGCGACAAATAAATGGCAAATAACAATTAATAATCAATCTAATAAAATGTGTTAGGGGCAATTATGGAAGTTAATCCATAAATAAAGGCGAAATAAGGAATTTTCCTTTTAAGGCCTTTAATGCATAAATATGGTTGATGTGTCTGTGTGTGTTATATGTATATGTTGATGTACTTTTACATTAAATGTTGGAGAGTGGAAATATGGCTAAGTTATAGGGATGCGAGGTTAGTTGAAAGCACTCATAAGTCTGCACAACCAATCTGGTTACCAGTAGTGTGACATTTGTAACTGATGTGGGACATCGCCTATAATAAGTACTCACGGTTGACACAAGGTTAGTCCCAATTGTGTAGGTAATTCTGCTCAGCTAATCTGGCTACCGGCACCTATAAATAGTCGACTAATGTAGGACGTCACGGTTGGATTGTGAGCCATAAGGACGAGGTAGTCCTAGGATGAGTTTGCTTCGAGGTTGATGTATTAAATGGTTGTGTTAAGGTTTGCCTCTCCTTATTTAAGAAGTATTAAATGGTTAGAATTATCATTTAGGTGCGTTAGTGAAAATCTCTTGTAGGAGATCCGCTTTAGGGTTGAGGTATTAAATGGCTGTTGGAGGGTCTGCCTCTTCCCTATCTAAGAAATATTAAGTGGCCTAGAAGAGATTTTCTATGATGATAGCTAGGGAGTACCAGGAGGGGCTCACCTTGGGTTTAGGTATTAAATACCTAGAAAGTCTACCTGTTCCCTATTAAAAAGATCTTAAGTGACCCTGGTACTTTCTCGTATATCAATAAGATATGATTGAATGGGAGATGGGTTGTTAAACCCAATATACTCCATAGTCGCGCTTGCTTTTATAGTTATGAAGTTGGACTTGTGTTTATCAGTGGTGGTATACAATTGGATTACGCACTAACGAAGATCTTTATACTAGAGCTCTGTAAGGTTACTATCCTGTAGTTGAGGTACGTTTGGATAAGTGTAATAAATGCGTAAGGCACAATACTTATCTGAATGCTAACTGTCCAATACCATTATAGTAAAACTGGAGATTTTCATTCACTAGAAATTGTTATTCTAACTCCCTCCTTATTGCAACATATTGGTAAGATATGACGATGAGTGTGGAGAAGGAGCCAATGAAGACTTGGCGGCAGTATTAGTTATCTATTTATGTTTCGATGTACCTAAACAATGTATTAAACTTATTTACATATTATCGATACATTGAATTTCCAAGACTTGGATTTTAAAAAAAATGGACACCTTATTTGATTATTATATTTTCTTCCATCTGCTATGAGACTCTGAAAGCATAGATTGATAGCTCTACATATCGTTTATTTTAATCAATTACACCAACCAATAGCCAGCTCCGAAATGGACCTAAGGTTTGATGGGCTTTTATTGGGTTGAAAATTAGGCTCATTATGGAGTGGATTGTTACATTTGGTATCGGAGTTTAGGTTACCCGATCAGCAGGAATAGGAATACGTAAGAGTACATATTTGTTATTTTTTAAAATATTTTTCAAAATTCTATTATATATATGAGTACACATATGTGGACATAAGCAAACACATTAGAAAAATTCTTAATTCAGTAAGTAATACTATCATAGGAAGTCATGACTAACCCAAAATTTGAACCTATAAATAGGTGATAATGGCCAAAAACAATGGCTTTGAGGCTGGGAACCACACCATCTAGGAGATACCCACTATACCGGGTATGCTAGCATGGTTTCAGCAATACTTAAGAGTTATGGGGCAAGCCCCCATTCCCTAACAAGCTGCACTAACTACGCCAGTTGTTCGACCCGTTGAGCCAACATTCCGACCACTAGACTTCCTTAGAATATGAAAGGAATTTCAGAGTGGATGAGTATTCTTAGGCATAGAGGACTTTGTAGAAACCTAAGCTTGGATTGATGATTGTGACCGCATATTCAAAGAACTCGAGTTGAAAGTTCGAGTCAGGAGGAAGTTAGCCACATGGCACTTGAAAGGCGAGGCACTAAATTGGTGGGCCATAGTGGTTATAGAAAATGTCGAGGAAGGCACGACTTAGGCTGAATTTAAGACTCGCTTCGACTCGCGATTCATGTCCAATGCATAAGTGAATATAAAATTGGAGAAGTTCATCCATCCAAAAGAAGGGGACTCCACGTTAAAGGAGTATATTAATAAGATCACATAACTAGCCAAATTTGGGATGAGTCCGATTGACACCATGCCGAAGAAGGCAATGAAATTTGTGAAGGGCATAAATTCTCCCTTAAGGGAATTACTCTTAACTCAAGTTCCCATAGGCACCACCTATGAGACGATAGTCGAAATGGCCTTACTTCAGATAGTTGGTAAAGAAGAAACGGAGAAGGTAGGGCAGTTCGATAGCCAAGCTTGATCAATGAAAGGAAAGTTCTGGAAAGGTAACAAGGCCAAAGGAAAGTTCAAAAAGGGAGGTCTAACATGCCAAAGATGCCATAAGAAGGGACAAATCGCTAAAGATTGCAGGGTGAATTTGATGAGAGAAGAGTTCGAGAGGAGGTGCTATAATTGCAATAAGGAAGGGCACTACAAGAACCAGTGTATGGAGCTAGCCAGGGAGGGACATTCATGCAAGTTTATATCATTGAAGCTATACCTATCTCAAGCAAACCTCCTCCCAAAGACACGGGAAAACCTGCTATGGAAGGTGTAACTATTATTTTCGATAATACTATTTGTACCTTATTTAATTCAGGAGCATCACATGCATTCAATTAAAAACCCAACTTCTCACTGACCCTGTAGTTATGTCGAATCCTTTTAGGGGGTCGACATATCTTTCTATGATTTGCAAAGACCAAGTGGTGTATATATGTAATGTTGACTTTATATGTAACGCCTATGTTCTGGGTTTTGAGGGATATGTGTTAGTTGCTATGCACATGATCGAAGATGGTCAACAGTAATAAATAACATAAATGCAGTGGAAATATATATTAGATCACACAGTCGATTTTATACTGGTTCGGACCTCCTGCACTACATCCAGTCCCGAAGCTTTCTTTTGGGTTTCCGCTAATCAAACACCCTCACTTAGCTCAGAGGATATGCTTACAACAACTGCTTGAGGCCATAGAAACAGGACTTCAATAAGCAATGTAATGAAAAGTTATTTCTTGACATAGTGTATCTTTTATACACAAATTGTCTCTTTTTAGTACATAGACTCTTATAACCAAACCAAGTGATATTGAGTGGAGGCGTAGAGGCTAAGGAGTTTATTCAACTAGAATATGGAATGTGGAGATGAAGCACACTATTCGATATTATCTGAATCACATGAATCTTTTGAAGTTCAGACAACTGATTTTGGGTTTGAGAGGTTTAGGCATGTAATTTAATGCATATAGTTATACATTATTCAGGGATGATTGGGGATATTTATAGTTATTGTAAGGATGCTAAAATAGGGTCATAACCTTTAGAAGTATCCAGGAATGAAGAGAAGCAACCATAGGTGCGAAGTGAATCCGTAGGCGAAAAGAGATGTGAAGACACCCTTTTCATGAATAGTCGTTTACTGTGCATTCAGTTGACTGACTTTTTGTAAAAAACAATCTAGAGAGCATAGATAAAATCAGTAGATTGGATAGGAATTTAGTTGACGGTTCAGTCGACTGGGAGGTCAATTCAGTCGACACCTCCTTCATATTTTTGTTTGCTCCTTCATAATTGAGCTCTTTGATCTCTAATTGAGTGTATTTTGCGTTCCAGTAGAATTTTTAAGACCATTATAAGTTTTCTAAAGATCATGTACTCCTATAGTATTACTCTATAGCGAAGTATCCTTTGATATGTGATTTTATTCTTTTCTCTTCGTTGATTGCTTGCTAAATCTGTAATGTACTTAATGAAGATCGTTGGTAGCAATGTTATTTGGTTGTTATCATCAAAATACCATAAATATGGTTTTATCATTCTCCCCCTTTGTTACTCACCGCTAATCATGAAACTAAAAAACCCTAATTTTCCTTCCCTTTTCCCATTGACTCGAACACTAGACATACCAATCGATTTGCAATTAACTTCGGTAAGCAATTAACACCGACAAGCACTTACTGACAGCTGCGCTCACCCATTATTGAACCGATGTCCATCGACCTTCAACCATGGATACTTTTCGATTGATTTCCATTGACTCCAACAGTTTTGGGCATTTTCTTTCTCTATTACCCTCACAGCGGCAACGATGACTGGCAACTAACGATGGTTAGCAACTTACGAGCCAGTGGATTTAACGCCGACCATGCTCAACCATCACTGTGCCGTTATCCATTAGCCGTCCATCAAAGGTAATTTTCGCTGATTCTCATTAACTTGATGGATTTTACATACTATCTTCTAGATTTAAATTCACTGGTAATTTTAATCTATTCCTTGGCCTTTTGGGTATTTATGCTACATTAACAGTGAATTTACGGACTATGATGGTTGATTCATCAATTCATAGTTAATGAAATTTAGTATTATACTGATTTGAATTGCATTGGATGCATTTCTCATACGTGCCTTCATCAATTTATTTCAATTGCGTTAATAGTTATGAGCAGAGTCGTATATCAAATGAGCTCATACAGATATTAATTTATATGTGCCTATATTCATTAATTTATTCATAGTGTCCTGGACACTAAGTTTGTTCATAACAGTATATTTATTTTTCTATCAAAACTTATAGCATTTTATATAAGGGGTTTTTTGTATAAAGGACAAAAACTTGTATTTTTTTAGCCTCAAGGACACAACCTCAATATTTTAGCCACAAGGACAAACATTCTTCCAAAATTAGTGATAAGGACAAACATTCTTTCAAAATTAGTCATAAGGACAAACCGCCAAAATTATCAACCACCACTCGTCGCAAGACCACCCACCGCCATTACCTGCACCATAGCCTCACCGCCCCCAACACCACTTGCTGCCATCACATGCTACCGATAACTCTTAACTTAAAAATTGATACCTAAAAACTGCTACTTAAAAACTGATACCTAAAAACTTCTACCGACAACTAAAACTGATACTTAACAGCTAATACTCAAATAAACCACCCATAATCTCCTAGGTTCTCAAATTTATCAAATTCGATCACCATTATCTAAGTTTATAGTTCATTCCTGAACAAGCATTTCAATCATAACAATCATCCTTGTAGAAATCAGTTCATCATAATATTTAAAGCACAAATAGACCATCCCTAATCAACATCTATCAAGCTCATGAAATTGCATCGTTAACTCATATAACGATGCTTTGACTCAAGCATATCCATTCTCCGATGTAAGGCAGATTGAGTGGCTCCACTCTAGCATAAGCATGGATTCCATTCAACTAAGGTAGTGTGCACAATGGCGAGCACGACAGCGGTTCATCTTTAGGTAAAAAATAAAACAGTTTTTATAACAGTGATACCTACTGTCACTAAAACTGATACCTAAAAATTGATCCTCAAATTAATAGTAGAACTGGTACTCAAACAAAATTCATTAAATATTTGATACTAATGAAACACTAATTCAACTCAATGATCATCATATTTACTATGTAACAACTTTATTTTTTTATACAATCAAACAAACAAAACAGTAAAAAACTTCCATACTGCATTAATTTAAAAAATGATACTCATAAAAAACAAAAATGATACCAAAAAAATGATCCTCACTAAACTCAACACAGCAATACATTATCAATCAAATCAATATGAATGCAAAAAAACAAAATAACAATTAAAAAATGTTCGCTTCAAAATGTGAATTTATTTCAGTATAATATTTTTATCATACAACAAAAATCACCAACTCGAAAATAACAAATATTTTCGAACATGATATCTACTGGAAAACCGATATCTAACGGCCGATACCACTTCTTCTCCCCTAATTCTTCTGTGGCTTGCTCTTCTTCTTCCTCGACTTGCTCTTCTTCTTCCTCGAATTGTTGTTTTTCTAAAATACCACTTCACTACGGCGTCCCTACCACCAGAGCCATCAATTTTCCATCATCATATGACTTCAAATCAAGCTACTTCAAAACCCTAGTTGTTGCCATCCACCATCGAACCAACCACCCTCGCCGCCAACGCCATCACAACAACCACACTCGCCGACAGTGCCGCCTAATCTTGATGCCGCTCTAGACTCATTAGCGTGTTTATCCTGGTCGTTAATTTCTTGTCCTACCTCCAAATTGAAATTTAAAAGTTGTTCTTCATGCTAAAATACTGAAGGCCGGTCCTTGAGGTTAAAATGATGAGAAATTTTATCCTTGACACTATTTTCTTGTTTATATAATTTGCAAATCATTTTTGTGTAACTAGAAACTTTATAATTTGAATTATGTTGCATTAAAGTCTAAATTTTTTTATCAGCTCATAAAGTTGATGGTTTTTATAACTGATCCACATACAACACCCAAAGAACTTGAATTGTTTGAACTGTAAGTTCAATTCTCCTAATCATTAGACATTTTAGTATGCACGACTTTGAATTTGTTGGTTTCTTTATTCTATATATATATATATATATTTGTATCATGAGTTATGGCTTTATTAAATAGATTGTTTAACATTTTGAATATGTTAGTAATAGTCCGCATGAAAACGATGGTGGTTTAGTTCTTTATATAGCACAGCGCATCTAAATTTTAATGCAAATAAACAACTTGATAATGATTTATAAAAAATATGAAAGCAAGTGTCAATGTTTCATACACGTGTGTCGTACATAGCATAAAAATGTAGAAAAATTTATTACTGTCTTTATTTATCATAATTTTACCATAGTTCGACGATTATGTTTCTATTACTTCCAAACATATATTTTGACACCCAAATCAAAGCTTCATCCATTAAAGGGTCACATCTTTGTATAACAGTCTCATTCAATCCTTCATAACCCTTAAGACATACACACAAAACATCATGCATGAATCTGAAATTCAATTATATGTTTGATTCTATCAACTGTTAGCTTATGTCTTAACTAGCTAAAATTTCATCAGGTCATACTGTTTTTCTTCTCTAATGTTCAAGACTTGAGTCAATAAATACAAATAACAGATTTATGTGTTTCTATTTAGATGCATAAGGTTGGACTGTACATGTTCTGCTGTTATCTTGATGTAGATGTTGTTTTCCTTTTGTTCTTGGGATTTATTATTAAATTAGGAAAATTACTGTCAGAAATTTAACTATAGAGCATGAATTTTAACTGTCTATACTATAATAACTATAAAACCCATGACTAAGATTATTGAATTTGGAATATATTTACTTTCTGGTTCATCATACTTTGGATAAAATGCAGTTAATAGAATAACAAAACATATATATATATAGTTATATATTTACGACAGTACGAACAATGTAAATTATTCTGTCATTGCATTTCTGTCTTCTATAGATGTGGGTTTGAAGGAGAAACTGAACAAAATATTTTCTATGTGAGGTTTTATCGTAGCTATGTGAGGTTATTACTGAAAATTATTTTTTCTAATTAATAGACTTATTTATTTTGGAAACAATTTCTTAATATTTGTATTTTCTTACACATGTCTCTAAGTTAATGATCATTAATCATTAATGTGTTTTGATCTATATGTTCATGGTTAATTGCGCTTTATATTGAGTTATATCATATTAATGTAACTAGCTCAATGATTTATTTTTGTTATTTGTTTTTTAAACAAGAATGGAGAAAAATAATTAGTAATAGAATAAGCAAGCTTGATGGTTAACATAGAAAAGGTACAATGAGATTTTAATCAATGAAGTGCCTAGAATTCTTTAATCCCATATTTTGCAACAAAATTTAAAATATTTTTTTAGTAAATGGTTGATAACATTTTTATTACTACATGACCTTTAAATTTAAGCGTCGAAGAATATCACAAAGTTTATGCTTTAATCAAACACTTGCTTTATTGCTTCAAAATGATGTGTTTTAAATTAGTCTAGAACCAAATGATTTTGATTTACATGTATAAATCAAAGGCATATATTTTAATGCTTCATTAATAATTTAGTTATTTAATAATTCAAAATGGTTTTTTGATGCTTTATTAAGACATATACCATGGTACAGTTTATCAAAGCAAATTAAGATTAAGATACATATGACCGAAATGCAATTATTTAACAGGAGCGCCAATTGTCGTACTTCCATAGGATCATGCATAGAAAGTGTGAAGCTTAAATTTCTTCCATCAAGAAAAATGAAATTTGACAGTAATTTCTTGTTGATTTCATCTTCAATAATTCCATCCAAGATATTAAACTTGAAAGCGAAATTCAGTTTGTGAAACGTTGTATTGTGCAGCTGTGTAATAACATTAGTGCGAACAAGCCACTTTCCTTTCTTCATAGAGCCACTTTCCTTTCTTCATAGTTATGGAGTAAGAAGAATTTCATACAAGAAAACTTCAAACTATGTTAGGAAAACTTCCGTTTCAGGCCTGGCATTATTACTATCAACGATTTAATGAGATGAAATGATAGGCTTTTGACACAGCTTCTTAACGAATGCCTCTCACGTAGTGGTACAAATATGTGCTTACTTGAAAAATAAACTCAGATTTATTCACTTCAAAAACAAACCTGAGTTAACTACTTATTTACTACATAGTATGACACTTATGTTGTGGTCGCAAAATATGATATTTATTCTTATACGACACCGATGTTATTGATGTCTAATATTTCAAACTCGTTAGTTAACTATATCATTTTTTAACTAAGAAACTTTAAATTTTTTACTGCAGTAGGGACTCTAAGTGATGACCATGATTTTTACATCAAAGGAAGTTTCTATCAGCCTTATGAATTCAGTTAATGTAAGCCAAATCGAAAACAATTATTGCTGAATAAAATAGGTTGAATTTTTTCTAAGCTAGAAGTCATGTTATGTGATTGCAGAAGAAAGTTTTTACAAGTTCAATGAGTAGCAAACAAAGCTGGATAGCTTATAGCTTATTGTATTAGTGATATTTATGTCACTTTATCTGTATCATTGTTAATTGTTTTTGTTTTTGTTGATGTCCAATACTATACATAACATGCATGATATTATGCACAACCGAATACCATTTTTGTGTTGCCTAATCAATTTGAAATGTAATGGAATTGTTCATTATTAGCTTTATTTCATTTTGTTTTCAACCAAGATGTGTATTACTTTTTAAGCTACTCGATAGGTTAAATTCAATGGATTTAAGCAAAAGTTGTTTCGATCTAATTTACAGTTGGACCTTGGATTTATCCGTATTTCATTTCCTTGAGCTTAAAATATGATTGATCCAATTTAAAAATTACTGGATTTAGGTAGATTATATATCGGTATTATTTACAGTAAATTTTGCTAAATTTATATATATTTAAGGGTCATTTATATGGAAAAAATTAGTTAGCTGTATGCATGTATATTTAGAGATGTTTGTTTTCGCACTAAATGTTCGTACAATGTTTATTTTATAGCTCAAGTATATTTTATTTGGGGTCATACTGTAATTATAGTAGTTCTTTATCTAGATTGCTTATTAGGTGATGTTTATAATTGAGGGATAGATGTGTCATCACATAATGAAATCAAACGGTAGTGTTATATAGTTGAAGTAAGCAACTATCGAAAACAAACAGAAGAAGATACCATTTTGTATGGTCACGGTGATACGCATATCAAATTATAATTTGCATCCACTTTAAATGAGAACTAAATAGTTTTTTAGTAGCAGTGTCAAGGCTTTAAATAATGTAACTTTGAAATGTTGGAAAATACGATTTTGAAGGAAAACATATATAATTACATGTCTACATTTTATACATGTATTCAGAGTGATAGATGTTGGATAATTACAACAAAAATCAGTCTTTTTATTGTTTGACCTCTTGCATTCTTTATTAATGAGAAAAGATTTTTATTTATGGCATGCTTATTTATTGTGATTGATAGGCTTAAGAGAAAGGAAGATACGTTTTCTGGATTCTCTCTCTTTTCTATTTTCTCAAAAAAAAGAAGACAAAATCTACGGGAAAATCTTATCATCTTTACTCTCTTTTCTCTCCATAATTTTCTCTAAAATTGAACATACCTTTCAAAATATTTAAAATCTTGGGCAGTGACTTCTACAAATCTCCAAATCCTTCAACATTGAGTGCACAAGTTTAAAGGACGGTTGTGTTAATCTTGGGGAGTGGACATTAATTATTCATTCAAGTTGCTTCCATAATACGATGATGTCAGAAAGTTACCCATGCATGCACATTGTGATTAGAGCAGGCCTACTTGGGCATGCATATACACTCGTCTAGATAATGCAAATATAAAAACATATAAAGTATGCATTCTTCTCTCCCTTTATCATCAAAAAAAGAGATAAGAGCATAAGCATTATACGTTTAAAAACTCCCCCTAAATATTTCCCTTAAGAAATAAATCTATGTACTTTTCCTATATATGTGTACAAATTTTTCTCCCCCTTTATAAATGAGATAGAAAGCATCATAAATAAGTCAAAAATTAATTTAACTTTAATGCTTAGTAATGACTATTAACAGGAGTATCTAATAGATATGTCAAGTGTAAGCATAACGATACTCATTTCTCTAAAAGTATAGGGTTCACGACTTAGGGAACCATATCCAGTTGAATATAGTTGATCCCTTAAAAATATAGTTTTCATTATTAATCACAGTGTCGTAATAATTGCTAATGCATAATTGTCAATCATGATTGGTTAGATTAGCAGGAATCCATATATCAACATTAATTGCCATTGATTTAGTATTCAAAGGATGTTTTCTATTTTTAAGCATAATACTATCATGACATGACGTGGTTTTAGAACTATCACTACTTTTAGCACTAGCATTAAAACATGTATACATGAATGCATATCTAGTACTATTTTTACAATTATCTTGTTTATAGCCTAAACTAATCCTATTATTTTGAGCTTTGATATTCGTAATTAAGGAAGATAAATCATTTTTTCTTCTATAAAAAATTGTGATTTTCTCATTTAATTTATCAAAAACAGCTTTAGAATCACAAATTTCTTTTTGCAAAACTATATTATTATCTTTTAAAAGTTCACATTCTTTAATTAATTCTAGATTTCTATCATTTAAAGCACCATTATCTTTTTCAAGAGACAAAAGTTTAGAATTAGAATCATCTATTTTATTTTGTACTTCTTCGATTTCCTTGAAAAGATAAATATTTTTATCATTTAGTTGCTCATTTTCTTTTAATAGTAAATCATTTTGTAAAACATGTTCTCCCAATGTTTCTTCAAAGATTTAGTTTGTTTTACTAGAATATCATTTTTTTCCTTTAAAATATTATTTTTACGCTCATAATCATTTATTTTAGCTAATGCAATTTTATTAACCTTATTTATAGCTATAAAATCTTTTGCTAAATCCTCATTTGATATTAAAAGGTCATTATATAAAGAATCTGAGTGTACCGATTGCGATCTGGGTTTAGCCATAAAGCACGCACTTGAAGATTCTTCCGACTTTTTCTTGCTATAGCCAATCTGCTTCTTCTCGATTGCCTTTGAGCTCCGACTAGATCTTCTTCTGGCTATTATTCTAAAATTGTATTACGATCTTTAGAATCCCAGGCTCTTATACCACTTGTTAGTAGTTATGCATAGAATTCAAGATGGGCAATAGTAATAAACAATGCAAATGCAGCATAACTAATATAATAGATCACATAGTCAATTTTATGCTGGTTCAGACCTCCTGTCCTACGTCTACTCCCGAAGCTCCTCATCAGATTTCCACTAATCAAACACCCTCACTTAGTCCGGAGAAATAGGCTTAAAACAACTGCGTAAAGCCATAGAAACAAGACTTCAACAACCAATGAAACAAAAAACTATTTCTTGACATAGTGTATCTATTATATACAAATTGTCTCTTTGTTAGTACACAGACTCCTATTACTAGACCAAATGATATTGAGTGGAGGTGTAGTGGCTAAGAAGTTTATTCGACTATAATTTGGGATGTAAAGATGAAGCACACTAGTCGATATTATCTGAATCACTTGAATCTCTTGAAGTTCAAACAATTAATTTTGGGTTTGAGAGTTTTAGGCGTGGAATTTAATGCATAGAGTTGTACACGATTCAGGAATGATTAGGGATATTTATAGTTGACTGGTTCAGTCGATTTGAAGGTCAATTCAGTCGACACGTCTTTCATATTTTTGTTTGCTCCTTCATAATTAAGCTCTTCGGTCTCCAATTGAGTGTATTCTAGTAGAATTGTTAAGACTATTATAAGTTTTCTAAAGCTCATGTACTTCTATAGTTTTTGTCTGAAACAAAGTATCTTTTGATATATGCTTTATTCTTGTCTCTTCATTGAATGCTTACTAAATTTGTAATGCACTTGATGAAGATCGTTAGTAGAATTGTTTTTTGGTTATTATCATCAAAATACCATAAATATGTTTATATCAATATGGACTTATCTTAGGAATGGATTGGAGATCCTACTACGGGGCCATCTTAGACTATGATAGGAGGATTGTACGGTTTAGGAGTTGTGGGGGGGGGGGAGGGAAGAGGTGAGATATAGATGTTCGTTGCATGCCCCAAGGCTCAGCTATGTTGAGCTATTTGTGTTTTATTAGCCTGTCACAGGATGAGTTCTCATTTGTACTTGTAGTTCGAGAATTTTTGGATGTTTTTGAAGAAATCTCTAGTCCCCACCCAAAAGTGAAATAGAGTTCAGGATTGATTTGGAGAAAGATGCTAGACTAGTTGTACTACCACTGAGGCATATGGCCCCGAAGAAAGGCGTGAACTAGATAGGCAGATTTTAGAGCTATTACATAAGAAGTTTATTCGCCGTAGTACTTCAGAATGGGGAGTACCGCTTATCTTCGCCACTAAGGTAGATGACTCTTTAAGGCTATGTGTTGATTACCAAGCACGCAATAAGCTGACCAAGAAGAACATGTATCCTCTAGCTAGAATAGATGACTTATTTGATCAGCTGGTTAGGGTCAAAGTTTTTTCTCAGTTAGACTTGACCATTAGATTCCATCAATTAAGAGTGGCCGATGATAGCAAGGAGAAGACCGCCTTTTGCACTCCATGCAGATTGTATGAATGAGAGGTAATGCCTTTTGGTTGACAAACGCCCCTGCATACTTTATGGATTTGATGAGTAGAGGCTTTAGGGGGCAACTGAATAATATCGCGGTAGTATTTGTGGACTATATTATAGTATTCTCAAAAGGTGAAGGTGGACATTAAAACTACTTAAGGGAAGTACTAGAGACCTTGAGAAGGCACCAACTAAAAGCCAAATTCTGAAAATGTCATTTTGGAGGAAGGACGTAATGTTTCTCGATCACATTGTCTCCGAGAAAGGATTACCTGTTGACTCTGCAAAGGTAGCAGCTATTCAGGACAGGAAGATTCCAAGGATCGCTACTAAAGTTAGGAGTTTTCTTGGTTTGGCTGGTTACTATAGGAAGTTCATCAATGACTTTACAAAGATAGCAGTACCATTGACTCGCCTAACCAAGAAAAACTTAGTATTCACATGGGATGAGAAATGCATGAATGCCTTTGAGAAGCTAACAGAGCTATTAACCAGTGCACATGTACCAACGATCCTAGATGGATCAAAGTCTTTCATTGTTTACACTGAAGCACGTGGTACAGGGTTAGGAGTTGTTCTTATGCAAGAAGGCAAGGTAATAGCATATGCAAGCAGGCAGTTGAAGGACCATGGGAAAAGGTATCCGATTCATGATTTAGAATTAGCAATTATCGTATTTTCCTTGAAGAGTTGGAGGCATTATCTTTTGGGGGAAGAGGTTGATCTATTTACTCATTATAAGTCCCTTAAATACATGTTTTCCCAAAGACTTGAACCTTAGGCAGCAAAGGTGGATGAAGTTTATAGCATCATATGACTTTGAGATTCAGTATACCCTTGGAAAAGGGAATGTTATTATCGACCCCATTAACTGAAGGCATGCTACTCAGGGTGCTACATATATGAGTGGAGGCAGTTGGAGATCCTCTCAAATTTTAATTTCTAACCGCCATTTGAATTCACTCCAGGACATCTAGCAGCAATGGAAGTAAGGCCAACGTTGATGGACTACATCGATCAAGGGCAGAAGAAGAATGTGGAGATAGTAGATATTTTGGCTAAGTTGAATATGCGAGAGTATTTCCTCTATCTCAACAGATATTCGATCGATGGAAGAGGGTGGCTAAGAAGAGATGGATGCCTTTGTGTTCCAACGGTGGAGGACATACTAGAGGAAGTATTGGCCAAGTGCCACCGTTCTAGGATGACTATTCATTTTGGTGAAGATAAGATGTATAGAGACATGAAGCGAATTTTCTATTGGTCGGGAATGAAGTGGCGAGCAACATAATATGTAGCTAGGTGTTTTAAATGTCAACGAATCAAAGCTGAACAAGGGATGCCTGGCGGTCAATTATTACCGTTGGAGGTTCCAACCTGGAAGTGGGATACATGGCGATGGATTTCATTGATGGGTTGCCTAGAAGTCAAAGAGGCAATAAAGTTATTTGGGTTATAGTGGATAGGCTCACTAAAAGTGCCCACTTTATTCCAGTAATAAGTAATAGGACCGCAACGTCTCTAGCATAGGCTTGCATCAAGGAAGTGGTCCGATTACATGAAATTCCAATCAGCATTGTCAGTGATAGAGATCCCTTATTTACTAGTGAGTTTTGGAGGAGTTTGTAGTTGGCTTTAGGGACGATGCTGAATCTTAGCACTGCTTACTACCCTTAGATCAACGGACAGACGGAAAGGATGAACATGATCTTGGAGGATTTATTGAGGGCTTACATCATGGATTTCAAAGGACATTGAGAGCAGCATTTACCTTTAGTAGAATTCACCTACAGTAATAGTTACCAGACGATAATAGGTATGGAACCCATTGAAGCCTTATATGGGAGGCCATGCAAGTCACCTAATTGTTGGTGGGAGAACACCAACAAAATTCTACTTGGGCTAGATTTGATCCATGAGACCATGGTGAAAATCGAAGTAATCAAGCAGTGGATGAAGACCACTCAGGATTGACGAAAGTCCTATGCTAACAAGCGAAGGAAAGAGTTGGAACTCTCAGTTAAAGACATGGTATTTGTTAAGGTTTTCCCTTTTAAAAGGTTATAAGATTTTAATCCTTGGAGAAGTTGGTGTCGAGATTTGTTAGGCCTTTCCCATTTTGGAGAGTGTGGGGAAATTTGCGTATCGGGTAGAGCTTCTAGCTAAATTGGCTAGAGTTCATAATGTTTTCTATGTATTGCACATGAGGAGGTGTCTGCACAACACAATCACCATAGTAGAGCCTGATCAGTTAGTAGATATAAAGACGGAGTTAATAGCACCACGTGCCACCACATGCATAGTGGAGCATGGAGTTAGAAAGCTTCGTAACAAAGAAAAAGGTCGGTCTTAGTACAATGGGGAGATAATCCGACGGAAAGAACCTGGAAAGTAAAAGAGCATATGAAGAACTCTCATCCAGAGCTTTTCTCTGGAAAATTTTCTCCTTCTAGATTTAGTATTCTATAGGTTATGGTTGCATCATGATTGCTTGATTGGATGGAGGGGATGGCTGCCATACTTTTTCCTGTTATTTTTGCATTTATATATAGAATTTCATGCATATTTAGGTTGTTTTCTTACGTGCCTATATGTCACGATCTTTTATTCACGCTAGAACTGAGTTCACATATAGATATGTTACATCCATAATCACATTACACTTTTGGTTGAGTAAATGGTCGTGTAGATAACTTGGTTATACAACATGGTAGTAGAGCGCATGTTACACTATCCGCCCGTTAGGAATTTCAGAGATAAAATTCTTTTAACGAGGGGAGAATGTAACACCTCGTAAAATTTAGCAGGAAATAAATTAAGAGGAATTAACTAATTAGTAATAAAGCTAAAAATGGAAAGTGAGCAAACTTCAGAATTTGACCACAAAAATTACATCATTGTGCTCAGGGTGATTTTCTAAGCCGCTTTAATATAAAGCTTCACACAAACGAAGAAGTTATCATTGTTTGAAGATTTCATATCGAAAATAATTCAAAATGAATTAAGGAAATAAATATTAATAAACTTAATAGTAAAGTAAACACTAATAATAAGTTTAACGTTTAAGTAATTATTAGAAATAACTCTTGGGGACCACCGGTCCACCCCTTTTACAAGACCGGTCAATTAGTAGTGGTTGACCACCTATAGAGACCAGTCGATCAGTTATTGTTGTGATGGCTAAAGCTATTCCTGGCCTGAAAGGTCCGGATCATAAATTATTAAAAGGATTCTCGATCCGACAGTTATGGTGCCTCCAACCAACTATAAATAAGAGACTAGCCCCCTCACTCTTTCATACAAATCTAAAGCCGGGGATGACACTCTGCCCAATTTCCTTCCTCTATACAAATTTCTTAAACTCCAATTTCAAAAATAAATATATACATTCAAGGATTAGGGGACGGAGTGAAGAAAACAAGCTAAAGAGAAAGGTAATGAATTATATATATATATATATATATATATCTACGAAACTTCCCTAATTTATAATTTCAGAATCTAATATATATAAACAAATTTGTTATACGTTAAATAATAAAAAATGTGGTAAATTAGAGGAAGAGATAAGCGACTGCACAAAAGAAAATATAAGAAGATTCTATAGGAACAAATCTGCGAGTGGAAATCTTAATTTTCCTTAACTGCATCTTGTGTAGTTTGATTTTCAGATTTGTACCATGCCTTGGGAGATTTTGTATGCAAAAATTCATCAACTTGAAACCCCAAAACCTCCCCATAATATGTAAATTTTGAATTGTTTGGAATCCTAGTTGTTTTATTTTAATATAGTAGAATGGGATTCATTAATATTTACGATATAAATATTTTGTATTCTATTTGATTCTGCTTTTCAATTTGTGATTGCAATGACAAAGAATTCAAAAATAATGAAATAGAAAGAGGTGTGCAAAGTAGGGAAAAGTGATTTTTCCTCTTATTCGTAGTTATATTGACAATTAAAATAAGTATGATTTCTTTATCATATCAACACCATAAGTTCAAAATGTTGAATGGAATATAAATGATTTGTATTGTAAATTTGTTTCTCTGGAAAAAAGGCATGGTTCTACCATATTAACATAAAATAAATTGTGCGTTTTGGTTTCCGTTTTGAATATATATACAAGTCTACTTTGTGTAGCTAAATTATTGATGATATTAGCTTTTATGTAACTGCTATATTGAATTGGGATTTGTATAGAAATTACAATAGTTAGCATTAAAATAATATACACCTCGATAAGTAACAGACAAATTATTGGAACACACATAAAACTAATTAGGCATAAATATAACAATAAAATAATCCTTTAAACTCTGAAACTAACAATTATAATTGTAAACCTGTAACTTATATAATAATTAAGACATTAAATAAAGAAATCGTCAAACAAATGGCAATTAACAATTAACAATCAATCTATAAAATGAGTTAGGGACAATTATGGAAGTTAATCCATAAATAAAGGCAAAATAAGGAGTTTCCCTTATAAGGCCTTTAATGCGTAAATACGAGTGAGGTGTGTGTGTATAGGTATATGTTCATGTATTTACATATTAAATGTTGGAGATTGGAAATATGACTAAGTTATAGGGATGCCAGGTTAGTTGAAAGCACACAGAAGTCTGCCCAGCTAATTTGGCTACCAGCAATGTGACTTTTGTAACTGATGTGGGACATCATGTATAATAATAACCACGGTGGATGCGAGTTTATTTCCAATTTTGTTTGGGTAAGTCTGCTTAGCTAATCTGGCTACCAGCACCTACAAATAGTCGAACTAATATGGGACGTCACAGTTGGGCTACGGTCTATAAGGATGGGGTGATCCCAGGATGGGCTTGCTTTAGGGTTGAGGTATTAAATGGCCGTGTTAGGTTCTGCCTCTCTCAATTTAATAAGTATTAAATGGTCGTGATTATCATTTGGGTGCATTAGTGAAAATCTCTTGGGGGAGGTCCATTCAGGGTTGAGGTATTAAATGGCTATTGGAGGGTCTGTCTCTTCCCTATCTAAGAAGTATTTAGTAGCCTAGAAGAGATTTTCTATGATGACAGCTAGGGAATACTAGCAGGGGTTCGCCTTAGGTCTAGGTATTAAATGGCTGGAGAGTGTGCATATTCTCTATTTATAAGGTCTTAAGTGACCCATGTACTTTCTCTCACATGGTTAGGATATGATTGGATGGGAGATGGGTTGTTGAACCCAATATACTCCTTAGTTGCACTGCACTCGCTTTTATAGTCATGGAGTTGGACCTGTAGGTTTACTATCATTTAGTTGCAGTACACTTGGAGAAGTATAGTAATTACGTAAGACATAATACTTATCCGATTGCTTACTGCTCATATACCATTATTGTAAAACTTGAGGTTTTCATTCACTAGACATTGTTGTTCCGACTCCCTCCTCATTACAACCTATAGGTTAGATAAGATGATGAGTGTGGAGAAGGAGCTAGTGAAGACTTAATGGAAGTATTAGTTATCTATTTGTGTTTTGATGTACTCAAACAATGTATTAAACTTATTTTATGTATTATTGATACATTAAATCTCCGAGACTTGGATTTTATGAAAATAGGTACCTTATTTGATTATTATATTTTATTTCTTCCACCATGAGACTTTCAAAGCATAAATAGATAGCTCTGCACATTGTTTATTTTAATCATTATACCAACCAATAGCTAGCTCCGGAATAGACCTAAGGTTCAATAGGATTTTTATTGGGTTGAAAATTAGGCCCTTTTCGAAGAGGGTTGTTACTGTGAGGCTCTTTATCGCTTTATTGGAAAGAGTAGTGGTTGTCGTCTCTGCCTCCAATGTCACATCTGAAGTCTTGGTCCGCCTCTCGACGTTTTTTGAAAGATTTTTGAGATCGCATATGGATTCGATGTGGAAGGTTTTAAAGGTGGCCGCAAACCCTTGCTTGCATAGCAAAATACCGATCGATCGGTGCTGGGGGTGTTCGTCTACACATTTAAAGCTGGATCTTTCGAGGAGGCTTCATAGCGCGAGACTCTCTTTCTCTTTCTCTTTTTTTTCTTTTCAACTAATTAGCAATGCAAATTTTTTGTAAGCTCAGTAGGGCGGGCATTGTGATCCCGCAATCTTTGAACTGAATGAAACAAATCTTTTATTTCAAACTTTGTCTATGGAATTTGTTGTTTCGTCTTTGCTTATTTGCTTGCGACTTGTAGAGTAGCGTATCTGGGATAGCTAGTGTAGTCCTTGCATTATTTGTGAAAAAAATTTCCTTCTTTTTATGATATGTTAAATAGCAATGTGGTTAAATAACGGGCTAAGTCTGGACATTATATGAACCGAGTATTGGGCATGTGTCAGATAGCGGATGACACTTGTGGTAGGCGGGAGCGCTTGTTTGCCTATGGGTTCTCGTGGGTGACAAGCGGTCATGTGTGGAGTGGTGGACTGGCCTGGCTCGGACCAGAGCGCATGCAGGCTCGAGGTTTCCTCTGGGTGGCACGTTGCTAGACGTCAGGTTACTACAGGTCCCGGCTCAAGCCAGAGCACACGGCTGGCTCAAGCACTTTGTTTAAATGTTATGTAAAATGGTGGGATGAATGACAAGTGACGTCGTTCACAAGAACATGGCAGATATAGAACTTATTATCAACAGTAAGAACTTATTTGTAATACTGGGCTGGGCTTGCAAGTGTGCTTGAGAAGGGCACATGCCTTCAAGCCCGGGCATCTTCAGAAATGTAGACTGGCGTCTAGCCGCATTGGGGCATGGTTGAGGATGAAGATGAGGGAGGGAGCTATTTGGTGGCCCAAAGGGGAATATATAGACATTAACCGGAGTGATGAGCTGCTCAAGGACCCTTCGGGGGGGGAGTGTGGTTGGTTGCTATGATTGCTAGACTTGCTATTTTACCTCAGCATTTAACCACGATCAAGGACCGGCCTAGGCATTCTTGTGGGAGGGAGTACCGTTAGGCGGAGAGAGACGTATTCCCCTCCCCCTTCCATAGGAGAGGATGTCGCTTGCAATGGTATGGCCGACGCCACTTGATGGAAGGCGAGGGTGGAGGAATTTGTCCATCGATGGTTGGTGCGATCCTTATGTAGAATAAACACGCAACCTCTATAACTTTGTTGATAGTAGCAATAATGTAAGGGAGCGGACACATGCTATGGCGACACACGACATGCAGCCTATACTAAGATTATGGCCCAACTTCTCAATGGAAATTGCTTAGTTACCGAAGGGGACGGTCGACACAAGGATTGAGAAGATCTTGTAGATGAGAATACATGTAAGGAAAAGTTGAGAACTTCTGGGGAAGGCCCCCTTCTTTTAGCAACAAAACGATGACACCCGTTGTGGTTGTTAACCACAAGGTCGGAAGTTCACCCTCCTTTTAGCATTAGAATGTCAATGATATTTTTTATCAACCTTGGAATGAGACTAATGCATCGTAAAGAGCAAAGGTCACTTGCTAATCTCTAGGCTTAAGGATGGAAAACCAATGAAAAAATGAGCATTTAAAGGTA
Organism: Allium fistulosum; assembly: GCA_030737815.1. Taxonomy (NCBI): domain Eukaryota; kingdom Viridiplantae; phylum Streptophyta; class Magnoliopsida; order Asparagales; family Amaryllidaceae; genus Allium; species Allium fistulosum. The sequence goes on from CM060901.1 coordinate 906,675,289, forward strand.
AATGACACAAGATGTAGAGTGGTTTGGCAAAGCTGCCTAGGACCACTGTGAAGTTCTCTTATATCTAGCTTTCTTACAATTACAAGAAATTACAAGAGAATAATAAGAAAAGAGAAGCACTAAAGACCAATGGAGAGATCTACATTCATTGAAGTATATGGCGTAGAAATCGGTTAAAAGTAGGGATGGCCCTAGAAAGACACATGTAATAGTTACATGCCTTATAACTGACGTAAGGATTATGGGCCCTTCATGTAGTAGTGGAGCCTCATTTTGTCTTCGAGACTTATTGGCAATCACGGATATAGTGAAGATATATAGTGGTTAGACGTGATGAAGGAGAATCAGAAGGATTATTTAATATAATGACCATGTTCAAAGCAATGTAGAGAGGAATCTCATTATATGGTTCCTCAATAATCATTAATTAGGCAACGATAGTTAATACTTGGCGGACGCTAGATGTTATGATAGCCACAGTGAAAGTAGAGGCCTACATAGAGTCAGAAGACATTGCGGGCGATGAAAAAGTAGAAGCTGGTACGATGGTAGAGAGATGGTAGAACGTTTGGTTACCTTAAGTTAACTAGAAAATGAACTCGGATGATGAGCATGGTCAGGTAAATATATTTATTTCTTATACTTGTGTCTATATGTGTTTATCCATGAAGCGGTAGATGTATAACATCTGATGAATGTTCACGTGTGTCAACTCAATTGATCTTGTATATCGGCCACTAATAGTGTGTGTCCTACATTGTTTGCATGTTGTGTCTTGTGCATGATGTATGAAAGCACACCGTGTAAAGTGAAAACCACTTGTGCTAGAAAATGAGCTCGGGCATGTGATGGAACTGTGTGTCAAATGGAAACTGCTAACGTAGTAATTACGTGAACAACCCCAAATGGATTCAAGCAGGCAAGAACCCTAACTCTTGATCAGTACTTCCTAGAGAGATAGTGTAATTTTCTTAAGAATGAAGACTCCTCAAGCAATAAAGGCAAAAGTTGATGGAATTTTTATTTTGAGGAACGTCAATAGTGAAATTCAGCAGAATCTCCAAATCAATAACATGGAATCTATCAAAGCATCTCCATTTTTTCAAACTTGGCTCAAGTCATTCTAAACCCAAGGAAAGCTCCATCTTAAGCCACCTCATATCCATCCTTGCGCAAAACTGACCCAACCTTCTTCTCCTTTGCCTCAACATCACCTTAGATCAACTGGAGATGAACGACTACAAGCGAAAAGGGGACAACGGTAGTGACCAAGAGTAAGGGATAGATGATGGCATAATTGAGATGGATGAACAACATGGTGGGAACAATGAGATCTACCTTGGATTAGAAATCACAGTGAGTTGGTGGATTTGGATGCTTGAACTTGTAAAGCCCTAGCTTGAAGTTGCGATGCTAAAGGAAGAGAACTCGATAGCCAAATGAAGGTGAAGTAGCAATTTTATTCCTAAATGTTGAATTTATAAGAAAAAATGGATTGATTGGTACCGATCATAAAATCCTTTCAAAAAATTGAATGAATGGATGTACCTTCCTAACCATGAACCAAAGTAATTCCCAATGATGGGAAAAGTGAACAACCTTTCTAGACTATAAAGCTGTATGATTTATAACATCCGAAAAGACATGACTCAATGACTATATGGAAAGGAAGTGTTTTGAAAATGCAATGCCCATGGAAGAAGTTCAAGTTACAAAAGTGTCTATGGAAATTTGGATTTGGTCGCTTGTCTTGGTTCATAGCGCATATTGTATTCATAGAAGCTTATTTTAGTAGGCAAGTGTTATCTAGTATTTTTCACAAGCGATATTTCACTGAAATTAGACTACAAAATGATAAAAGAATGGTTGTCCGATTCAAAAACGATCGGGTGCAAAGAGCAGCTAAGAAAAGAAGGGAAAATGGTCAAGTCCATGGGTCTATACAGATCCATGGATGGATCGGTATAAATCAATAAATTGTCATTATTTCCCCCTAATTCTCAATGAATGATGAAGATATCAAGGCAAGGAAGAGAATAGACAAATTTGGCTTCTATGGATTGGTACCAATCCATAGATTCCCTCCATTTGATAAATATTCTAAGCAAATACATGAAGGAACAAGCTAAGAAGCATCAAAAGAGGATCGACTCAAGGAATGAAGCAACAATACTCAAATAAAATGGGAGAAAACACAAGGAAATTGAGAAGTTCATTGATTGATGCAGATCCTTGTATATTTTGCGAAAGATCTAGCTTTTTCCTAACCTTTTGGATTTGGCAATTTGACAAGTTCTATTGCGATCTGGCAACATAAAAGCACAATTACAGTTTAGTTCAGCTATAAATAGAGGACTACTTGCAACCGAAGAAATAACTTTTTTACCTTTGACTCTTGGTTATTTACTATTATATTTCTTAGGAAAGGAACTGCTACCATTACCAACTTTGAGATAAAAATTCAAGATGTAATAGCAATAAAGAAGCTAACAATACCCATAAGGGTGTGATATGACCTCTAAAAATATAATCACTTATTTTTCATAAAATCTTTTATATGAATTGTAACACCCCTGTTTTCAACTCCCATTTGAGGCTCCAAAAATAGGAGCGATAGACCAAACAAATGACTCTACTACCTAATATAACAACAAGGTATAATATGACTCATACAATAATTAGGTAACACCAGATTTGATACATAGTCAATAATAAAATATTTATCAGGGTGGTGTACAATTATTGACTTTGATAAGACATAGTTAATTATCGCATAATGAAATCATATCAATTATAAATAATAATCATAGTTGTGTTTCATGCTAGTCTTTCTCGAAGTAGAAATCGACATCAATATCATAGTCTCATCATAACAATATACACACAAATACAAGATATATAAATTGAATTTACTATGTCACGATACCAATGTGACTACTTATGTACCCATTACAGGGTCAAGCCCATCCAGTTCTTATTTCTATGTACTAACTAACCCAATGGATGGTTTAGAAATCATACTTAACCTTCTCTTCTCCTGCACCAAGCGTTAGCACATATACAGTACAACAACATATATCACACATAAGATATATCATATAATGTAGATAACAACAATACAAGTTAGGAAACTCCTATCTACATGCTTTCTTGTAGTGATTTGTATGAGATATAAAGGCTCACCGATCTTTTGACATTGAGTGAGTAAAACTGACGTGCTTGAACAATCATACAACATATACCAATATGGAGTATGTTGATACAATACAAAAGTCTCACTTAGCAACATGGATAGGATATGAGTAATTGTATTTCATCATTCCACTCTAATCCTAATTGGCGCTATTATGATGCAAACAATTAATAATGCATAATCAAATCATCGACATATATATGTACATGTGGCGCAACACTCTTATCAACCCCAATCAAGTTACAATACACATTTACTGTCACTAATGTCCACACCCATTCATTTTTAAGTTTTTGCATATCATTAGCTTTATTGCTTTCAAAAAACATTTCTAAAAGATTTCCAAAATGTATTCCTTAAATTACCCTAAAGCCATAAAAATCACATTTATTGGCAATTTATACCAAAGGTTGAGTAAACACACGAGGGAAAATCACTCGGTTACATTATGTGTATCCCCACACAGTCTCTATGCTACCCTATATAACACTCAATTCACAATTCACATACTTACATCATAATTATTCAACTAGTTCACAAATTCATAATCCTAGGTTACAGCTTGAATAGCAAATAGTTTGACCAGTGATAATAGGGCTAACTTGTCATCGATTTGGGTCATGACCCAAATTCTACCAACTAAGATGGATATTAGCCTCTCCCATATTCATTATATTTGACCACCAAAAACACCATCATCGATTGGATCTCACAAGATCTATTTGGTGCAATTCTAGTCACATAGCAGTCTATCTCATCGTACTCCATTCTCCAGCCTATGTAATATCAAAAAGGGTAATGATTATATAAATTGGTGAAGACATATAAATAATCAAGATGTGCTAATGAATAGAGCCTCATTACATAAAGGGAATAATATAACACTAAAATAATATACCAACTTATCGTAGTGCCTTATAATAGCAGAACGACTTATTGTCTTACAAAATCTCAACAATTTTATGAGTAACAATGATATAACATATATTTTCAACATAAGAAAGAAACATGATCTGTAGTGTTAATGGTAATTAACTTTAGTGTGTAGTACAAAATCATCATAGCCATTATAATTTCTCAATCTAGTGAACTATGAAATAATTAAATATACACTGATAACTTATACCACTTAAATAATTAGTTATCTTAATAGGTTCACATTAACATTACAGGTGACTAACTTTACTAGCTTATAGGATTTCACTATTCATAATAATATTCTTCTATTTTATTAATGTTTGGTTATCAGAATACAAAGCAAAGTACAGATAGAATACTAACACACAAACGACCCTTACTATTTATTTTAGAAGCCCGTCAGCCAGTTTACACGATATTCTAAATCTCAATCACCAAATTCTAGTGTTCAACTATTAAATTTATAATTAATTTCTAAGGATAATCTGTTAATATATGTAATTACTGGAGCCACATTGATAGGTAGACTTCTATCACAAAACTTACGGCTGCTGGTAGTCATGCAAATAGGTAGACTTATATTACAGATGTATTTATGAACATTGGTAGCCATACGGATTGGCAGACTTCTATTACACATATTTGATTAATCCCAGTAACATATTTATATTGACTGAATCCACAAAGTTCACTAAATTAAGGTCAACACGTAACATTCCCTAAATTATAAGATAATAAATATTTATGGTTCATCATAATAATAAGAAACCATTTCAACACATTCAATTAATAAATAGGTCTTGTATAATTTCCTTAATAAATATAATTTAGACCCAATGATGTGATTTGTATCTCATGGGTTATTTAAACACAATACCAAGGGATAATTGGAAAAGATGTCATATGAAATTTCCTCGGTTATACAAATACAAACTTAAAACCCTTAACTAATAAATTTTTATTGTTATCCAACCTTGTGACAAGGCCGTATTCGAATGAATCCGATCAGTCAAATTTAAAGGGTATCGAGGCAGAGAGCCCAGAGTAATAACTAGCAAACTTAGATGTAAGGTACAACCAAGAGGACAAGCTTAAAGCACGATAATCAATTTCCAAAAGAAGGCAAATACCTCCTACACCTATAAGCAACAACACACGAACCAACCTCACAAAGAAGTGTAGGATCAATACCAATCCCCAGAACCTTGCCAAGTTCATCATACAGTCCCATCAAATTCCAAGCTAAGACACTCACGACTCTTTTCCAAGCATTTTTGAATCGTTCACAAGCAGATATCATTGAACACTACATATACATAGATCCAAGGATGCATTCCGTTACCAAACTAAGAAAATCATCCAGAACCAAGCTTCTTGCAAAGCAATCAAGGTGGAAAGATGAAGGGACAAACAAGGCACTCCTACCGAAGGCTACAGAGGAGATCCACGAAGCATTCTTATGGATTGGTACCAATCCCTGGAATTTGCTGATGTAGCCACGATCTTCCTAGCATTTCTCTTCTTGGAAGTGGGAAACGTGGGTGTGTACGTGGTGGAGATGATTTCAACGACTTCAGCTATAAATAGAGGGGTAGGGTGATGTTTTGAAGGACCCTTTTTCATTTGTTTAGAAATTTACATATTCCTCTTGTAATTTTAGGGATCATCACCGATCCATAAGAACAGCTCTTGTAAACAACAAGCAAATCATCAATAAAGTTAAGTGGACGTAGGCAACGATTAGCTGAACCACTATAAAGTTTGTGTGTCCTTTTATTTATCATTTTAATTTACTTTCTTCATTTAATTCTCTACTTTCATTCCTTGGGTGTTTGTGCCACTTTTTGGTATAAACATTTTGGTGCTTCCACCGAGAGCATCGATCTCAGTCTGTTAGGATCTATTTTCTACTTTTGGATAGGTTAAATCCACGAGGTAGATCCGTTAGTTATATTATTGCAACTTGAGACTCTTAGATTCCAACATAATCCATCGAAGGAGTAATTCGACTTATGGCCCCACGAAAAGAGAAATTCACCCTTTCGGACCCACAGTGATGCTGAGAACACCGAATCCTGGCATGTTGAAGAAGTTGCATAGCCGAGTGCTATTGAAACCCAAAACTCATCGGATATGGTAACGAGGGTTGAGATGGACCGAATGATGAAGCAAATGAACAACAAACTGCAGGAGAGCCACAATAAGATGAAGTAGTAGATGCAAGAGAGTATCAACTGGCTGAATCAATTAACCTATAATAGCAGAAGGAGCAGGAAGGAGTTGACACCTTCCTATTTGGAGTACGATAGTTCTTCATCATCCAGACAAAAGCATAGGGAAGGAAAGCAGAAGATGGTCAAAAAGGAAATTGACATTTCAAGGCAAAGGTTGGAGACTAGTCGTGGCCAGAGTTTGGGGATCGGTACCGAACCCCAAGTAGGATCAGTACCAAACCATCGGTTCTTGACTTAGCGAGTGAATGAGTTGATGTCTTGGATGATTATGTTGGTGCTACGGCTCGTCATGTTGTTGATGATTAGAATGCTAGAGATTAGGCGACTGTTGTCGATCCGCCATGCAGAAACCAAACTAATAGAACTACTAGATGAATGATTCTCCTAGAGTCAAGGGAACCTAGTTATCGTGAGCCTAACCAAGACCATTTGCAGGGCCAAACACTCGGGGCGGACCATGATTACCACCGTTTAGTTAATCTTACTGATTCAGAGTATTTTGCTGAGATGGTGAGGAAGTTGGCGAATGAAACTCAGCACTGAAGTAACGATGAATATGACTCTTCTCCTAGCTAGAACCCATTCACTGAATGGATACTACATAAAGAGTATCCTAGGGTGTTTGTTATGCCAATGATGCCATTGTATAAGGGAAGAATGGATCCGAGGAAGCATTTGATGAAGTATGAATGACATATGGATTTGGCTAGAGCAACCGATACTATCAGGTGTCGTTGCTTCCTAATTTTTCTCGAAGGCATTGCGATGATGTGGTTCGCCTGGCTTTCGCCAAGATCCATATCATCTTTTGACCAGTTAGCATAGAAGCTTGTTGAGCAATTATGCTTGCACATGACTCGTCCCAAGGACGTAATGTCGCTGTCGAACCTCTTTTAGGAAGCGGGAGAGCATAAGAAATTTTTTTGAGCAGATTCAACATGGCTATGGCGAAAGTGAGTAATGCATAAGAAGATATCATTTTGATGGCTTTGATAGGGGGGTTCATCCTGATACTAATTTCAGAAGATGGTTGAAAACGAAACCCCGGCCACCAATGGATGTGTATTACAGAAAGGCGACTCAATTCTTGCACTTGGAAGAGACAAGTACTATTGCTATGAAAGTTAATACCAGGCAATGGGCCGAGGTGTTTTAGAGTAATTTTCAGGTGAAGTGGTCCAGAGGGAATTCCAGAGATGTGGATGTGAACGTTGATAACAAAGGCAGTGATCAGAGAAAGAACGATCAGGGAGCTATAAAAGAAGCCCTGATTCTAAGAAGCGCCGTAGGTTCCCCGAAGTATGATAGCTACACTCAACCGAATAATTCCATTGAAAGCATATACCTTTCCACGCAAGGTACAGAACAATATAAAAAGCCGCCTCCAAGGGAGTCGACTGAGAAGGAAAAAAAGGTTTGGTAAGTACTGCAGATTTCATGAAACTCACGGTCATAATACAAACAAGTGCAGACACTTGCACGATGTAATTAAAGACCTGATCAAGAAGAAGAATATACAATAGTTTGTTAAAGCTATACAGGATGGTGGGTAAAGAAGTTCTAACCCCTAAGGACCATCGTATCAATGAGGGGAGGTCGGACCTGGTAAGAATGAGCCCAGATGGCCTAAAAAAGAATGAATATCAATCAAGGTTTTAAATATCGGATTTCAGTCACGTTTCATCTCGGAATTTTTACACAAGTTATCTCGTATCGGGAGAGATCTCGGACGAGATGAGTACATATCGGGTGTACATCTTGGATTGACATCTCGGGCCTTATAATGCATCTCGGGAATATCTTGGATGTACTTATGTGTCTAAAATTGATGTGTCAAAAATTTATTTAACGATTATAACTTTTTTAGTAAAAATAAAAATGGTAACATACTTGATTTACATGGAAAAAAGAATATTTTTAGAAGAGTGGTAGCTTGACTAGCTTAATTGATTTGGTAATGATTGAATAATATCCTTTTATTTGAACATAATAAAGAAGTGAAACCTTTCGCTATGACTCATTAAGATAAAAAGTAAAGAATATGTTCAGAAAGTTGGTAAATTATAATTGGATTGAGTAGTTTCTTTGGAATCAATATGAAATAAAAAATATTATGGAAAATAAGATAAATGTATAATTTTGGGTGAGATCTCGGATTGAGATTTTGATCCATATATCGGGTGAGATTTGAATATCTCGGACGAGATGAGTGTCGAGGGAGATATGGAGGAGATTTGATGTCTCTTCTCGTTTAAGTGTGAAAAGGAGATCTCGGAGGAGATCTCGGGCGATATATATGAGATTTAAAACCATGATATCAATACATTTTTTGGTGGACCATATCCAATTGAGAAGAGCTGGAATGAATGGAAATGTATGTGAGCGCACTGAAGCATGCTATGAGTGAGAGTTAGTTCTCCATTGAAGACAGAGCTCCGGCAAAGCAGCTCAGGGCAATGACAGATGATATTGTATTTACGAATAAGGATGTTGATAGTGTTGAAGCTCCAATGTTAAATCCTTTGGTGATATCGATCAAGATTGGGCCGGCGACCGTGAGGAAAGTGCTAGTCGATTTTGGCAGTTCAGTGAACATATTGTTCAAAAAAGCTTATGATCGGATGCTTTTGGACGGCAAAGATTTGAAACCGTGCAAATCTAGTATTCATGGATTCAACGGGACAACGACAGAACCCGTTGGATGTATAGACCTATCGATCGTACTAGGAGAAGGTGACTGCAAAAGAGTGCAGGTTGTGAACTTCGTTTTGTCGGATATATTTTATGCTTATAATTCTTTTCTGGCCCAATGGTCCTAGCTAATTTTCGAGCAGCCATTGCCCCATGATGCTTGATGAAGAAATATCCTATAGTTAATGGAATAGGAGTCATCAGGGTGACTAGAGCCTCATGTGCAAATGGTATCTCGTGGAGTTGAAAGCGGAAAAGCGACGTGAGTAGGGAAAAGGTATGGAGAAGACTCATTAGCTCAGTCATTGGACGCATAGCAACCATCGCCTTGCCCTTGGCTCGAGCACCACAACCTATTCCATAAGGATATGGACCCAAGTTAGGAGACATAGGATGCAAGGGCGGAACCCATGGAGTTGACAATCAACATCCCGGTCACTCAGGATGATCCCACATGGGTCCTAAAAATCAGATATCAACTCAACATGATAATGATGAAAGAATTAGTGGGTTTTCTCCGAGCGAACCTAGATGTGTCCACCTGGACCCGTTTCGACATGTGTGGAATATCGCCAGAGATAGCATGCCATGCATAGAATGTGAACCCTAAATGTGTTCCTATGAAACAGAGACATCGCAGCCTGGGTCCGTAGCGATTTGCTACACTGAAGGAGGAAGTGGATAAGCTAAAAGGCAACGGCTTCATCCACGATGTTCTATACCCGGAATGGGTATCCAATCCAGTTCTGCTCAAGAAGTCCAACGAGAAGTGAAGGACGTGCATTGACTATTTCGATCTAAATAAGGCATGTCTAAAGGATTCCTTCCCACTCTCGAAGACCAATCAATTGGTAGATTCAACCACTGGGCATGAACTGTTATCATTCATGGATGCCTACTCTGACTACAACCAAATTCCAACACATATCCTAGACCAGGAGCACACCAGCTTCATAACTGACCCGAGACTGTATTGCTATCTTGTTATGCCCTTTGGTTTGAAGAACGTAGGAGCGACTTACCAAAGATTGGTCAATTCCATGTTCAAGGAGTAAATCGGACGTTCAATGGAAGTGTATGTCGATATATGCTGGTGAAGTCTCGATGGTCGACTAATCATGTGGAGGATTTGGCAGAGATGTTCACTATACTCCGAAAATACAAAATGAAGCTCAACACTTTGAAATGCTCATTTGGAGTTGCATCGAGGAAATTCTTGGGTTTCATAGTGAACTCAAGAGGAATAGAAGTTAATCTAAAGAAAATCGTGGTGTTGAGGAACATCAAAGCCCCAAAGTTAATAAAAGAAGTTTAGAGCCTGAATGGAAAGGTTGCCGTTCTGAGCTGGTTTATATCAAGAGCCATAGATAAGTGCATACCTTACTTTGACATCCTCAAGAAAGGAAAAAGGAACTTTTCTTCGACACAAGAGTGCAGGGATGCTTTACATGCTTTGGTAGGTCACTTGGAGAGACCTCTCATCCTATCGAAGTTGCTGGAAGATGAGGACTTGTTTGTTTACCTGACAGTGTTGGTGCATGCTTTGAGCGCCGCACTTGTGCGTGAGGAGTCTCAAATCCAAAGATCGGTGTACTACATTAGGAAACGATTGATAGGAGCAGAGAGGAACTACCTAAAGATGGAACACCTAGCATATTGCATGTTGATCACTTTAAGGAAGCTCGACACGTACTTCCAGGCTCATCCAATCAAAGTATTGACCGACCAACCTTTGAGATTGGTCTTGTAGTGACCTGAGACCTATGAAGGCAACTGGAATGGAGCATCGAATTGATCAAATACGATATCATGTATCATCCTCGAAAAGCAATCCAAGGCCAAGCATTGGCAGGTTTTATAGCCGAATACACTGCTTGGGATGATACTCCGTAGAGCATTGGAGAGTAGAATGCTGGGTGGAAGATGTATACTGATGGAGCATCCAACGAGCATTGTTCTGGGGCAGGTGTTGTGTTGGTGACCCTGAGGAACATTCGATTTTTTATGCCCTGAAACTCGATTTTCCCACGAAGAATAACAAGGCAAAATATGAAGCTTTGATCGTAGGACTTAAAATTGCGAAAGAGTTGAGAATCAAAACTTTGCACATCTTTTGTGACTCCTAAATAGTTGTGTATCAGATGAGAAAATAGTTTCAAGTGAAAGGGGCGAGATTGGCTCCTTATCTGAATAGAGCCCTTGAGTTGCTTAAGTATATAGAGTATTACACGATAATGCATATTCCCAGAGAGGAGAACGTAAAGGCTGATTCGCTGGCAAGGTTGGTTAACTTAGGAGATGCATAACTCATGGGCCTGGTCCTGGTAGAAGTGCTATTAGCTCTGAGCATCGATCAGATGGATGTAAATTGGATCTTGAAGGCTGAATATGAGAAGGAGTCATCGATGACTCCAATTAGGAATTATTTACAGAGAGGAATCCTTCCTGCCAAGAAGAACGAACGACGACAGCTCCTTCGCAAAGCCTCGAGATTCGTCATGCAGGAAGGAATGTTATATAGGAAATGATTCTCAGTCCCCTTGATTTGGTGTGTTACTAAGGATGAAGCCAAGCGGGTCTTGATGGAAGTGCATGAAGGGGCCTTTGGTAATCATACTGGGAGGCAAACCTTGGCGAAGAATATTCTTTGCTACGGATACATCTGGCCGACCATCAAACAAGATGCCGCTGGTTACACCATAAGGTGCGATAAATGCCAAAGGTTCTCCAAAATCCCTATAGCCCCACCGACAGATATTATGCAAATGGTCAATCTCTGGCCATTTGTAGTGTGGGGAACCAATACTGTTGGTGTGCTACCAATGTGCAAAGGTAGCACAAAGTACGCCATCGTTGCCGCCAACTATTTCATGAAGTGGGCTGAAGAGGAACCTCTAGCCACGATCACTACTAAGAAGGTGATCAAGTTTGTAGTCGAAAACATCATCTATCATTTTGGGATCCCGGAAACAATTATTCCCGATAACAGTATCCAATTCGATAGCGTCGAGTTCAAAGACTTCTAGCGCAGACATCGCATTGAGAAGACATTTGCAACGGTAGTGCACCCACAAGCGAATGGATAAGTTGAAGATGTGAACAAAATAATTAAGTCCATTCTCAAGAAGAGACTGGAGAAGGCCAACGGTAAGTGGGTCGATGAACTACCATTAACACTTTGGGCTTATAGAACGACCCACATGTCTACAACCGACCACACTCCATTTGCCCTAGCCTATGGATCAGAGACTATGACTCCAATTGAACTCAAGGTACCTTCTTATCGAGTGACTCATTACAAGCCCATAATGAATGAGGAACTCCTGTTGGAGTTGCTCGAAATGATCGACGAGAAGCACGATAAGGCTGACCTAGGAGCAGCCGCGCACCAAAAACGAGTCGTCCGATATTACAACACCAAGGTCAGGAGCCGGACCTTTGAAATTAGCAATCCGTCCTCCAACGAATCTTCCAATACCTTGTGAATATGGGCCCAATCATGGAAGGCATGTATCGATCGAACACAAGCTTGGAGATTGAACATTTAAGCTAGCAACCGTTGACGGGATTTCACACCCGTGGGCGTGGAATGAAGAGCACTTACAATTCCATTTCACTTAAAATCTGACTTTGTAATTTTATTAATGTTGATGTAACAAGATAGAATCTATCATTTCCTGTGAATATAAAACGAAATGAATTCTTGAATCCATGACTCTGTCTCCATTTGACCATAAACTACAAATTATGGTTAATATGAATAAATCTACATATACATAATGCAGGTGTGCAGGTACCCAGAGATAGGTGCTAACCGAACTTCTATGGTTCATGATCGGGCTCTTGAAGTAAGGCCATCTCTGGCATCCAGAAACTGATGCCTATTAACTCCTTCGACCCTTGACTTAGGGGTATGATTATAAACATTCGTGGGTGGAACAAGGTATTTTGACACAGCGCTCATGCCCGGAGTTTAGCAAAGCACCAACACCTTGCCCAGAGGATGGCAAGATGAAAGACCAATGCCTAAAGTCAGGCAAGGTCTCATACAAGAACACTGATACCTTGCCCAGAGGAAGGCGAGGCAAAAGATCATCGCCCAGAGTTAGGCGAGGGCGAGATCTCATACAAACCTTGATCAATGTCCGAAGTTAGGCATGGTCGAAGACTAACATCTTGAAGAGGGATGACTAAGCTGCCGTCCCAGGTGGTCAACCCCAATCGATGCTCGGAGTCTGGATTGGTTGGAAATAAATATCCTAACAAGGGATATCTAAATTACTGTCCCAGCTGATCAACTCTGATTGATGCCTAGAGTTAGGTGCGATCGGAGGCAAATATCCCAAAGAGTGATGTTCGCACCACCATTTTGGGTGATCGAAATTCGATCGAACCCTAGAGTCAGACATGATCAAAGAAGGGCACCCGGAGATGGGCACCTGAGCTGTTAAGCCCTCGGTGATAGGTATAGCATAACACAAATCGCTATTATAATTTAGACATAACTTGATTAAAGACAAAAAGGATGGGCTAATAATTTGGCCAAGTGACAACAGAGCAATGGTTCGCACATACTTGAACAAAATTATTAAGCGCATTTCTCATAACCCAGGCAAGTCAACACAAAGCCTGAAAAGAAAAACATGTTTAAACAAAGCATCAAAAATAAAAGTGAGGACCAAACCCGCACAAAGCCGGCCTATACAAAAGCAAATCTTACAGCTATACAAAAAAGCAAACTAGCAATCACATCTACTGCTTATGTCTCTTCTTCCTATCCTTATGCCCCTTTCCGGAGGATTGTGCACCAGGCTCCTCTGGTTTCTTTTGCTCCTCCCTCCGCTTCCATGGCCCTTTGAAGGAGTGCTTTGCGATTACCGATGGGAACACTTTGAGTACCTCCAAGGGCAGAGAGAGTGACTGGGGAAAAGATAGTTTGGCCAGGAGAAACTATGGATAAAGAAGGAGGAATGAATTCAACTCGCTCTTGCTTAATCTCCTTAGCAATCAGAACTTGGGATGTTAGCATCTCCTTTATAGTAGGCTCTGAAAGAGGCCCAGAAGATCCCAACATGATAACATCCTTCTTAACCTGAGTTCCCTGGAAGCTTCCCGTTGCTTCCTCTTGCATAACATCGATCATTTGTGCACCAGGATTGTGGGTCTTGCTAGTTGGAACATTTGGAATTATCTCGGAAATAGACATAACTACAGATTCCGTAGTTGACGCTTGTTGTCCCAATTGGGAGCTTTTCTCAAGGAGAGTGATGACTGCATGATGACCTAAAATTTGAGAAACATAAAAGGAGAGATTGGCAATGTTGACCGATGTCATGTGTGCCTTCTCAAATATAGGTAAGATTGGTGAGATACCTCTACTAAATTTGGACTCAGTATGAGCTGGGGTGCCATCAGAATTTCCTTCTAGGATGGGAGATAACATGACTGTCTTTTGGAGGCAAGGCTTATCTAGGTTATACCAAGGATCTGATGGAGATGTAGAGGCAGTTGAGAACCCAGAAGTAAGACTCATTGTAGCATCTTGGGGAGTAGACCCAGAGCCTTCACATTGGTCTTTCAAAGCACCGGTAGCCAACTCCGGATGCAGCATGAGCTCATCGACTCTAAGTGCTTTGAGATCCTCCTCGTCTAAAAGATCACCTTTTAAATTTTCCATGTCAACCCAGCTCCATCCTTGAACTCCCACTCTTTGTCCATGATTTCTTCCCATTCTAAGGCCATAGCCCTGGTGATGATCGTTATCGAGCCATTTTAAGTTCCTTAACCTGATCATGTTAGAATTGTAGTGAACTATTATCGACTTGAATTCATCTTTAATTTGCTTCTCAGCAGCTTTAATTTTCTTCTCTACGTCTCTAGCCCAATTTTTGACCTTGTCCCTTGCTTGGTGAGTATCCACCAACTCCTCGCAGTAGTTGTGAGCCTCTATAAGAGCGTCGTCTTTTCCTTTCTTCTCTTTCTCCGACTGTTTCTTCAGCTCCTCCACTTCTTTGGTTAGACGCTCATTCTTTACAACAGAATGTGGTTCCCGTGATGGACATAATGTGGTTCCTGTGATGAACAGATTCAATTTTCTATTCATGATTTTGCCTCTCCGGCTCAACCAACTCAGTCAGGTCCGTGAATTTCTTCTCAGTCTCCTTCAATGACCTTTTCACCCTGCGACTTCCTCGTCGAGGTGGGCTATGGTTTTCTTGTCTTGATCTGCCTCAAGTTTTGGCCCTTGGAGTTCAACTTTTCTTCCTTTTTGAATATTCAAAAATCACCTCAGCCGGTCTTCTCTATTTAAAATACTAGTCATAAGCATCATAGACATAGGCTACGGTTTGACCTTGGACATGTTGAGGGATATCCTTTAAGTTAGGAACAAACTTGACTCCGTCAAAGAAAAGCTTTGGAAATTGACGCTTCAGAGCATCCATATAGGGATTAGAAGTGGTTTCTTTCTTTGTTATGGCAATAGGAGGTTGGATATGTCTTTTATCAGCTCTTTGGTGAGATATATCAGGAGCAACCAGTCCAGACGATTGTTTGGACTGTTGGAGCTGCGCCATTTGTTGTGCAGTTAAAGAGACCGAAGTAGGGGCGCGAGAAACGTCGGCATGAGGGATGTCATCAGGTCTGTCAAATAATCTGTCCAAACTTTTAGGTAGAGGAGACCTGGATCTAGACCTTGGCCCTTAGCACGAATGATGAGACCGATAGCTCTTATCTTGGCTCTCTCGACCTCGGCCTGAGCGTTTACTGGTATCAGAATCATGACCAAAACCACGAGAATGTGTACGTGAACTATGCCTCTTGTGCCTGCTCGTCCGACCCTTAAGGGAATCATACATGGACCTATGCTCCATTGAACCTACAAATGAAATAAGGGAAGTTAGCCCTAATAGGATATAAACATAACACAAAATTAGCAAAGTGCGATGTATGTGTGTGTCCTAGCGTCCCCCCAACGGACTCTTGGTCTGGATTTTGCTAACTGGGGTAATCTCCCTAATGTGGGTAGTTGGGAATTCACCCTATAGATGGATAGGGGAGTCGATATCCCAAAGGCTTATGTTGCCCAAGCCGGAAGAGCCGATCTCATTTGAAATTGACCTGAAATTAGCATAGATGTCCTCAGAAGGCAGGATATGTGTCTCTTCTATCACAACAGCTGGTGGAGGTTGTGTTGAAGTTCATATTGAAAGGATCTTTATCTTAGGGCGCTGCTTCAAGAGAAAACCCTGGTCATCATCGCCACCGTCATTGTAAGGCTCATGACCCATGTCCACATCACCATGGTCTGCTCCACTACCTTCACCTTCTCAGCATGCTCATGCACTCCACCAGTTCCGGCTACAGGACTTTGGACTAGGGGCACTCCTTGACCTTCACCATCATTCTTTGACAAAGAGTCGTCCTCATCACTACTGCTAGCTACCGATATATAACCGATGCTACGGCCTTCTTCCAATAAGTTGAAATCCAACAAATTTTCATCGGTAAGAAGTGACCTCCCTCCCTTTCTCCAACCGGAACTTAAAGTAGAGTCCTGAGGGTGTCCGCTAAGGCCTCACTACTAGGTCTCCTTGATATATGTACAAGAATGAAACAAGAAAATTTGAGTTAACAAAACTACAAAGCGTGCTAAAATGAGAAGGGATGATGGTGTGGCTTACGTCCGGACAGCCACCTCTATGCAATTCCGGGTGGGCAACGTACAAAAAAGAACTCATCCTTGAAATATCTCAATTTTTTCCAAATATCCATTACTATCCTACAACCTCTAGAAGGTTCCAAGTATGTAAGTAAAGGATTTCCTTATCGATGTTTGAAACCGTACAAGTATCGGATTTCCTCATCACTAGGTATGCAATTCAGATGTCGAACAAAGATGATGTTTATGCTATTTAGGAAGGTGGAGCTATTAGGATGCAATAGAGCCGGAGCTAGCTTCATAATTGTAGAACTCGGCGGATGAACTGGTTAAATAGTGAAACGCACCCTGCCAGGCACATATATCAATTGCACGCGGTATACCCTGCTAGTAGAAGATGTGCCCGTTGATGTTGAGAAGGAACTAACACATCCTCAAACGGGATGTCATGCCTCTCACGTATCCTTCTAAGGGACCCTCAATCGATTTTCAAGGCAGGAGAATCCAAGGGGTCATTCAATATAATCGCATCATCGTGATTGACATCCGAAGCAGCCTCCACTTTAGGACCTTCTGTCAGCTTGGAAGGAATCACTTGGAGAGGTTTTTCGACTTTATAACCGATGAACTGAGATCTGGATGGTGTCGGAGTATGCCTCATAGCAGGAACTGTAGTTGAGCTAGACTTCATATCGGATTTGGCATACTTTAAAGTTGAAGGGCCCATGACCATTATTGTGACGACCGCCCATGACCCCTGCACCGAATCTAGAGATAGTGCGCTGTAAAGTGTGCCAGGCGACCATGGACGATTTCCAGGGTAAATTAAACCAACAGAATCTATCGTATTACTCACAGCGCATGGACAAAATACAATAGAACATATATATAGTGAAGCTTTACAGAAAAGAATCTCATTAATAAAACTTCATAATAGTTGAATACAACATCTCAATAGTCAACACAATAAGCCTCACTACATAACACTCAGAGAATACAAAGCAGCGGAACATCCAGTACATATAGTAAGAAAGAAACAATATGCAATACTCCAGCTTGTCCCCGATATCAGCACCGTGAAAAGCTAGAACAGCACCTGTCACCTGCTACCTAGTCTGCCCGTCCCAAAATGGACGAACAGCCCAAGGTAATAAGAATTAAAACATAAAGCCTTGAGTTAGACAACAGTCTTAGTGAGCAGTAAACTAACTAACAACATACCAAAAGAGCATAAAGGAAAAGGAATAGGAATACAACCCTCCCACTCCAACCTCATTCTACAGTGATAGCCCCCAGACACACACTAAGCAGAAGCAAACATAGCAGAGCATACAATTTAAAGTAAAGCAATTATCACTCGAGTCAAGGGCGATGTTTTCCAAGTACAAACCCCCAAGGCCTAAACCAAGATCAGATAAGCACCCAGAAAATACCGCTCTTGAGATCGAATGACGATACAACCAAACATCCATGACTCTGGCTATCACTATTATCACTGCTTCGGTTTCACCGTTAATTGAATGACCGGCACATTCTTTCAGCCGTCTTTCAAGGGCTAATGGTAACCCCGGTTCTAGACATAACTCCCGCACGTCATCGTGACCCGTGCCTAGGACTATCGAATCTGCCCAGAGTACTCGACCATCAACAGTTGGTCGTTGAGACTATCGAATCTGCCCAAACGTACTCTTGCTTAGAGCATGCTAGAACCTTCAACAACGATGAGACCCAAGCCTCCTAGTCATCCTCCTTGACGACCATTTCCATAACCATCCATTATCCCCAACTCGAACCATTTCACCGAGTTATCAACATGCTTGGGATGATCCCGTCTGGATTAAACCAAGTCTTCATCACATGATGCCTCGCTTCATCACATCCTTGCAAAGCCTCATCTCAACATCACATCATCAGATCTATGCATAAGAGCTTCATCATCCCGCTACATATGACATAAGCAGCTTTCCCAATTCAAGAGCCTTTCCCTTAGCCTTTGAATCATCTTTGGTCTAAATCAAATTATCAATCATCTAATTCATAGCAATCAACCAAGTCAAACATTAATCCAAACAATCAAGCATTCAAATATGATCTAAGTAGACAATTATCACAATAATGGCAATTTCGTAATTAAAGAGTTGAAAGTCTAACAAGCATGAAAACATGAACAATATCTCTACAATCTTGATGAATGAACTTGTATAGGCTAACACTTAGTAAAATGGTTGTTAAATCATCATGAACAATGGATCTATATGGATCTACACTTAGGATGAAGAAAATACATGGAAATCACTATTTTAACATCAAATCGAGCCAACAATCCGATATACTCCTTTGGATCCATGTGAGAGATAATCACCACTCACCAAATCACCAAAACAACCCCAAAACAACACACTTCAGATCTGGACAGCGAAGGATCTAGCTCGATCTATCACAAATCCGCTTCAAACGATGAAATCTCACTTCGAAGAATGTAGATCTTCAATCTAAGCTCTTCGATCTTCGATTTGATCTTCAATATGGATGGAAGGAATCACTAGATTAGAGTGGAGAAAAGAAGTGAAGAAGTGTAGAAGTCGAGCTCTCAAAATGGCAGCACTTCGTCGCTTCGAAATCCGGATCCCAAAAAGTGAGAAAATGGACGAGTATTTATAGCTGAATTCCTCCTTAACTCGTCTACCTTCCCTAATTCGTCTCCGACTTATAACCTTCCGACTTAACATCCCAGACGACTTACGACTCAACTGCTATGCCAACCTACGACTTATAACTAAGCAGGGCCTTCGACTTAACAGGTAACTGGGTTACGACTTAACCCCATACGACCTAAACAACTTAGCCGACCCAAAAACTCGCTTGTCTAACAACTTAAACGACTTAGCAGCTAACTCCTAAGTCGGTCACGACTTAACACAGCAGCCTACCTACGACTTAACTCATGAAACGAGCTAACACTTAAGTCGTCTGGACGACTTAACTAACAAAGGTGGCTTACGACCTAACTACTAGAACACACGCGACTTAGCAACAGCTCCGACCTAACGAGGTAGCCGACCTAAACTCACACGACTTAATAACTTAGCAAAACCACGACTCAACTAGGCTACGACCTAACTTTCTTAAGTCGTCTAACGACTTAACCTCGCTAACCACTAGGTCGCTAACCTGCTAACTTTATAAGTCGTCAACACTTAGGTCGCTCTATTACTTAACTCGGTCAGTTTCTTAAGTCGCCCCTACTCCTTAAGTCCTTAACTCGCCCAGACTTATCACTTAACTCGTACAAAACTCCTAAGTCGGCTACGACTTAGGACTTAAACAAAAATTCTGCCAACCTCTGAAACGACTTAACAGCAATGCGACCAATTGTCAACTGTTTTACGATGTTCCAATCCGTGAAAATACGGGTCGTTACATTCTCTCCCCCTTAGGAATTTCGCCCCCGAAATTCCAAACAAACAAAGTAATCAAAGACTATTCTGTATGCCTACCATCCATAGAAATCAACAAACCATGCATCCAATTCTAGCTTAGCATGCAGAATTCTAAAACTAGAACAAGTTACAATATCGTGAGACGAGACGACTCCTTAGGGCCATACCTTGAAGAGTTCAGGATGAGCTGCCTTCATCCTCTCTTCCACCTCCCACGTACAGTCGTTATCATCATCACTCCATTGTATCTTGAGCAACTTAACTACCTTCCTCCTAAGCTATTTCGTGTCGGTTTCCACAACACGAAGCGGCTTACGAGGTCTTCTACTGACTGGATCAACTTCGAAATCTTCATAGCTATCAGTAGAAATCACCGTATTCGAGTCGTGCACATACTTCCGTAGATATGATACATGGAAAACATTGTGCACACTCGACATCTTCTCTGGTAACTCCAATCTGTAGGCGAGCTTTCCAATTTGCTCAATGATCGGGAATGGCCCAACAAATCTCGGAGTCAATTTCCCTTTCTTCCCGAATCGAATAACATTCTTCAGCGGAGAGATCTTCACAAAAACCATATTACCAACGTCGAATTCCAAATCCTTACGACGCTTATCGGCATAACTTTTCTGACGGTCTTGGGCTGCCCTCATTCGTTGCCGAATGATCTCAATACAATCTGAAGTCTGTCGAATCATCTCTGGCCCAAGCATCAGCTTTTCTCCAGTTTCTATCCAACACGTCGGTGAGTTACACGGTCTTCCATACAATGCCTCATACGGTGCCATACCAATGCTTGACTGGTAACTGTTGTTGTATGAAAATTTCACCAAATGAAGGTGATCTTCCCATGATCCTCCGAAATCCAAAACACAAGCTCTGAGGAGATCTTCCAAAACTCGGTTGACTCTCTCGGTCTGACCATCTGTTTGAGGGTGATAAGCTGTACTCAAACACAACTCGGTTCCCAAAACTTCCTGGAAGCTCTTCCAAAATTCACTAGTGAACAATGGGTCTCGATCGCTCACTATACTCTTCGGAATACCATGGAATCGAACTATCCACTTAACATACAACTCAGCCAACTTTGATGCAGTCCTAGTCGATCGAACAGGAATGAATCTAGCACTCTTAGTCAAACGATCTACGATGACCCAAATTCCTTCATTTCCCGTTCTAGTTCTAGGCAATCCATCAATAAAATCCATCGACACTTGCTCCCACTTCCATGTAGGAACTTCTAATGGCTGAAGCAATCCACTTGGCTTCTTCTATTCGGCTTTTACCAACTGGCAGTTCATACATTTGGAAATAAAATTTCCAACATCCTTCTTCATGCCTTCCCAGTAGTAGGTTCTCTTCATATCCCGATACATCTTATTTCCACCTGGATGAATTGTCAGCTTCGAGTGATGACTTTCCTTCAGAACTTCACTCCTTAGTTCATCTATATCGGGAACAACTAGTCGTCCTTGCTTCCGAAGCCAACCCTCTCGATCGACCTCGAATCCTTTATCCTTCTCTGGATCCAATCCAGATTCCAAATCCCGGATAATCTTGACAAGCTTAACGTCTCGTTTTTGGCTCTCGCCAATCCTTTCCACAAGGGTCGGTCTTATCGATAAGTTTGCCAACATCTCAGGTTCCAATTCGCATCTAGGCCTGAAGTCAAATCCAGCTAAATACTCGAGATTCTTCCATTCAGAAAACATGGCTCCCAGTCCTGCATGTCTTCGACTTAACGCATCTGCCACTGCGTTACCTTTTCCCGGAGTATAAGCTATACCAAAATCATATGATGCCAAAAACTCTAGCCAACGTTGCTGCCGAAGATTCAAATCTTTTTGGGAGAAAAGATACTTCAACGACTTATGATCTGTAAACAACTCGAATCGAACTCCCAGTAGATAATGTCTCCACATCTTTAGAGCAAAAACAATCGCTGCCAACTCCAAATCATGAGTCGGGTAATTCCTTTCATGCGGCTTCAGTTGTCGACTTGCATACGCAACAACTTTATCCTTCTGCATCAGTACTGCTCCAAGTCCAGTACCACATGCGTCGGTATAAACCACCATCTCATCATTCCCACTTGGAATAGTCAAAACAGGAGCACTTGTCAATCTCTCTTTTAGGATTCCGAAAGCTTGCTCACACTTAGCATCCCATCTGAACACTTGGTTCTTTTTCATCAATCCTATTAACGGTGCAGCTATCTTGGAGAAGTCTTTGATAAACCGTCGATAATATCCTGCTAATCCAAGAAAACTTCTCACATCAGATGCATTCTTAGGTCTAACCCAATCCTGGATTGCTGCCACCTTAGCGGGATCAACCGCTATTCCACTTCCAGAGATAACATGGCCTAAGAACCTCACTTCACTCTTCCAGAAGTGACACTTTGAAAACTTAGCCTTCAGCTGATGTTTCCGTAAGATTTCCAAAACAATACGCAAGTGTGTCTTGTGCTCTTCTTCAGTTCTGGAATAAATCAGAATATCATCCACGAACACAAGTACAAACTTGTTCAACTGATCTCTGAACACTCTATTCATAAGATCCACAAAATATGCTGGTGCGTTAGTCAATCCAAACGGCATTACCAGCCACTTAAAGAAACCGGATGGTGTCCTAAAAGCTGTCTTCAGCACACTATCCTTAGCCACTCTCAACTGGTGAAATCCCGTTGCCAAATCCATCTGAGAAAACACCTTAGCTTCGTGAAGCTGATCAAACAAGTCATCTATTCTCGGCAATGGATACTTGTTCTTCCTAGTCACCTTATTCAGCTCACGATAATCCACACACAACCTCAGCGATCCATCTGCTTTGGTTACAAACACCACTGGTGCACCCCATTCGGACACACTACGCCGAATGAATCCTTTCTGCAAAAGATCATCAACTTGCACCCTCAACTCTTGCTGTTCTCTAGGCGCCATCCGCCTAAGAGGCATCACAACAGGTCTGGCTCCTTCAACTAGATCTATACGAAACTCGATCTCTCTATGCGGCGGCAACCCTTTGACTTCTTCAAAGACATCCTCGAATCCATTAGTGATCGGCACTGATGACAGTCCATCCCGTGGAACAACCAGCGAATACATGAAGCTCATGAAGACGCCTTCTTCATGCTTACATCGTATCACAATCTTTCGCCCCTCCACATTCTCGACTGTCACTTCCAACCTCTCGCAATCAACCTTCGCCGCATACTTCCTAAGCCAGTCCATACCCAAAATAATTCCGAACTCCGCAAAGTTCAGAACAAAACAATCACAAACAAAAGAGCAATCATGACTCGATACAACTAGACCACGGCATATCATACACAAACAAGACGAACCCCCAACTGGATTGGTCACAACCAATGGTCTATCAACAATATCCGGTTCCAAACCCAACCGGCCTACAAGTTCACTACAAACAAACGAATGCGACGCCCCAGTATCAAACAACACTCTAACTGGATCACCACGTAGAAAAAGAGTACCTTGAACCACCACACTCTTCCCCCTCTCTTCAGTGGTAGGAGCTTTTGAAGACGATGGAACAGCTCCCAAAGCATAAGCTTGCACAATCTGCTTGTCCCTCCTCGGTTCTGGACAATTATTCCTGAAATTCCCTGGCTTGTCACAGTTGTGACACTTCATCGGTGCCTTCGGATTCTTACAATCCTTCGAGAAATGGCCCTTCTGCTGACAATTGTAGCAAGTCACCTCGCCTTTCGGCTTCTTCTGGCCATCCTTACCCTTCTGCTGCTGCTGCTGCTTCCTCTTCTTGTTTCCACCCTGCTGGGGTTTAGACTCTTCCCTGGTCACAGCAACAACCGATCCTTCCTTAGGAAACAGACTCTCATGCCTGAGAGCTTTCTCCACAAGCTTCTCAAATGAATCGTCCAAATGATCCACTAACTGTCTCCCAAGATAACTATCCAAGCCTGTCACAAACTTCTCATTCTTCTGATAAGCAGATTCAATATACGACCGGGCATACTTGGACAAAGCTTCGAACTCAGAAACATACTCAAGAACTGATCTTCCACCCTGCTTGAGCTCCACAAACTTCTTGAACAGAACAGACTTCTGAGCTATAGAAATGAACTTAGCTTCAAATCTAGCTTGGAATTGCTCCCAAGTAATCTCTTCTTCCGGAGTATTGATGGTAATAGAGTTCCACCAATCAGAAGCTCTCCCTTGAAGCTGCCTTGATGCCAACTTCCTCTTAGTTGCACCATCGATTCCCAAATCACCAAAGATCCTTCTACAAGCATCTATCCATCTTTGGACCTCAATAGTTGATTCTGTTCCCAAGAAAACCTTCCCTCCAAGAGCAGTATAGTCCTTACACAGCTTAGCAAAATCCACCGGCTTTGGAGTTTGGACTTGAACTCCAACATCAACTGCTGTCCCTGGAACTGGTATTCTTCTCATGATCGAAGTCATCATAGCTTGGAACATAGCTGCATAGTTAGCAGTTCCTCCAGCAGCACGGCCTTCCCTAGCAGCTGGTCTCCCTCTTTGACTCATTCTCAATATCTAAAAAAAAGAATGATTAGAACATCTTAGAGAAACAACTGCATAAAGGACTCAAACTCTACTAATCTACTATATTATATATAGTAGTCATCCATCAAAATTACAATTACGTCTCTCATACGTAGTTACGTCAGCGAGCGTTGGGTAAAATCGGTTAACCAATGCTCTGATACCAAATGTGACGACCGCCCATGACCCCTGCACCGAATCTAGAGATAGTGCGCTGTAAAGTGTGCCAGGCGACCATGGACGATTGCCAGGGTAAATTAAACCAACAGAATCTATCATATTACTCATAGCGCATGGACAAAATACAATAGAACATATATATAGTGAAGCTTTACAGAAAAGAATCTCATTAATAAAACTTCATAATAGTTGAATACAACATCTCAATAGTCAACACAATAAGCCTCACTACATAACACTCAGAGAATACAAAGCAGCGGAACATCCAGTACATATAGTAAGAAAGAAACAATATGCAATACTCCAGCTTGTCCCCGATATCAGCACCGTGAAAAGCTAGAACAGCACCTGTCACCTGCTACCTAGTCTGCCCGTCCCAAAATGGACGAACAGCCCAAGGCAATAAGAATTAAAACATAAAGCCTTGAGTCAGACAACAGTCTTAGTGAGCAGTAAACTAACTAACAACATACCAAAAGAGCATAAAGGAAAAGGAATAGGAATGCAACCCTCCCACTCCAACCTCATTCTACAGTGATAGCCCTCAGACACACACTAAGCAGAAGCAAACATAGCAGAGCATACAATTTAAAGTAAAGCAATTATCACTCGAGTCAAGGGCGATGTTTTCCAAGTACAAACCCCCAAGGCCTAAACCAAGATCAGATAAGCACCCAGAAAATACCGCTCTTGAGATCGAATGACGATACAACCAAACATCCATGACTCTGGCTATCACTGTTATCACTGCTTCGGTTTCACCGTTAATTGAATGACCGGCACATTCTTTCAGCCGTCTGTCAAGGGCTAATGGTAACCCCGGTTCTAGACATAACTCCCGCACGTCATCGTGACCCGTGCCTAGGACTATCGAATCTGCCCAGAGTACTCGACCATCAACAGTTGGTCGTTGAGACTATCGAATCTGCCCAAACGTACTCTTGCTTAGAGCATGCTAGAACCTTCAACAACGATGAGACCCAAGCCTCCTAGTCATCCTCCTTGACGACCATTTCAATAACCATCCATTATCCCCAACTCGAACCATTTCACCGAGTTATCAACATGCTTGGGATGATCCCGTCTGGATTAAACCAAGTCTTCATCACATGATGCCTCGCTTCATCACATCCTTGCAAAGCCTCATCTCAACATCACATCATCAGATCTATGCATAAGAGCTTCATCATCCCGCTACATATGCCATAAGCAGCTTTCCCAATTCAAGAGCCTTTCCCTTAGCCTTTGAATCATCTTTGGTCTAAATCAAATTATCAATCATCTAATTCATAGCAATCAACCAAGTCAAACATTAATCCAAACAATCAAGCATTCAAATATGATCTAAGTAGACAATTATCACAATAATGGCAATTTCGTAATTAAAGAGTTGAAAGTATAACAAGCATGAAAACATGAACAATATCTCTACAATCTTGATGAATGAACTTGTATAGGCTAACACTTGGTAAAATAGTTGTTAAATCATCATGAACAATGGATCTATATGGATCTACACTTAGGATGAAGAAAATACATGGAAATCACTATTTTAACATCAAATCGAGCCAACAATCCGATATACTCCTTTGGATCCGTGTGAGAGATAATCACCACTCACCAAATCACCAAAACAACCCTAAAACAACACACTTCAGATCTGGACAGCGAAGGATCTAGCTCGATCTATCACAAATCCGCTTCAAACGATGAAATCTCACTTCGAAGAATGTAGATCTTCAATCTAAGCTCTTCGATCTTCGATTTGATCTTCAATATGGATGGAAGGAATCACTAGATTAGAGTGGAGAAAAGAAGTGAAGAAGTGTAGAAGTCGAGCTCTCAAAATGGCAGCACTTCGTCGCTTCGAAATCCGGATCCCAAAAAGTGAGAAAATGGACGAGTATTTATAGCTGAATTCCTCCTTAACTCGTCCGCCTTCCCTAAGTCGTCTCCGACTTATAACCTTCCGACTTAACATCCCAGACGACTTACGACTCAACTGCTATGCCAACCTACGACTTATAACTAAGCAGGGCCTTCGACTTAACAGGTAACTGGGTTACGACTTAACCCCATACGACCTAAACAACTTAGTCGACCCAAAAACTCGCTTGTCTAACAACTTAAACGACTTAGCAGCTAACTCCTAAGTCGGTCACGACTTAACACAGCAGTCTACCTACGACTTAACTCATGAAACGAGCTAACACTTAAGTCGTCTGGACGACTTAACTAACAAAGGTGGCTTACGACCTAACTACTAGAACACACGCGACTTAGCAACAGCTCCGACCTAACGAGGTAGCCGACCTAAACTCACACGACTTAATAACTTAGCAACACCACGACTCAACTAGGCTACGACCTAACTTTCTTAAGTCGTCTAACGACTTAACCTCGCTAACCACTAGGTCACTAACCTGCTAACTTTATAAGTCATCAACACTTAGGTCGCTCTATTACTTAACTCAGTCAGTTTCTTAAGTCGCCCCTACTCCTTAAGTCCTTAACTCGCCCAGACTTATCACTTAACTCGTACAAAACTCCTAAGTCGGCTACGACTTAGGACTTAAACAAAAATTCTGCCAACCTCTGAAACGACTTAACAGCAATGCGATCAATTGTCAACTGTTTTACGATGTTCCGATCCGTGAAAATACGGGTCGTTACAATTATGGAGAGATGCTCGAAACATTTACGATCCATAACTACCAAAGCACAACACACAAGTGATATCAGAAATATTAAAGGTATGTCCCCCATGCCAGAATGAAAACCCAGTAGAATGTCAAGCAATTGACAGTGTTGTGCAGTGTCGTGCAATATGGACATTTGTGAGTGTGCAGTGTCAGCATTAGATGTCGTGCAACAATTAATTCGAAGGCTAGCCTATTATTCGAAGTGACCGTCATCGTTGACCGTCCTAACATGCTTCACACATCGACCACAAATTGGAAACCCCACGACAATACTTGGAAGAATTCACTTGAGGAACTTTGACTGTTTTTTCAAAATACTCATGATTGCTCAAGCAAAATTTCCAAGGGTAGGATCGGAACCAATCCCTAACCTTGCCCTCGAAAATTTGTCGTCTTCTTCCTCTTCCTCATCTCATGTGTGGCTGGCGACGTGAATCTCTAGCAAAATCAACCTCCAATGTTGCTTCCTACTTAGAGAAATAAAGATCAAGGATCGTGAAAGGATTCAAGTGGAAGTTCGAGATCGTTTGTGCTAGAGTGAGTGGCGTTGGAGGTAGATGGTCGAAGCTATGGATGGCGACGATTAGAGGGAAGCTTCGAAGTTAGGCACTTTGATTTGTAGGAAATAATTTTAATGGCGATCTTGACCTTGGAAATCTCGAAAATAGAAGCATGCAAAAGCGAAGAAGGCAAGTGTTGGTTTGGGTTTCATAACCACGAACCTAAAAAACAAGGGGACTTCGTAGGCTAATTTTTCAAAATCCGGGACCAGTACCGATCCCCTGTACATGGATCAGTACCGAACCCTGAAACCAAAAAAAAGGAAGAAGGAAAATGTATAAATATGTATATGTCCATGTATATATGTATGAATGTATATAAGCATGTGCATATATGCCTATCTGAAGCATGATGGTCAATCTACAAATGTGTTCATACACATAAACAACACTTGACAACTGGAATCACAAGGCAACAAGTTCAAACCTATGGAATCCAAGAAAGAAGTCTATTGAAAGCTTTTGAATTTGGGGTGACGAACTGAAGAGAAAATTCCCGTTTTTATAATGTCAGATGTCAGCAGGCATGAGCCAAACAAAGCATTGCAACGATGGTCAAAGACGCTACACTTTACTAATATAGTATGAGGGAAAGATTACAACCATTCGAATGTGAATTGGAATCTAGTGAAGGAATTTCAATTTGTCTCGTTTCAAAGCACATCATGTTGGAAATAAAATGTACTTTAGGGGGAAAGTGTTATCCGAACTTGTGACCAGGCTGTATTCTAATGAATCCGATTAGTCGAACTTAAAGGTTATCGGGGCAAAGAGCCTAGAGTGATAACTAGCAAACTTAGATGCCGGGTACAACCAAGAGGGAAAGCCCACAGAACGTTAATAAATGTCCAAAAGAAAGCAAATACCTCCTACACCTATAAGCAATAACACACGAGCTAACCTCACGAAGAAGTGTGGGATCGGTACTGACCCCTATTAGGGTTCAGTACTGATCTCCAGAACCTTGCTAAGACCATCATACACCCCATCAACTTTTAAGCTAAGATGCTCATGACTCTTTTCCAAGCATTGTTGGATCATTCGCAAGAAGATATCATCGAACACCACATATACACGGAGCCTAGGATTGCATTCCATCACCAAACCAAGAAAATCATCTAGAACCAAGCTTCTAGCAAAGCAGCCAAGGTGGAAAAGGTGAAGGCGCACCTACCCAAGGCCATAGAGGAGATCCATGAAGCATTCTTATGGATCGATACCGATCCTTGATCATGGGTCGGTATCGATCCCTGAAAATGGATGACGTGGCCCTGATCTTCCTAGCATTTCTCTTTCTAGACGTGGGTGTAAATGCGATGGAGATGATTTCGGCGACCTTCAGCAATAAATAGAGAGGTAGGGTAATGTTTTGAAGAATACTTTTTCAGTTGTTTACGAATTTACACATTCCTCTAGTAATTTCAGGGACCATCACTGATCCATAAGAATAGCTCTTGTAACCAACAATCAAATCATCAATAAAGTTAAGTGGATGTAGGCAATGATTGGCTGAACCACTGTAAAGTTTGAGTGTCTTATTATTTATCATTTTAATTTACCTTCTTCATTTAATTCTCAACTTTCATTCTCTGGGTGTTTGTGCCACTTTTTGGTATATACAATGATATTTTGCATTTTCCCACTAAGTATAAAACTAGTGCGAATCCATGCTATGCACACGGGTTTCACCACATAATTTGTTTAGCACTATATTTTTAGATATTTTCAAGTTACGAGATGAAGGTGCATGTTGATGATTTAATTTTTGTAGATATAGTATATTTTTATTGAACATTATTGATAAATGCTTGCTAACAAATCTATTTAAGTAATCTCGAAGCACATAACATATAGCTATTTTTTTGGGAGCATAACGGCTTCATACTTAGTGAGCAGTACATTACTATGCATACTTATTACTATGCATAACTATTAGTTTTCAAATGCAAACAACATATTTCTATATAGGTTTATCCTATTTTTAACATAGAAATACACACATACATATACTCTTTGATAATAGAGTTCAAAGCTAACATAAAGAAATAATGCTTAAATTGAAATACCGTTAAAATTTTTGTTTATATAAATAGCATTTCCAATTGAAAAAGCCACCTTTTGACATTATCCAATACTAAATGCATTAGAAAATTTTAAAGCAGCTTTGACACATCATATTTCTTTATACATATAGCATAACATGACATGAAAAATATAAATATTATACAGTCAATTTTTTGGAACAACTGAATAATCTTTTTCCATTACTTAAAATATTCATGCAAACAAAACAATTTATATAATACAACAAATAACATAATTCAACACAAAATAGTATATCATTATAACATGGAATACTTGTACACATAAAATAAATTTTTGATGACATTTCATTACATAAAATAGCAATAACTCAAACGATGTAAGGAAACACAATTAACAAATTAAACTATTAAAAATAGATTATTATCAATAGTAATTTTTTATTCTGGATTTGTATATTGTAAAGCCTAATAAATATAAGGCTATATTTGCATAAAGAAAAGAACTTAAATGAAGTGTATTTTGTAGGAACAATAATCTTCTCGGAGATCAATTATGCAATTCTTCCATAAAAAGCTAAGACAAAACTTACATATTAATTAAGCCCATTAAAAAATTTCAATATGTTCCAACATGATTAATAACAGAGAAACATTTCCCAACTCTCCTCCTTGAAAAAATCAACAACAACTAATATGCAACTCTAAATTTAAAACATAGTCGATTTAAATTCGACTCTTTATTTAACATTTCTAAATTTCATCTTGTCCTTTTCATGTAATCAACATTTATTATTTTTTACTCTACACATAATATCATAGCTCCAAACATTGACTAATACTTTTTTTGGAGTTTGAATTGGATATTGTCCCCGAATTTTGATAGAAATATTGATCCAACGTTAATATGAATGCATGTAATATTTTTTTCTATAAATCCACATACTTATAGTCTTACTTAACTGTTACACTTGTAAGATAAAAATTATAATGTCTTTTATAATATATAGAATATATACAATGTTGTCTTTCAAGCATATGCGAACATTACCACAACAATATTCTATTTAGTTCGTTGATGAAAAACAAATATTTCTTTTCTCATTTATTATTCTGCTAAATTTGTTAAGAAAATGTATTTGTTAGGAACTGGTATTAAGTTTCAATTTTACTACTTGTATGCGGTATGTATAATTCTTACAATAAGGAAGCATTTGCTAATATTACAGAATAATTCACGTTAAATATTCACTCATAAGGTTGAACTTAGATTTCTTTAGAAATATTAGTGATAAAAGAAATTAAAAGGAATTAAGTGATCATATATGAATTCCCAATTGATTAAAATGATAACGAATTAATATATAATGATTCTCACATTAAATTGAATTTTATTTAAGGAGAATTGACTATGATAATTCTATTAGTTAGCATTCAAATATAATTGAATTGATAACAATTGGTTTATTTTCATATTATTTGGTATGATCCCTTATTTGAAGTTAGTTTACTTATAAATATTATAAGTAACTACATGTCAAATCCTTAATCTATAAATATCTACAAATTTCAAAAAATTTAAACAACATACAGTTACTTTGTAAAAAATAGATAATTACCACATTTTATCTTAAGATTACTATGAATTTAGTGGTAACTATGCACTCAAATGAAAAAACTGCGTTCCTTATGAATATTTCACAGTCTATTGGACACCATCGAAACATTTATTGAATCATAGATTGACTAAGAAGGATGTATAAGATTTCACAAAAAAATACATTCATGTGGACTAAGAGCACATAAAATATTTATAAAGGAACAATTATACATAATGCATATCTAAAAACAAAATTTAAAGTTGTCAACTATAAGCAGAATAAAAATGTTACTTATACATTTATTTCTTTTTCCTAAAATACAATATGAAAATTAGTGGTTTGAGTACTTTTCACTACAAATATAATGCTCTTGATCACCCAACTTGATTTTCTTATATATGTTTGATAATCGAGATATACATAGAAATACAAACACCAAAAATAACATGTTGCAACTCGATCACTACAAGTTATGAATAATATCATAAATATTCTAATGAATATAAAAGTGAGAAATTATCGATGAATTAATTTAAATTCTGCCACATTAGAAACTTAAAAAGATCGAGTAAAGATTGTTTGAAAAGAATCTTTAATTTGATTTTGACTGATAATAGATTTTTTAAAATTGTGTGACAAAATTGTGAAAATGAAACAGTATGGAGAAGAAAATGAAAATGGAATTAACAGAGGAAATAAAAAAACTTGTAGTGAATATAGGGAAGATAAAGAAATTGTAGTTTGATCATATAAGAGTGATGAATGTAAAGAGTGTGGTAAATGGAAATAACAATGGTGTAATGGAATATTTATAATATAGAGTGAGAATCCTTACTTAATGTGGAAAGGAGAAAATTTATGGTAAGAAAAGGTTGAGAATAAATGTGACAATCCGCCTTTCTGACTCCTAAGGATGACACTAAATACATCAATGGTACTCATGTGCCGGTCATTTAAGCATCTGAAGGACAAATATTGGGGTACAAGAAAATAAAAACATGAAGAAAGAACGGAATAACAATATCGCAGAATGAAAGGATCATATATAACAAAAAAAAATAAGTAGTACATTTGGTTACTTTCAAAATATAGGGTTTATCAAAGTTACAAATATGCACTAACTTTTAGCCTGGATATGTATAACAACCCGTCCTTACATATATACTAATAGTGAAGTGGAAAATAAAATATATGATAACTTTAGAAGCCTCCTGCTCGCCATCCATCAGCTCCAAAACATCAATAACATAACCCGCCTTTCTCAGCCACTCAAATGAGTACCCGAGAGTTTAAGGAAAAATAAACTTCGAGTCAAACAAAGTCTGGTATGAGAAACTCAAGAATATGCATAAACATATAACGGTACATTGTGAGATTATGCCGCAGATTGGAACGGGATTTCCCTTCACAAGAACCAAAACCATTTTATATTAATAAGTAAATAAGGTTGATACATAGATAGTTTCTAATGTGTGAAAATAAATATATAAAATAATTGTGATGCTTGCATCTCACATCACAACAGTATTTGGATATACGTATAAATTCGTAACGCCGAAGTTCGATAAATGGATTTCCAAGAAAGAGCCATAGTACTTCGTGAACTCTTTCAACACGAGAAGGATAGGGGACTCCCTATCGAATGCATAGTATATCTCTAGAGTAGATATACCTGAGAGCACACATAATTTAAGTCACTCTCGGATGTTACCAAGCCGGCCCACGTCTATCATACGTAACACCGAATATATCATATCTGTGTGCATACAATTGAAATCCGCTCTAGAAAAGATGTGACATAACCTAATGGTAGCGATCCATATAGCTCGGCCTCCCTTGTGCCCCAATTTTAGTCATTTCTCGGGTCAAGGTCTGCGTTCGAGTCATCTTTACAGCAAAATACAGGAATGTTAATGTAATACCCCTAATTTTTGTTTAAAACTATTTAGAAGATTTAATTAGATAAATTAAATAGAATAATGTATGGCGTAAAATGAGGATGAGATTTGAGTCTTTAAATTGAGCTAGGCCTTAACTAATCAATAAATAAGATTGTTTTAACTTATAAATGGGTAGGAGGATTTTTTAGGAGGGGCAAAATAGTAATAAGCCTCATTTTCCTAAACATAAACTCTTCCCCCTCATATCCTCATTCATATTCACATTCATACAAATATAAACAAAGTAGATGCCATTTCTAAGGGATTTAAGAGGAGAATGCTAGGAAACCAAGTTAAAGCTAAGGGGAATCAAATCAACAACTCAATCTCCACTATAAGAAAGTATGTTATTAATAACCCCACTTGATAGCACATTATTCTAAAGTGTTATTGTTTATCCTTGGCTATTTACTTTTTTTTTTACTTTATTTGTTCTCTTCTGTAAAGACGTAACACGTAACGCTTGGCCCCAAAGCAAAATATCCCTCCCAAAATTTTCGGTATTGTTTGGTTTGAAAACGAGTTTTGGGTTTTCTGTTTTCAAATATTTATGTCAAATATGCGATGAGTGAAGTGATGACAGAAGTGATAAAGGAAAATGGAGGGACGACGGAGGAGATGGAAGGACAGAGGAATAATGAATTGTTTCTCGTGCTTCTATTATTTTTCAAAACACGAAAAATAAAAAAAAATGTTATTTTCTATTTTGTATGTTAATTTTGTTTTTAAAATTAGCTGTTTTCAATGATATTCATGTGTCTTGCATATTTTTGCATGGAAGAAAAACCAACGCTAAAAATGACAAACAAAACACAGCCTTCATCTCCCTCTCAAAACGCTTATTCCGTTCATCTTCCTCCCAAAACCCAAATAATCGCTTATCGCCCGCCATCTCCGACCTTTGATCCAGCACGCCATCTCCAAACTCCGCTCATTGCTCTTCAGCAGTTCCGAAGTCGATGCGTCCAGAATCATCTGCTCGGAATTCTAGTTACGTCTCCCTCCTAATCGCTGATCGTTCGCCATCATCGATCTCTGATCCTGCTCGCCATCTCCGATCTCCCCTCATCGCTCTTCAGCGCTTCCGAAGTTGACACGTCCAGAACCCTAGATCATCTGCTCGGATTTCTAGGTTAGAAATTTATAGGTTGTGTTTATTAATTATTTTATTTTGTTCGTTTGGCTATGATTTTAGAAATTTTTTATCATTAGGTTATGATTTTATTGTTTGGTTATGTTTATGAATTCTGAAATTGAACAGAATTTATATTTGATTAACACGAATTTAGTCAAGTTTTCTTTTGAAATTCTTTGAATACGTAAGCTTATTTTGAAGAGAGTTCTTACTATACTAGTTGGACTTGATATTTTAAATCTAAAAGAAATATCAATCTAGCACTTATAAAAAGCAGGGAATAAATTACAATTTATATGGTCACTTATTGTGTTTTTTTATTGTGCATTCACATTAATATATGAACAATATATGCTTAAGTACTAACATTCCAAAATAATTAGTATTCTTTTGTTTACGTGAACATAAATGATGCATGATCAGCTAACGACTAACAAAAACCCACAGCTTTTATGTGCTTGCTTAACATGATTATATAAACATGAGCAAGAGTATCAAATGATATCTAGATCATACGGTTATATATCATGAATCTCTACTGACCAAAACACATGTTTATTCACGTCCAAAATAGCTCCCATGTATTCAGTCAACATGTCTATGCTAAAATGATAGGATAATTATCTGAATATGTTAAACAAATACATAACCTGTGGTCGATGATACTTATTTTTGATGTTGCTTCCAACCTCCCAGCATAGTTTTTTGATATTTTGTGTTAACACTGTTCAAAAGCTAAAAGAACAGATGGTTATTTTTAAAATAAAAAAACATTCTTAATAAAGACATTTAGGTTTATTATGAATATGAACACTTTTGGCATTTCAGTTTTCTAAAAGAAGTGACATAGAGTAGTAATGTTTGATAGTAATTTTTATCAATGCTTATCTATGCTTGTTAGTAATATTAAATTCTCAACACCCTAGAAGAGTAGGATTATCTACGCTTGTTGGTAATGTTTATTATTCAGCAATTTTTTTTTACAGTTTTCTCTCTAAATTGAAGATTCATATTCATTCATTGGTCTCTTGATTAGTTTGTCCTAGCTTAATATTTTTCACACCATGTTGATTTTTAAAGTTTAGAAAGACAGTCTATATGTCTATATTTCATAGTAGTTAATTATACTGCCTTTGTTGATAATAGTTAATTAAATCGAACTTTTTGT
This sequence comes from Allium fistulosum, assembly GCA_030737815.1. Lineage (NCBI taxonomy): Eukaryota > Viridiplantae > Streptophyta > Magnoliopsida > Asparagales > Amaryllidaceae > Allium > Allium fistulosum. The sequence continues at coordinate 906,711,303 of CM060901.1, forward strand.
GATTCTTTATTTTTTATTTTTTTAATAATGTGTGCATTTATATATTTTATATCTGAACTCTGTTGGCTGATTATTGTTAGATAGCTTCCTATGTAACATCTACAATTATCCTCCGTTATAACCATGTCGTATGCTGTTAGAAAGTTAGTTAGAATCAACTAAATTTATGAGTTGCTTCTCTACCATACCAGGTTTCCTGGAATAGAATTGTTACCTTGGAAACTAGTAAGCATTATAATGGTATTAATAGTTAACAAGCTGTCCACAAAAATTCACCAGAGTTAGTTATTGGCATACTATCTTAATATAAAAAGCCTTGAATGTTATTGAGACAAAGTGCTTCATATACTATTATGCATGTTAGAGGTTCTTTTAGGCTATCACGTTAGCATTGAATGAAAATCTTGATGTATTATTGCAAATTGCAATCCTATTGGTCGAAAGTAGTCATGTTAAAGACCTTCCTAATCTATGACAGGTAGGTGGTGTAATAATTTGACTGCTTGAGAGTCACCTGAGCGATGCTTAATTTTTTAAGGCTAAAAATCAATATTTAAGCAATAGGTTTGATATACTTAGTCTTACAGTACTTTTAAAAAATACAAAGAAAAAACTAATATGCATGTTTGTTTTTTGAATATTAGGCTCTGTTTCTTAAAATCAAACTTAATATACGAAAACTTCTAAAAATAAAGATTGTAAATTAGGTTTCTAAAATTAAGTTACTGAATAATTGCATACATTTATGCAATTATATCCAAAAATTGTATAAATGTCTGCAATTATTCGGTGAATAATTGCAGAAATTTTCGTATTTTTTTTGAATAATTGCGGAATTTCTGTAATATTTCAGTAAATAATTATGAAAATATCTGCAATTTTTAGATATAATTGTATAAATGTCTGCAACACTTTTATAGAAAATCCTATGATATTATAATAGTGTCTAAGTATAAATACTTATTAAAATAGCCGAAATTGTTACATTAATTAAATTTCAGCATACTATACAATTATTCAGTAAATTAATTCTAGGGACTAATTTATATACTTTTTTGGTAAGAATATTTGGTGTATTTTGAAACTTAATAGGAACTTTAACCAAACTTTCCGTTTGTTTTATCTATATAAAATTCTCAACCAATATAAAGAATTTGACAATTTTTCTTATAATGTCACTATAAGGATGGCAGCAGATAGCGACGGCTTTTAGCTGTCGCCGGCCGTCGCTAGCCGTCGCAAGCCGTCACTATCTGTCGTCGCTATTTGCCTCGTCGCCCAATAGTATGGCGACGGTTTTAGCGACGGCTCCGTCATCAAAATAGCGACGGCTCGCGACTGCAAATGTGACACGTGGAAATTTTCCAACGTTTAACTGACGTCACTAGGCGTCGCTAAGCGACACAATTTTTTGGCAAAATAGGCGTCACTAGCCGTCGCAAACCGTCGGAATATGACAACCTACAGGCCGTCACTAGCCGTCGCTAATCTGAAGAAATTTTTTTGTATTCCCAGAGCACTTCCCCACTTCAAACAACAACCATCATATAACATCATCACAACCAATATACACCATATTCATCAACTATAGTCATCATATATCCATCATATAACATCACTATACATTCAAACAATATAAAATCCAACCAAATATCATTTTCAAATCCAACCAAATCAAACAATATAACATCCAACCAAATCCAAGAATATGTACATAGTTATCCCGACATATATATACATAATAACCAACCAAATCCATCAACTAGAAGTTATCAAAATATGTACATAATATCCTGAAATATATATACACCAAACCAACCAAAATGTGTATATACCAAACTATAACACGAGCAAACAAACATACCTACTCCTCGCCATCGCTGCCGTCCTCTCCAGGCATCGTCCCATGTTGTTGCAAATAAGCCGCAATCCGCTCATCCAGCTGTTGCTCAAAGAAACTCTTCCTCCAGTCATTTATTTCTTCCACCGTCGCCCTCAACTGAGCAATCTCCGCATCTTGCTGCGACCTCCTGTATGCACTCTGCATTCTCATCGCCTGTAAAATAGTTCATATGCATTAGTAATATTATTAAAATTATTTGACTATGCATAAGTAAATTTATATATTAGTACATGTTAAAATTTACCTCCACATTTTCATAGCTATACCGTCGACTGGTCCGAGAAGGCGGGTCAATAATAACATCCCAAATATGGTTCTCCTCCTCTAACGTAAGCTCTTCCCGACCAGTGGACTGTGCTACACAAGCCCGCTCTGCTTCGTACCTCTCTTGCGATTACAAACAATTATTTTACACGATAAACCCCAAACTTCAAATTTTTGAAAATAAAATAAGACAAAATATTATTATTAACAACAAATTAATTTACCATTACGGATTGTGATTTGTCATCCGTCCACTCGTACGAAACATTGCCCTCTTCGTCAGTCCTCTCCACGGCATGCGTGGCCTTGAACAGCTCCGCCATAGTGGGCTCGCGGTTATATCTCGCGGCCTGAAAATATATAAATATTATTGCTAATCTGATTATAAAAAATTGTAATAAAATGTAAACACAGTTTATAAATTTAATTACCAGCTCTCTCTTGTGCTTCTGAAAGGATTTGGAGCCACCACGGTGCAATGCAGGATTTTTATTCCTATTTGCCCGGTTCCGCGCAGATAACTCCTACAAATTAAGATAAATTATCACGTATATATCTTGCGAGATTTATATTACATTTAAATAATAAAGAAAACATATTTTACTTACTTTTACTGCCGGACTTTCCCAAAGCCGAAGAAATTCATTCCATACATTCTCACCCATCCAGTTCGGCTTTTTCCCTGCATTCTTAGCCTTAGACAATGTATTCCTGTAATTTTTTCTCATTCGCTTGTTCCAGTGATTTAAAAAAATGTCTAAGTCGTCAGGGTCAACGCGGACTGCAGCCTGTAAATTAAAATTATTTTAAGTTATATACAGTATATTAATTTACCACTGAAATTGAAACTACTACTTACAAGTAAATCCGTCTGTATTGCGTTTTTGACGTGCGGGGGGATGTCGTCCCAGCGAGGCCAACAACCATCCATGCGGCTCTGAAATGCCTTTCTCGAAACCTGTAAAATATAATCCGATGGTTCCACCTCAAAGTCACTGCAAAAGTTATGATATACATGTTTAGTGCATTTTAAAAATTATACTTTAAATAAAATTGATACTTACCCAGCACTTCTAGGAACAACTTCTGCAATCGGACGTAAGTCCGGGTCCAGTTCGGCTTTTTTAATTTTCTATATAAACTTTATTTTTGTACAATACTGTAATTTGTAATTTATCAAACTTAAATTTGTACAATACTATATAAACTTTATTTTTGTACAATACTGTAATTTGTAATACTCATATTTACAGAATTTAGATTTTAACAACTTAAATTTGTAATTTATCAATTTCATAAACTATGAAATACTTTCATGTAAATTTATCAATAACCAAGTTAATCATTAATATACACTATTTTTTCACCTAAAACAACTAACCATGTTAATCGCCAACACTAATCATTCTACATCAACCATTTATTCAACTTAATCATGATAAACTAGTTAATGTAATACGAAATAATTCAAGTTCATGATAATAAACTAATTAATTTATCAAATCAACATACAACACTACTAATACCTAATTTAACAACACTACTAATACCCAATTTAACAACAAATCATAATTGACTTAGGGTTTAAACTAAACCTAAAAATATCAAATTTACATTCAACAAGAGATTAGAAGCATACCGACGTAAATTTGGGTGATTTAGAGGCGTTGAAAGCTGGAGCGGCGGCTATGGTGACGGGGGGCGTCGGGGGGAAGGAGGAAGTGATTTGGGGGAAGAAATTGGGGAAGAGAGAATGAAGGAGCTGTTGCTCTCGGCAGATCTGTATATTGCGTATAGCGACAACTAGCGACGGTTTGCGACGGCCGTTTTTTTTAGCCGTCGCAAACCGTCGCTATACGAAGCCTTTCTAGTAGTGTGTCAATAAATATAAAAATTTCATCTTCTTGGAATATTTTTCCTCATGATTATTCTTTAGGCTCTGTGAATTTTATCCTAAACCTAATGTATATCCATCGTGCATGTAGGAGTCAGACCAGACTTTGTTTCTTCTTTCTACAACTTCTATAGCTTAAAGAGCAATTACATACATGAATTGATTGTCTAACCAATTGTCAAATTTTGCATAAATTGATAATGCATCCATCAAAAACTGAAAAACCAATTGGTGAAGTCCGTTTGACAATTGAACAATATGTGAATTGAATTGTTAAAAATTGACAATGCAGTTGCTAAAGTAATTGGTGAGCTCTATCGCATTTGCTCAATTTTCAATTCTTCGCTTTTACCTTTATACCCACTTTTTACTAAAATACTCACAAATCAATTCATTTTTTTCAAAATATTAATAATGAACTATCATTCAGTTGCAAAATTGGTGCTTAGCGGTTAAGTGTCAATTGATTTTGTATTATACAATTAAAATTTGGTTCAATTGCTTTAATGGCCTTGAGTAAATAAGATGGGTTGCTAAAAGGTGTCCGTTTATTGGAATGAAAGTCTAAACAAAATTGTTGCCTAGTCGTAAATTTTGCTTAAGTTCAAATCATTGTTTTCAAATGAATTTTGTTTGCCATTTGTTTCTTATTCTGTAGATATTAGGTCTGGCTACTATGTTAAGGTTAAAGTTTTGGTTTCTATTTTTTTCTTTTGTGCATTTTTGTAATTCCATTATAGTAGGATATAATATATACACCTGATAAAAAATTACATATATAATATTAGCAAAGAGAGAGGAGATCCACACAGACAAGGCACCACCATCTTTAGGAGATTATGTTCAGGCCCTTCGAGTAGGCAAAATGATTTTTGTTTCTAGTTCTTTTGGTCGTGTTCTGGTAATATACTATTACACTCTTTTACATAATCTTATTACCTTATGCTATTAATTAACTTATATAACACTTTCACATATATGCATGTACAGTCAGGATAAGTCATTTCAGCTGACGTAGAAGGACAGACTCATCAGGTTTGTTTTTACACTTTTAAAATATCTATAACTAACAGATATTCATTATAGTGCAAGAAATGTCATATAATGCAGTCTACTGAAGTACAAGTTTCATATAGTGGAATAATCTTATTATATAAGATTTGAAGAATAAGTTTGGTAAGAAAGATATGTTCATAAATAAAATAAAAGTAAGTTCTACCTGTAGTACAAACAATTCCTCTTTAACGACCATTATTCGTTAACAAGCACAGCACACTGATGACTTCATTATAAGTATCTTGTGGTATACTGAACATTGTTGTGCTTACGTATACAGCCACTTATACCCACGTACCCACATGTTCATCTCTCTATGCTTTCTTGAGGATTTTTGCATTATAAATAATCAAGTATTGGACCTACTTCATATTATTTTGCATAATAAAACTCATTTGAACCACTTGAAACATGTGATTTCAACCCGAGCGTTTACTTAAAAAAAAATTCAAACTTTGTTTAGAGAAATTATGCGAACCAATTACTAGGTGTGTGGAGATTTTCGTTTGTCTGTTGTGCGTCTACATCCATGCTTGAGTCATGTATTTCATTGATTTTTGCTAACCATTAATATGTGTCATATTGAGCATAGTATCTCGTGTATATTACCAACCCACTTCATTGTTAGCTCCGTCTGTCAACCAATTACTGCATTATTCAATTAGTCATCCCAACTATTATCATAACACTATCTCAAGTTCTCATATATATATATATATATATATATATATATATATATATATATTGGTGCAGCTGCGAAAAAAACAAGATCTGAATATTGACTACTTTTTGGAGTACAATGGACTGTTTTTTGGTGTGTGATATGTACTTGTTCTAAGTTAAACATAGACAACTTTCTGGGGTGTACATAAAACATTTGTTGTTACTTTTTGGTATGTGTTGAAAACATATGCAATGGATATTATGTGTATGTTTGATTATGTTTAATACGATGTCGATAGATATATTTGGTATGTTTGATATAATGCGTTTCATTTTCGAATTATTATATTCTTCGACTCTTACATTGTTCATATTGTTATGTGTTTAAATAAGATTCGTTTTGATATGTTATTACTAAACTATAATATATAGCAGGATGCATGAAACCAAAAAAACAAACCATAACACTTAAAATGCGTTATAAGTATATAATATAAGCGTTATAAAAAGGTAATGTAATGCAAGTGCTTACTGACAAAAGAAAGCGGCATAAAAGCGCTATTGAAGAAGAATATTATAGCGGTAATATGTTGCTATAAAGATTCTACTCTTTTTTGTACTAGGTTGATACAGAGATGTTTTATGGCGGTAGTAGTGCGATATTCTCTATAAATACCAAAGCGGTATCTAGGTAAAAGCTTACTATTTTATAGTGGCTTTTTTGTGTTATATATATGCCATTATTTTTTATAATATGTCGATATACATCATTTATTGAACCGCTGTAGTTTTGTTTAATAGCGATTCTGTGCCGCTATAAAAGTCTCTTTTCGTTGTAGTGCTCAACTCTCTTTATCATATCAAGGTAAATAATTATATCAGCTCATTTTTATGTGTTAATTTTCGGATTTTTGGTTGATTCCGAATTAGTTGATGATAGTTTGTCAAAATATGGCTGATTTTACAATTGTTTGATTTAATAATGATTTATTAGAATTTTTATGATAGGTTTTAAAGGAAAAACCTTAGTAAATGAACTCTAAACAACTTGATTTTTGGACATGTTGTGTAAAACATAATTTTGGAGATGATTTTTTAATTTCATAATTTTTCGAGTTAATGGAAATATTTTATGAATTTTCTTAGGAGAAAGGGGATGTATTTCGTATTTTAATTATTAAAAATAATAAAATAATGATTTTTGCCCCAAAATTTTTATATGTAAATAAAATATTATTATCGATTTTGGGTGAATTTTGCGGATTTTTCCTAAGTTTTTTTTTGACTTATTATGAATTTATTAGGCTAGAAAAGCTTAATAGATATATTAAAATAATGATAAATAACGAAGGTTTTGCAAATAATTTGAGAGAGACAAAATTTGAACTATTACTGTTTTACTGAAAAGAAAATGGTAAAGAAAGTTGCTAACCAAAGAAATTTGACAAAGAATAGGAATTAGTGAAAAGTATTATCTTTAAAAGGAAATAAATCAGTTTTCTAGTTAATTACAGAAATCCCATCAAGGCTCGATGACGTCGACTCAACAACAAGGCCCGATGACGTCGACTCGACATCAACGTCATTAGGTTAGATGACGTCGACTCGACGTCAACACCATCAGGCTCGAGGATGTCAACTCGATGACATCAATGCCATCAGGCTCGACGACGTCAACTCGACATCAATGCCATCGGGCTCATTATCGATGATGACATCATCAAACTAATCATCGATGAAGACGGTCGTCAATGTCATCAAGGTCAATGACAGTCGTCTTTGCCTTTAGCTCTAAGTCATCAATTTTAAATAGTAGTTTTCAAAACTTAAAACGGATATAACTTTCCAACCGTAAGTCCGTTTTTCTATTATAACCACTTTACGAAAAGGAAAACCATTATTTAGAAGTAATGAAATTAGTTTATGACCCTAGTTCTACTCTTATCAGAATTTATGGCCCAAACAAAGTTTTTAGTATAACTTTCTAACCGTAAATCCGTTTTTCTATTATGATCACTTTACGGAAGGAAAACCATCATTCAGGAGCAATGGAATAGGTTTGAGACCCTAATTTGGTTCTAATCAAAAGTTATAGCTAAAACAAAGTTTTTATGGTCAAAACAGTCAGATAGAAATTTTGGAAAAGTCGGTGTTTAAAATATCCCCATGAGAAATATTCCCAAAACTTTAGATTCATACGATCTCATATGAATTTTATGTAATTTTGCTACATATGTGACTAGTGATTAAACATATTTTATTGAATGATGTTCTATGTTCTTATTATCAATTGATCGGTCATATTTACATAATTTATCATTGCCATACTCATATATCATGACCTAATACCGCATCTTGGGATTTGGAGCTATGATTACCAGTTAGGTTGTCCCAGTAATGGGTATGGACAGACTAAACTCTAGAGTGAGTAGAATTGCATTCAGGAGATCGGATAGATTAATTGTGATAGGACACCCTGAACCGATCCAAAGATATGACTCATGAATTTTAAAACCAGATAAGATTGTAAGTGGGCCTGATGTAGGGTTGCGCCCTATGCTTTAGCCGTTAGGCTTCGATCGGTAAAGGTCTGCAATTCTAGTGCGTAAAGCTTATCAGTAGTGAGACGGAAGGACGTTTACCCACAGAAAGAAACTCGTACCTCTACATGCTCACCAGATTATTTAAGTTGTTTTACTCCTAACTGTATTTGGAGATCCGTGGACATATGGTTGTGTTTTGGCCTGAGTCAGCCCAATAGGTTATTGGTTGGCCTGCAAAACCATTAAGTTTATAATGACTCTAGGAAAACTATGATTTCGGACAGACGGTCTATTATTGGGAAGGGTAAACTTTGGGTGCACATAACCCTAGGATGACAGATTAGTCAAACTTACCCAGGTTGCATGCATGCATATGATCATCTTATATTTTAGTTTAACCATTGTTTTTGCAAGTGTATGATTATGATTGACATATTTTGGTATGATACCAGTGAGGGGAAAACCCGTTCCACTCTACGACGTGGTCTCACTAGATATCTGATTGGTTTGAGATGATATATTCTTAATTCACATCAGACTTTTTATCTGACCCGAAGTTTTTGTTTTCCCCCCTTAAACTCTCGGGTGTTCAAAATTAATTTGAGTAGGTTGAAAGTAAGGGTTTTTCAGGTTTTCTAGTTGAAGAATAAGCTTCTGGAGACGTGAGCCAAACTAGCTATTAGGTATTTCTATCTTTTGTTTTCCGCTGTGTTATTTGGATGGAAAGGAAAAGTTATTTAATTTCCTTATATATATTTGACTCTAATCAACCAAGCGGGCATCTTCATATGTCGCTCTTGGAGTATTGTAATAATTATAATTTCTCTGAATGTGGGTTTGCGTATGAGATTATGTAATGAATTTGAAATGTTTTCCATGAAATGAAATGTGAAGTTTGAACTTAAATTGTGTTAAAAAATTATCATATTCATATGCCTCTGTGTTATCAATGTAACTAACATTACTGCATTTGGTCACCGGGAATTAATCACCATGGATGACTACAACATCTGTAGCGGTTAGTTTTGGGCCTCCTAATAAGGGATGTTACAAGTTGGTATCAGAGCATAGGTTTATGTAATCTTAAAAGGAATTTAAAACCTAAAAGATTTTAAAAATAATAATAAAATAAATCAGAGAATAAGATTGGGGTTTAGGGATAACGCTATAATAACGTACTTGAATTTTGCTACATATAAGTATGTATTCTCCCCTCTCTCTTAGACCGTTCTTCTGTATATTACAAAAATCTGTATGTAGATTCGAAGGAAGTAATATATGGAAGCAAGAAATGGAGGTTTGAATCTAGGTGAAGGAAGCACCACAACAAATGGAAATTCTCGGCCCAATACTAGGAGGAATCAGGGTCGATAGGCTAATGTTAATGTAGGTGTTGGAACCCCGCCAGTAGATGCGGGGACTATGTATCAGTTCTTTGTTAACATGATGCAAGCGGGAGTAGCAGCTGTTTGGCCGGAAGGAATGTTGCTAATACGGGAGGAGCTAATCTCATGGGGCCAGTTGGCAATAACTATGCCAAGCTGAACCATGATTATATTAGTCTTGAAAGAAAGCCATTTTTAGGAATGGAGGATGTTGTTGAAGTGGAAAACTGGCTTCTATTATAAGAGAATTTTTGCATATATAGGCTTGAATGATGAACAAGAGTGAAGATTGGCTTCGAGGCAGTTGAAAGGAGTTGCATTGTATTGGTGGAATGGGGTAACCATGGGTGTTCCAGAAGAGGAATTGACTTGGGCTGAGTTTAGGAGAAGGTTTGAGGAGATGTTCTTATATGAAGTAGCCAAGTCAACTTTACTTAGGAAGTTTATGGAGCTGGAACATGGAGAAATGATGGTGTTGGAATATGCCACTAAGTTTGATGAATTATCTAGGTACGGGTATGCCACTATAGACACTGTAATTAAGAGGAATGAGAAGTTCATCTGGGGTTTGAAGCCAGAGATTGCTAGGGCAACAATGCCACACCTCCGAGATCCAAGTGATGTAGTGGTGGAGATGGCGATAAGGAATGAGGAGATGCTTAGGGTAATAAGAGGAAGTTCATCAAAAAGAAGGGAGCTCAGAAGAGTGGAGATGCCAAGAAAAAAAAGGCGGATGTCGTTTGCTATAACTGCAATAAGAAATGGCACTTTGAAAATGAGTGTTTCTCTGGTAATGGAAAGAAGACTGCAGGAAAGAAGAACGTGAAGTGCCATAACTGCAATCAGATGGGGCATTGTAAGAACTAATGTCCCATACCGGCCAAGGTTGAAAAAAGGAAAGTTTTTTCTCTAGAACCGTCAGCTTCTAGACCGACTGCGGAAGAGAAAGGAAAGTCTATGATGGGAGGTACGCTTTTGATTAGTGGCCTCCCTGTTGAAATATTATTTGATACCGGTGCACCACATTCTTTTATCTCATAACGTTTGGTAGATAAGTTAAAGCTAGAACCATCATACCTTATTACTTTCTTAAAGGTTGCGAATCCGATAGGAGGTTATGCAACTCTTGGGATGAGATGTGACCATTTAGAATTTGAACTTTTAGGTTATGTCTTTACCTGCAATTTGTATGTGTTTGACTTTATGGGTTTCAGGATTATTCTGGGAATGGATTGGTTAAGCAAATATGATGCTAGGATATTTTTCCAGGATAGAAATATATCACTAAGACACCGTAATAGCCATGATCGAATTACATACATGGTAGAAAATTCGAGTTTAGATACTTGCGTTTTGTTGGGTGCGATGGAAGTAGAGGATGAAGTGAAGCGAGTTTTTGTGGTAAGAGAGTATGCAGATGTTTTGAGCCAATTACAGGACTACCACCGAAATGGGCTATTGAGTTTCGAATTGATCTTGTACATGGAGTTGAACCCGTGAGTAGACCGCCAAGCAAAATGACACCCACTAAGATGAAAGAGTTAGAGGTGCACTTGGTGGACTTGGAAGGAAAGAGTTTCATTAGACCAAGCAGTTTGCCTTAGGGGGCAGCCGCAGTGTTCGTGAAGAAACCAAATCGGTCGTTTAGATTGTGTATTGACTATCATAAGTTGAATGAGACGACGATAAAGAACAAATATCCTTTGCCGAGAATAGATGATTTATTTGATCAGTTGAGTGGAGCCAAAGTATTTTACCAATGGATTTAGAAACAGGGTTCCATCAATTGAGAGTGCGGAGGACAGTATTCCATTAATGGTGTTTCAAACAAGGTATGGTTCGTACGAATGGTTTGTCATGCCCTTTGGATTAACAAATGTGCCTGCTTACTTTGTGGATTTGATGAACCGGATCTTCTGAGAGCATTTGAACAGATTCGTGTTAGTGTTTATAGATGACATTCTGATATATTCTAAAAATGAAAGAGATCATGAGATTCAACTTAGAATAGTGCTAGAAATGTTACGACAATATCAACTAAAAACGAAGTTTTCAAAATGTCATTTTTGGAAGAAAGAAGTGAAGTTTCTTATTCATGTAGTTTCAAAAAATGGCTTATCCGTAGATCCAACTAAGATTGAAGCCGTTAATAACTGGAAAAGGCCCGACCGAGATAAGAAGTTTTCTAGGGTTAGCTGGCTATTATTAGAGATTCATCAAAGATTTCTCTCGTATAGCGACACCTATTACTAAATTGACAAGGAAGGGTGCAAAGTATGTTTGGACCGATGAATGTAAAGAAGCATTCTTAAAGCTAAAACATTTATTGACCAATGCACCCGTGTTAGTTGTTCCAGATGGGAATCAAAACTTGGTGGTGTATACGGATGCATGTGGAGCAAGTTTAGGAGCTGTGTTAATGCAAAGAGGTAAAGTGATTGCCTATGCTTCTCGACAGCTTCGACCACATGAAGTTAGATATCCGACTCAGGATTTAAAGTTGGCAGCGGCGATCTTTGCTTTGAAAGTGTGGAGACACTATCTTGGGAGAACAATTTGAGTTATTTATAGATAATAAGTCGTTGAAGTATTTATTCTGTTAAAAGGAGTTGAATATGAGACAGCAAATGTGGCTAGAGTTTTTGGCGGCTTATGATTTTGAGATCGAGTATACGCTAGGGAAAGGAAACAAAGTTGCAGATGCACTTACCAGAAAATATCAGAGTGTGGTGTTAGCTATGCTAGCAGGATGTAAAGATTTAGAGGCATTGACCACTTGTAGTGTGCGGTTAAGATCAACTGCTAGTTCTAGTCAGAATACCGTCATACTGTCATGTTCGGAAGTCCGACCAGTGTTGATCGAAAGGATCGCTTCTAAGCAGAGAAACGATCCATTGCTAGCCAAAAAGATTAGAAGGCTTGAGGGTGGAACTAAGATTGATGATTTAAAGGATTTAAGTCTTGACCAGAACGAACGATTGAGATAGAAGGGACGGTTGTGTGTTCTAGATGTTTGTCACATAAGAAAGGAAGTTCTTGGGGAGTGTCATCGATCGAAGTTCACTATTCATCTCGAAGGAACTAAGATGTATCAAGACATGAAGAAAAGTTTCTTCTGAGAAGGGATGAAAAGGGATGTAGGCTTACGGGTAAAGCAGTGTTTGAATTGGTAGCAAGTAAAAGTCAAGCATCAAAAGCCAAGTGTGTTGCTTCAACCTTTAGAAGTTCCACTTTGGAAATGAGAATCTATATCCATGGATTTTGTGGATGGGTTGCCAAGGTCGAATAGGGGAATTGAGAGTGTTGGGTTATAGTAGATAGACTGACCAAGGGTGCACAATTCATTCCCATTAAATCGTCAAGGACGACATCTATATTGGCTAAGTTGTTTATGAGGAATATTGTTAGACTGCATGGGATACCTAGTAGTATAGTCAGTGACAGAGATGCCTTGTTCACTAGTGAATTTTGGAAGAGTCTACAAGAAGTTTTACGTACCAAGCTAAAGATGAGTACCGCTTACCTTCCACTAATGGTTGGGCAAACAGAAAGAATTAACAAAATTCTCGAAGGTTTGCTAAGGGCTTGTATGCTTGATTTTGGAGGGTCGTGGGGAGACCATTTGCACTTAGTTGAGTTTTCCTATAATAATAATTATCAAACTAGTATAAGAATGACACCTTTCAAAGCTCTTTATGGAAGGCCGTGCAAATCACCAACATGTTGGCTGGAGACCGAAGACAGATTGTTTCTTGGACCAGATATGGTGAAAGAAGCCATGGAAAATATTAAGTTGATCGGAGCATGGATGAAAGAAGCTCAGTCTAGGCAGAAAAGTTACACAGATAAGAGGCGTAAGAATTTAGAGTTCTCAGTTGGAGACCATGTTTTTGTTAAAGTATCACCGATGAAGGATGTGGTACGGTTTGGAATGAATGGAAAATTAGCACTGAGATATATAGTTCCATTTCCGATCATTGAGAGGATTGGGAAACTAGCTTATCGAATAGAGATACCAAGAAATTTGGCAGGTGTCGATAACATTTTCCATGTTTCTCATCTTAGGAAGTGTGTACGTAATCTAGAAACCACTATTACACCGACTGCATTGGATGATTTAGTAGTGGAACCATATATGACTATTGTTAGACAATCAGTTCGTGTTGTAGCAAGAGTTGAGAAGAAGTTAAGGAACAAGACAGTCAAGTTAGTGAAAGTCCAATGGAGTGATGATGAGAAGGACTGTACTTGGGAGATAGATGACATGATTAGAGAAACTAATCTTGAGTTATTTTCATGGTATGTTCTATATTTTTCACTTTTTACTAGTCAGATAGGCTAGTATTATTATTAAGTGTTGTTACAGATGTTTGCATGTTTGATATGCTTGTTATGTAGTCCTTACTGAATTTCAAGGATGAAATTCCTTAAGGAGGGGAGTCTGTAGCACCCCTAATTTTTGTTCAACATTATTCAGGAAATTTAATTAGATAAATTAAATAGAATAATGTATGGCGCAAAAAGAGGATGAGATTTGAGTTTTTAAATTGAGCCAGGCCTTAACTAATCAACAAATAAGATTGTTTTAACTTATAAATGGGTAGGAGGATTTATGGGAGGGGAAAAATAGGAATAAGCCTCATTTCCCTAAACATAAACCCTTCCACCCTCATATCCTTATTCATATTCACATTCATACAAATATAAACAAAGTAGAGGCTATTTCTAAGGGATTTAAGAGGAGAAAGCTAGGAAACCAAGTTAAAACTAAGGGGAATCAAATAAACAACTCAAATCTCAACTCTCTTTATCAAATCAAAGTGAATAATTGTATCCATCTAATTTTTATGCGTTATTTTTTGGATTTTTGGTTGATTTCGAATTATTTGATGATAATTTGTCATAATATGGTTGATTTTACCATTGTTTGATTTAATAATGATTTATTGGAATTTTTATGGAATTTTTATGATAAGTTTTAGAAAAAACCTCAGTAAGTGACCTCTAAACAACTTGATTTTTGGATATGTTGTGTAAATCATAATTTTGGATGTGGTTTTTTAATTTCATAATTTTCCGAGTTAATGGGAATATTTTATGAATTTTCTAAGGAGGAAAAGGTATATATTTCAGGTTTTAATTATTAAAAATAATAAAATAATGATTTTAGGCCCGAAATTATTATAGGGTAAAGAAAATTTTGTTATCGATTTTTGGTGAATTTTGAGGATTTTTTCCAAGTGTTTCTGATTTATTACGCTAGAAAAGCTTAATAATTATACTAAAATAATAATAAATAATGAAGGTTTTGCAAATAATTTGAGGAGGACAAAATTTGAACTATTATTGTTTTACTGATAAGAAAATGGTAAAGAAAGTTGCTAACCAGTAGAAATTTGACAAAGAATAGGAGTTGGTGGAAAATATTATCTTCAAAAGGAAATAAATTAGTTTTCTAGGTAATTACAGAAATGCCATCAGGTTACATGACGTTGACTCGACATCAAGGTTCGATGACGTCGACTCAACATCAACGCCATCAGGTTAGATGACGTCAACTCGACATCAACGCCATCTGGTTAGATGACGTTGACTCGACAACAATGCTTGATCACGTGGACTCAACATCAAGGCTCGATGATGTCGACTCGACATCAACGCCATCAGGTTAGATGACGTCGACTCGACAACAAGGCTCGATGATGTGGAATCGACATCAAGGCTCGATGACATTGACCCTACATCAACGCCATCAGGTTAGATGACGTCGACTCGACTTCAAGGCTCGATGACGTCGACTCGACATCAAGGCTCGATGACGTCGACTCGACATCAACACCATCAGGTTAGATGACGTCGATTCGACATCAAGGCTCTACGACGTCCACTCAACATCAAGGCTTGATAATGTCTACTTGACATCAATGCCATCAGGTTAGATGACGTCGACTCGACATCAACGCCATCAGGCTCGATGACGTCAACTCGATGGTACCGACGCCATCAGGCTCGACGATGTCAACTCGACATCAATGTCATCAAGCTCATTATCGATGACGACATCATCAAACTCGTCATTGATAAATATAGACGTCAATGTCATCAAGGTCAACGACAATCATCTTTGTCTTTAGCTCTAAGTCGTCGATTTGGCCAGCAGTTTTCAAAACTTAAAACATACATAAATTTCCAACCATAAGTCTGTTTTATTATGACCACTCTACGAAAAGGAAAACCATCATTTGGAAGTAATGGAATTTTTTGAGACCCTAATTCTACTCCTATCAAAAGTTATGGTTCAAACAAAGTTTTTAGTATAACTTTCTAACTGTAAGTCCGGTTTTCTATTATAACCACTCCATGGAAAGAGAAACCATCATTCGAAAGAAATGGAATAGGTTTGAGACCCTAATTTGATCAAATCAAAAATTATAGCTAAAACAAAGTTTTTCTGGTCAAAACGGTTAGATAGAAATTTGGGAAAAAGTCACAATGTTTAAAATATCCCCATGAGACATGTTCCCAAAACTATAGATTCATACAACCTCATATGAATTTTATATGATTTTGCTGCGTATGTGACTAGTGATTAAACATATTTTATTGATTGTTGTTGTATGTCCTTTTTATCAATTGATCGGTTAAATCTACAAACTTTATCATTGCCATACTCATATTTCATGACCCAATACTACACCTTGGGATTTGAGTGCAGGATTACCAGTTAGGATGTCCCAGTAATGGGCATGGACAGATTAAACTCTAGAGTGAGTAGAATTGCATCTAGGAGATCAGATAGATCAATTATGATAGGATGCCCTGAACTGATCCAAAGATATGACTCGTGAATTTTAAAACCAGATAAGATTGTAGGTGGGACTGGTGTAGGGTCGTGCCCTATGCTTCAGCCATTAGCCTTCGGTTGGTAAAGGTTCGCGATTCCAGTGCCTAGGGCTTGTCAGTAGTAAGACAGAATGATGTTTACGCATAGAAAGGAACTCTTAGCTTTATATGCTCACCAGATTATTTAAGTTGTTTTACTCCTAACAGTATTTGGACATTTGTGGACATCTAGTTGTGTTTTGGCCCGAGTCAGCCTGATAGGTTATTGGTTGGCCTGCAAAACCATTAGGTTCATAGTGACCCTAGGAAAACTATGATATGAGATAGACAGTCTATTGTTGGGAAGGGTAAACTTTGGGTGCACATAACCCTAGGATAACAGACTAGTCAAACTTACCCAAGCTGCATGCATGCATATGGTCATCTTATATTTTATTATAACCATTGTGGTTGCAGGTGCATGATTGTGATTGACATATAGTGGTATAACACTGAGGGGAAAACCCGTTTCACTTAGCGGTGTAGTCTCACTATATATCTGATTGGTTTGAGATGGCATATTATTATTCACACAAGACTTTTTGTCTGACCTAAAGTTTTTTTTCCCCCTTAAACTCTTGGATGCTCAAAATTAATTTGAGTAGGTTAAGAGTAAGGGTTTTTCAGGTTTTCTAGTTGAAAAATAAGCTTCCGGAGACGTGCAAGAGGCAAGCTAGCTATTAGGAATTTCTATCTTTTGTTTTCCGCTGTGTTATTTGAATGAAAAGGCAAAGTTGTTTAATTGTCTTATATATATTTGACTCTGATCAACCAAAGGGGCATCTTCATATGTCGCTCTTGGAATATTTTGTAATAATTGTAATTTCTTTTAACGTGGGTTAGCGTATGAGATTATGTAATGAATTTAAAATGTTTTCTATGAAATGAAATGTGAAGTTTGAATTTAAATTGTGTTCAAAATTATCATATTCATGTCCCTCTGTGTTGTCAATGTAACTAAAATTTCCGCATTTTGGCACTGGGAATTATTCACTATGGATAACTACAACATCTATAGCGGTTAGTTTTGGGCCTCCAACTGGGGGATACGGTTAATTCTACCATCTCTCTTGGAATCACCCTTAGAATAGGCAATACAACAGGTCTAGCAAACCAAACAAAGCACAAGGATGTTCTCGTTTGGAATTACCCTCTAGATTGGCAGTATAATAGATCCACCATCCTGAACAGAATACTCTTCATAGATCTTCAAAAGTATCTTCATTCAATTTAACATATTTTCAAGTTTTGGTGTAGATTAGGTTAAGTATACCTACGTATGCTTATCCGACTCTGGACTCCTAAAAACTATCGTATGGTGAATTTCTGGTTAACACACTTCTAGTTCTTATGGAAATAAATGGACGTTCTATAAGGTAGAGCCTCACTGGAAGGATATCCCTACACTTTTTCCTTAAGGAGAAAGACGAATTTATATGTGTGGCAGAGCCTCACCACGAGGATATTCATATCGAATAAACTTCGCGTCTCTTTTATATATTTCCTAAGTTAAAGGTCATGTTTAATAATTGAAAAATAAACTATCTAGTATGTCCTAAAAAGTAAACATATATAATCACTTTAATTTATCAATAGAATGTTTTACTTACTTTTCAAAAACATATACATGATATTCAAACATAAGGGTCAACCTTTTTGACTTACTCTATCCAACGGGCTAAGCCAGTAGCGAAGAATGGGAGAATACTGGTTATCCAACCCCATGCCGAGACATTACTATTCTAAGACACCCATCAGATATAGAAGTTTATTAGTTGGTCCTAAGTATAATCTCAATTTATAAACCATTTGTTTTGCAAGAAAAATGCTTTTAAACTTTTGTGACCAAAACATACATATCTTTTATTTAAATTGACAATCGTTTTTCCAAACTCTTTTCATACTTAGAATTATTTTAAAATATTCTTATTAATGGTATAAGTATTTATACAAATTGAAATGAAAAGATAATACACTTAAAATTGTATTCAAGGAGATTAAAACAATTGTTATAACAAAGTACTATAAAAGGGGCTTAAATAAGCTTTATATTGTTATATATTTTGCTAGTTTTTCTTTATAACTTTGAATATTTTTTAAATAAATTATTTGCTGTAAACTAAACTAATTTGAGTCAAGAATACATTCATGTAATAATTTCCCAAAGTACACTAACATGTCATCACTTTGAATTGATTTAAAATACATGTATTTCAAAGTGCATTCATAGCGACCTTTTGCTTTCTAACCTTAAACTCTTAGTAAAATTTTTATATACAACTCCAACAAACACGCAAACACAACGCATAGGCGATAATTCAATTTTAGGAAGATGATATAATTGAAGTTATAACATATAGAGTTTTCATATACTTTTTAGAAGTAAAGTGGTCCAAAGTTAGCACATTCATTAGTTAAAGTTTATATTACCATAATAACTTACATATAAATCATATTTTATCAGTATAAAATGGTGAGAATCTCACTTATCCTCTAGTCAAGCCCTATATAAAGCCTCCCAAGCCCCTAGAACCTTGCTACCAAGTCCAAGAGCAAAGGAAAGATCATCTCCTTCCAAATGTTCTTGTCCTCCCCTTCTAGGCCTACTTTGGCTCCTTTTCTCCAAGCAAAATGGTCTCGCTTATTTAGATGAGTAGAAAGTGATTTAAAGAGTGGAGAAAATTTATAAAAATAACTTAACCTATAATTCTTTCTATCCTTCTTCATAGCTTGGCTATTTATAGGTAATCCAGAGGAGGATACTTTGGTCATTTCCTAACCCCTTATAGCCTAACCTAATTAGACCACTCTTTGGTCCGATAACAACTGTCCCTATCAACTATAGCCTAACTTGATTCGACCCCATTTGGTCCAATAGCAACCGGCTTTATGGCCTAACCAAATTTGACCACAATTTGGTCCAATAGTAATCATCCTTATGGCCTAATTTGATTCGACCATATTTTGGTCCAAAAGTAATCATCCTTATGGTCTAATTTGATTCGACCACATTTTGGTCCAACAGTAACCATCCATATGGTCTAATTTGATTCAACCACAATTTGGTACAATAGTAACCATTCTTATGGCCTACACATTTATTTTAAAACATGTATAAAAAAATTTGACAACTTTTAACGAATTTAAAGTCGTACGTGGATAATCTGATTTACGGTCGCATTATCAAGTATACTTTTCTCTACTCATTAATATAAAAATATTTGAAAATGGTGTTGTACTTTATTTGTTATATTTAAAAAGACATGCATTATGTTTATATAATTAACAATTTGAATAACCAAATATTCAAATTTCTAAGCGATTAAATTATGGGTCATTACATCCTCCCCCACTTAAAGAAATTTCGTCCCCGAAATTATCGTCACCTTCAAATATGAATACATATAGTTGAGAGGTCGATAGATAATAAAATGCATGTATATATATCATACTCTAGGAAATTACATAAAAAGTAAAGATATATACTAAGTGACTTCACTTCATGCGGTGAGGACGCTACAAAAGGTGTACTGTATACAAAAACCAGTAATCTTATAGTAGCTTAGGATAAGATTCCCTCGCATTATCATCAGTTTCCCAAGTATAGTCTCTTGCATCATCGCTCCACTGTACCTTAACCAACTTAACGACCTTTGAATGCAGTTGTTTCGTATCTCTACCGACTATGTGAATAAGTCGCCTAAGTATGGTTGGGTTTGGCTCGATCTCGAGGTCCTTCTGCTGTGGTGGCTCTACCATCAAAGATGGATCGTGTACATATTTTCGTAAATGGGATACATGGAAAACATTATGCATACTTGATAGTCTAGTAGGTAACTCGACTTTGTATGCAAGTGTACTAATCTGCTTAAATATCGGATAAGGCCTATATCAAGGAGCCAATTCTCCCGTCTTTCCAAACCACACGACATTTTTCATTGGAGAAACTTTCAGAAATACATAGTCCCCAACTAAAAATTCTAAATCTCTGCATCGTTGATCGACATAGCTCTTCTGCCTATCTTGTACCTCCTTCATCCTTCTCTGAATCTCATTTACCTTTTCAGTCGCCTCCAGAATTATATTGGGCCTAAGTACTAATCGATCTCCAATCTCGACCCAACATTATGGTGATTTACATGAACGGCCATATAGTACCTCGAAAGATGCCATTCCAATGCTAGCTTGGTAGCTATTATTGTAAGCGAACTTGACCAAATGGAGATGCTCTTCTTAAGAACCTCAAAAATCTAGAATACATGCTCATAATAAATCCTCCAATATACAATTTATTCTCTCCGTCTGCCCACCATTTTGTGGATGGTATGTTGTACTTGAACTCAACTTTGTCCCTAAGGCAGTTTGCAACCCTTTCCAGAACTTCCTTGTAAATATCAGATCTCTATTACTTACAATGCTTCTTGGAATTCTATGGAGTCGAACTATCTCCTTCACATATAAATTTTCCAAATTCAAAGCAATTCTAATTGACTTTACTGGAATGAAATGCCCACTCCTGGTTAGTCGATCGACAATAATTCAAATGCTTTCATTTCTCTAGCTCAACCTAGGTAGTCCATCAATGAAATCCATTAATATCTTCTCCCACCTCCACTTTGGAACCTCGAGTGGTTGAAGCAGTCTAGGTTTCTTATGATTCTCGCTTTTGATTTGTTGGTAGTTCCCACATCTACTCACATGAATAAAAATATCCCTCTTTATGCCTTCCCACCAGAAAACCTGCTTGATGTTTTGATACGTCTTTGTAACCCCCAGATGAATGGAGAGTTTCAAAAGATGACTCTCAGCTAGCACTGCTTCCATTATTCACTCAATATTTTGAATGCATAATCTTCCATTTACTTGTAATATCCCATGATGATCAATCTCAAAACCTGACCAGCTTTTTTATGCAACTCTATCTTTTATAACTTTCATAATCTCTACTAATTGAACATCTTTTTACTGTTTACTTGCAATCCAATCTATAAGAGTCGGTCTAACCTCCATATTTTCCACAACTACATGTCTTCTACTTAGCGCATCAGCTACAACATTTGCTTTTCTTGGAGTACATAAAATATTAAGATCGTAAGAGGTAAGAAATTCAAGCCAACACTGTTGTATCATGTTTAGGTCTTTCTAGTTGAAAAGATATTTCAAGGAATTATGGTCTGTGAATAACTCAAACCTTTCACCGAGTAAGTGGTGCCTCCATATCTTAAGTGCAAATACAACATCTAATAGCTCTAAGTCATGTGTCGTATAATTCCGCTCGTGCGATTTAAGCTATCAGCTAGCATAGGCTATAACCTTCCCATGCTGCATCAAAATGCCTCAACACCCATGCCACAAGCATTAGTATAGACGATTAAACCCTTGCTTCCATCTGGGATAGTCAAAACTCAAAACAGGAGCACTGGTTAACCTCTTTTTTAACTCTTTGAATGCCACTTCACATTTCTTGGACCAGACAAATTTAACATCTTTCTTCATCACATTTATCAAATGAGATGCAATCTTTGAGAAGTCCTAAATAAACCTCTGATAATACCCTGCCAGTACTAAGAAGCTTCAAATTTCGGTGATAGTTTCGGGCCTCTTCCAATCTTGGATTGCCATAACTTTTGCTGGATCAACAGATATATTATTTCTCAAGGCAACATGTCCCAGAAATCTAACTTTCAACCGCCAAAAATGACATTTAAGAACTTGGCCTTCGACACATGCTCTCTTAGTATCAAGCACCATTTTTAGATGTTGTTGTGCTCTTCTGCTATCTTGGAATAGACTAGAATGTCATCGGTAAAACCAGCACAAATTTGTTTAACACTAAAAACTAGATTCATTAGGTCTATGAAATAAGCTGGTGTGTTAGTTGGTCCAAACGGTATAAATAACCGCTCATAAAAATAATTAGGAATCCAAAAGTCAGTTAAGGGTACACTCTCCATTGCTACCTTTAATCGATGAAACCCTGTGGCTAGATCCAGCTGAGAAAATATGCAAGCGCCATGGAGCTGGTCGAATAAGTCGTCTATCCTGTGCAGATTGTACTTGTTCTTAATATTCCGCTTATTTAGTTCTCAATAATCAACGCACAGTCTTAAGGAACCATCCGCCTTTGTAATGGAGGCTGGTAATCTCCAATTTGTGGTACTATGTCGGATCATGCCTTTTCGTAACAAGTCGGATGTCTACATTTTCGACTCCTTCTTCTCCTTCGGGGCCATTCTTCGAACAGATTATACCATGGGCTTAGTATCCAGAACTAAGTCAATTCAAAATTCTACTTGACAATGAGGGGGTAAACCCTTCACCTCATCAAATACTTCTAGGTAACCTTAAATGACTGGTGCTGATCCTACTTCTTCTTGGCCACGTCGAGTGAATAGAGAAGGCTGCACATCAATTGTAAGGCTCTTCACATAATACTTCTACACTATTTCCTCCACTATCTTTCAACATAATCGGCTTCTTAACATAATCTAGAATCACTTTGTTTTCCATTAACCAATCCATCCCTAGTAATACTCTAAATCCCATAAAACCAAGAACGTATATGTTGTGTAACGACCGCCCTACACTACCAATACCCAATATAACTAAATAGCACGCTGCTAACTGGCTTGGCCGATGTAGGGCGATCATCAAGGGTTGAAAATGAAATAAAACATCACAAAACATGTTGTATCTCTCATAGCGCATGGAATAAAATATAATATACATCACATACATAAAATATGAGAGATAGTAATAACGAAGTAATCTAAATATTAGAGTACAAATCCACAGAGTTATACAAGTAGTAGAGTTTATAAAAAATAAAAATAAACTCAAATAACTGTCACATAAAAATAGTAATAAGCAAGCACTGTCAAGGCTCCATAGTGTTGCACAGTGGAATAAGCATAGAAATCCATATAATACGAGATAGCTCTAGCCAGCACATCCTTTATGCAACTAATGCGTCGCAACTAGACCTGCTATCTAGTTTGCTCATTAAAGAGTACCCGAGATAATAAGAAGCAAAACATAAAACCTCGAGTCAGATAACAATCTACTGTGAGCGGTAAATGAATCTTAAAATACTATACAAGTCGATATAGTAAGGAACAAGGGTATACGAACCATAGCTGATATGTCTCTACAACTAAAGAGTTAGCACATAACGAACATAATATGCTACTCTATGAATATAGTAAAGGTATACTACAAACCAAGTATGATGACGGGTGTCTAGGTATCCCTGTCCCGAAAACCTATCTCCAATGACATCCCTAGAGTGATAGACTACAGAAGAAAACAATCAAAGCAACCATATCACCCATCAAACAATCCTCACTATCACTCAATGTGCTCTAGACATATGATAACTCATATGGCCTTTTCCATGCTAGAGGCTAATGGAAATCTCGGTTTTCGGTGTACTCGTTTTTAACCTGAAGCCGATACTACACCCTTTCCCCTGATTTAGCGTATACGAATCCTTTTAAGTGACCTGGAGTAGTCTTTCAATATACCCATGAGTGCACTAATAATACCCCTACTTTCGACCACATCAAAAAACACTTTCGAGTATCAACGATCCCTTAGCACGCGTATCCGAGCCCATTCCTTGCCCCATCTAGTTTCCATCATTCTCGAGGAACCATTCCACATTCCTCTATTCCATGATAGAACCATTCTCACGTTCTATCCATGGGTCACCCTTCTTATAACCCACCCTTTGTGGACAAACATTCTCACGACTCCTTTCCACATCAAGCTGCCATTATCGGAACATAACTCCATTCACCGTCGAGTTGCCATCACCGAAGTCCCAAAGTTATCATCGTGCTACTACATCGTCATCAAACCTCAAGCGAATAAACAAACACCTCCAGTATGACCTATAAACCCCTGCTTCTCTCTAGAGATTCTACCCCGACTCCACTAAAATAAACCTCTCGGTACCAACCTAAAGCTTTCCGTATCGAGTTGGGTACTTAGCCAATTATGGCTAACTTTCTTCGCCTTCTTCTATGCTCCATCTTCCAAGTGCTTAGATCCTGACCACTCCACCTAAAAGCTCTCGGTATCAACTCCAAAGCTCTCGGTGAAAACTCCAAAAGCTCTTGTTTCCATGCCCTCCAAATCTATTGGCATCAAGTTCCAATACTTAGCCAAATTCTTGCACTTGTCTTTTACGCATCACCCTAAGCCCCAACATGAAGTATCAACCTTCCACCGAGTGGTTTCCACAAAGAAAAAGCTCAAGGTACCGACACAAAAGCTCTCAGTACCGATCCCTTACTTAACCAAACTTAGTGCGAATTGAATCTTGGGCTCCCCTCATCCTCCAGAGCCTTCCCTCTAATTTTCATCCAATTTCGACCATTTTTGCCTTCAATTTGCCAATTTGACCACTCCTTTCCTAACTACCTAAAAGCACTAGCAAAACATATCAAAACACAACATACAAACATGGAATATCATACATATAAACCCATTCGTACATGCAATGCATATGAACATGATAATCAAGCAAATTCTAAAATAAATCTAACTTTTACACTAGCATATAAATACGAGAAAAAGGGTTTCAAAACCATTTAAAAAAACCACTTTAAAACCTTTAAAATTTGGTCATAAACATATGCTAAAAAATGATTAAAGTTAGAAAATAATGTAGGGTCAAAATCATGTTAAAAACATCATTTTTAACTATATGAACATGCATTGTAGAGTGAGAGGTCAAGAACCACTCACCAAATACCTAAAATACCAATTTCTCCTCTTAGATCTGAAGTGGACAATAAGAAAGAGAAATGCAAATAGCAAAAATGATAATATCAAACTCTTATATACTACCCACCCCTCTAATTGATGATTTGGCTAATATTTGTAAGGAAAAGGTAAGCTTTTTGATGAAATCAGGGCTAATGTAGGTTTAGAGCTATTTTAGGGAAGATGGAAATGACTTAGATCGGTTCCTATAGCCTCCCCTTAGCACAGTTTTCGAGGTGGGTTAGTGGCCTAAGCACAGGCTTAGTTAATTATCCTCTAATGCAAGCCAACAGTAGCCAAAACTTAAAACGACTATATCTTACAAATGGTAAGTCCAATTTTCTATTATAACCACTCTACGGAATGAGAAACTATCATCCTGAATCAATGGAAGTAGTTTGAGACCTTAGTTAGGTTTTTATCAAATGTTATAGTTCAAACAAGAAATTTAGCGTCAAAATGGTCATAAAGAAATTCGGCAAAAATCATAGATATGGAAAATGACCCTAAGAGTCACTTCCCAAAATTTTAGAGCTACACTACCTCATGTGAATAAAATAGAAATATTTTACGATCATTCGATACGTAAAATACGGTTCGTTACATGTTGCATACAAAAGAGGCGATTACAATAAGTAATAGACACTCTTAGACACATCGTACTAATATTGGTCGAGCATCCTATATGGTTCGACATATAGAGAGATTCTTTTACATAAATGGGTTTAAGGTTTAGACTAACTACAAGGTCACTAGAAATAAAGCTATGGGATGCACCGGTGTCAAATAATAATCTTACTGGAATATCATAAATAGATGGCATACCTTGCAATACTTGCTTTCCTTTCTGCAATAGAAGGAGAAGGTGCAACTTCCATGGCATAAAACTTACCTTATGGAATTCTCTTTGGCAACGGACACCCTAAATCATGTGAACTGGTTGACTGCAGTTGTAATAAGTCGATTGTGTAATAATTGGGCATTTATTTGCAAAGTGGCCTTCTGTCGGCACTTGTGCCAAATGATGTTGTTGAAATCGATCATCCTCTTTGGTTTCCCAACTTCTGGTTTTCCTGCCCCGGTCTTCTTTCCTTGTGGCTGAAACTTCTGTTTTCCGTTGTTGACCTTTGGCTTGCTACCTCCAATAGGTGCAATGGCATGTTCCTTTGCTGCAAGGGTTTCAAATCTTAACCCCATACTAATGAGATTTGTGAATGTCCCTTGGATATGGTTCCTTATTTCTCTATGAATTTTAGATCTCAACCCTTTGATAAACATTTTAGTTTTCTTCAACGGGGTGTCAATAAGCCCAAGTCCGAAATGAGACATGGCATTGAACTTATGTTCATATTGAGCTATCATCATATCCCTTTGCTTAAGATCAAGGAATTATCTAAACAGCCAAGTCTTCCCAGCTTCTGGAATGAACTAGTCCTTAAACCTTTCTTTGAATTCATCCTATGAAAACTTCTCCTTTGGAGTAACAGTAGTAACCGGGTCCCACCAATCCATCGCGACTTTTGCAGTTGTCTTGAGGCTAATACGTGCTTTTGATTATCCTAAAAATGGATATACCTAAAGATTCTCTCGCATGTACAAAGCCATGTTTGAACACCGAGGGTACATTATGTGCCATTGAATGGTTTCCCACCCAAGCTGGAGAAATCTCTGCATAAAGAAGTGAAGTTCATCGATGGTTGAACTCATATAATTTCCTCTTCAACATCATCCTTAAAATCCCTGGTTGCACAAGCAGCATCCTTATACCACCATTTATAGTTTTTCTTCCAAGAGTTTTAGATCCTCTTCCTCTACCTCATCCTCCTCTAGTAATCATTGTCTACTGCCTGAATATAGTAAAATGTCTTTATAATACTTGATAGGATTATCTTTAACGGAAATGTAATGGATCATTTAAAAAGGACTATGTAGAGGATAATTTTTAATAAAAATTACAAATACGCACTCTCGTAACTCGTTTTAGGGCATCACTTACCCTATCTCTAATGAGTATACCCTAATCGGGCTAAGGTATTTGCTCAACCTATGCTCTGATACCAATTGTGACAACCCTCCTTTTTAACTCCTAAAGACGACACTGAATACAACCACGGTATTCATGTGTCGGTCATTTAAGTGTCTGAAGGATAGATATTTGAGGTACAAAAAAATAATGAACATGAAGAAAGAATAGAATAATAATATCTCAGAATGAAAGGATCATATATAATATAAACAACAAGTAGTAATTTGGTTACTCTCAAAATACGAGGTCATCAGAGTTACAAACATGTACTACCTTTTAGCCTGGACAGTTATAACAACATGCCTTTACATATATACTAATAGTGTAGTAGCTGATAATTTCAAAAGCCTCCTGCTCGCTATCCATCTGCTCCAAAATGTCAAACACATAACTTGACTTTCTCAGCTTACTCAAATGAGTACTCGGGAGTTTAAGGAAAAATAACTTTGAGTCAGGCTTGGTCTGGACATTGGTATGAGAAACTCAAGATATATGTGTAAACATATAATGGAACATTATGAGACCACGCCACAGAATGGAGCGGGTTTCCCCCCACAAGAACTAAAATCATTTTATTTTGATAAGTAAACAAGGTTGATACATAGATAGTGTCTAATGTGTGAAAAATTAAATATATAAAATAGTTGTGATGCTTGCATCTCACACTATAACAATATTTAGGTTTACATATAAATTCGTAATGGCGACATTTGATAAATAGATTTCTAAGGAAGAGCCATAGTACTTTATGAACTCTTTCAACATGACAAAGGTACAGGCCTCCCTATCAAATGCATAGTATATCTCTGGAGTAGATATACCTAAGGGCCCATATAATTTAAGTCACTCTTTGATGTTACCGAGTCGGCCCACATCTATCATACTTAACGTCGAATATATCATATCTGCACGCATACAACTAAAATCTGCTCTAGAAAAGATGTGACATACCCTAATGATAGCGATCCACATAGCTCGGCCTCCCTTGTGCCCCAATTTAGTCATTTCTCGAGTCGAGGTCTGCGTTCGAGTAGTCTTTCCAGCAAAACACATGAATGCTAACCCTGTCCTCTCCCTTAGAATCACCCTTAAAAATAGGCAGTAAAATAGGTCTAGCAAATTGAATAAAGCACAAGAATGTTCTACTTCAAAATCACCCTCCAGATCGATAAATGGATTTCCAAGGAAGAGCCACAGTACTTCATGAACTCTTTCCAACATGATATAGGTAGGGGCCACCATGTCGAATGCATAATATATCTCTAATATACCTAAGAGCCCACGTCATTTAGGTCACTCTCGGATGTTACCGAGCCGGCCCACATCTATAATATGTGACGTCGAATATATCATATCTGCGCACATAAAATTGAAATTCGCTCTAGAAAAGATGTGACATACCCTAATGGTAGCGATCCACGTAGCTCGGCCTCCCTTATGCCCTAGTTTTAGTCATTTCTTGAGTCGAGGTCCATGTTCGAGTAGTTTTTCCAGCAAAATACGTGAATGCTAACCCTGCCCTCTCCCTTAGAATCACCCTCGGGATAAGTAGTATAATAGGTTTAGCAAACCGAACAAACCACGAGGAAGTTCTCCTTTGGTATCGCCCTCCAAATAGGCAGTACAATAGATCCAACATCCTGAATAGAATCCTTTTCATGGATATTCGAAAGTATCTTCATTCCATTTAACGTATTTTCAACTTTTGAAGTGGATTAGGTTAAGTATACCTAGGTATGCTTATCCGACTCCGGACTCTTCAAAACCGTCATACAATTAATTTCTAGTTAACTCACTTTCGGTTCTTTTGGAAATAAATGGACATTCTATAAGGTAGAGCATTACAGGGAGGATATTCCTACACTTTACTCTTAAAGAGAAAGATGAGTTTATATGTAGGCAGAGCCTCACTAGGAGGATATTCATATCGGATAAACTTCGCGTCTTTTTTTATATATTTCCTAAGTTAAAGTCATGTTCGAGAGTTGAAAAATCTACTATCTAGTACCTAAAAATAAACATATACAATCACTTTAATTTATCAATAGGATGTTTTACTTACTTTTCAAAAACTTATACATAATATTCAAACATAAGGGTCAACCTTTTTGACTTACTCCATCCAACGGGCCAACGCAGTAGCCAATGAGGGGAGAATACTAGTTATCCAACTCCAAGCCTAGACACTATTATTCTTAGACACCCATTAGATAGAGAATTTTATTAGTTGGTCATAAATAATATCTCAATTTATAAACCATTTGTTTTACATGAAAAAAATGCTCTTAAAACTTTTGTACTAAAACATACATATCTTTTATTCAAATTAACCATCATTTTTCCAAACTCTTTTCATACTTAAAATTATTTTAAAGTACTCTTATTAATATTATAAGTATGTAAAAAATTTGAATTCCAAAGATAATAAACTTAAAATTATATATAAGGAGATTGAATAAAACAATTATTATAACAAAGTGCTATAAAAAGGGCTTAAATAAGCTTTATATTGTTCTATCTTTTGCTGGATTTTCTTTATAACTTTGAATATTTTATAAACAATTTCTTTTCTATAAAATAAACTTATTTGAGTCAAGAATACATTTGTGTAATAATTTCCCAAAGTTAATAACATGTCATCACTTTGAATTGATTTAAAATATAAGTATTTCAAAGTGCATTCATTGCAACTTTTGGCTTCCTAATTTTAAACTCCTAGTTAAATTTTTATATACAGCTCCGACAAACATGTAAACGCAACACATTGGCCATAACACAAGTTTTGGAATATGATATAATTGAAGTGATAGCATATAGCGTTTTCATATACATTTTAAAGTAAGGTGGTCCAAAGTTATCACAGTCATTAGTTAAGGTTGATATTACCGTAATAACTTGCATATAAATCATATTTTATTAGTATAAAATGGTGATAATCTCACTTATTCTCTAGTAAAGCCTTATATCAAGCCTCCTAAGCCCCTAGAGTCTTGCTACCAAGTCCAAGAGCAAAGCAAAGATCACCTTCTTCCAAGATGTTCTTGTCCTCCCCTTTTTGCCCTACTTTGGCTCCTTTTCTCCAAGCAAAAGGGCCATGCTTCTTTGGATGAGTAGAAAATGGTTTAAAGAGGAAAAATTTATGAAAATAACTTGAATTATAATTCTTTCTTTCCTTCTCCATGGTTTGGCTATATATAGGTAATCTAGAGGAGTGTACTTTAGTCATTGCCTAACCCCCTATAGTCTAACCTGATTTGACCACCTTTTGGTCCAGTAGCAACCATTCCTATGAACTATGGCCTAACCTTATTCTTCCCCCCTTTGATCTAATAGCAACCATCTTTATGGCCTAACTAGATTCGACCACATTTTGGTCCAATAGTAACCATCCTTATGGCCTAATTTGATCAACCACATTTTGGTCTAATTGTGACATCCCCTATCTCGAGGCCTAAAGCTAAGTGCTACCGATGCTGCAGTCATCTATAGTATTTAACCTTTGGTGATGAAATATGGTAGTGTTGATGGTATCCACAATACCAGAAGCACGTGAATATGAAATAAAATCAACACAGATTTCAAAACAGCTTTTCTTATTACATTTCAAATCAATATTTCATATTCAATTACATAATCCCAAAATGATTCCTAGGTTTTGATCAAATATAATTATTACAAATTATGCCAAGAGCAACATATGAAGATGCCCCCTTGGATGATCAGAGTACCAGATAGATGACATATCTGTTATAAATATATCACAGCAGAAATAATATTAAATAACTCCTACATAGCTAGCTTTACCTCCTGCACATCTTCGGAAGCTTATTGTTCCAACCTACTAAACTTGAAAAACTCTTAACTCTCAATCTACTCAAATTTAATTTGAGCGCCCGAGAGTTTAAGGGGAAAACATAAACTTCGAGTCAGACATAAAGCCTGGTGTAAATAATTCTATTACATCTCGATTTACTGATATCAAATAAGACCACGCCGCTTAGCAGAATAGGTTTCCCCTCACTAATATCCTTTTAAAATCATAACCTTTTGCAAATCCAAGTCCTGCAATCAATTTTATTATAACAAAAATAGCAATAACATATATGCATATAAATCAGGTAATCAATGGACTATCTGCCTGAACAATATAATTTTATCGGACTAACCATTAACCACTGGCTAACTTAGGCCTACTAGACATAATAAATATTCTAACTTCTGTTAGACACAATATTGGACGGTCAGTCCTTAACTTATTTCTCCTAGGGTTAACTGATCCTAATGGTTTTATGACCAATAACCTATCTCTACTCTGTGTATTCCTTTCTATGTGTAACATCATTTTAGTTTTACCTGTGACAAAGCCCCAACACATTGGAATTTTGGCCTTATATTAGCTAGGGGCTGCTAGCTAAAGTATAGGGCGCGACCCCACACTAGTCCCTTCTGGTCTCCTAATATCTGAGTTATATACTTAGGTTTAACTAACCTATCAAATTTCATTTCCTTGAATACAATCTTCACAATTGATTTACCCTTGAATTCAAGTCTTTTTAACACAAGGAAATTATACCCTTTGCTGTACTCAAAATACTTATGCCATGATTATGCTTTACAAAACAATGCTGATGAAAACCTAAAATCAATAGGGTTATCTATCCCTTTAAAATAAGTAAAAGCCATTTTTAACTTAGAAAACATTAGGCTATAAAGCCAAAACAATACCTTCGAAATCTTTGTTTAAACCTTAAACAATCCCTTTCGATATCATTAAAAGCATCCCTTTTTAATCAAGTTAACTACTTTAACCTTGAAAACATTAGGATGAAAGGCCAAGATCTACTTTTCGAAATCAAGACTTAAAACCGTAGACATCCTCTTTCGAAACCATTAAAATATTCCTTTCGAAAGCATTGGGTTCAAGTAAAGAAATATGAAAGCATAGCTTTGAAACTAATTAAAGGTATTATTTTCGAGTTTGAAACAAAACAAAATACATAGCCCTTAAGGGATTTATGCGAAAGCTATTCTTTCAAAACATTTAGGGTGGATGACAACATACTTCTGCATGTATACTTGGGTTAAACAAGTGGTTTCAACCATGTCGAAAGGTATGGTAGCGGCACCCACCCTTTCGCATGTATAAGTTAAAAGAAAAGCGGCTTCAATGGTTGCGGAAAGGTATCGATTCGAAACCTTACCCTCCGAACTCATTGGTTTAAAGAGTTATAAAAGGCGGCCTCTTATTAAGGCAAAAGGTTTTAATTCGGCAGCTAGGGTATCGAAGGGGTTCAAAAGCGGCAACCCTTTCGAAGGTATTAAATCAAAAGTCAACTTCACCCCTTACACATGCATACCTTCGACACCATTACTACCTTCCACATAAGTCCAATACACTTCGTACCAATAGCTTGATACCATGTATATTGGTACCAAATGAGTGCGGAAGGGTTAGAGGCGAGTGTGTATGATGTCGGAAGCTAGCAAGGGTTGTGGCGAAGATGTAATTTAAATAAAAACTGCATTTTTGGTTATTAAAGAAAACACTTTTCACCTACCATTCATATATGTCAAAATCTTATCAGGTTAGGAAACTTTTTCCTTCTCGTTTATCAAAATTACTACCAACTCCTTATTGGAACATTTGAAAATAATTTAACACTTAAACCCTTCTCCTTAATAAAACATTTAAAATATTTAAGTCCTTTAACTTAAATAAATTATAAATCATAGTTAATCACTTAGGAAAAATCCCCAAAATCATGATAATTCATATTAAATATGTTTTCTAACATTTATAAATTTCAGACCCGAAAACATTATTTAATTGCTTTAAACAATTTAAATCCGAAATTCACTATTTTCTCTCTTGGAAAATTCATAATAAATCCATAATTACTTAGAAAATTATGAAACTTGAAATCCACTTCTAAAATAATATTTTTGACCATATATAAAAAACGCACAACATTTGTATGTCATTTGATAGATTTTCTAATCTAAACATATCATAAAATCCATATTAAACCATATAAATGATCCCCAACATATATATCCATTTAATATATAAAAACATGGCATGATACTTTTAAAAATAATTCGGATCTAACTTGAAACCGAAATCATTATCAAAAGTGAGATGTAAACTAATTATTCACCTTGGCTTTGTGTTAAGAAGGTTAAGATTTGCCCTTAGATTGATTTCTTCAAGCTTTCTACTTGAATCCTAGCTTATATTCCCTTTAAATCTTCTTACTGGTGGCTAGCCTAATCTTGATATTATTTTTGTTTAGTTTGTGATTGTAGAATGAATGAGGGAGTAGAGAGAATGGAAGGGTTTAGAGTATAGGAATAAGGCTCTCCTTGTAACGACCCGTAAATTTTCGATAATTAAAATAGTTAATTTAATATGATTTCATGATTTAATGCTGGAAGAATTAAAAATTTGTAATTTATTTATTTATAATAATAACTAGAATGAATTGCAAAAATATTTGTCTAAGTTAATTTTTAATGAATTGAATGAAATTCCAATCAATTGAAATGACTCAAATGATAACTTGGTTATAAAGGAAATATAAGAACAACAAATGTAAATATTGGGTTAACTAATGAAATAATATATAGTCAATGGTAATGGAATCTAATTGGTATTATATAGGTAATTGTGACAGTTGTTTGTAAATAATAAACTTATAAGTGTGATTAAAAGTAAATGGTGATAATTATTTAAGTTACCTATTTATTTAGTCGAATTGAATTTGGAAACCAATTGCAAATGAAATGAAATTTTATATACTAGCTGAGTGCATGGTCAATAACTGAAGTTAAATAATAATGTGGAATTCATTGGATGTAATAGAGTAATGGATTGATAAGTACAATTCATTTAAAAAAATCCAATATTGGAATTTGTTGAACATTGAACAATTAAATTGTTTAAATTTAATATTGGAAATTAATTGAATAATTGAATAACGGGAATTGAATAACTGTATAATGGAAATAATTGTTCTATAATTTGAATTCGTTTTAAAGTAAAATTTTATAAGTTCATTTTCAAATATTTCAAGACAATGAATTTCGGATAATCAAAATTGTTTAAAATTTAAAATTGCAAATATTTGAAAAATTAAATTCTGAAAATAATATGATTGAAAATGAAACCGGAAATTTATGTAAAGTTTATTTAAACAACAATGAAATTTGTTAACATTTAAAAATTTGATTTTTAAGTGAATAACTAGAAATTGACAATTTTATATTATAATCGACGTGTAAAAATAGCCTTCCGGGGCATAGTCTCGGAATTCGACGAAACAAGTTCCATTGGATCCGTAATAGTGTATTATTATCGGATTTCAAATTTCGTAGCGTTTGGAGTTATCGTTTGGTCGTGCGGGTTAGAAACGCGTTGAACTAAATATCGAAAATTTAATATTTTAAATCGATTCAAAAAGCTATCTTCCGCATACGATCAAATTGGCTTCCGAAACACGTTCCATTGTGTTCGGAATGTGGGTAAAACCTTAGAAACGCCAGGCGGCATGTGTTGTTTGGAGTTCGTTTGTAAATGCTCGTTAAAATTTAATTTAATAATAAAATAATGTT
Organism: Allium fistulosum; assembly: GCA_030737815.1. Classification (NCBI taxonomy): domain Eukaryota; kingdom Viridiplantae; phylum Streptophyta; class Magnoliopsida; order Asparagales; family Amaryllidaceae; genus Allium; species Allium fistulosum. The sequence continues at coordinate 906,746,299 of CM060901.1, forward strand.
ATAATACGTATATATATATACGTTCAGAGTGAAACCCTAGGCCGAGAGTTGTTCGTAGCCACCACTTATTCTTTCTATGGCCGAAACTTCCCTTCTTTCCCCTTCGTTTTCTCTCCATCTATCGACCTTTATCGAAAACTCTCAACTGCGAAGTTGAAGAGCTCCTCAACATCTACGCATCCAACGGTCAGGATCATCAGAGACGAGATGGATTGGCGGCAATCGTAGAGTTTAGGTTTGTCGTTCATCCTTGATTAGCGTGCCATAGGAGTGACCGAGCTCCACTTTGTTTGGGGCGAAGGAAGGGGAGGTGTGGGGCTTCGTGTTGGCGTCGCCTGATCGACGTCTAGGCGTGGTGGTTGGGCGCGACATCTAGGGTTGGAAGGCGGCGAGCGTTGGGTTCTTTTGTTCGAACTGGAGCGTGATGGAAGGGAGCTACTCTCGGCCTTGATTTTGATCAACGGCCTGGATTTCGTTTGGGTAAAATATAAAAAAAAGGAAAATGTTGCTTTAAAATATATATGCAATCTTGTAAAACTCATATCTCATCCATACGTTATCAGAATCGGACGAATCTTTTTGCGTTGGAATCGTGGTGACAAGCTATAGGTCATGGAACTGATTTGGAGACATTTGGAGCTAACTAAAATTTTAGGTTAAATCGAACGTCGTTCGATTTGATTTAAAATTGAAAATCAAGGTGAGTGTTTTATAACGCTCACAACGTACTAGAATATTCTCATGCTAGTTAAATTTGATATTATGCAGTGATATGATTTTTATTAGTCGTTGTTGATAAATTTATCGTCATCTAGATTGTCATTGAATTTAATGTTAAAAATTGAAATTGACAGTCAAATTAGAATTGGAATTTAATCGCAATTAAATTACCGAACATTGATAACCATGAAATTGTCGTGAATTGTATTGTCTGTTGGATGATTTATTTCGATGGATGCTATTGATTGATATTTGAAATGTTTGGATGTTTATTTGTTTGTAGGTATCCTATCATCACCCTTTGTATTAATTATAGTTGTAAATTGTCATTTTGAATAAATTGAGAAATAGGTTGAAATGATATATACCTATGACACTATGATTTGAATTGAAATGATATATATCTATTCCTGAAATTAATTGAAATAACTGATCACTTGGTCATAGGATAGAAAATTATATATGGGCACCGGATTGGTTAAATTAAATAATTTTTGAAATCTTAGATTTGGAATTACTTTAAACGGTTTGATTTAAAGGAATTAAAAATCAATTTTATAGAAATTGAATTTATTGCGAATTCGAGGTTGAGATGTTGAAATAAAATTTTGGTTAAACAAATTGTTAAATAATTGAAGTTGAGACTTTGGAATTAAAATTATGATATGATTGAATTTCATAAATTGATTTGATTTTTAAAGGATTTAACTCTTATTCGGACTTTGAATATTATTAAGTAAAAGTGAGATAAAGACAATATTTTGAAATTGAGCTTGACATTGAATTACATTGAAGATTTGGATTTTTAAACTGAATATTAAGGAATAATTTGTTTTAAATGTTTGAATCGATATTTTGAAAATCGAGTTCGAAGTCATTATAAATTAAAATCGAAATTGAGATAATTGGATTTGGGATGGAATTGAATTTATTTGAAATCGAAATTGATTTGTATTGAAATTGAGATTTGAATCGACTGAATGGAAATTTGAATTTGATTCAGACTGGTAAGTTGGAATTTAAAATGGTTGACTTTGAAGATATTTCATTTTGTTTTCCCAAATTATCCTGCTAGATAAACCATTTTAAATACTTAAACTATTTTATACTAAACTATTTTAACCTATATTAAATTATTTTAATTTATTTTAAACATGTTAACTTATTTTAATCTACTTAACCCAAGTTAATTTATTTTAAACTAATTAACTATTTCAAATTATTTTAATTATATTTTTATCTATTTTAAAATCTATTTAACTATATTAAATCAATTTAAAACTATTTTGAAATCTATCTTTAATATTTTAAAGTATTTTAACTATTTTTAATTATTTAAGCCATTTTTAAACTATTCAACAATTTTTCAAAAATTTCCAGCTGGTCAATAAGGTGGAATATTTATATTTAAATTGTGGATTTAAATGCGAATTTGGTTAAATTGAAATTATAACCTTAATTGAGATTCGAAACGATTTTGAAATTGGAATGAGACATTGAGGCGAAAATGATTTTTGAAATGGAATCGTATATTTTGAGTAGATACGATGATTTTTGAAATGGATTTAATTTTGAAGCGAATATGAGATTTTGATATCAATTATGAATTGATTTTGAAAATGTAAAAGAACCATCCGGTGTGTAATAAGCGTTTGGTTGTTAAAGAGACCGGGATCGGATATGGCATACTCTCTGTCGATACCGAAAACCACTTTAACAACTGTGTACGTGGTGGAGATTCCAGAAATGAAGTAGGATGGTTTTGGCAACGATTCTATATGGTATTGACGTAACCCTGACTCCCGTGAGTCAGCTTAGATGTGACTAAAATCAGGAGCCACGCCGGGCCAATGTGAGGTCATTCCTCTTATCGGGCATATTTCTTCGATACCATTCTATTGCTTTTGTGATTGTTTTGGTGGCCACCCCTCGATTGTTAGGAGTGTGTCCGAGGTGGGCGGTAGTAGCTGCTATGCGTCACCACCAGTCCGGATCCGCAAACGGTATATCTACCCTGGCATTTCCTCGTGTGCCGTGTTCACATGCCCTAGAGCGCCTTCTACGAGTTTGTTTTGTACCATACCTATGGAGTGCGCTCAGATAGCCCTCCAGTTTACGGAGGAATTACGGTACTGTATAGACTATGGGAATATAAAAAAATGTGTTAAGGGGGATATGGGTAACGCCTTAACGCTATTTTAATAGTTTATTTTACTATAGACATATTATAATAGCGTATTGTACTACATAGTAGATAGTTTAACGGATCCTTAAGAGATGGAAAATCCCGTAACATCTCTTGAGTTATTGCACGCACGTCGACACTGGATAGGAGATGTCAAACCCCGTAAACATCTCAGACCCCGTTACACCCATATTTATTTACGATTGATTTAACTTACATAAGGATATTTTAGTCCTGACTCGAGTGTTTTGTTCTTTCATTACGCTCGGGTCAGTCCTGAGTTTTTCAGCTTATTGAAGATTTATTCTGGAGGACGAAGACGAAGATTTGGTATACTATTACTATTATTATCCTTGCATCATGTTGTTTGCTGCATTATTTTATTTGTTCTGTTGTATATGTATAACTCTGATAAATGATGTATAAATGATAATCAAAAGTATATTAAACAGCTTCATGAACTGTTTATTTGATTATTATATTTTATCTTTCCGCTGCGAGATTCTGTGGTTGTGTTTTGTTTCTTTTCTCTTCTTTTCTTATTTACCCCATTAACAATCCTCCCTTTTGAATGGTTTGGAATCGGCATGTGTGTCTGCCTGTCGATTTAAACTGTCCAAAAAGGTGGGTCGTTACACTCCCTATTTTGCCCTTCTAGTTTTCCTCCTCCTTATCTTAAGTTTTAATTACTTATATTAGTTCATTCATAAGGCACGGCTCCTCCTTAGTTCACAAATCTCAACCCCTTAACTTTCTACATTATTTTATTTAATTTACTCAATTAATTGTTTCTAAATAATGTTAACTAAAATTAGGATCATTACAAACTCCCCTCCTTAAAGAATTTCGTCCTCGAAATTACGATAAGGTACCTATAAAAATTAAACATAAAGGTAAAACATACCATCAAACAAGTCAGGATAAGTATCCCTAATCCTGCTCTTCGTTTCCCAAGCACATTCTCTCTCGTTGTCACTCCACTAGACTTTTACTAATCTGATTGTCTTGTTCCTTAGTCTCTTCTCATCTCTCGCAACTATACGAATTGGTTTTCTTGCTATAGTCATATCTGGTTCCATTACTAGATCTTCTAGCATAGTCGGTGTAATAGTAGTCTCTGGATCTCGAGTACACTTCCTTAGATGAGAAATATGAAAAACGTTGTGGACTCCTACCAAGCTATTCGGTAACTCTACCCTATACGCGAGTTTCCCGATCCTTTATATAATAGAAAATGGTCCAATGAATCTTAGTGCCAATTTTCCCGACTTTATAAATCTGATCACACCTTTCATTGGTGAAACTTTGAAAAAAACATGATCTCCAGCTGAGAACTCTAAGTCTTTCAGTCTCTTATCAGCATTACTCTTCTGCCTTGACTGAGCTTCCTTCATTCTAGCCCGAGTTAACTAAATCTTTTCTACGGCTTCTTTAACCAAATCTGGACTAACAACTAATCTATCCCCAGTCTCTAACCAACAAACTAGAGATTTGCATGGTTATCCATACAAAGCTTCAAACAGTGCCATCCCTATAGTAGTCTGATAACTGTTGTTATATGAAAACTAGGCGAAATGTAGATGGTCTTCCCATGACCCTCTGAATCTAGCACACAAGCTCTTAACAAATCCTCCAAGACTTTGTTAACTCTCTATGTTTGCCCATCTGTCTGTGGATGGTAAGCAGTACTCATCTTGAGCTTGGCACCTAAAGTCTCATGAAAGACTCTTCTAGAACTCACTAGTGAATAAGGAATCTCAATCGCTTACTATACTACTAAAAATTCCATGTAGTCTAACTATATTCTTCATGAATAACTTAGCTAAATCGGGTGCTGTTCTGGTTGACTTAACGGGTATAAAGTGTGTATTTTTAGTCAATCTATGCACTATAAACCAGATACTCTCATTTACTCTATTCGACCTTGGCAACCCATCTATAATATCCATTGAGATATAATCCCACTTGGTTTCTGATGTTTAACTTTTACCTATTGACAGTTCAAACACTGCCTCACCCATAAACCTACATCTCTCTTCATACCTTCCTAGAAGAAACTCCTTTTCATATCCTAATACATCTTAGTTCCTCCCGGATGAATATTGAACTTCGAACGATGGCATTCTCTAAGAACTTCCTTCCTAATATTTCCCATACTCCGAACACATAGTCGTCCTTTCTTCCTCAACCACCCATTCTGGTCAAGAATGAAATCTTTCAAGTCATCGCTCTCTGTTCCATTCCTTAACCTTCTAATCCATTCTTCTAATAATGGATCTTCTTCTTGCTTTGAAGCAATCCTTTCGATCATCATCGGCCGAGCTTCTAAATATAATAACATAGCGATTTCTTGACTAGAACTAGCCTCAGATCTCCATTGTACTCTGCATGTAGTCAATGCTTCCAAATCTTTCCACTGGGCTATCATTGCCAATATGACATTATGATGTTTTCTGCTAAGTGCATCTGCCACCTTATTTCCTTTTCCTGGTGTGTACTCAATACCAAAGTCATATGCAGCTATGAACTCTAACCATCTTTTCTGTCTCATATTCAACTCCTTCTAAGAGAATAAATATCTCAGTGACTTATGATCCGTAAACAATCGAATCTTTCTCCCAAAAGGTAATGTCTCCACACCTTCAATGCAAAAATTACCGCAGATAATTCCAAATCACGAGTTAGTATTTAACTTCATGTGGTCTGAGCCATTGAGAAGCATAGGCAATCACTTTACCCCTCTGCATTAACACAGCTCCTAATCATGTTCCACATGCATATGTGTATACCACTAAGTCCTGATTCCCCTCTGGAACACTAACACAGGTGCATTAGTTAATAAATATTTTAACTTCTAGAATGCTTCCTCACACTTATCAGTCCAAACAAACTTCACATCTTTCCAAGTTAGCTTAGTCATCGGAGCTACTATCCGTGAGAAATCCTTAATGAATCTCCTGTAGTAGCTAGCTAATCCAAGAAAACTCTTTATCACGGTCACTATCTCGGGTCTCATCCAACTATTCACTGCCTCAATCTTAGTCGGATCTACTGACAACCCTTTCTATGAGACTACATCACCAAGAACTTCACTTCCTTCTTCCAAAAGTGACACTTCGAAAACTTTGCCTTCAACTGATGCTGCCTAGTGTCTCAAGCACTATCCTAAGATGAACTTCATGATCTCCTTCATCCTTGGAATATATTAATATGTCGTCTATGAATACTAATATAAATCTGTCCAGATGCTCTGAAGATTCTGTTTATTAAGTCCACGAAGAAGGCTGGTGCATTAGTTAGTCCGAATGGCATCACTAACCATTCGTATGACCCATATCTTATCCAAAATGCTACTCTAAGCTGATGGAATCCCTGTTGTCGAAACCAACTAAGAAAATACTTTGGCTCCACTCAACTGGTCGAACAAATCATCAATCCTAGGTAGTAGATATCGTTTCTTTTTCGTCTTCTCATTCAGCTTATGTTAATCGATACACAACCTCAACGATCCATTCGGTTTTTCTTAACAAATACTGCGGCCGCTCCCTAAGGCAAACTGCTTGGTCTAATAAAATTATTATCTTCTAAATCCACCAACTGCACCTTTAGCTCCTTCATCTCGGTAGGTGTCATTCTACTTGGCGGTCTACTAACAGGTTCAGATCTTGGTACTAAATCTATTCGAAACTCAATGGCTAGTTTCGACGGTAGTCTTATCACAGGCTCAAAGACATCTGGGAATTCTCTAATAATGAAAACTCGATTCAACTCATCTTCTTCGTCCATAACACCCAACAAAGCATTAACCTCAAAACTAGGGTTTTCTACGAAGTATATAATCCGATCATTACAATTAGGTGTCTAAGTGATATTTTCCTATCATGGGAAAATATCCTAGCATTGTACTTACTTAACCAATCCATACCCAAAATAATTCCCAAACTTACGAAATCAAACACATGCAAACTGCAAGAAAATATATGACCTAACAACTCAAACTCTAAGTGGTCACATCTCATCCCAAGAGTCGCATACCCTCCTATCAGATTTGCAACCCTTAAGGATGTAACTAGGTATGAGGGTTCTAGGTTAAGCTTATTGACCAAACAATGAGATATAAAAGAATGCGATGCACCAATATCAAATAGAACACTAACTGACATACCATGAATCAAAAGCTTATCTTCTAATGTAGCTTTCCTTTCTCCCCTACTATTGGTCTTGAGGTAGTTGGTTCCAATGCAAATACTTTGCCCTTTCAACCTTGGCTGGTTCCTTGCACCGGTTCTTATAATGTCCAATCTGATCACATTTGAAGAATTTAATATTGTTCTTCCCAATCACTTTCTTTCCATATCCTGAGCGACATTCATTAGCGAAATGCCCTTTCTTATCACACTTGTAGCAGATAACTTCTATCTTTCCTTTCTTGGCAGCTCCACTCTTCTGAGCTCTCTTCTTATGGAAAAACTTTCTCTTCTGGTTCTGCCCACCTTGAGTTTCCACTGCTTTGTTACCATTAAAGAGAGCTAGCATCTCCTCATTCCTCAAAGCCATCTCAACAACTACATCGCACAGATCCCTAATATATGGTAAATTTGCTTTAGCAAGCTCAGGTCTCAATCCATGGATGGACTTTCATTTCTTTTGATAACTGTATTAACTGTAGCATATCGATATCTCGATAATTCCTCAAATATGATAGCATACTCAAGCATTGTCATGTCTCCCTGCACCAACTCAGCAAATTTCCTGAGCATAATTGACTTAGCAATCTCTGACATGAATCTTTTCTTAAACCTCCTTCTGAAATCCACCCAAGTCATAGCCTCTTCAGCTACTCCTATGGTAACATTGTTCCACTAGTATAGTGTTCCTTCTTGTAACTATCTAGATGCCAATGTCCTTTACTGCTCATCGTTGAGCCCTAAATTAGCAAAAAATATTTTGCAATGAAGCAACCAATTCTCCACTTCAATTGCATCCTTAGTCCGGATAAACGGCTTCCCTCCAAGTCTAGCGTAGTCTCTGCTCAATAATATATGGTTATTGACCACCAAAGCTTCCTGATTTCCTTCTCCGGCATTTCCTCCAACTAACCCAGAGCTGCTCCAGCTTGCATCATGTTAACGAAAAACTGATACATAGCTCCCATAACAACTTGCGGTGCTCCAGTGCCCACATTAGCAGCTTGTGCCTGACTTGGATTTCTTCTAGTGTTTGGTCTGGCATTTCCATTAGTGGTGGTGCTTCCTCTACCAAGGTTAACTCTTCCATTCCAAGCATCCATATCTTACTTCCTTAAAATCTACATTCGAGTCTTTTTAAGATACAGAAGAATATCCTAAGAAAGATGGGAGAATAGAGATAAAGCGCATATGTATATATAACAAATACAACTACGTTACTATAACGTTATCTCATACCCCAATCTTTTCCCTAATTCCTTAGGATTATGTTTTAAAAATCATTTTAGTTCAAAATTTTCTTTTAAGTTTTCATAAACCTATGCTTGATACCAAGTTTTAAAATCCCCTATCTCGAGGCCCAAAGCTAAGTGCTACATATGTTATAGTCATCTATAGTATTTAACCTTCAGTGATGAAATACGGTAGTGTTAATGGTATCCACAATATCAGAAGCACATGAATATAAAATAAAATCAACACCGATTTCAAAACAGTTTTTCTAATTACATTTCAAATCAATATTTCATATTGAATTACATTATCCAAAACAATTCCGAGGTTTTAATCAAATATAATTATTATAAATTATGCCAAGAGCGACATATGAAGGTGCCCCATTAGATGATTAAAGTACTAGATAGATAGACATATCTATCATAAATACATCACAGTGGAAATAATATTAAATAACTCCTACATAGCTAGCTTTGCCTCCTGCACATCTTCGGAAGCTTATTCGTCTAACCGACTAAACTTGAAAAGCCCTTAACACTCAATCTACTCAAATTTAATTTTGAGCACCCGAGAGTTTAAGGGGAAAACATAAACTTCGAGTCATACATAAATTCTGGTGTGAATAATTCTATTACATCTCAGTTTACTGATACCAAATAAGACCACTCCGCTTAGCAGAACGGGTTTCCCCTCACCAATATCCTTTTAAAATCATAACCTTTTGCAAATCAAAATCCTACAATCAATTTGATCATAACAACAACAACAATAAAATATATGCATATAAATTAGGTAATCAATGGACTGTCTGTCTGAACAATATAATTTTATCATGCTAACTTTTAACCACTGGCTGACTCAGGCCTACTAGACATAATAAATATGCTATTAGACACAATACTGGATGGTCTGTCCTTAACTTACTCCTCCTAGGGTCAACTGATCCAAATGGTTTTGTGGGCTTACGAATAACCAGTCTATACTTTGTGTATTCTTTTTTGTGTGTAACATCATTTTTGTCTTACCTGTGACAAAGCCTACACACTGTAATTTTGGACTTATATTTGCTAGGGGTTACTAGCTAAAGCATAGGGAGCGACCCCACACCAATCCCATCTAGTCTTATAATAATCTTGTCATATACTTAGGGCTAACCACACTATTCAAATTTCATTTCCTTGAAAACAATCTTTACAATTGATTTACCCTTGAAATCATATCTTTTAAAACAAGGAAATTATACCCTTTGATGTACTTAAAATACTTATGCCATGATATATGCTTTACAAAACAATGTTGATAAAAACCTAGAATCAATAGGATGATCTACCCCTTTAAAATAAGTTAAAGCCCTTTTTAACTAGAAAACATTAGGCTATAAAGCCAAAACAATACCCAGGAAACCTTTGTTTAAAACCTTAAACAATCCATTTCGAAATCATTGAAAGCATCCCTTTCGAATCAAGTTAACTACTTTAACCATGAAAACATTAGGCTTAAAGGCCAAGATCTACCTTTCAAAATCATGAATTAAAGTTGTAGACATCCTCAATCGAAACCATTAAAATATTCCTTTCAAAAGCAATGGGTTTAAGTAAAGAAATATGGAAGTATAGCTTCAAAACCAATTAAAGGTATTTCTTTTGAAATCATAGTTTGAAACATAACAAAATACATAGCCCTTAAGGGGATTTATGCGAAAGCTATTCTTTTATAACATTTAGGGTGATGATGACATACTTCCGCATGTATACTTGCGTTTAACAAGTGGCTTCAACCATGTTGAAAGGTACGGTAGCGGTACCTACCCTTCCGCATGTAAAAGTTAAAAGAAAATGGCTTTAATGGTTGCGGAAGGGTATCGATTCAAAACCCTACCCTCCAAACTCATTGGTTCTTTTTACTAAGGCAAAAGGTTTTAATGCGGTAACTAGGGTATCGAAGGGGTTCAAAAGCGGCAACCCTTTCAAAGGTATTAAATCAAAATTCAACTTTACCCCGTATACATGCATACCTTCGACACCATTACTACCTTCCGCATAAATCCAATACACTTCGTACAATAGCTTGATACCATGTATATTAGTACCGAATAAGTGCGGAAGGGTTAGAGGCGGATGTGTATGACGTCCGAAGCTAGCAAGGGTTGTGGCGAAGGTGTAATTTAAATAAAACTGCATTTTTGCTTATTAAAGAAAACACTTTTCACCTACCATTCATATATGTCAAAATCTTGTTGGCTTAGGAAACTTTTTCCTTCTCCTTTATCAAAATTACTTTCGACTTTTATTGGAACATTCGAATGTAATTGAACACTTAAACCCTTCTCCTTAATAAAACATTTAAAATATTTAAGTCCTCTAACTTAAATAAATTATAAATCATAGTTAATCACTTAGGAAAAATCCCCAAAATCATGATAATTAATATTAAATATGTTTTCTAACATTTATAAATTTCAGACCCGAAAACATTATTTAATTGCCTTAAACAATTTAAATCTGAAATTCACTATTTTCTCTCTTGGAGAATTCATAATAAATCCATAAGTACTTACAAAATTATGAAACTTGAAACCCACTTCTAAAATAATATTTTTAACCATATATCAAAAAGGAAAAATATTTGGATGTCATTTGATAGATTTTCTAATCTAAACATATCATAAAATCCATATTAAAACATATAAATCATCAACAAGCATATATATATATATATCCATTTAGTATATCAAAACATGGCATGATACTTGCAAAAATAATTCAGATCTAACTCGAAACCGAAATCATTATCAAAAGTGAGATGTAAACTAATTATTCACCTTGGCTTTGTGTTAAGAAGGTTGAGATTTGCCCTTGGATTGATTTCTTCAAGCTTTGTACTTGAATCCTAGCTTATCTTCCCTTTAAATCTTCTTTATGGTGGCCGGCCTAAGCTTGATATTATTTTTGTTTAGTTTGTGAATGTAGAATGAATGAGGGAGTGGAGAGAATGGAAGGGTTTAGGGTATAGGAATAAGGCTCTTCCTATTTTTCCCTTCTAATTTTCCTCCTCTTTATCTTAAATTTTAATTACTTATATTAGTTCATTCATAAGGCATGGCTCCTCCTTAGTTTACAAATCTCAATCCCTTAACTTTTTAGATTATTTTATTTAATTTCCCAATTAATTATTCTAAGTAATGTTAACTAAAATTAGGGTAATTACACTAATAGTAACCATCCTTTTTGTCTACACATTTATTTTAAAACATGTACAATAAATTTCAACAACTTTTAACGAGTTTAAAGTTGTATATGGATAAATCAATTTTTGGCCACATTATCAAGTATACTTTTCTCTACTCATTAATATAAAATTATTTGAAAATGGTGTTTTAGTACGTATGTTATATTTAAAAAGATATGCATTAATTTTATATAATTCACCATTCGAATAATTAAATATTCATATTTCTAAGCAATTAAATTACGGGTCGTTATAAGAAAATTGTCGTTGTTTTAAACGGAAAATACATGTTGTTTGGAATCAATTATGTAATTAGTTATCATAATTATGTTTCATGTTACATAAAGTTCAATAGTTAAGAGAAAATGATCGCGACTAGTTTTTAATAGAGGTGGGATGTATGTTGTTAATGTTTTATGACATATTTTAAAAAATGAGGACATTGTTAACGCAAACATTAAAAAAGGATTATGGAGCGAATGGAATTTAATGTAAATTTAGGGTACAAATTATGAGAATTAAGCATTTGGGATAAGATTAAAGGATACAAGAGATAAATATTGTCTTTATATTGGGCTACTTATATAGATAAATAGAATAGATAGAAAAGTATGGTTAAAATGTTCAAATTGAATTGGTTGAGCTTCATCGGTAAGTTCTTATTCAAACCTCTAGCTTTAAAATATACTTTGTTGAAATTCATATACTAATCATTTATAAAGTTTAAATCATGCTTTCCAACATTAAGTAAAGGAACAACGTGTTTGATATCAGTTACAGAAGACCGGTAAACTTCCAATTATTATACAAACATGCATGCGCACGCACGCATGCATATCTATATACATATATTGATTTTCATAAATTTGTATAGTATTTTGTAATAAAACAATAGAGATAAGTTACGACAAATTGAAAAATCATTGGAAATTAATCCTTTGATTATTGGGTATCAATTAGATAAATTCTGTCTAAACCCTACAATAATTTAAATACAAATAATAAAATAAATCTCCAATAAAGAAATAAATAAAAATTATTTTGATTTCTAAAATATTGTAATATAATATCATGTAATAAAAAATAGAGATAAGTTACCGTAAAATTTAGAAATTTCATGAAAATAAATCCTTTAATTCTCTAAATAATCAGTTCCATTAATATTGTTTAATAATAAAGTAATTTAGATAGAGACATAAAGTCAATCAAAATAAGAAATTAAAACAATAGTTGACAACGAGTTAGAAAATCATTCGTTAATTATTATCATTTAAAATGAAAAACTCAAATCAGAATGAAATAAACAAATGAAAGGAGGTTATGTGAAATTAATTGTATATGGATATTAATGGTATAACTAATATTTGAGGTGTATGAAAACAAATTATAAGGATGTAAATGTTAATAGTCCCTCAAATTAGTGATAATTCAGTATACATGATGGGATGTATTTTGAAAAGAATATTCAAAGGGTCAGATGTTCTATTTTATATATTAAAAAAGTCAATATTAAAAAAGAAATTAAACAAAATTAGTTGATAATGAGCCAAAAACCATTCGCTAATTATTGTTTTCTAAAATGGAAACTCAATTAGATTGGAATAAACAAATGGAGAGAGGTTGTGTGAAATTAATGGTATACTATAGCTATTAATGGTAACATTGGTATCTGAGAGGTATTGCAACGACCCACCTTTTCGACCCTCAGAAATCAACACTAATACATCTACGGTATTCACGTGCCGAATATCCAAGCGTTGGAAAAACAGATTGATCAAGGGTAAAAAGAAAATAAAGACAGAACAGAATCATACAACAGAATCTTACACGAATGGAATAACATATATTATTCCGATATATAATCTTTATAGCAGAAATTTTAAATACAAACATCAAAGTCTATCCTAATATCCGCCTGGACAATTATGAATCTCTGTCCTTATAAATGCTGAATGCAATAGTAAATAAATGCGGCGGAAATGGAAATGGATAACTATCTACAGAGAAATCTCCAACTCCTCCAAAATGCTCCAAGCTAGACCTGACTACTTGGCTGTCCAGAAAAATAGGGCACTCAGAGTTTAAGGGGAAAAGAAAATAAACTTTGGGGTGGTCATGGGACTGGTGTGAGAAAACTCAAAACATGGGTACTTTTGAAATCAAAGGGTATCTCATAAAACTATGCCGAACATAAACACGGATAGGTTTTTACCTTATGATAACCAAAACATTTGCTAAGTAAAATCAGGAATATTATTTTTAATGGCATTATTTGAAAACCCTTTCAAATAACATATTAATCATAACCGAAATTGTTACATTAATTAAATTCCAGCATAATAGGTTTACAACTAAAACCATAAAAGCTCGTATTGGAGAATGGATTCCATACAATGACAAGGTAAGGGACTACCTTCCGACAGTACATCTCTAGAGGGATGCATCTGAGGCTCCAACCTCTACCAACACAGAACCAACCTACCTCATGGTCATTTCCGACCTATCCGAGACATCTCATAGCATACAAACAAACCTGATATACAGAGGGTAATCTAGAAAGGTGATGACTATATCATAGTGGGTGCGACCCACTTAGCCCTGCTGCATCTACCATATTTTTGTCATTCCCGATATGTGAGGCTTAAGGTAACATTTTACCTTTCACAGAATCAATCCTACTCTAAATGCCATATTGTTGTTTCCAACAACACACTTTAATTTCCACAAAAGTACAATCTCTGAGCTCGTACGTCTCAGAGATGGGTATTAAGTATAGGAGGGGTCACCTCCTACACCACCAACAGATCTACGTTTGTAGAGATCAATGTATGTGGTCTTAGAATGCAATGTCAGACATTCGTCCATACAAGTTGTCCAAGAACAGGATAAAACGAAGGCACTTCTCTTACTACATCCTATTTAGGAATCACGAGGTTAGTAGCAGGCAGCCCTACATTATGAAGATATCCATCTTCAAAATCATTGTCTTCAACATCTCTTCACTTTCGAACGTATATTGGTTCGAAGTGGTTTTTGGATAGGAATCACCCAAAAGTCAATCCTGGTTTCTCCAAACTAATAATCGATAAAAGATGTCAAGTATATATGTGATTATTATTCAATTAATCAATATCTTTTATTTAGATAAAATATCTTCTTGAGATATACATCTTTAAACCATTCCTTTTCCAGTATATACAGAATCATTAAACCTATTTTTTACTTTGGAAACACCAAACCATTTCCCATTAATTACATAGGAAAATGTTCCCATAATTTAATACAATTTTAATAGAGGTTTCATATTTTCAAAACATATCTTTTAAATGGTATAAAACCATGTTATCTAAGATGGTAAATTCAAAACCAGTTAGTATTGAGTTAATAGGATCCACAGGAATTATATTAGTTATACTTAATACTAATTTCAATATTCGACCTGTACAATTCATCATATAACGGTGAAATCACCTTTTAAATTCACATAGATAGTACAAGTTCCCTCCTCGGAATTTAATACAGAGTTTAACCAATACATTATATATCACCAAAATATTATTATTCTAAAATCTTGTTAAACTTTTGGAAATTTCCAAATCTCCTTTTATCTTAGGAAGACATGGTCCGAGTAAATCAAATTTACTATCCCATCCGTTGGGCCAGTTTGGATAGCTAGAGCGGAACCCAATCACTCGTTGTCCAAGCTCAGGTCTAGAGACTATCTCTCTGTCACCCATAAGGCGGTCAAGTTATTTGATCAACTCTAAACTCTTTAAAATACTTGATTTATTATTTGAAAAATATTTGGAAAGAAAATCTCAAGTTTTAATCTTAATTTCAAAAGTTACCAAAACCTGCTGCAAAAACTGCTACGACTAGTGTTTTTAAAAGCTTCTTTAATCAAAACCTTAACTTTATTCCGCTATGTCCATTTTTATAACTCAAATCCCTTTTAAAACATTTTAATATATTTATGGAATTTATTTCATATTTTAAAGATTTAAAAATATCTATTTTAAAGATTTTTCTTAAATTCCTGCAAAAAGCGCGACGTTTTGAAAACTTAGTTTGGACACATCTAAAATTTTACTTAATGAAATATTCATTTTTCTTTTTTATTTGAAAACCATAGTTATAAGAGTTCAAAAAATTCTTCTTTTGAATAATTCCGAGCTATATTTCACTTTACACATTGATTTAACTTTTATGGTGCGAAATCGTGAACTACAATTACGCGACGCCCTATTTTGACTCCATTTTCAAATCTTTTCCGAACATCACCGAAATGAGTTTTAATGTTTATAAAACATTTATAAACCATTTTAAACCATTTTATTCATATTTAAAGAGGTCTAACTATTCCGTAGCACTTTTATAATTCATATAGGAAAGTGATTCCTTTGTGTAAATTCGACGTGTATTTAATGTGAATTATTTTCACAACCAAACAAACCTATTATCACATCCAATACACTATGGTCAACCATAGAAAACAATCATTTGAATTGTTAAACTATATAAACCAATATTAAACAAGTGTTTACAAAAAGTGCTATTGTATCGACAAAGCGTTATCAATTTTCTTATATCTTCAAATCAAGTATATATTTTTATAAAATTATTATAAATGATTTATTATCATTATATAACTAATTAAAATGAATTATTATCATTTTGAAACAATTATTTGATTATTCAAACTTAATTTAAAATTACAGAAAATATATAAAAGTGATGATATCCCTGATGATGTCATAAATATACTTTATTTCCAAAAATAAATAATTATTTCACATTCTTGTTTAAATGGATAAATAAGTGTATTTATCCAGTTCCATTCACGTTAATATTGAGAAAATCTCAATTTTTCTGAAAACTGATTTTCATCTTTTTTTCTGATGAAAACTCCCAAATATCCATATTTGTTAATATACCTTTAAAACAAGTTTACCATCATTATTTATGGTTCAAAACATTATAATATGTGTTATTAAATCTTGTATTCGAATATTATAAATATAAATATAATTTATCAAAGTGATAAATTTGTGGGTCGTTACATGTATGAAAATGGAATTATAGAAATCAATTGTATACTATAATCATTAATTGTATAATTAGTATCTAAGACGTATGAAAATAAGACAATAAGGGTGTAAATTTCAATAGTTCCTCAAATCACTAATAATTCAGTATACACTATGGGATGAATTTTAAAAATAGTATTTAAAGTCAAATATTCTATAACGACACAAATTTTAGTCATTCGAATTTGGAATATTTAATTGATTTTAAATATTGAAAAGCTATTTTTATAAGTTAAATAACTTGAATTTCAAATATAGCAATTTATTTGATAATTTAATTGTTCGATTTAATTTTTGGAATTGCTTAAATAATTAAATCCCGAATTTAATATGAATAAAAATGATTTTGAAGTTGATTTAAATTCTATTTAAATAAGAATGAAGAGAGTAAACTTTTGATTTAGATTTAAAAGTGATTTATTTGGTTTTAATAATAATTCATTTTAAGTAAAGTGTAAAAAATAGCATTTCGGGCACTGTCTCGGATTTCGACGAAACCAGTTTCATTGGATATGTAACAGTGTATTATTGTATGCCATCAAATTCATGGGGATTGGACGTATCATTTGGGCGTGCGAGATTGAAAACGCGTAGAAATTAAATTTAGGAATTCATATAATAATTGGGTTTGGAAAGCTATCTTCTGCATATGATCGAATTTGGCCCCGAGACTAGTTCTACTGTGTTCGAGATAGGGGTATAACATATAGAACGCTAGGCGGCACGTCCAGTTTGGAGTTCGAGATTTTCAAACGTTTTATAGTCGGATATTTTTGAATATATATATAATTCACATACTCTAACCATACATCAGCCCATACCAGGCACCATACTTCCATCACGTTCTGCCATACCCCCCCTTTCTTTATAAATTGCGTTTGAATCGGAGAATTAGGTTCGTTTTATTTTCTTTTTTTAAATTCAAATCCTCGAAACCCAACGGCCGTGTGTTGCCAGAGCCACTCGAAACAAGATCCGACGAGGTTGTCAACTAATAAAAGGTTCCCGACATCAAGGCAAGGAGGATCAATAGTTGGATTGGCGTAGCTCGTGGCAAGGTAGCCGTAGGTTGGAGATGATCGACAAAATCAATATTGGCCGATTAAGGCGATTACGTTCATCGATGGATCAAGGGAAGTTATAGAGCATGGCTAGGGCGAGGCGAGTTCAGAATTTGGTGGCACGGCATGACCTGTGGAGATGGCAATTCCCCTCTGTTCGTGGCTGCTTTGATGGATTCGTGGAGGCGATTCATGGCAAGATGGGAGATCAGACCCTCGACATTAGACAGAGTGGAGTCGGGGCTCCCTCCAGTGGTGGTGTAGTGGCGTAGGAGGGCGCGAGGCGATGGCATTCGATTGAAACAAAGGCGACGTCGTGGTTTTTAAAATAAAATAAAAGAAAGATCTGCTTGGAATGAAAGCATGAGTGAGGAAGAGGTGATTAAGTTAATAAGGGTAATTAGTTTAAAAGTTTTGTTAATTAAAAAGTTAATTATAATTTAATTATTTAAATCGTTCATTAATGCATAACTCTCTCATACGAGGTTCAATTAAGACGCGGATTTTTGCGTTTCGCTCGTAATGACGAAAGCTTCACAATGGAATTGGTTCGGTCAAATTTGAAGATAGTTGAAATTTGGGCTAAAATTAGACGTCGTTCGATTTTAGTTCCAAAATAAAATGCCTCGGCGACAACTAGAAATAAATGTGAATTAAACTCACTTTTTTGGTTAAGTAGTAATATTACATAGTTGATAAAAACTATCGATTTGATGTTTGGATGATTTACTATGTTTATAAGTTGGTTTGGATTTATTCCCGCCCCTGTAGTGGATGACCCGTATTATATAATTATATACTATCTGTAATGCAAGGGGACAGGTTAGAGGGATCCAACAGGATTCCTCACCACTATTGATTTTATTTACATATATACGTACTGATATATATGAACTGTGATGCAAGGGGATAGGTTGGAGGGATCCAACGGGATTCCTCGTTATGGTTGAATTGATTTAAATAGTATTCCAGTTGTATGAATTATTGGCTAATAAACCATATTTTTGGCAATATGGGGTATGACATTGTTATATGCTCAACTCAAACCAAGTAGTGACAGAAAATCAATATTGATATTGGTTAAGTGTTTGATAGCTATTGGCCTCAAATTAGTATTATAAAAATACTATAAATTTTCAATTGAGTTCGAAATGAGTTTTGACACAGGAAATGATTTTTGATGTGCACGTAAATGTGCATATTTTTACTTCCATATTTTATCGAATTTAATTAAATAAATGATCATATTAGGTATTTTAACATGTTTAAACCAAAATTCAAATTATTTTGAAATCGTTGTATATTCATCTTCGTATAGGGCAAAATGGTCATTTTTGTGCATATATTAGTTTGATAATTTTTACTTGGACATTTTTATGATTTTTTTATAGGAATTTGGATTCAAATGGAAGAGGTTTTCATGAAGAAATATGCATGCACAAGAGTGAAGAGAAACAAATGAAGATGGAAATAATTCATTTCATGTATCATGGAGGACCCCACCTACCCATCTACCTTGATGTACAAATTAGGAGCTAATGCACAGCTAATGGCCATTAGAGTTTCATGCACACTTAATGGAAGATTATCTCATGCTAATGGTAACTTGGTGGCCACATTTCCTAAAGGGCATTTTGGGTAGTTCCCAAAAATATGGATTAGGGTTTCAAACTTGTATAAATACCCCTTATGTTCATGTAATTACCCTCTCCTCTCTTAGCCTCCTTTGAGCCTCCATTTTTAGTTAGTTTAGTTTGAGGCTCAAAAATAAATCAAAACTCTCTTTTTTTTTCATGGCTACTTAGTCATTCTCTTTTATGTAATTACTTTTTATGCAATGTTAATTCATGCTCTTTCTTATTTACATGCTCTCTTTCCTCTTATGTTAGTAGCTTAGTTTCATTTCTTATGCAAGTAGATTAGTTTTTATTTCATTTTAGTTAACTTGCTTTTTTTTCTTTTTTTTTGTTTCATGTTGTAATCAACATTTGTTGATATGATAACAAATATGAGAGGTTAAACTCCTTCAATTTAGGGGTAATGAAGCTCTCTAATTATGTAGATTCAACACATTTTAATCATTTATGTTCTCTTTTTATGCTTATTGGAAAGTTGCATGTTGATGTAAGTTTATTAATGAATTTGATAGTCTATGATGTTAATCACATATAGGTTATGCTTACTAAAATAAACACAATTTACGTCATCATCTAACTAATTGATTATGGTGATGAAGTGAATGTTGAAATCAAAGTTTGATGGTCTATATTTCTAATCAATAGATAATAGATTTTATTTTCAATTTTATTGCAATTTTCATGAGAGTTAAGAAATGGTTTAATGGATGTGTTATAGTTTGATGGTTTCAGGCTAATTAATAGCACAAATATTCCATACTTATGATAAACACATCAATTAAACTTACTAATGACCAAAAAAAAGATCATAATTTCATGTTGTGTTGATTTATGTGATTAAAAGAGTGAATTTATCTCTAAATTGCCTTCAAACTCTTATATTTTTATCCATTTTCTTTTGCTAGTTTTTCTACATTTTTAGCTTAACACTCTCAAACCATAGTTTAATTTGATTCAATAGAATTTTAAAATCTAAACAATTCCCTACGGATCGACCCGTGCTCACCACGTACTATCATTGTATGCCGTGCGCTTGCGGTTATTTTTAATTTAAATTCAATCGGCTATTTTCTAATCCGATAAAGAATTAGCTGGTTCGAACAAGTTTTTGGCATCGTTGCCGGGGAATTGCTTTGATTTTATTTTCTATTCTTCGAATTATTTTCATTTGATTTTATTGCATGTTAATTTTGTGTGTTGAGTGCATTTAAAAAAAGGTTTGTATTGTGTGTTTGAGTGATTTTTGTTTCCATTTTGTTTGTGTGTGTGTGTGTTCCAGTTGCATTTGCATATTTTTTTTTAAAAAAAGGAAGAATTTACACAACTTCATTAACAAAATTATATTTCATTTCATTTTTATTTTTTACATCAATTTGCATTTCACTTAAAAAAAGAAAAAAATACATTTGTTTTGGTTTTCTTTTGTTTTCCTCTCTGTTCACTGTTCACTGTGCATTTCCTCTATGTTCACTGTGCACTTTAACTGTTTCAAAGTGCACATCTATACCACTCCATACCACAGCCTACAAACAACTCAAAACCATCCCACTGCAACTTGACTTCACCCCGTACAAACACACTTCAAACAATACCATTTCTACTTCCAACATCACCAGACAACCAGCAAACTCCTTAACTTGACTACACCCCTGTATCACTACCCTCTGCTACTACCCTCATCAGTTCTGCCACTACCCTTCTGACATCACATCACCAACCACCCACCTGCACAGTGAATCAACAGAAACCACTGCAATTCCTACAACCTCACCACCACATTCCAAATCAACCACCATCATCATACCCTATCTCTACAAAACGCTACAGCAACTTATGTTTCACTTCGTCAAACTTCATCAGCAACATCATTTCTACAGCCACAAACCACTATTGTCATCACCAACATTTACTTCCAATCTCCAAGACCATGGACAATAAATGAAACATCAAATACTAACTATAATCCATAACTGCTTCCAAAAACTGCACATACCATACACTCCATAACCATCGTCTACAACTACCACAAACTCCACATACATACACAACAATCTCCTCCCCACTTACTGTCACATTAGAAACCAAGCTCAAACAAATCATTCATCAACTGTCTACACTACTACAAAGCAATTCACTTCAACCACTTCATACTTGCAGCAATACACTTCACTGTGTTCCTCCATTCACTGTGCATACACACAAACAACTCCTATTTCATAGTGAACTACAACTACAGCTTGCATTCTTCCACCTTATCTAGAACCACAAAGTCGCAAACCCAAACATCACCTCACTGACGAACTCAGAACCACGACCACATAGTAGCCAATCACCAAATCACTCATCGCGACCCCCACAGCCTCAGAACCGTGACCACATAGCAGTCGATCGCTGAAATCACCACTCATCACAACCCCCATAACCAATACAACATCGAAACCACGAATCGCCTACCACCAGCAAACCCGCGACTACGGTATCACTTCCAGCCTTAAACTCTACCTAAACTTCGACCCAACTCAGCCTACCAACCATCGCAACTCGAGATCCACCTTCCTCTTTAAATCACCCAATAGGCCAATCGCCAAACAGCTCGCGACCAACCCAAGCTTCGAACACGCGAACAACTTTTCGACAATTTAACCGGAATTTGGAACTGTTTTTGTTTTTATTTTTTATGAAACTCAATTTTGAAGTTGGAATCAACAGAGAAAGAGAAAATTGGATGGAAATTTGGGTAAGGGGTTCGTATATGAGTTTAGGTTGAGGATTATATTTGGATCGGATTGAAAAGTTTGTATTTGTCTTCGTTTTTTTGTCCTTTTGATTTATTTATTTTAAGTTTTTTCTTAAAAAAGAAGAAAAGGATAAACAAATTTCTTTGTTTTTGCCTTTGTATTTGTCTGTGTTCATTTTATTTATTTAGTTAGTTAATTTTATTTATTTAGTTAGTTATTTATCTTTGTTTTCTGTTATCCCGACTTTTGGCAAGGCCGTGATACCAAGAACTTGACTAAAAACCAAGGGCAGTTCATCTTGGAGATCGGTTGTACGCAGGCTCACTATGGATGTCGATGAATTTTGTCTGAGTCCAGATTGAGCTAAAATTGATATGACACGACAAACAAAGCTATGAGAGCCAACGTTCCAAATTTCAAGTCAATCGGAGTTCGTATGCTCGAGATATTGATCGATCACGGTTGAGAAATCCAAACTTGCATCGATCATAACTCGAGATCTACAAGTCCAAATGCCACCAAATTTTCACAGCAGCTTACGTACAACATGAAGAATGTTCCTGCCAAATTTCAAGTCGATCGGAGCAAGTCTTGATCGATACGAAATTCGTTCGCATTGATCGCGGATGGAAAAACTCCAACTTGCATTGACCATATCTCATGATCTACAAGTCCAAATTCTATGAAATTTTCACAGGAGCTTACGTACAACATGAAGAATGTTCCTGCCAAATTTCGACTCGATTGGAGCAAGTCTTGATCGATACAAAATTCGTTCGTATCGATCACGGATCGAGTCGAAATCGCCTGGGATCGATCGCGTGGGCCCACCCACGTGCCAGAAGAAGTCTCCCAAGATCTGAGCGAGATATTTGCCTCCTACGCCTATAAATAGAGCCCCAGGGCCTACAGAAAAAGGGACTTTTGGCCTCTCTATGCCGATATTATGCCGAAATGATTATCAAACTCCAGTTGTACTGTTGTAATCTTTTGTAAACAGCGAGTGAAATTCAATAAACATCAAACATTTCATAGTGGACATAGGCAATTCGCCGAACCACTCTAAATCCGTGTGTTTCTATGCATTTTCTTATCTGTTTATTGGTGTGTTTGTTAGATCTGCTTCATTTTACATATGTTTTCTTCATTTTATCTCTTCAAACACATCCGAAGAGTGTTGTGCCCAACTTTGGTACAAACACTTTGGTGCTTTCACTGAGAAAACCCCAACTTTTCTCCTACTCTGTGGATCTACTACCATTGTTGGATTGCAAAAATCTAAGGAGGAGATCCAGATCTGCCGTCCAGTGGTTTCTTCTATTCTATTCAGATTGCTCCAGATCTAAGAGGAACTGCATTCATCTATATTTTCATATCCATGTTCTCGAATCCAGAGAATATGGTGATTTTCGTATCCATGTTCTCGAATCCAGTGAATATGGTGATTTTCGTATCCATGTTCTCGAATCCAAAGAATATGGTCATTTTCGTATCCATCATTTCGTATCCAGAAAATATGATCATTTTCGTATCCATCATTTCGTATCAAGAAAATATGATCATTTTCGAATCCATCATTTCGTATCCACAAAATATGGTGATTTTCGTATCCATGTATTCACATCCAGAAAATATGACCACATTCGTATCGATCGAACTTTGTATCGATCGGCTTTCGTATCGATCGACTATTTGTATCGATCGAACTTCGTATCGATCAGCTTTCGTATCGATCGACTATTTGTATCGATCACTTTCGTATCGATTGGCTTTCGTATCGATCAACTTCGTATCGATCCAGCCATGTGCATTTCGTATCGATTCTCACACGCAGTTCGTATCGATCCATCTGCGTCCAATTCGTATCGATACTCACGGCTCTGTTCATATCGATCGCAAGTGCTCTGTTCTTATCGATCGCAAATGCTCTGTTCGTATCGATCGAAAATGCTCTGTTCGTATCGATCGAAAATGCTCTGTTCGTATCGATGCAACTCCTCTGTTCGTATCGATCGCAACTTCTCTGTTCGTATCGTTCGCAACAGCTTTGTTCGTATCGATCGCACTTCGTATCGATCCATACGCGTCCAATTCGTATCAATTCTCAGATACAATTCGTATCGATCCAGCCGCATGCATTTCGTATCGATCCTCAGATACCACTTCATATCGATCCAACCGTGTGCATTTCGTATCGATCCAATTGTCCACTTTTCGGATCGTTCAATTTCACCAACATTTGTATCGTTCGAACATTGCTGAGAGCGATACGAAATTTCAAAAAAAAAATTCGGGTACGACTCAAATTTCTGAAAAATTTAATGAATTCAAAGCTAGCCGCAGCGCAGAGAACCCGCATAGTGAATTCAAAGCTCAATTTAATGAAGGAACATTCCACGCTTCTAATTGTTCCATGACTGAACAAGACATAGAAGATCACAACAACAAATGTTGAGTTGCAATCAAGGAATGGGTAAAGAAATACTACTCAACCGTACTCCCAGAGGCTGGAGAACCTAGCTAATATGCTAAGAACTAGAGTTGATTAATATATCATGCTTTTAAGGTGGAATGCAACTTCCTCCAATTGACCAGCTTTTAAACTCCTGAATTGACAACTATGGTACGATGGCTAATATGACAATTCCCCTACACTGTCTACTCTGCCAACTCAAAACATAGCTGGTCACCGCTGAACCATCTTCAAATGCCCGCATCTTAATCATTCCATGTCCACATGACTAAAAGCATGGCATACAACCTCAAGAGGACTTCCTTAATACCCTATATAGGTCTCCTATCAGGATGAAAGTTTGGAATAAACACCGATCTATTAGCCCATTTTAACCAACTCGCCGTCCAATCGGCGTTACCAACCACTCAAACGTTGGACAATCATGCATGCATCATTCGCCAGTATTACAAGACCCCGTAGCCATAAAATGGACCTAGTCATAATGACAATCGGAGAATCTTCCCCAGTGGAGACCTATTCATTAAAACCATCCTACCTGCAAAATTTCCAGTGAAAATTCAATATGTTGACTATGTCAGTATACTATGGAAATACAACCCCCGACACTACCTCATGAAGTGAGAATGGCACATGGACTCCACCAAGAGTGATGAATGCCATCAAATGCAGATGTCTTCCCCCATTCCTCAAAGAATATTGTCATTCATGGTTAGACATACCAGTTGTACTTCTCATATTGCTGAAGGGAATAAAGAAGCTGGTAGCCAATGAATTTATCCAAAGCCCACATCCAGTTGCTGCCAATACCCATAAATGAATTCATCACCAGAGCTTATTTCTAGACTTTGATAAGAAAACTGGTGGGTAGCCGCCGACGAGTACACCAACATATCCAGGCCAATATTGAGTTGATGAACCAGATGAAGGATCAACATGGCGAGATAAGGAGGGAACCTACTCCATACTCTAGATCGAAAAACTCCTCTTCTTTAGATGGATACCGTGGATGCCAACGCCATAAGGCTTCTCTGGAAAGGATAACTTTGACAATATGTTCAAGCCCCATAAAACGAAGGGCCAGGAACCCCCGACCCCTATCAATCAAGAACTTTGATCAAACTGAACAATTTGCGTTAGACATCCAACTGTGAAGGGCTGGACCGAACTGCAATAGCGAGCATACGACGCCGCTTCACTTATCAATGAGATTTAATCCCATCTCTTTTGAATTATTTCTATTTCAATTTTGTTTACATTGCGAAATATGACATACTTGAATTAAACTACTTGAAAATGATGCAGGTAAACGAGTACTTAAGATTGGGTGCAAAACAACCTCCACGGACTATGATCAAATCATTGAGGTATCATCGTGACGAGCATGATTCAACCACTCATCGGCTACTATATGCCCCTGACTGGGGGCAAGGCATCAAAGCGGAAGAGACCGACAAGGTCAGGACTCTAGTACAAAGTGGATGCAACCGACCATCCACTCATCCTCCTATGCAATTTAATTAGGAGATGTAAGAAAGACTTGGAGTTATATGTCCCAACAATGCACTCTCCATCTCGTACTTGAAGCTCGCCAAAATACTTATGCTTCTTCTAATGCCTGATAAAATCGGAATAACACCAAGGGTGGATGTGACGTCACCATCCATGCATCCAATCCTACATTAGACACTTGGGATTATTTGAGAACACATGTTTAAAGTGGATATGATTTGACCGTTCACTCTCCAGTTTGCTTCTGTAATTCGGCAAAACAGTCATGCCTTAAACCAACTTCATCAGGGTCCAACCCTCAATTTAAAGTCATCAACGATTGACTGCCTACTCGCTAACCATCACGAGCTATCATTTCAACTCTCTTCCTTAGCTCGATCGAAAGAATGCAAAGTATAAATTGGACGTGACTCGACTGTCTGCTCTCCAATTCTTGCACCCGACTTAAGGGAAAATACACAACTCAAAGTGGATGTAGTTCGACCATCCTTTCCAATGCTCGAGCACAAAGCTTGCCAGAACACTAATCTTACTCCTTAGGCTTAGCAAAAGTGGAATCCAAACGAACATGGACGTGATCCAACCGTCCATAAACTAAATCTCATTCTTCGTTGAGGGGCATATAAGCGGAAGTTAATCGGGATCCCAGCGATCACTCGCTAAGTGAAACCCCGAGCTCAGGGACAAGCCATCACACTGCGGCAATAAGGGATTGATACACGACAATCCTCTAACTAACTCCGGCTCCCAGAGTGTGATCTGGAGTATAAACTTATGAACATGGGCTCGAGGAGGATGGATCCGTCCATCTAATGACTTCGCCCGTGTTCAACCTAAACCCGAGGAGGATGGATTAGTCCATCTAACGACCTCGCCTTCCATATTTACAAGCTCGAGGAGGATGGATCCATCCATCTAACGACTTCGCTTGCCTACTCAGGGTGGATATGATACAACCGTCCATGTACCCAATCAACTTCTTGTTCCTAGAGTGTGAACGAAATCCTAAAGCCTAAACAGATGTGACTGACCATCTATCGGCTAACTCCAGATTCCCAAAGTGCGAACTGGAGTATAAACATTAAATAACTCTAAGTCCCCAGAGCACGGACTAGAGTATAAACACTAAAATGGGTGTGACTGACCACCCATCAACTAACTCCAGATTCACGGAGTGCGAACTGGAGTATAAACATCAACTAACTCCAGATTCTCGGAGTGCGAACTGGACGAACTGGAGTATAAACATCAACTTACTCCAGATTCCCAGAGTGCGAACTGGAGTATAAACGTCAACTAACTCCAGATTCCCAGAGTGCGAACTGGAGTATAAACGTCAACTAACTCTAGATTCCCAGAGTGCGAACTGGAGTATAAACGTCAACTAACTTCAGATTCCCAGAGTGTGAACTGGAGTATAAACATCAACTAACTCCAGATTCCCAAAGTGCGAACTGGAGTATAAACATCAACTAACTCTAGATTCCCAGAGTGCGAACTGGAGTATAAACATAAACTAACTCTAAGTCCCCAGAGTGTGGACTGGAGTATAAACACTAACTGGGTGCGAATAACCACCCATCAACTTACTTCGGTCCCGAGAGCACAGGCTAGAGTATAAACACCAAATGGGTGTGACTAACAACCCATCAACCAACTCCAGTCCTCAAAGCATGGTTTAGAATATGAATACCCAAAGGGATGTGATTCGACTGTCCATCTATCGGCTATGGTTCCTCATCAAGTTCTGTAGTACAAAAAGCGGATGTGGTTCGACTGTCTGCTTTCCAATCTTCCCCTGACATGGGGGCGCACTTAACACACAAAATTAGATGTGATCCGACCATCCAGCACTAAGCAGGCGTGACACAATCATCCAAGCATCAACTCTTATCCCCGGCACGGGACCCATAATGTAAATTTATATGGATGCACTCCAACCCTACAAGACAAAATTTCTTCCTTGATTCGACAGGGAGGCGTAGATTCGAAAAATGGACCTAGCTGGATATCCTATTCTGAATTGATATTACTACCATCCAACCGCAAATGAACGTGGCATGACCGTTCATCTGCTAACTCTCGCCTGTGATCCGACGGGTTGTGCGTGCAACATGGACGGATGTGACCTAACCATCCGCCAATCAATTCCTACCTACAGTTCAGTGGGAGAAACATCAAACTAAAGTTGTTGTAATTTGACCGGCCACACTTCGACTATTGCCCTTGACTGGGGGCAGAGGAATTGACCGAGGAAAACACGGTCTGACCATTTTCTACAAAAAAAAACTTAGTCCCCAGAGTGTGGACATGGGTATAAACATCAAATAGGTGTGATGAATGGCCCTTTAACTGACTCTGATCCCCAAAGTGTGGCTACAAGAATAGACAAACGAATGAATGTGATTCGACCATTCATTCACCAATACTGACCTGAACTCGATGTGAGGATTGTAAACTCACTATAGGTGCAATTAGATCATCCATGAACTAACTCTACTAACCCAAGACTAGGGGCAGAAGTACAAATCACCGAAAGAAGAGAAAGGTGACTCGCTACATCTCCAGCTTAGCGTCCTTTACAACTTAAGGCAACGACTACAAGGAGACCCTAATGCTAACCAATCTGAATGATGCCCGAAGTCCTAGGCAACCAATTATATCGTACCGCCGGATCGACAGGCAATATCGATCTGCACCTTTCATATCATACCATTGGATCGATAGGAAATGAGGTCCGAGTATTCTACATCGTGCCGTTGAATCAACGGTCAATATCGATCCTCTTTGACTACAAATCGGTGTGACCCGAACGTCAATCGAATACCTTTGACCAACAGGGCAAGGATAGAAGAATAAACCACGAGTGAGTGTGACTTGACCATTCGTCCTCCGTCGCCTTCCTACAATCTATTTGGAAAAGCGTGAAACCGGATGGGCATGACTTGACTACGTTTGAGCTGACATTATCCCAAGTTCCGACGGGAGAATGTAAACCGAAATGGATTTAGTTAATTTCTTAACTCCTAGAGAATGCAATGTGACCATTCATTCTCTGACTTTTACCATGATTGGATTAAAAGAGCAATTCAAAACAAGTGCAACCTAAACATTTGCACACTGACTCTTACCCTGGATTCGACAAAGGAAGCGTCAATCCTGCATTGGATCTGACTGGACGATTCACTCTTCAGTTTTTGTCCAAAGTATGGTGACATAAGCAGCGAAGTGAATGTCATTGACCATCCAGAATCTAGCTTATGTCTGAATGTCGGCAAAGTAACAATGTATTCCGCCTAGAGGAAAGAACTAGAACATAATGCAGGATAGGCACGACTTAGCCCTCCATCGGTTAACTTGATCCCATGGTTCAATGGGATAGAATACAAAATTGAAGCGGACATTATCTACCCTGCCACTTATCGAGATATTCCCCAGACTTGGGGGCACGAGCAAGACGATAAGATTAATATGATTCAACCATTTATCAATCAACTCTGATTCTTAAAGCTTGAACTACAGTATAAACACAGCTAGGATGAGACTAGACCGTCCGCATAGTGCATCCGCCAACCCAAGACTGGGGTCAAAAGATTGATTATCCAAGAGTTGACTATGACAATTTTAACCTATGACCCATGCCTGATATTCATAACAACTCTAGGTTATGACCGAAAGGTTGCCTAGAGATAGAATCATCGGATCAATACCCGAACTCATGGGCAACCGATCATCATTCCGACCCTTACAATGAGCAATGGATCACAAGTACATTAAATGAAAAGCGCATCATTCAGAAACACAAGTAAATTCATCTCAAAGCTGGAGCCAGCTATGTAGTAGCATGCAGTACAAGGCTAAGTTCTACTAATCCTTTGATTCAATGTCCTTATAAGCCTGATCATTTACCATTGCAAATAAACACATGAAGCGCCTACAACCTATCACAAGTATTGTAGATCAGATCGCAACTCTGTGCAATGATGAAGGAAGAGTCAACTGTTTTACTTCAGGTGAATCTTGATGTGTTCGCTTGGACTCGATTTCATATATATATATATATGGACTCTCGCCAGCCATGAAGAACCCTGCATTAAATGTCGACCCGAGGCATGTCTCGGTGAACAAAAATGATGTGACATGAATCCGGAGAGATCTGTTGCACCTAAAGAGGAGGCGAATCTGCTCAAAACTAGTGGGTTTATCCATGATGCCCTCCAACCAAAATGAGTATCCAATCCTTTACTTATAAGAAAAACTAACAGAGAGTGGAGGACATACGTCAACTACTCAGATTTGCATGGTGTATGACAAAGCACAGCTTTCCACTTCCAATGATCAACCAACTGATGTACCCGATCATCAGACATGAATTACTCACATCCATGGATGCAAACTCCAGATACAATCAGATACTGAAGCATGTCCCAGACCAGGAATACAACTGTTTCGCTACTAACCTGGGCCTATAGTGCTATGCTGCAATCCATAAATTCAAACTTAAGGACACTGGTGCTACTTACCAAAGGACGATTAACAGATCATTCAAAAATTAGATCGACCGATCGATAAAGGTAGACGTGGTTAATATGATCGTGAGATCATGATATAAAATGACCACATCGATGACTTGGCAGAGATATTCAGTGCTCTCCAGAAAATGCAGGATCAAACTCAATCCTTCGAAATGCTCTTTCACCATTACATCAGAAAGATTCTTTGTTTTCATCATCAATTCTCATGGAATCAAGACTAATTTCTAGAAAATTCCGACAGTTAGAGACACCTATGTACCAAGGACAACCAAGCAACTCTGATAGATCGCTTAAACAGACCTTCCATTTTACCCAAACCTTTGGATCGCGAAGATTTATACATCAATTGGGCCATGTCAACATGCGCCATAAGCGTCGCAATGCTATGTGAAGAGAAACGAATCCGAAGACCGGTATATGATGAAGGCTGGCTATTGACAAGCTCACCCCGTTAACGTCCATATCAAGCAACCGTTATGATAGGTCCAATAGAAAACTTAGATGTTTGAAAAGTTACTCAAATGGAGTATCAAGCTAAGCCAATTTGATATCACTTATCTCCCTCGGAGACCTCTCCATGGTCAAACATTAGCATGTTTCATATCTGAATCCACCACATCAGATGACTATCTGAAGAACAGTTGAGAACCGTCCAACCGATGGAGAACGTACACCGATGGAACTTCCAATAATCGGCTTTATAACATCGAAGTTGCGTTAGTGACTACTGAGGAACAATCAATCTGCCACGCCCTCAAACTCAACTTCCCTGCAACAAATAACGAAGCTAAGTATGAAGCTTTAGCACTCAAACTTGCAAGAAAACTAGGAGTGGAAACTTTACATATCTTATGTGATTACTGGTTAGTAGTATACCGAGTCGGGGAAGATTATTCGACTAGGGGGCAACATCTTACTCCTTATCCTAGCAGGGTCCAAAAGCTACTAGTCGACTTCGATTATTACACCATTACACACATCCTCGGAGAACAAAATGAAAAATCTAAGTCACTGGCCAAGCTAGCCAGTTATGGGGATGCGCGGCAAAAAGACTTTGTCCCAGTTGAAATACTTATTATTCCAAGCATTAACATATGAAGATAACTAGATCTTAGAGATGGATCTAGGAAAGGAGTCATGGATGACTCCTATCGAAGATTATCCATAATCGGGGATTCTTCTTGAATGAAGGAATGAGAAATGGCATATCCTCTGTGAAGCCTCACTGCATGATTATGTCTAGATCGTTCAACTCCGTCGACACAAAGCATTACTCCTGTATCCGCCAATCCGAGACCCAATATGACGTATCCATCGATACGAAGCATTCATTCCAACATCTCAGATCGATCCAGGAGAGGATCGATACAAAGGAAGGACTTAAAACAACCATCGAACGTTGTTACAACTTGAATTTCATTTCGATCCAGGAGAGGATCGATATGAAACTCAATTCAAACAAAAACTAAAGAACTTGACAACGACTCGTGAACATGAAAACGTTAACGGAAGTTAGGTTAACATACGTACGCATATGACAAACTAATATTCAATTTTCAAAATTTACAGGAGTTGAATTCTCACCTGATGACAATTACAACAGTGAACAACAAATCGCTAGCACTCGACACTCAGTTACAACAATGCACTACATAATCATTGGCAGTCAACAAATCAACATTTACACTTTTGGAAATCAATCGAAGGTTACATCTTTTGACGAATAGATAGCAACTACTCAACGAATCAGATAGAACTTTTTTAGAATGAAGGATGCAGCATTTCAAAGCATTTCATATTCACATAAGACGTACTTTAGGGGGCAAATGTTATCCCGCCTTTTGGCAAGGCCGTGACACCAAGAACTTTACTAAAAACCAAGGGCAGTTCATCCTGGAGATCGGTTGTACGCAGACTCACTATGGATGTCGATGAATTTTTTCTGAGTCCGGATTGAGCTAAAATTCATATGACACGACAAGCAAAGCTATGAGAGCCAACGTTCCAAATTTCAAGTCAATCGGAGTTCGTATGCTCAAGATATTGATCGATCACGGTTGAGAAATCCAAACTTGCATCGATCATAACTCGAGATCTACAAGTCCAAATGCCACCAAATTTTCACAGCAGCTTACGTACAACATGAAGAATGTTCCTTCCAAATTTCAAGTCGATCAGAGCAAGTCTTGATCGATATGAAATTCGTTTGTATCGATCGCAAATGGAAAAACTCCAACTTCCATCGATCATATCTCATGATCTACAAGTCCAAATGCTATGAAATTTTCACAGGAGCTTACGTACAACATGAAGAATGTTCCTGCCAAATTTCGACTCAATTGGAGCAAGTCTTGATCGATACGAAATTCGTTCGTATCGATCACGGATCGAGTCGAAATCGCCTGGGATCGATCGCGTGGGCCCACCCATGTGCCAGAAGAAGTCTCCCGAGATCTGAGCGAGATATTTGCCTCCTACGCCTATAAATAGAGCCCCAGGGCCTACATAAAAAGTGACTTTTGCCCTCTCTACGCCAATATTATGCCGAAATGATTATCAAACTTCAGTTGTACTGTTGTAATCTTTTGTAAACAGCGAGTGAAATTCAATAAACATCAATCATTTCATAGTGGACGTAGGCAATTCGCCGAACCACTCTAAATCCGTGTGTTTCTATGCATTTTCTTATCTGTTTATTGGTGTGTTTGTTAGATCTGCTTCATTTTGCATATGTTTTCTTCATTTTATCTCTTTAAACACATCCGAAGAGTGTTGTGCCCAATTTTGGTACAAACATTTTCATTTTCCTTTTCTTGTTTTACAAAAGAAAAAGAAAAAAACGAGTTTGAATTTGTTTTAAGTTCCATTCTTAAAGAGAAACTGTATATATTTTGTGTTTAATTTATTTTCAAGTTGTCAAAGCAGATAAAGAGAAGATTAGCTTGCTAAAAATTTTTTTGCCTTGCCTGTTTATTAAAAAAAATTTGCCGCTTTAAAAAAATTGTCAATAATTATGCATGCTCTGGTATCGTGCTTTCATCTCTAGTTTAATTTGACTTGCATTGTTGGTTGCTTGCATTTGCATTTATATATAAAAAAATAATTTCAAAAATAAAAACAGAAAAATCCATTCGTAGTTGCGTTGTTAATACACGTTTAATTTCTGTTTTTCATTTCATCCTATAATTTTGATTAATAATAACGGTTAGACATCGATAATGCTTAATTGTATATTGAAAAGTTGTCCTCTTTCGACAATTTAATTTCTTGGTGTCTAGGCTACGGCAAAGCAATAACTATTTAGAAATATTACGATGATTCATAAATATTATAGTGGTTGTTTCTCTGAAGGTACTTAAACCTTCGACTGCATTGCTACGATGATTCGTGGTGCACCGATAAGTCCTGTATGTTACCTGGCTGAGAACTATCTTGTTGATTTAAGACAAAGTGTGATCATACAATTTTGGGTTAGGAGCTACTTAGGATAAAAAAATTATAATTAAACCCTTGCATTCATTTAGTTGCATTAGTTCATGCATATTTAAAAACAAAATTCAAAATCCAAAACAAAAAAAATTGTTAATATTTCTTAACTTAGTTTTTAAATCCCTTCTTTTGAAAATTTTAAATCAAAATCAAAAATCCAGAAAAATTTTAAGTTAGTTTTTTTAGAAAAAAAAAAGATAAAAAATTTTCAAAAACAAAAAAAAATTGAAAATCCAAAAAAAATATCAAATT
Source organism: Allium fistulosum (assembly GCA_030737815.1). Classification (NCBI taxonomy): domain Eukaryota; kingdom Viridiplantae; phylum Streptophyta; class Magnoliopsida; order Asparagales; family Amaryllidaceae; genus Allium; species Allium fistulosum. The sequence goes on from CM060901.1 coordinate 906,780,639, forward strand.
TCCCTTTAGAAAAATAAATTCCTTTTGGTCAATAGTTTTCCATTAAAAAAAACAAAAATCCAAAAAATTCAAACTAAAAAAAAACAAAAACATTCTTGAAAATGTCGGAGTTTCCGTTTTCTTACTCGCTAGAATTTTACGATAGTTGTGAAAATCAATATAATCCATATAATTTCACACCAAATTCTTATGGATATTTTAATAACAATTATTGTACAAACAATTTGAATTTGAACCACAAAATTTTCAAAATGATGAGCAAACTTCAAATCTTGAAAATAGCATTGAAATGATTTCGTCTTTACTTGAATTCTCTACACAACAAAATTAAAGGATTAATGATTTGTGTAATTCATATTTGTGCTTTAACTCAAGTCAAAATTTCAAAATAATCAAGATTTGAATTCAATTCAAAATTCAAACGATTTCGAGTATAACCCATGTCAATTCAATTTCGAACTTCAAAACAAATTTCAAAATCAAAATGAAAATGGAAACAACCATTTAAATGATCTTGGCAATGGGAATTATTTCAATAATGATGAAATTTTTTATTCTCAACAATTTCAAATTGAAAATCCTCAAGTTAATAATTATAAATTGGATTTTGTTGAGCAAATAGATGAAATTTACCATGATCACGCGGATTTGTTATTTGAAACATATATGAAACAATGTAAAAAACAAAATCAAATCCCAACGTGTGACGAGTCAAGTGATAATCCACCTTTTACCCAAATCGACGATTTTCAAATAACAACTTTTGAAATTGAAAACGACAATCTTAATGAAGTTGTTGAAAAAACGGTAATTCAGTTGAATTTCAGTTCTTTCGAATGTGTGGAACCAAATTTAAATTTCGATCTTCCTTTTCTCAATTTTGAAATTTTGAACACAACAACTTTAGACTTTGAAATTGATACATGCAGCAAAGTTGTTGATAATCCAACAAAGGAAGGCGAATTTAGTGAACACGAATTCTTTGGACTTTTTGAAGATGAGTTGTTGAATTCCGAAGGGGTAGATTTAAATCACCATTTTTATTTTGAAATCGATAATTCAAAAGAAGTTTTCAATGATAAGCCTGAATTTCAAATGGGTGAAAATAAACTTGAAGTTCAATCAATTGTTTTATCAATCCCAAAATCATCAAAAATAAAACAACTCATACGATTTTTAATAAAATGACATTCGTTTTTCCAAATCAACATTCAACTTTGAAATCTTTTACGATTTGATTTTCCGAGCTTCAGTTGTGTCTCGCGTATTTGACTAGACAAATGAATCGGTCTTTGGAAGACCGGTTCATTTACTCTTTAACGATATATATTCTGATGTCTTGTAAATAATAATCTTTTTCATGTAAATATAAGACATATTTTCATTTTTATTTTAGTTTTCTCCTTCCACTTGGGTTGACTGTGAAGACACAGTCAAAATTAAGTGTGGAGGGAGTATCATCTTCATTTTTATTTTTTCACGGTAATTTTCAATTTTTCATGTTTAATTTTACATTTTCTTTCCAAAATTTAGAAAAAAAATCTCAAAAACAAATTTTTTTTCCTTTCTAGCATTTTAATTTGCTTTTCAACAAACACTATAGGATAAATATAGGATTTTGGTTATTAAATTGAAATATTTAAAGATTATCTGTCTCAACAAAAATAAAAATCAAGTTTGATTACAAGTAACTATGTTTTAACTACTATATAGGAATATTCATATGTGTTAATTATGAAGTATATCCTAATTGAATATCTTTGTTCAAAAAAGTGGTGAATTTAAAGTAATGGATATAACATTTTTTATCTTCTAAGTTAAATGGTGCTAAGATAATTTTGCGAAACTCTCTCTTAAAAAAACAAAAAAAACAAAAAAATATAAAATATATATATATATATATATATTTGTATATATGTATATATTTTTTATTAACACCTAGAGTCAGGTGTTCACACTTGTGTGTCACTCGCCATGCTATGTACCCTTCTTATGTAAGCCCGAAAGGCAGTGCACGATCGGTATATCTGGCCTCAGTTTATCGGAGTTAGGTTTATGTATATAAAAATTCTTTTATTAATAATTCCTATAGTCGATAGGTGTTCACACTTGTGTGTTCACTCGCTACACTCTGTATTCCCCTCACGTAATCCTGAAAGGCAGCGCATGGGTAATATAACTGGCCTCAGTTTTCTGAGTTAGGCGTATGTAAATATTGTTAATATCAATAAAAATTTCCAAATAAGAGAGAGTAAGCAATTGAAATCCAAGCTTTATTTTGATTTGTTTGATTTGACTTGTTATTGAAAAGAAATGAAAATACCACTTTGAAAAACTTTGATAATCAACTAAGGATCTATTTCGTAGTTATACACTGTGTTATCAACCGAAACAATGAGTTAAACGATAGTCTATTTGTTATGATAACTTGATTTTTGTTGGAAATTTTGACAAGTAAAAGGACTTAAATTTCTTGATAATAACCAAAAAAATTATTTAACTTAATCGTGTCAATTTGAAAGTAAATTCTTCATTTGTAAATATTTTAAAAAACCTGCATTCATCTCTTTGTAAATAAATCTTACATTTAGGAATCCACTGAAAATCTTACATTTTGGATTTTGTGGGTAGTATCCACTGAAAACCCTCACGAGACAACACTCATCCTACTAGGGACACCTAGAAGTTTAACGGCTTGTTGCATACGCTCAATGCAATCGTGATCTCTAGGAAAACAGATTTCTCTTAGTTTTTAGTTTATTCGAGGATGAATAAAAAGATAAGTGTAGGGGTATTTGATGTGCACGTAAATGTGCCTATTTTTACTTCCATATTTTATCGAAATTTAATTAAATAAATGATCATATTGGGTGTTTTAACACGTTTAAACCAAAATTCAAATTATTTTCAAATCGTCGTATATTCATCTTCGTATAGGGGCAAAATGATCATTTTTGTGCATATATTAGTTTGAGAATTTTTACTTTGACATTTTTATGATTTTTTATACAAATATGGATTTAAATGAAAGAGGTTTTCATGAAGAAATATGTATGCACAAGAGTGAAGAGAAACTAATGAAGATGGAAATAATTCATTTCATGTATCATGGAGGACCCCACCTACCCATCTACCTTGATGTACAAATTAGGAGCTAATGCACATGCTAGTGGCCATTAGAGTTTCATGCACACTTAATGGAAGATTATATCATGCTAATGATAACTTGGTGGCCACACTTCCTAAAGGGCATGTTGGGTAGTTCCCAAAAATATGGATTAGGATTTCAAATTTGTATAAATACCCCTTATATTCATGTAATTACTCTCTCCTCTCTTAACCTCCTTTGAGCCTCCATTTTTAGTTAGTTTAGTTTGAGGCTCAAAAATAAATCAAAACTCTTTTTTCTTTTTCATGGCTACTTTGCAATTCTCCTTTATGTAATTTCTTTTTATGCAAAATTCATGCTCTTTATTATTTACATGCTCTCTTTCCTCTTATGTTAGTAGCTTAGTTTCATTTCTCATGCAAGTGGATTAGTTTTTATTTCATTTTAATTAGATCTCTTTTTAATTAGCTTGCCTTTTTTTCTTAGTTTTGTTACATGTTGCAATCTACATTTGTTGATATGATAACAAAATATGAGAGGCTAAACCCCTTCAATTTAGGGGTAATGAAGCTCTCTAATTATGTAGATTCAACACATTTTGATCATTTATGTTCTCTTTTTGTGCTTATTGGAAAGTTGCATGTTGAAGTAATTTTATTAATGAATTTGATAATCTATGATGTTACTCACATATAGGCTATGCTTACTCAAATAAACACAATTGACATCATCATCTAACTAATTGATGATGGTAATGAAGTGAATGTTGAAATCAAAATTTTATGGTCTATACTTCTAATCAATAGTTAATAGGCCATGCTTAAAATAGATTTTATTTTCAATTTTATTTTCAATTTTATTACAATTTTCATGAGAGTTAAGAAGTGGTTTAATGGTTGTGTTATAGTTTAATAGTTTATATTGGGCTAATTAATAGCACAAATATTCCATACTTATGATAAACTCATCAATTAAACTCACTAATGACCAAAAAAGAGATCGCAATTTCATGTTGTTTTGATTTATGTGATCAAGAGTGTGGATTTATCTCTAAATTGACTTCTACTCTCATATTTGTATCCATTTTCTTTTGTTAGTTTATTTACATTTTCATTTTTAGCTTAACATTACTTTCAACTTTGGTTAATTTGATTGAATAGAAATTTTAAAATCTAAACAATTCCCTGTGGATCGACCCGTACTCGCCATGTACTAGAATTGTACGTCATGCGCTTGCGGTTATTTTTAATATAAATTACATCGGCTATTTTCCAATCCGATGGAAATTTAACCATTTCGAACGATTTTAAATCCGAAATTTGGGTTTCAGAAATATTTTGTATTTAAGGACTTAATTTCTATTTTTATTTCAACCTAACTTTTTATCTCTTTCCAAGATTATTTATTTATATTTATTATTATTTTAAAGTTATTTATTTTTATTTTAAAATTGTTTTAAAGGTTATGTAATTTTATTTAATATCATATTAAAAGTTATCAATTTATATTTTATACTGCTTCAAGGTTATTTATCAATGTTTCAAATATTTTGAATAGTTAATTATTTAAAATTATCAATATGGTTTGAAATTGATAATAATGATTAATAATAATATTTTGGAAATTTATTATTATTATTTATAATAATGGTAAAGATTAACGATTGTTTTGTTTATAATGTTTTGAATTATTAAATATTATATTTAAGATGTTCAAAGTTAATAATTATTATTTATTATAATTACTATTATACAATAATAGCGTTTTAAGTAAATAATTAGGATTTATTTATAATGTTTTCGAGATTCATAAATAGAATTTTATAAACAGACTTAGAGTTTTTTAGGGAAGTTTATAAAATGGTTTAAAGACTTAAGGATATTATTTACAAGGTGAAAGTGTTTTATAAACAGTTAGATATTTATAAACAAATTTTGGAAATGGATTTATAGATTTATAAGAAGAGTTTTATAAATAGTTGTATTGATTTATAAAGGGTTTATAAATGTTTTGGAATTTATAAAAGAGTTTATAATTGGAAATAGATGTTGGTTTTACGAGGGATTTTCTATAAAGAGCTTATAAACGGTTTCTGAGATTTATAAAAAATAGTTTTATAAATGGTTTTTTTGAGATTATAAGGAATTTATAAATGATTTTGGAATTGTATAAAAAGGAAATCTTCCTCTGTTTTGTGAATATACTTATACCGTGGAGATAAGTGTATAGATATTTTCCATGTATTGGAATATAAGGGTCTGTGAATGAATCCTTGTAAAAGTATCTTGATACAAGTATTTACAAAGTGGTTTTAATTAATGAAAAGATTAATTAAGGAGGCTAGTGGTTACTTATGTGCTTAACCAATATTTGTTTTACCTATGGAATTAAATCCCAGATTTGGATGTGTGTTTGTTGATAGTTAAATAACCGACTATCAAATCTTAGCCTAAATATGCAATCCTTCTTAATTTTGGTGGTACGGAAATATTCCCTACTTAACACCGAAGAATTTTAACTCTGGAAATATCTAGGAGAAACACAGAAATTATAAGGTATAGTTACCATCGATGGTGCTATACTGTACATATAAACTCGTTTTGTTCTTCAAGGATAAATGATGAGGAGATGCGTCCACTTAAACGGTTAGGGGGTGATCCACACTATTATGTATTGTCTGATTATTTCCTAAAGAACTAGTACTGAGCATTCCAGAAAATCGACGATTGATTTTTGGAGTGGTAGGGAAGCGGAAGAGTGTACTCGTAAGAGATAACTCGAAAAATGTAACCACTCCGAACACCGAATAATTTTAGTCATTCGAATTTGGAATGTTTAATTAATTTTAAATATTGAAAAGTTATTTTTATAAGTTAAATAACTTGAATTTCAAATATAGCAATTTATTTGAGAATTTAATTGTTGGATTTAATTTTTGGAATTGCTTAAATAATTAAATCCTGAATTTAATATGATTAAAAATGATTTCGAAAGTTGATTTAAATTCTATTTAAACAAGAATGAAGATAGTAAACTTTTGATTTAGATTTAAAAGTGATTTATTTGGTTTTAATAATAACACGTTTTAACTAACGTGTAAAAAAATAGCTTTCTGGAGCATTGTCTCGGATTTTGATGAAACTAGTTTCACTGAATCTATAATTGATTATTGTATGCTATCGAATTGCATGGCGATTGGACGTATAGTTTGACCATGTGAGATTGAAACGCGTAGAAATTAAATTTAGAAATTCATATAATAATTGGGTTTGAAAAGCCATCTTCTGCATATGATCGAATTAGGCCTCGAGACTAGTTCCAATGTATTTGGGATATGGGTATAACATATAGAACGCTAGGTAGCACGTCTCGTTTGGAGTTCGAGATTTTTCAACTTTTTATAGTTGGATATTTCCGTGTGTGTGTATATATATATAATTCCCATACTCTAACCATACATCAGCCCAAACCAGGAACCATGCTTCCATCACGTTCTGTCATACCCCCTTCTTTATAAATTGCGTTCGAATCAAAGAATTAGGTTCGTTTTCTTTTCCTTATTAAATTCAAATCCTCAAAATCCAATGGCCGTGGGTTACCGGAGCCACTCGAAGCAAGATCTGGCGAGGGTGTCAACTAACAAAAGGTTCTTGACATCAAGACGAGCTGTTGATTTTATTTACATATATATATGCTGATATATATGAGCTGTGATGCAGGTGGACAGGTTGGAGGAATCCAATGGGATTCCTCGCTATGATTGAATTGATTTCAATAGTATTTCAGTTATATGAATTATTGGATAATAAACCTGATTTTTGGCAATATGGGGTATGGCATTGTTTTATGCTCAACTCAAACCCCGGTAGTGATAGAAAATCAATATTGATATTGGTTAAGCGTTTGTAAGCTATTTGCCCCAAATTGGTATTCTAAAAATACTATAAATTTCCAATTGAGTTGGAAATGGGTTTTGACACAGGAAATGATTTTAAATCCGAAATTTGGGTTTTAAAAATATTTTGTTTTAAAGGACTTAATTTCTATTTTATTTCAACCTAATTTTCTATCTTTTTCCAAGATTGTTTATTTATATTTAATATTGTTTTAAAGTTATTTATTTTTATTTTAATATTGTTTTAAAGGTTATTTATTTTTATTAATACCACTTTAAAAGTTATTAATTTATATTTTATATCGCTTCAAGGTTATTTATCAATATTTTTAATATTTTTAATAGTTAATTATTTAAAATTATTAATATGGTTTGAAATTAATAATAATGATTATTAATTATATTTTGGAAATTTATTATTATTATTTATAATAATGGTAGATTAACGATTGTTTTATTTATTATGTTTTGAATTATAAATTATTATTTTTAAGATGTTGAATGTTAATAATTATTACTTATTATAATTACTATTATATAATAATGTTTTAGGTAAATAATTAGGATTCGTTTATAATGTCTTCGAGATTCATAAACAGAGTTTTATAGAAAGACCTGGATTTTTTAGGGAACTTTATAAAATGGTTTGAAGACTTAATGGAGATTATTTACAAGGTGAAAGAGTTTTATAAACGGTTAGATATTTATAAATGAACTTTGGAAAAGAGTTTATAGATTTATAAGAAGTGTTTTGTAAATAGTTGTATGGATTTGTAAAGGGTTTATAAATGTTTTAGAATTTATAAAAGAATTTATAATTGGAAATAGAGGTTGGTTTTACAAGGGATTTTCTATAAAGAGTCTATAAACGGTTTCAAAGATTTATAAAATAGTTTTATAAATGGTTTCTTTGAGATTTACAAGAATTTGTAAATGATTTTAGAATAGTATAAAAAGGAAATCTTTCTCCGTTTTGTGAATATACTTATACCGTGGAGATTAGTTTGTAGATATTTTCCAAGTATCGAAATATAAGGGTCTATGAATGAATCTTGGTAAAAGTATCTTGATACAAGTATTTACAAAATGGTTTTAATTAATGAAAAGATTAATTAAGAAGGCTAGTGGTTACTTATATGCTTAACCAATGTTTGTTTTCCTTATGGAATTAAATCCCTGATTTGGATGTGTGTTTGTTGATAGTTAAATAACCGACTATCAAATCTTGGCCTAAATATGTAATCCTTCTTAATTTTTATGGTACGGAAATATTCCCTACTTAACACCGAATGGTTTTAACTCTGGAAATATCTAGAAGAAACACGAGAATTATATGGTACAGTTACCGTCGGTGGTGCTACACTGTACGTATAAACTCGTTTTGTTTTTCTAGGACAAATGATGAGGAGATGCGTCCACTTAAATGGCTAGGGGGTGATCCCCGCTCTTATGTATTGTCTGATTATTTCCTAAAGAATCGGTATTGAGCATTCCGGAAAATCGATGATTGGTTTTTGGAGCGCTAGGGAAGCGGAAGAGTGTACTCGTAAGAGATGACTCGAAAACCGTAACCACTCTGAAACCATATACGTTTCTATGGAGGAGTTTCGTGATATATTGAGATATTGGAATCCATTTGTGGTTCCAAAATCTGTTGGGGTATGGTAATCTATGTGTGATTTCAAGATCTATTTGAGATATGGGAATCAGTGTGCGATCCCAAGACCTGTTGGGGTATTGGAATTCATGTGGAATTCCATGATCTATTTCTATGGCGGTGCGTGAGATGGAATGCCGGATGTAGCCTCATCAGCGGAAATGACTAAACCCAGAGTTATGAGGCATAGCCAGTAGGGTTGGCAAATCCATAGGGTGCAGTTGGCTCCAACTAGACGTTGCTTACAGTTGTTATGCATACATGGGGCGATGCACTCGGTCTTGAGACCAGCTATGTTTTTTCTTATGGTACATCACTAGGGATGTATGCTGCTTTGGAAGGATATCTCTGATCCTTTTGCAGGAGGACCATTCTTGAAGTATTGACGGCGCCTCCTTGGAATCCTACACAACTAAAGAACGTGCCTTATCGGTTTTTGATTATCTACCTAGTATTGTTGTGATGTACACTCACGAGCATTACAACTACTTGATTTTTATTATTTTAACCCTTAGACATTATTATAATATTAGAGGATTTTCTATTAAAATGTTTTGGTTATCGTAAGGTAAAAACCCGTCCGTGTTTATGTGCGGCGTGGTCTTACGGGATAGTTTTGATTTCAAAGGTTTTTGTACTTAAAAATCCAATTAGTGTGTTTTCTCATGCTGGTTTTCCAAACTGACTCGGGTGTTATCTATTACTTAAATAGGAAAAGAGAAACCACATCATTTATATGATGCCACCTGTCCTCTTTTAAATTCGATTGTTATCTGCACTATACCTTTTTTAATCGGTAATCAACTCCTTCTCCCCACCCGTCAGTTTTATTACCAGATTATTCCCAGAAAGCTATCACTTTTTCTTCTCCCCTCCACTATTCTTCTCCCTCTAACTACTCTTACCCAAATCTGTCCACAACGGTAATGCTCTGCGGTTGCTTCAGTCCCGTAGTCGATTTGGGGATTTAAGTGCAAATAGGTCAGTACTTTGTTACTTTTTTTTACTCTAATTAAGGATTTCAAATTCAGTCGAACGCAGTTGACAGGATATGGGGTAGAACAATATTTGATTCTTTATATTCCATAACGACTACATAAATGTTCATCAGAACTACTTTTCTTTCATTTTATGGTTGTACTCACTGTAGTTGAATTGGATTTTCGATTACGTGGAAAGTTGAACGCATTTGACAGAATATGGGGTAGAACCGTATTTGATTCATTATATTCCTAAAAAACGCCTAAATTTTCATCGGAACTTCTTTTCTTCCAGTTTATGGGTGTATTGACAGTTTTATTTACTGCTATGTTTCCAAGGTAAGAAGTATGTTGTACATGCTACTTTGACGAAGATTAGGACATCAGCTAAATAGAGTTATCTCTCCTGCCCGCTTTGCAGGAAGACTGTAACAAAGGAAGCAACCTGTTTTACATGCTCGAAATGCAACAATGCTATTGCCAAGCCAGTTAATAGCTCTGCCTACTCCAATGTGATGTATACTTTACACTCACTTACTAGAAACTTGAGGCGAATAAGTATCAATTAGCAATGGAAGTTTTTTTACTATACTGGTTGTTACCTGAAGGTTTGACCAAGTAACTAGGCACTCGGCACTTACATTCTAGAGTGATCGGCATACATGGATCGGCATACCTGGATCATTCGGCATACATGGATCGGCATCCACACTTCGTTCGGCATGGTAGAAGCGTTCGGCGTACCTGGATCGTTCGACGTACCTAGATCGTTCGGCATGGCAGAGCATTCGACATATGGAGTTGATCGGCGTATAGAGATGTCTGACATCAGTCTGGTCGGCATCGATGGTTCGACATCAATCTGATCGGCATCAATGGATCGACATCAATGGTTCAGCATCAATCTGATCGGCATTGATGGTTCGGCATCAGTTTGTTCGGCATCGATGGTTCGGCATCAGTCTGTCCGGCATCGATTGTTCGGCATCAATCTGATCGGCATCAATGGTTCGGCATCAATGGTTCGGCATCAATCTGATCGGCATCGATGGTTCGGCATCAGTCGGTTCGGCATCGATGGTTCGACATTAGTATGTTCGGCATCGATGGTTCGGCATCAGTCTATTCGGCATCCATGGTTCGACATCAGTCTGTTCGGCATCGATGGTTCAATATCAGTCTGTTCGGCATCGATGGTTCGACATCAGTCTGTTCGGCATCGGTGGTTCGGCACCTAGAACTCACTCTTTTTGGGCTGAGGTAATCGGCTGCCAGGCCCACCAGGGGAGTCCAACCCATCTTTGTCTATATATAGAGAGGCAAGGGCACAGTGAAAGGGACCTTTTTTCGAGAACACTAGGGAGACTCTGCCGCTTTCAAGACTCATTCTCTTTACTTAGCAATTGTATTCAAGTAGTTGGTATACGAATTGTATCTGTAATCAATTATCAAGTAAAGCAATAAAGGTTAACCTCAAAGTGGACGTAGGCAGTTACGCCGAACCACTATAAATCTGGTGTTCTCGTCTTTGCACTCAATTTAGCATATTGTTCTTTGTTTAAATTTACTTTCATCATTTATCTCTCTACACAGTCTTTCTCAATGAAGTTAGTGACCAATTTTGGTGCTAACACTTTGGTGCTTTCACTGAGAATCGAATTCTCAGACCTCAAGGATCTGCTTTGAAGCTCTTGGATTGAATAAATCCCCCAAAGAAGATCCGATTCATTCGTAGGACGTCTGTTGATTCTACTCAGAGTTTATACCAATAACTCTATAATGGCAAGACCACGTACCAGATCAGCCTCTCATAATGCGGACGCCCACGAGACTGCTAGCGTACAACAAGCAGGGCCTAGCAATCAGCAAGTAAATCTAGGTGCAGGGAACCGCCAGTTGTCACCAGAATAGAGTTCAATGACTTGATGAGAGAACTCAGGGAAAGCAGGAGACAACTCGGAGAGCAGATGCAAGCTAATGCCAACCTCATGGCACAACTCACTCAACAACAGCATCAGAATGCTGGGGGCAATCCAGCTCCTTACTCTTCATCCGACAGCTCAACTTCATCCGATGAACCTCCCAGGCATAGACGCCGCAAGACTGAAACTACGCAGGCAGGTGCTGCTGTCCGAACAGCCGGGGACCATTTACACCTCGGAGACCGTGACCAAGCCGGAACTGGAAACTTAGGAGCTAGAGTGCAGGTGGAGGCTGGACGCCCGGCTCACCAAGATGCTAATGATATCGAACCTCAAGACGCATGTTTGGCAGATCGCCAGCAGAGGAGGTATCAGCCTGATCAATCCCATCGGACAGACTCCAACCTTCCACCTTCCATACAAACCCTAGACCTGACAGCTATGTTCAAACAGTTGATGAAAGAGAATCAAGGCTTATCAAACGACGATTGGGGAGTGTCGAGAAGTCATACTCTGTTCACAGACGTTGTTCTACAGGCGGAGTACCCCAGGAAGTTCAGCATGCCAACTATCCCGGCTTATGAAGGAAAGTCTGATCCCAGGCAGCATGTGATGAGGTACGAATAGATGATGGATTCAGCTAGAGCGAATGATGCAACCAAGTGCAGGTTCTTTCCAATAACTCTATCTAGGATCGCTACCATGTAGTTCACCCGACTTCCTCCGCGGTCCGTATCCAGTTTCGAGGAGTTGGCAAAGAAATTTATAGAACAGTTCAGGATACATACTACTCGTCCAAAGGACGTGATGTCTCTATCAAGTGTAATCCAAGCTCCTGGGGAGTCGTTGAAGGAGTATTTACAGAGATTCCATGTTGCGACTACTGAAGTCAGTAATCCTAATGATCATGCAATTCTTATGGCTGTGATGCGAGGTGTGGATCCTGATTCAGAGTTTGGAGATTGGTTGGCAGGAAAACCTCCGACTATGCTAGAACGTTTTTACTCAAAGGAACATCAGTTCATAAGAAGAGAGGAAGCCAGGTGGATAAGGCGAGATAAGGCACCGGGGCCTGTTCAGGAGTCCGTAAAAAGCAACATTGCTGTGAAGCAGTCAGAAGACAACTCGGGGAAAGTTCTAGTCAATGTCCAGAACAAGCCAGGGCAATCTAAGGAATCCGGAGGAAGAAATCAGGGGAAGAAGAGAGAATCAGGGAAATGGAAGCCGAGAATTCCGACCTACAATGAGTACACCCCACTGAATGCGTCTCTCGAGAACATTTACCTATCAACCTGCAATACCTTTAAGTACAGAAAGCCACGTCCAAAGGAGTCAACCGAAGAACAAAAGCATACCGGGAAGTACTGCCGCTTTCATGAGACTTATGGGCACAATACTGAAGAGTGCAGACACCTACACGAAGCTATAGAGAAGTTGATTAGGCAGAAAAAGTTACAGGAGTTTGTGAAGAATCCGCAGGAAGGTTGACAGGGAACATCCAATCCAGGTCGTGCACCAGCTCCGCATCATCCCAAGGAGCCTGCCCGGACCGTGGGCAGACTAGTCATAAACACGATCATCGGCGGACCTCACCCTGCAGATAAGAACTGGCAAGAGATGGAACGGTATGCTAATTCCCTGAGGCATGCGGACCTCGAGTGTTGTTCCAACGTAGAGGATGGGACCCCTGCTAAGCAGCTGCGCATGATGACATACGATATAGTGTTCAGGAGCAGAGATGCTGACCAAGTGGAGGCTCCTACCATTGACCCGATGGTCATATCCGCGACAATCGGGTCGGCTTATGTAAAGAGAATTTTGATTGATTGTGGAAGTTATGTCTCTTCAAGAAGGCTTATGATCAAATGAAGATGGAGACGAAGGATTTGAAGCCATCTAAAGCTCGTATACATGGCTTTAATGGCGCCGCGACCGATGTAGTGGGATATGTTGAGTTTCCAGTTGAACTGGGACAAGGTGAACGTAGAAGGGTGCGAATCCTACCTTTCGTAATTTTGGATGTGGATTCTCCGTACAATGTGTTTTTGGGCCGACCGGCCCTGGTTGAGTTTAGGGCAGCATTAGCCCCATGGTGTTTGACTTTGAAATTTCCGATTGACAAAGGAGTAGGTGTTGTTCATGGCGACCAGGCGACCGGTCCCGCATGTTATGTGGCTAAGCTCCGAGAGGCCCAGCGGAGAGAGAAAGGAAAGGTTGCGTACAATCCCGTCCGCATCCATAATACCGACAATTGACAAATAACGCCCGAGTCCTGGCTCGGGCAAAATCCTCGGATCTATAGAGACATAGATCCGAGAGACGATGATGAGGAACCCAGGGAAGAAAAGGCAGCACCGGCTGAATTGACAATTGACATTTCAGTCAGCCGAGACGATCCGTCGTGAGTACTGAAGATTGGATCACAACTCAGCCCCTCAATGACTGAAGATCTCAGTGATTCCTCCGAGCGAATCTCGATGTTTTCGCTTGGACACATTCCAACATGTGTGGTATTTCTCCTGCTATTGCGATTCATATGTTGAACATAGACCCGAAGTACGTCCCAGTTAAACAAAAGAGGAGAGGAATGGACCCGGAGAGGTCCGCTGCTCTCAGAGAGGAGGTGGACAAACTCAAAGCCAGTGGGTTCGTTCGCGACCCCCTCTACCCTGAATGGGTATCAAACCTCATGCTGGTGAAAAAAGCGAATGGGAAATGGAGAACCTGCGTAGATTATTCCGATTTGAACAAAGCATGCCCCAAGGACAGTTTCCCATTGCCTAGGATTGATCAGTTGGTCGACTCCACTGCAGGACACGAGTTGTTGTCATTCATGGATGCGTACTCGGGATACAATCAGATCGCGATGCATATTCCGAACCAGGAACACACCAGTTTCGTCAGAGACGTTGGCCTATATTGCTATGTAGTAATGCCTTTCGGATTAAAAAACGCGGGAGCGACCTATCAGCGTTTGGTGAATCGAATGTTCAAAGACCAGATTGGTAGAACGATGGAAGTCTATGTGGATGACATGCTCGTGAAGTCACGACAGTCAAACGACCACATTCGAGACTTAGCAGAGATGTTCGATATACTCAGATATTATGGGATGAAGATCAGCCCTCTGAAGTGTTCCTTCGGCGTTGCGTCGGGGAAGTTTTTGGGATTCATTGTTAATGCCAGGGGAATTGAAGCTAACCCGGAAAAGATTCAAGCTATTCAAGATGTGCGAGTGCCCAGAACTATAAAACAGGTGCAAAGCTTGAATGGAAAGGTGGCTGTGCTGAGTCGATTTATATCCCGAGCCACGGACAAGTGCATTCCCTTCTTCGATATAATAAAGAAAGGGAAGAGGAATTTTGAATGGACATCCAACTGTGAGGAAGCGTTCCGAGATCTGGTGAGGCATTTGGAGAGTCCTCCAGTGCTGTCGAAACCAGTAGACCACGAGATGTTGTACGTATACTTGGCCGTATCCCCGCATGCTATAAGTGCGGCTTTGGTCCGCGAGGAGGACCAAGTCCAAAAGCCGGTGTATTACGTTAGCAAACGTTTAACGGGGGCAGAAAGAAATTACCCTAAAATTGAGAAATTAGCCTATTGCTTGGTGATTGCATCACGTAAGCTGCGTCCATACTTTCAAGCTCACTCAGTCGGTGTCTATACCGATCAGCCCTTACGGCAGGTACTCCAACGACCAGAAACTTCTGGAAGGATGTTAAAATGGAATATCGAGTTGAGTCAGTTTGATATTACCTACCTGCCACGAAGAGCCATACAAGGGCAAGCATTAGCAGATTTCATCGCTGAGTTTACTGTATCTGACGAACCAGATGGTCATAGTGTCATTCCCCCCATTCGATGGAAATTGTACACCGATGGGGCATCAAACGACCGTTTCTCCGGAGCTGGTGTAGTTCTCGTGACTCCAGAAAATTGATCGATTTGTTACGCTTTGAAGCTCAATTTCCCGGCTACGAATAATGAAGCAGAATATAAATCACTGATTGCTGGCTTAAAGCTCGTTGGAGAACTCAGGGTTAAATCAGTTGAAATCTTTTGTGACTCGCAGCTGGTGGTGTACCAAGTGTGAGGAGACTACCAAGCAAGGGGACAAAAGCTTGCTCCATACCTTGCTCTGGTTCAGGAACTATTGGCGAACTTCGAACATTATGACATTTCGCATGTCCCGCGTGAACAAAACCACGAAGCCGACTCGTTAGCCAAATTCGCAAGCATTGGCGATGCGCAGCAAATGGGATTAGTTCCCGTTGAAACCTTACACACTTCAAGCATAGATGTGATGAAAGTCGATTTTGCGTTGGAAACGGAAATCGAGGAGGAGTCGTGGATAACCCCATTCAAACAATACCTGCTAAACGGGACTTTGCCCGAAAGAAGAAGCGAAAGACGATGGGTCATTCACAAAGCCGCGAGATATGTGATGCAGGGAGGAGTAATGTATCGGAGAGGGTTCTCGGTCCCTTTACTACGATGTATTGCCCATGATGAGGCAAAGCGGGTCTTGGAGGAGGTTCATGAAGGAGAATGTGGCGACCATACTGGGGGGCAGACACTAGCAAAAAAGATCCTCCGCTACGGATACTATTGGCCAACTGTGAATCGGGATGCTACAGATTATGCAAGAAAATGTGACAAGTGTCAAAGATATGCGAAAATCCCGAGAGCTCCACCAACAGAACTCACACAAATGGTTAGTCCCTGGCCGTTTGCAATCTGGGGAATCGACATAATCGGTTCTTTGCCTATATCCAAAGGTGGTGCAAAATACGCGATAGTTGCGGTCGACTATTTCACAAAATGGGCCGAGGCAGAGCCTTTAGCCACAATCACCTCTAAGAAGGTCATTAATTTCGTTGTACGAAACATTATATGCCGCTTTGGCCTCCCGCGAACCATCATTACGAACAACGGAACGCAGTTTGAAAGCAGGGAATTCAAAGATTTCTGTTTAAAGTACGGCGTTGAGAAAAAGTTCGCCGCCGTTGCACATCCGAAAGCTAACGGACAAGTCGAGGCCGTGAACAAAATAATCAAGTCCATATTGAAGAAGCGTTTGGAAAAAGCCGGAGGCAAGTGGGTAGATGAACTCCCAACAGCGCTATGGGCTTATAGAACTACCCACAAGTCCGCGACTAGCCACACTCCATTTGCATTGGCATACGGCTCGGAAGCTGTTATACCAGTGGAGCTTGAAGTTCCATTGCATCGAGTGACATATTATGATCCTAAGACGAATCAGGATATCTTGTTGGAATCACTGGACTGCATCGATGAAAAACGTGAAGAGGCTGAATTAAGGGCGGCAGCATATAGGCACCGAGTCAAGCGATATTACGATGACAAAGTCCGCCCAAGAATCTTTGATGTGGTTGATCTCGTTTTGAAACGGGTTTTCCCGGTACCATCACGTATGAATCCCAATTGGGAAGGTCCGTATGTCGTTGAACGGAAGCTTGGAGAGGGAACATTCAAGATAACGACCGTTGATGGCGTGACACTCCCCCGAGCGTGGAACAGTAAACATTTACGACCCTGTTATATTTAGCATTTTTCTTTTTTGTTTTAGATGCAATTGTTTCCCGTATGTTTACATTCCATTGATTCTTAGTTTCCTTTTTAGCATGTAATCGAAAGATTTAGTTTGTTTTCATTAATAAAGGCTTGAAGCCATCCTTTCTATGAATTATTGATGTTTCTGAGCCTTATAGTCCGGTGACAAACAACTGAAGTTGTATTATTCTGCCTGACATACGAACTCGCATAAACGACTTGAGTCTCCGAGTCCCCTGAATACGGACCGGAGTACTCTAAGTCCCCGGAGCGCAGACTAGAGTATAAACGAATTGAATCTCCGAGTCCCCTGAATGCGGACCGGAGTACTCTAAGTCCCCGGAGCGCGGACTAGAGTATAAACGAATTGAATCTTCGTGTCCCCTGAATGCGGACCGGAGTACTCTAAGTCCCCGGAGTGCGGACTAGAGTATAAACAAATTGAATCTCCGAGTCCCCTGAATGCGGACCGGAGTACTCTAAGTCCCCGGAGCGCGGACTAAAGTATAAACGAATTGAATCTCCGAGTCCCCTGAATGCGGACCGGAGTACTCTAAGTCCCCGGAGCGTGGACTAGAGTATAAACGACAACAATCTCTGAGTCCCCTGAGTGCGGACCGGAGTACTCTAAGTCCCCAAAGCACGGACTAGAGTATAAACGACTTCAATCTCCGAGTCCCCTGAATGCAGACCGAATTACTCTAAGTCCCCGGAGCGCGGATTAGAAAATATTCTAAGTACTAAAAATGTGAAACGAGAAATGTACAATTCCAAAGAATGTCCGAACAATGTAAGAATGGATTGGGAATTTATGCAACTCATAAGAACTTGAGTTTTGACCACAGTTATACAGAAAGCTAAAAAGCAAAAAATCATTCAAATGACAAAGAAACTAAACTTTATTCAATAATCCAAAATGGGGTTATACAACCACTCCTCCAAAACTTGGAGTCAAAAATCTATCTACATAAACTACGAAAATGAAAACATAAAAGTAGTTACAGGACCTAAGCAAAATCTCGTTGAACGAGTATAGTGGCTATTTCTTCGGCTTCTTTTTCTTGTCCTCCTTTGTTTTCTCAGATGACTCCTCTCCCTCACGCTTCCTCTTGGACTTTTTGCTTGCCAAAGAAGTAGAGTCAGGAGTGGGAGGAGGAACATCCAGTGGTTTGGATTTGCCGGGAAGGATGACTTTCAGAGGCCTATTCAGCGGGTCGGTGAGTTCTAGTACTTGAGACTCGACCTTGATCTCGACCTTCTTCTTCTTCTCTTCCGCGAGTCGCTCCTTCATACTCACCTTCGAAGTGTGTTCAAAGGTGCCCGTGATTTCAATTTCATAACTCCCTTCAACGGGAGATGAAGTGTCAGACTTATCATCATCTAGCGCCCCGATCACTTGAGCATCAGGACCGGGAATTATTCCCGTGTGAGTAGCATCGCTTGTTTTCCCCATCTCCTCCTTGTCGTCATCGCTCCTCGAAGTCGGTTCGGGATCAGAGCGGCCTATATAAAAACATAAAGAACGAACATTAGAACCAATAACCGATCGCAAAAAGCGACAGATCTTTGCACTTCTAGAAGAAGAGTTTTATACCGATTTCTTGCTGGCTTTCAGCTGTGCGTGGAGTTTCACCCTCTAGAATGGGAGATAGCACGTGAATGCCGAGACCGGGGTCTTTCGGATCATAGCCGGCATGCTGCTCGAATGGGTCAAGTGCTGGCCGATCGGCCGATTGAGTAGAAGGAGGAGCTACAGCTTCGGTTCCAGATGGACCAGCTTTGTCATCTTTCTCTTTTGACGGAGGAGAGCCTTTACCAAAGAGAGCCATAGCCGCAGACAAGTCCGATAGCTCATTCCCCCTGAGAAATTCTTTCACTAAAGCCTCCTCGTCGACCTCCTTGGTGCCCGACTCCACTTGTCTAATCTTTACTAAAGTCTCCCAAGCCTCGGCTAGAGATTCAAGATAGCCCTCGCCCAAGAAAGTCAAGTCCCGGTGCATGAGGACGCGGGCGATGTATTCAGCAATCAGCGGGTCAAACATACACTTGACCTCTTCTTTGCCGGCCTCTGCAGCTGCTTCAAGACGGGAGTCGATCTTCTCGGAAGCTAGTCTCTTGCCCTCCTCACGGGCTTCGTCCTTCATCGTCTCAACCTTAGAAAGCTCATCATCGAGCTTTGCTTTTAAGAGCCGTGTAGCAACAATTTCGTTGCAATATCGTTGGGACTCTTCTTGAGCGGCTATCTTCTCTTCTTTCTCCTTAGAGAATAGCTCTTTCAACTCTTTGACTTGCAGGGCGAGTGCATCCCTTTCTTTCTGAATAGAATCTTTTTCTAAAGCCAGGGCCCCACTGCATTGAACCGCTTCGTCAAGTTCCTTTTTATGGGTCGTCTCTAGACGAGCGACGGTCTCGGCAGTGTCTTTTGCACCTTGTTCTGCAGCCTCAAGCTTGGACTTATACGAAGCGAGCTCTTTATCTTGATTTTTGATGATGTCCTTGTCGAAGATAGCTTCAATCTTCAAGCGGTCAATTTCTTGTTGGCGCTCAACGGAGATTTCCGAGACTTTTTCGACTAAATGAACAAACGCGTCATGTTGGACATAGACATCGTTGTTGCAAGCGATGGCACTCTGCTTGACATGCCCTGGAATATGATGAATTGCTGGAAGGAACTTCAGGCCATCAAAGTAGATTTTGGGAAATTTGACTTTAAGTTCGGCCAGCTTCTCCGATATTGTTGGGTCTACCGCAGGAGCAGGGGGAGGAGGCTTTGAAAGTTCTGTTCTCTTACGATGTTCCCGAGATTGCCATGTGCTTGAAGAGCCAGAATGTTGATCTCGGGATACATCGGGTTGAGACCCCTTCAGCGAAGACTTTTCTCAGCTTTGCTCTGTTTGAGAAGGAGGATCGCGAGAGTATGAAGATTGGGAGTGTGATTTCTTTCGATAAGATGACTCTCGGGGACGGTTGTCTTGATCTCCGTAATCATCCCTGTCCCGGCGTTTACCGGAGCCCGAGTCCCGGCCAGGATGGTGAAATATAGAAGAGCCGTGGAGGCGATCGAATCCGTGGGAGCATCCCATGTCACCTACATAGAATAAAAATAACAACGAGTTAGGAAGAATCGGGGTAATGGCAAAAATTGAAGTGTATTGTGAAGTGCATGTGTGTGTGTGTGTCCTAGTGTTCCCCCCGACGGACCAGTTCCTTTATCTTTACTAATTGGAGTATTATCTCCCTGGACTCGGGCTTGAATTCCTGTACCGCCTCTAGCGGGCGAATGAAGATTGAGGGCCTCTGGATCGTTGAAACCGTAGTTGAGTAAATCGTCAGGAATGGTAAGGTTCGACAGGCCCTTCAGAGAACTTTCTAAGTGCTCCGAGGAAGTTTCTTTTTCCGTTGGCATATGGGTAACTTTAGAAGTTCCGCCCACAGTTTTCTTCCTCAGATTGCACGTCAATTTCTTCTCTCCCTTCGAAGGGGAAGACAACGTCTCTATGTCATGAACTTCAACCGCCAGTTCCCAAGACGGACTAATATTCTCGCCCTGTACTTCGGGCGTCTCAGTCTCCTTAATTTCCCCCTCTTCCAGTGCATCAGGAGCATTGCGTGCTGAAGACTCGGCTTGTTTTTTCCCTTTACCAGAGCCAGGCCTGGGAATGGTGATGCCTTGAGGAAGGCTTATCTAACGTCCTTCTGCCAACAGTCCGAGCCTTGTAAGTGATTCATTCGAAATGAGATTTCTAATGTCCCGTTCTTCGGCGGGGAGGGCTCGAATGGCGTCGACGGCATCAAAATATCCGCGGCCGTTAGGACGTGGGCTAATACCTGAAAAGATGGATAAAGTTTAGAAAAGGTACGGCTTCGACTAAACATGAGTAACAGACCAAGAAAAAGGCTTACTTCCTTCAACCCATCTACTCGCAAAGCCGGGAGGACAGTGCACATAAAAACATTCCTGTTTATACAAGGCGAACTTGGTCCACGCCCCGGTTAAGATTTGACATTTGTTATGCGGCTCGAGAAACATGAATGATGGGCTATCCTTCCGCTTCTTGATGCAATATATGTATCGGATATCGCCCGGAGTTGGGAGCCTAGAGAAGATATTCATGAAGAGGATGCAGGTACCGTAGAGGAATGCATGGCCATTCAGGTGCAGTTGCGATGGGGCAATGTCAATATATTGCAGCACATCCCGAAGAAACAAGTTGAACGGTGGCACACTGCCAACCCAGCACATGAATTTATTACAAGCAGTGTATCCGACTGGGGGCAAGTGTGGATGATCATGCCCCGATGGAACTAGCACGTCATCAAACGGTATTCTGTGGACAGATCATATCCAACAGAGTGTGCTTTCATTGATCTTTGAAGCATGTGAATCGACATGGTTGTCCAAGAGAATTGCTGCCTCCAGAGCATCGGGAGCTAAGTCATGTGCAGGGGAAGTTGATGGGTTTGAAGTATCTGCGACTTCTTGTCGGGAGGACAGCCCAGGCCTGTCTGAAATCGTGGCGGAGCTAGATTTTCTAGACATCGCTGATAAGGAATGAATCTAGCAATGTACCTGTTCGAACTATACTTAAAAAATAATCGACGTTAGACTTAACAATGCGAATATTCCCCCCGTGTAGTGTGTGAACTAGTGCGATCATTCAGGTATAAACGCTGAGAAATTATAAGTCATAGAATTGATGGTATGAAGTTGAGCTTTGAACTGTCGTCTTCGAAGACCGTCATTGCTGACCGTCTCCGGAAACCAGCATTGCAATGTTTTCAATCATTGAACTCGGACATTGGCACTGCATGTTAAAAGATTTAATCTGTTTGTATTGGTTTAAGTTCAGGCTTGTGATTATTGAAACTAAGAAGTTATCAGTCCAGATTAGTTCGATATGCTAGTGTGCTTAGGTCCTTGTCCTTGTGTTTGTTATATGATTAGGCAAGGTGAATAAGAGTTCGGCTTAGGTTCTGTTCGGCTTATGTTCGGCTTAAGTTCTGATCGACTTAAGTTCTGTTCGGCTTAAGTTCTGTTCGGCTTAAGTTCTGATCGGCTTAAGTTCTGTTCGGCTTAAGTTCTGTTCGGCTTAAGTTCTGTCCGGATTTCGTTCTGATCGGCATTCGTTCTGATCGGCCAAAATTCTGTTCGGCCAAGACCCTGTCCGGCCGGAATCCTGTTCAACCTCTCTCCTGTTTGGCTTAAAAACGAGTGCACACGGCAAGTCATGCCGAGCTGATTCACTCGGCCTTCTGCCCTTAACATCATTTCTCTTCTTTTCCTCCATCTCTCCCAGCCAACGTACCCGAGTCGTTCGGCAAGCCGTGTCAAACCACAGTCATGCCGATCAACTTCACTAAACCTTAACTCCAATTTCACTACCGTACTTCCCCTCCATCGCTCGGCATAAGGAAGTCATGTCGAGCCAGATCAATACGTCTTCCACCAACTCCCTCCTTCAAACACCTGTGCCATCCTCTTCTCTTCTACCGTTCGTCTAGCCTTAAACTCCTTTAAAACACCCACACTTCGCCCTTAACTCCTCCTGCTCCACGCAATTACTTCTGACTTAGATTTTGCAGAGATTTGCGCGTTCGAATCTCACGCTAGGTATCCTAATCGGAGTGAAGTATTTAAGGAAAAGTTTTTTACCTAAGAAATGAGTCGGAGCTCGGGGAGATTCTGGAGTAGGGAACGTGGTTCTAATTGGATTCAGTTGGTTGGGGAAGGAAGTGAGGCAACGAATGGTGTTTGAGAAGGGAAGGGAAAAGTAGATAATTATCTGAAGTCTGTTGAGAGGCAAAGTTCATAAATACTGAAAAGCGGAGGTAGAAGTAGAAGGGAGAAGAAGAAGGAGCATCGGCTTATATAAAGAGAAGGGAAGTCGAAGAGACTATAACCGGTTGAACCGGTCAAATCAACATTTTTTGGCATCCAGGGTGCTCGGCATCGGCTATGTCGTTCGGCATCCAGGGTGCTCGGCTTCGGTTGTGTCGTTCGGTATTTGCATATCGTTCGGCATCCAGGATGATTCAAAGCACACCACGTTTAACCACATGATGTACTTTGGGGGGGCAAGTGTTACCTGAAGGTTTGACCAGGTAACTAGGCACTCGGCACTTACATTCTAGAGTGATCGGCATACATGGATCGGCATACCTGGATCGTTCGGCATACATGGATCGGCATCCACACTTCGTTCGGCATGGCAGAAGCGTTCGGTGTACCTGGATCGTTCGGTGTACCTGAATCGTTCGGCGTACCTGGATCGTTCGGCATGGCAGAGCATTCGATATATGGAGTTGATCGGCGTCTAGAGATGTCTGACATCAGTCTGGTCGGCATCGATGGTTCGGCATCAATCTGATCGGCATCAATGGTTCGGCATCAATGGTTCGGCATCAATCTGATCGGCATCGATGGTTCGACATCAGTCTGTTCGGCATCGATGGTTCGGCATCAGTCTGTTCGGCATTGATTGATCGACATCAATGGTTCGGCATCAATCTGATCGGCATCGATGGTTCGGCATCGGTCTGTTCGGCATCGATGGTTCGGCATCAGTCTGTTCGGCGTCGATGGTGGCATCAGTCTGTTCGACATCGATGGTTCGACATCCGTCTGTTCGGCATCGATGGTTCGCCATCAGTCTATTCGGCATCGATGGTTCAGCATCAGTCTGTTCGACATCGATGGTTCGGCATCAGTCTGTTCGGCATCGATGGTTCGACATCAGTCAGTTCAGCATCGATGGTTCGGCATCAGTCTGTTCGGCATCGATGGTTCGACATCAGTCAGTTCAGCATCGATGGTTCGGCATCAGTCTATTCGGCATCGATGGTTCGACATCAGTCTGTTCGGCATCGATGGTTCAGCATCAGTTTGTTCGGCATCAATGGTTCGGCACCCAGAACTCACTCTTTCTGGGCTGAGGTAATCGGCTGCCAGACCCACCAGGGGAGTCCAACCCATATTTGTCTATAAATAGAGAGGCAGGGGCACAGTGAAAGGGACCTTTTTTCGAGAACACTGGGGAGACTCTGCCGCTTTCAAGACTCATTCTCTTTACTTAGAAATTGTATTCAAGTAGTTGGTATACGGATTGTATCTGTAATCAATTATCAAGTAAAGCAATAAAGATTAACCTCAAAGTGGACGTAGGCAGTTACGCCGAACCACTATAAATCTGGTGTTCTCGTCTTTGCACTCAATTTAGCATATTGTTCTTTTTTTAAATTTACTTTCATCATTTATCTCTCTACACAATCTTTCTCAACGAGGTTAGTGACCCATTTTGATGCTAACACTGGTTCTCCCACTGTAGGTCTTTTTGATAGAGAGACTGCTTGCTTGGTTAAATGGAGAGTAGACAAGGTAAATAAGACTATTACTGTCAGTTTTTGCCCTCGGGTCTACTTAATCACCACTGTTGAAGTCCATGAGACTGGTGAAATTCTTCTTCGTGGTTATGTTTCTTGTATCTGATTTTCACAATCGTTAAGGTCGAGGTTGATGCCCAACACATCGATGAGGAAACAAAAACAAATGTTTTGGCAAAGAGAGACTTATTTAAAATGGTAATTCATTTTCATGAACCCTAATCTTTTTACAAACCCTTTTAATAATAGATTGATTTGCAATTCATTAGCTTATTATTTGAAATCTATCCTTTTGATCTAAGTAATCATATTCTGTTATATTTCACTGGTCATTATGATTTGGTCAGGTTATAATACTGTTTTGATAAGAAGTAATAACTTTATCTGAATTTCTTTATGAACTAGAGATATGAACAATGGATTAGAAAAAGAACACCATTTCGTTTATTTTCTATTTTCGTTTTTCTCCTAGAATCAAAGTTTATCCAAGTTTATGACCTTAAAAATAATACGGTTTTTAAGGAGAAGGCAATGGAAAGGATAACCGACTACAAATCGGTATCCATTTACTAATTAATATTATGGTACGATAGAAATACTATTGGGTAACTTTGGTTTTGCAGCAACATAGTTTGATTTTATGTCTGTTTTGTATACTACTACAACAACCTAGAGTTATGTTGTCACTACATGCAAAGGTGCATGTAAGAGCATCAATCACTAAAAATTTGGAAAATAGGCACATATAATTGTAATGCTGGCACTATGGTACCAAAATTAGTAGTTAAGGTTAACCCTTGAATTGTGTTTCACACGAAGTAACTATGATTACTTTTCTTCATAAATTTCTATACAAAACCTAACCAAAATTAGTGTTAAGTTAAAGAGTAGTAGTTTTTATATCTAAATGTAGGACTAAGGCAGTGTTCTAGAATTTGAAAATATAGACTATTAGTATAGTGGAATAATTTATGTTCTCACATACTTAATTGTTATTTTATCCTACCTAGAGTAAAGTATATAACATGCTCGCATATAACGTCTCTGCGTATGAACCACTGAATTCGCAAGTCATAACCAGTTACTTTTTGAATTAACGTACAGTGTCAATTTTTGCTTAATTTAGCATGGTTTGATATATTTATAATGATTGGATACTTAGATTTTATCATTTCATGTAGCTATGGAAATCATTTCCAGTTGTACCTCACAATGTTAAAGACGTAAAGAGAGGTTGTGAGCTTTATTGCCATAATTTGTTTGATGAAGTAAAATGCTTAAATACAAGTATCTACTATGATATTTCTTGATATATCCGATGCTTTTAAAATAAATATGGTGGAAAGAATGCACAAGACACACTAAGAAATGAAAATTGATGAAACCATCAGGAAAATGAATGTGAAAGTTGAATTTCTATACATAAGTTGTATTAGTGACTTTTGTCATCCTATTCAAATTTAAGAGTCATATTGTAGTAAATAAAAATTGTTTATTTAATGCTAAATTTAAGGTAAAAGATTTGATACTT
The DNA here is from genome assembly GCA_030737815.1 of Allium fistulosum. Lineage (NCBI taxonomy): Eukaryota > Viridiplantae > Streptophyta > Magnoliopsida > Asparagales > Amaryllidaceae > Allium > Allium fistulosum. The sequence continues at coordinate 906,806,690 of CM060901.1, forward strand.
ATGTTGTGGTTGATTAAGAAAAAAATCAAGCTGTAGGCTTAATCATAAAGCATATTGTTTGCCACAACAGACATCCAATGATTTCTAACCGACCATTTGTCTACAGATCAATGCGTCTGTGTGATGCAATGGTCATCATTTTTTCGCCCACTGCATATTGTTTTATCGACCCATTTATCTCCCCCCTAGACATCATTTATTTTCCACTGAACCACGTACTGACATAAGAAAGAGGAAAATAAATAGACTATAAGCTGATACTTACATCCCAGTTACCAACTGTCAGCGCTAGGATTTTGGTTACTAATAGTTGTTGCATTCTCTGTCAATGTTCCCGTTAGATAACGAACTGAGCTTGATTTCTGATTGCTGATATGTTTGGTTATGACATTTACTTTTCCCTCTTTTCTTTTAGTCAAAGTGCAATAAGACTTTATGGATTGTTTAGGAAATCTTCTATGAGATCCTCCAATGTAGCAAAGACAAAATTTTTGTTAAGTGGGTGTTTTTTCTTTCCTTTTTTTCATTGTTTTATGTGTAATCATATCAATAACATGACAATTACGATTAAAAATATTACATGATACCCTTATTTTGCTTGATCTTTAGTTCCACAATATTCTCATATTTGATAAGCATCTACTAATTATTTATAGCTGGTAGACTCAAGTCATGGTTTTGTGCAACATGATATAGTATTCACTTTGCCCTCTGTGAAATTGTTGATAATGAGCATAAACTTAAAATGTCGTTAAATTAAGTGGATCCTGAAAGATGGTAGAATTTACGATATTTCTTTAGTTTCCATGTTTCTTTACTTCTGGTTAACGATATGCGCAGTACAATCAGATGAAGTGTTGATGTTGGTTTCTCAATCAATACAAAAAATACTCTATTTCATCGACTTCTCATTTACTGCTTTGGTCTTGAAGCACATGATTGCTACTCCTGTAAATGTCCTTTGACTGTGTGGTAGTTAATAATGAATCATATAAACATGTCATATAAATGGTTATTTCCTGCCCTTCGACACTCTTGATTTAATTTTTTTCTAATCAACATATGTTTGTTCCACGCAGTTAATTTTTAAGTTTTCTACACATCGGTTAAGGTAATTCGATTTAATCCTCGCCCTGAAAACCCCAATCTTTTGAAGCTTGATTACGACTTTACACAATTCTTCGACTTCTAATTCTATTTTAAAAATGTCTACTCATACCTGATTTACCAAATGAATTTATTTTGATCGGCTTCCCTTTATTTGGTACTTATGTTAATACGTGACAGGTTACAGAAGATGGTGATTTGGAAAAATGGTAAAAAAATTTAGGCAACTTACTCAGTTCTACCATTCTCATTTTGTATGAGATCTGACCCTGTTTGATATATCTGATGTTTCACCGTTTATAACGTTTGTCAGAATTATCTTACTGTCTGTGGATAGGACAAGAAATACCTAACCTTCCATGTTGTTTCAGTAATACATAATCTGGCCTAATGCAACCTTTGCGCTATAATAAAATGGTATGAAACATAACAGGACAGTGCAAATTGAAGTACAATTTCAAATACTAATTTCTACTTCAAATGGGATTCACATGCTTCCTTAAATTTTTCATAAGCTTTCCAATTATTTTACAAATTTGAATTGTTCTACTTCATTTTATTTTAAGGATTTTCCATACTACAATTGCTTGGGCTAACAATATGTTTGTTTTTGATGAAATCGATCAGGTTCTTAAAACAACAATTTTGCCAGACCAAAAAGCTTTTTATTCTCATCCTACAAGACACGTAATCTAATTGTTTTCTGCTATTTGCTTTACACTAATAAACAAATATGATTTATTTTCTTTTCTGTTTTTCAACTGTTATTTGAATATTAATCAAATTTAATTCGACTTGCTAGAAATAAGCTTAGTAAGAAAAGTATGTAACCGTTGTCGTCTTCTTCTCTAGCTAATTTTGAAGTTAATGCCTTTTAACTGAAACATTTTTAAATTATTATTACTATTATTATCGTTGTTGTAATTATTTTTATTATTTGATTTTTTATATCAGATTGTAGTGTGATAATGTGCAGATTGATTGGATATTAGAAGCTTAGGTGAGATCCTTTGGTCGGTATGTGTTATATTTCTATGCTTTTATGGTTATGTTTTGTCTGTCTGTTTGATAAACTGTTAAGCTAGGTTATAAGCTTTAACAAAATAATATGCTCACTAAACACATATGTTAAGCTTTAAAAATGAAGAGTGTTACAGGATGTTGGAGATGCATATACTATTGCAAAGTTTTACTCATCAGATTGGTTCATACGAGTCTAATTTCAACTTTTTTTATTCAAATGTTACCTCGGGCTATTTTCAATAAATCGTAATGACTGGAGATGCCTTAAAAAGCAAGTAATATGTTTTTGTAAGTCTAATAGTGTTATTATCTTATGCAAGATGATCAATTAATTTCAAATGTATTTTTTTGTCTTTGTACATAAATTGTTTACCTCGATAGATTATATCTAGATGGTTATGTATATATTGATTTAACTATCTGTTGTGAGGTACCTGATGCAAATGTTGGAATTTTCTGTGACATCTGCAAGTTCTATTGTCAAATATATCAGCGTTTGCCATTGTTTGACTGTTTGTTAACATGGTTATTAATAAAGATGTTAAAGGACTTGAAATTTATTTTTACGAAGTTTAGTATGTATACTTGACTATGCCTTTTATGTTGTTTGTTTAATGGTTTTATTATTTTTATAGTGAGAGAGAAAAAATTTAACGTTGTCTATCTAAGTAATAGTAAGATAACCAAAACATATATATTATGTCTGTAATGTAATTCATAATTAAATATATTATATTTTGTTAACTATGATTAATTTTTTAGCTGATAAAAACAAGTAGGAGAAAGTATTGACAGCAATAAACTACGACTAGAAAGTTGCATTGAAAAATAAAAGAGCAGAAAAATGCTTCCACGGTCAAAGAGAAACGTGTTAAGTATATTGATTCTATTGCCTTAACATAACTAAAATAAATCTGGTTTTGATAGTATAAGTTTGGAATTTTGATACTGTAGTTTAAAAGGTACAACATTAGTAATTACATTTACCCTTTTCGTTTCTGATCATGGCTTTTCAGTTTTATAAGTAAAATTATCTCCTTATGTGCCAAATCAAATAATAAGCGTTCATGTTCTGTTTTTGATAGTTCAAACTGGTTGGTTTCATTGCAATATGTTTAACTATATGTTTTTAACTATACCTGTAATACTAAGATTCAATACTGCAATAATTATGTACCAAAGTTAATTATAAGGAAAAATAAATATTGGTTCGTCTTATATGTGTTTACTTTTTGTGCATGTTACTTTTCAATTTGCATACTACAAGTATTCTGCCCATGTCCCCATGGGTTTGAGTTGTTTGGCAAATTTAAAAAAAAATAGGCATTTGTTGTTTCTGTAAAAGGTTGTATTTGTACTAACTGCGACATAACGATGCCAATATGCTGTTTGCAGATCACAAGCTGAGTTGGGGTACTAATAACAGTTTTACCCAACCCGTATGCATGAAAGAAGGTAAATTTACAGTTAATGCACTATATTTCTGTGTACGGTACACTAAATTATTACATGGTTCATTACGGTCTAACAGACTATTTGGTATGTGTTGTTTACTGTCGTACACGACGTGTACACGTAACAGTTGGCACAGTACCAACAGTTTAGACCCAAAATTGACATACTTGGAAAAGTTGCATTAAAAATAAAATACACCATGTTCGCTTACATTTACTACTATTGAATTATATTATAAATATCTTTTTAAATCCATTTACTACATACGAATAGGTGTTTCTATACATTGGTTAATGTTACCGTCTTCGCCCTCTAATAAGTTGCCATTGATTGGAATTAATTAGCATATAAGCGGATATATGTAATTTTTTTGTGCATCGAAAATTACACTCTCTGCAATGAACACCATATGGTCATTGTTTGAAAATGCTTTCCTGCTGTGACTTTATACTTTACATATAACAAACCGTACGTGTACATGTTTTTCTAATAAATCATCTTATTCCATTTTAGCATTTCTGACAGTCAACATTCTGCACATATTATGTTTGCTCCCCTACAATTTTAGCTGTCCAAGTTTATTAGTCATAAGTACAGATTATTTTCTTCTACCTAAAAATTTATATTTCTGTATAGTCTATGATTCAATATCAGCTTCTACTCTTAATTTCCCCTTTTGTAGTTCATTCAAGTGGTCTTTATGTGGAAACTGTAAATGAGGCTCAATGAATGCTCTCAATATCTTTAATTAGATCTGGAGTGAAATATTTTGCCCATTACCGATTGCATTGTTTGCCCTAATACATGATAGTAATTTGATTTAACATTTCTCTTCTCAACTTGCATGTCCTATGTCCTGTCATTCTATTTATATTTTATACAAGTACAAAATTAATATTTTTGTTGAAGGCCATCAGTTCATGTACGTGGGTTGTAGATGTAAACTGGATAAGTATTTATTTTTAGTACCGTTGTATTTATTCGTTTGTGGTCACTACTAAACTGCACGAATATACTGTAACCATGACATGGGTGAATATTAAGAATTTTTTTCCCTCGCCGTTGTTTTCCACATTAAATGATATTTTTTTTTTCAAATTCAAAAAAATAGATACTAATCAATTTTATTGCTTTTTAATCCACCAGGACTCATATCTCCTACCAATATTCATCATTACGTATGTCATAGCTCATATAACTAATGGATCTATTTACCTTTATTTTCCAAAATACGCTTTGCAAACTGTTTGTATTTAAGATTGACACTCGCATCACTTCCAAATAGGGGAAAGCATTTGAATAAACCATGTTCAATGACATGATGGAAAACATTTGCATAAACTTTGTTCACTACCATATTCGCCTGACTTACAACAATTTACTGAGCACGTTTGTATAACCAATTGCTTAATTACTACTGTATGATCTATAAAATATGATGATAACCTGGCGTTCTTTTTTTAATTGCATCATGGCATTGAACAATTCTCATTTTCCCACTGCCAGAGTTATCTTTAATCACTTACTGTCTATGTTATTTAGATCTATTAACCTAATTCACTATCATGGTCTTCATGTCACTTAATTTAGGCATTTTAATTATGTTATAATCTTTCCCCCTTCTGAAATAAATTTTTCAACATTTGTTCTCATTTTATCTACGCCATCAAACCACCGTCCCCTATTCAGTAAGGAGGGTACCGTAATTTTCGTTCATTGTTCTGCCTTTTTCCTGTTTAAAATAAAGTTGTAAGAATTCGTTCTCCCTACATTTGAGCACTCCAACCATCTTTACTTCCTGTATCTCATAACTGAGAGGGGAGGCACCGGTATTTTTCACCCAACCACATTCATATCTCAGTCTGATTTTGGAACAAATTCCGTAGCATTGCCTGTGTTATTATTAGGACCGAGTTTAAATAAATAAGGTACTTCGAACATGAAAATGATCACTTATCTTTCCGATTTACAGCTGTACATTATATTCTCATAATTCAATTTTTATCATTTATTATATGAGCTATAAACTAAAAAGGTTTACTTGCTAATACTTATTTTACTGATAGAATGGACAAATAGACATTTGACTAAAATTCTTCAATACTGTTCTAATTCTGAACCATTTAGTATGTCCTGCAATACATATGATGTTATATTTCTTCTACCGTGGTTTGTTTTAGAAATGCGCTTTACAGTTTGAAATATAAAATAAGTGCACGTCAATTTGTTTGTACATTATGACTAGGCATGTCAATGGGCAGGGTTCGGTCCGGGTATTATAAAACCCGGATCCGAGTCCAATTACAATAATTTAAACCCGAGCCCGGCCCGAACCCGCAGGGTATTTCAACCCAATATCCGAGCCCGGCCCGTCGGGCTTTTTAAGCCCACTGAGTAATAACTATATACCTAACTCAGAATATTTATGTTAAAACCATATTTTAAAACTGCAACTTTGGTAAAAATTTGTATACAAACAATGTTAACATATAAATTGGACGGTGATGTAGTCAAGCTCATAACAAAAGTATGCAAAAACATCTACATGTAAACAAACAAAATGATAAATAAATAACATACGCACTCATGTTTTGATACGACGAAAAACTAATAGTCGGATCGGGCCCTAATCAGGCCGGGTTTTGATAAAACCGTACCCGACCCGGATCGGGCCTGAGTCGGGTTTGGGTAGTAAAAGGCAAAACCCGTACCCGCATAAATAAGGCAGGTTCGGGCCGAGCTCGGGCCGAAGCCCGTACCATTGACAGGCCTAATTATGACTATCTACTATTTTCTGACCGACTATGAATTTAAATCCCTTAAATACTCCTACAACTTTGAATACCACGCATACAGTAATTTAACTTCAGTTTGTTTTATTCTACGATTGTTTTAGCGTTCTGTATGGGTACAGTATGTTATGATTTGCAAACAAGTCCAGAGTTATATGTCCACCTTTTCCTTTCCATATCCTGTTAATATTGTGCATGATTTCTTCCCCACCTTATATTATGTGATAACAGGGAATATAGAGTAATGCAATGCTATTATTTTATGATGGAAAACATTCAACAAGTAAACCATTATTTTGGTTAAAACATGAAATCAAGGATGTTTGCGGCTGTTTATGTCTGGTAACACACTCAGTTAGGTGTTTATATTCCTTATTTATGCCCAAGAATTCATATGAGAGAATGCAAGTTATATTTGTGTTATTCCATGTTAACAAATCAGTTGCCTGTTGATTTTATTTTTCTAAATAAACAAATCCAACTTTCCTACATAGCATTTGTGTTTGTCAGTATTTGCTGGCAACAAGTATGAAACGGATAGAGTGACAAAATAGGCATGTAAATCACCCTGTAAGCTTTTATGCTTGCTTTTCTTCTATTGTTTTACATGCCTATTTTGTCACTCTATCTGTTTCATACGGTAGAAGGCATCCCACTAACTGTTCCAGTGGATGCAAGATCACCAATTAAATTATATAGGATCTACTATACGAACATTCAACTAATCCAGGTTTTGTTGTTGTCAAATTTGGTGCTTGGTTCAACTGTAACAACAACGTGACAAGTGAAAGATAATGTAACGACCCGTAAATTTTAACTGTCTTAATAGCGTAATTAGTTGGAAATTTTGTGAAATTTTTAAACGATAAAATTTTGAAATAAAAATTTGATATTTGGAATGCGTCTAATTAATCATAGCAACTGGTAAATTTTCATCAGACAATTTGGAAGTTTATTTTCTAGTGTAATTTTATTCCGATTTATATTAGTTAAAATTGATGATAATAAAATGTTTTCCAAACCAGAATATTTTTGCATAAAAAAAATTCTAATTCATCTTCTGACTAAGACGTCATTTTTCGTTTTTCCAAATTCGGACTTCTTTAGCTCCGTCGATCTTATTTTTCTGCGTTTTTGCTGCATTTTCCGCTAGTAGAAAATTCGAATTTTTATAATTCAATCATACCACTGATATTCATATACCGTTTTGATTGTCTCGTAGTGATGATCCCTACCGTATATTCAATTGTCAATTTCAAAGTCCAGAAAATGGCGAAATCTACGGAAGTGATTTTCGTATCGGTTCTGCAATTTGGCTTTTGGATTTCCGGTGACCATTCATTTCTCACCCTGTATAAACCAACAGCCATAGACAATTATCATTTCAGCTTTTGACTCTTTATATCCCCAACTGTTCATTTTCCTTCGGTCTCTTCAATTTCTATTTTTCTGTTCGTTTTCTGTGCTTGAGGACAAACAAAAATTTACAATAATATAAGAAAAATTCATATTACCTGTGGCCATTCCTCCTTCTTGTGTGTCCATTTTCCCTTCCCTTTTTCCTGTTGCTTCCTCATGACCACCCCCTCAAACCTTCCCACCTCTCCACGTGAACGCCATGGTTTCAAACTTCCTCACACTGCAACCGAGCAGAGCTTCCCAACCTGCGTTCATCCATCTCGCCTAACCCATAGCTCACCCCTCCCTCTCTTATTCGAATCAGCCCTTCCATCACAAACTCCACCCGAACCGAAGTACCTAGGTCCTCCTCCTTTTGCTGCCAAACTCCTTCACTTCCTCTCCATCTCGTTCATGGCAACCACGACCCGACACCATAGTCGGGCCTGCCACCACCAGTTCGCGCCATGACAAGCCATGTAACCGAACACAACCTCATTTTCTCCAACCGTGCATATAGTTATATCCTGTAGGTGAGTATATATTAATATATATACATTAGTTTATATATGTACTGTTATAAAGAAAGTATAATTGCGCATTTGTTTTATATATTAAGTTCTATATATTACAGATATATTTTTCCACTTAGTTTATACATACGTACACAAAGTTTATATGTGTATAAACGCATGGTTATACATGAAACGAAATCTATTTGATTTATATACAAATCTATGTAAGTAATATTAGTAATATATATATATATATATATATTCGGTTGTATTGGTTTATATAAGGTGAGATTGTTTCCTTATGCCACATGCCACTTTTATTTATGTGGTTATAAACTGTTGGATTTGCTGGTTATGTTATGCAAGTTTATAATAGCTTATATATTTATCTACATATATTTGGTTATAATCTGTTTGTCTATTGTCTGGGTGTTGTATAAGTAAGTGTATATATGTGTTATGCAAGTGGTACTTATGTTAGTCTATGTATATACATACGGTCTGAAAAGAAAAAAAATGATATATAGCAGCACTTTGATGTCTATGAGTTTATATATCTAACAGTTTAGTTTATACAAGTTTATATTTGACGGGTTACGTTGTACATATATTTTGTTAAAGTAAGCTGCTTGGGTTAAATTAAAGTGGATCTGATCAAGTCTTAACAGGCATATAGGTAAAAGTTGGTTAAATGTATAAGTTGTATTTGTATGTATGGTTGCTGAAGAATCTATGTATGTAAATACGTTCGTATATGAGCCTATAGCAAATCTTGTTTGTGCATAGGTTTAAGTTTGTTCGTATATATAGGTAATGATAACATTTTGAAAATATATATATTTAAAAGATATGTTATGATGAGACTTTGAAGTTATTTTATATGATATGTATGCTGCATGTTATATATACCAGTGATTATTTTCATAGGTTACAGTGCTGCTAAACTATTATTTAAGGCTGCCTATGTTGCTGTGAATACGGAGTCTGCATATTTGGTTTTGGGTTAGCTTATATATAATTATATGCGGGTTTTGATCTTGTTTTTTTCTTCTTTTTTTCTCTTACAGTTTAAAATATGTATTCGCATATATGTTTTGTTTGAAGTCTTACAATATAAATTCTGGGCTTTGTGAAACCTGTATGATATATATATATATATATATATAAGTTAACTTAAGTTAATTTGTATAATAGGTTTGTATATATACTGTTGAGTTATACGCATATATATATTTTATGGAATAGCAGTGTATATATAATATATATAGTCTATATAGATTTTAGATATGACACGTATTGGTATTTTGGTCTTTTAAGGTATATATATTATATTATGGATATTTTGTTATACTGTAATATCCCGGAAATTTGGGGCAATATCAATTTAATAATCTGTTTAAATAATTAAATTGATTTGTTAATCTTTGATAAAATTATTTGAATTGGTTTAATAATCTAATTAAATGAATATTTAATTAGTGAATTTATTCTTTAAAACCTAATAAATTGATTTCTATTTATAATGTATATATATTTGTATATATTGTAAATAGAAAAGCTTTGGTTTGTATTTAATAAACAAATGATATATTAATTCATTTAGTAATAGTAGAAATTTATAATCTCTTTATAAATTATTTAAATTTGACAAATTGCTATTTTCAAACAATATTAATAATGTATTGTTTTATATATAGATAAATAGATTTTAAAGAAATTGAATGTGTTATAAATATTTGGATTTTTATAGATATTTGGATAAGCTCTTATTTATGAGTATGATTGGTTTATTTCTTTAAAAAAATTATCTACATATATATATAAAAGAAATTGTAAATTTATAAATTAAGAAAAAGGTTTTATTTACATTTAAAATAAATAAGTGTTACTTAAAAGACATGTGTAATTCTCTAAAGACTATATAGTAACAAGTGTTAATTTATTAACAACTCTATGTGACAAATGTCAAGTTTTTAAATTTTTGGTTTTCTTTTATTTTAATAAACTTCATATTAACTTATAAAAACATATACCTATCATCTCATTTCTTTTTCTATCCTCTTAATTCAAAGAAAGAAACTTCAGCCTATTTCCTCATAACAAATCAGTAATCAAACATTCCTCTACCAAAAATTATCAAAATCAAACCCCTCAAATCAAAAGAACAATAACCTGTAATTTATTTCCAAAACTAAATCTATAGCTTAAATCCTCCTCTCAAAGACACTCTGTAACCAAATTCCTCAAACCATAATCTCAGATCAAATCCCTGTTAACCATTTTTCAAAATCAAGACTGCATTTCTTTAAAAACCTGGAAACAAAGAGCCTGTAAAAATCTTCTTCATCATTTTTCTGTAATCTGGAAGCATGTTCAAAACAAGCAATCCTGGAATCTAAGCAACACACATCACAAACAAGTTTCATAGCATGCATGCAAGTTCTACAGAAAGTATTCAAGTTAAAAGTTTTTAAAGATCAAAAAGCAACTCAGTTTAAATCAAAGCAAGTATTCCAGTTCAAGTTTCCAGGATTTAATATGCTCTGTTCATTCTCAAATAGGTGAGTAACATTCTTATTAAAATAACTTAAGTATAATTTTAGTTGCATGCTAATTTCTGTGATAACTGTGTTTTGTGTGGATGTATATAGATGGTGCTGCATATATATATATATATATGAATGTATATAGGTGTGTGCATGTTGCTTTGTATCAGTGTTTCTCTGTTTTCTTTTAATTCCAGGCTCCAGTTTTTAATTACAAATCATTACCCCATGATCTAGTCTTGATTTGGATTTAAGACTTAAACAAAATTTGTTTGATTTATCTTGAATTTTAGTATAAAAATTTATTTAAGACAAAATAAGTTAAAATGTATCTGGAAACAAGAAAAGAACAGAACAAACTAAATATAAGTGAAAATCCAAATATCCTAATTTATTGTTTCAGGCATAAAATCTGAAACCTTATTTAAAAATATGATTTTTAAGAATGGAACCACAATTTTTAGAGGTAAATCGAACGAGCAGTTTGAGTTTGTTCAGGGTTTGTGTTTTTGGGCTTTTCTGGTGATCTACTTGGTCGTAGAGGTCAGGACCTTCAGTGTTGATGAAGGAACGATCAAGGATTAGAGGAAAATTGCCGGAGTGTTGATCAGAGCACTGTGATGGGGGTGGTGGTTGATTTCTGTTTTTAACCCTAGCTTTAACTAAGTCTAGTATTTTGATTTGTTCGTCTTCCCAATTTGATCGAGTTCAACAATGTTTTGGGTAATGGAAGTAGGCGCGTAAAGGAAGGCTTGGCCGGAAATTCAAGGTTGCTGGCGGTCGGAGGAGCATGTTTGATGATGATCCAGGTTTTAGTCTGTTCCAGGATTTTGCTTGAAGGCTCGAATCTGATGTCGAGTTGTTAGGGAGGTTTGGATTATCGAATTTTGGTGAAGAGATGTTCGTCGACCTTCTTAAGGTCTTGGTGGTGACCGGAGATGATCAGTGCCACCGTGCATGTGCACGGTGCACTTTATTTCTGGTAAGTTGAAGTTGGGTTTGGGGGATTTGGGTACTCGGGGTTTCTCGAGTCATTTGAGTTTTTGCTCGGGGTAGATAGGGGTTTGACTCGAAGTAATTTAGTTTTGGCTCGGGTTGAAATGGTATTACAGGTTTTAACAGAAACATGTTGTTCAGTTTCTAAATTTTAAAATGAAATTTAAAACTGAAGTTTAAATATAAAAGTAAAGTTTAAATAAGTTTAAATCTAGTTTTATTTGGAGTTTAAGTTTAGATCTCAGTTTTCAAATAAGATAAAGTTTTAAAATTTGAATTGATTTAACTACTTTAAAAAGGGTTAAGTAGTTTGAATTTTAAAAATGAAGTTTTAAATTGTAAATAGGATTCTAAATATAAAGATTAACCTGGAATCAAAAGTTAATATGCATTTCAATTTTGAAATAAAAAAGAAGTTTTTAAATTTAAAATGTTTTAAACAATTTGAATGTTAAAGTGTATTTTTTTGATTTGAATTTAAAATGAATTTAGTTTTAAATTTCTTTGATTAAATGAATATTTCTTTAACATGTGATTTAAAAGGATTTAAATGGTTTTAAACTTTGTTAAAGTTAAATTTGTTTTCATTTTAAAATCTTAAATTTAAAATGAAATTTGAAAGTAAATTTAAAACAAATTGTTGTTAAAATGTTTTGCTAATGATAATTTAATCATTAATGAGATTAAGGTTTATCTTAAAGTTATTTAGAACTTAATGATTTATAATTCAATAAATTATTAAGGTAATTAAAGGATAATTAATCAATTAAATTAATTAATGATTTGGGTTAATAAATTTAGTAATTATGGGTTTAAAATTTATTAATTAATGTTTAATTAAATTAATTAAAGGTTAATTAATTTGGAGTTAAGAATCATTAATTTGGAATTATTAATTAATGGTTAGGAATAAATTAATCAAATAATTAAGGATAAATTAAGTTGTTGTTAGGTACTTAATTAATTAAGTAATTAGAGATTAATTTATTGATAATTAAAATTAATTAAGTTGTAATTAATAATGGTTAATTAATGTTTAATTATTTAAGAAAGATAATTAAAGAATAGTTAATGGTTAATGTAGATCATTAACTAAGGATTATTAATTAATGTGATTAATTTTTAATAATTAATTAGATTAATTAATTTAAAGATAATCATTTGTGTAGATTGTTAAATATAATTACTTAATGGAAGTAATTAAGAAATTAATTACTCAATGTAATTAATTAAGTTAAATGTGATTAGTTTAAGAAATTAATTAAGTTTAATTAATTTAAGATAATCACTTAATGATTTGTAAAGTATAATTACTTAAGAAAGTAATTAATGGATAAATTACTGAATGTAATTAATGGAGTAATTAAGGGTAGTTAATTACTTAATGGAATTAATCAAGGGATTAATTAAGAAATTAATTAAGGAATAATTAATTTAGTTAATAAAAGTAATTAAGGGGAGTTAATTACTAGATAAGATTAATCAAAGAGTGATTAATAAATGTTGTTTAATTAAAGGTTAATTACTTAATGTAATTAATTTAATTAAAGTAATTAATAATTAATAATGTAATTAAGGATTGATTAATTAAGATTAGTTAATCAATAATAAGTGATTAAAGTAATTAATTAATTGTAATTAATTAAGGATTAATGTAATTAATTATAGTTAATTAATTAATGAAGTAATTTAAGATTAATTACTGAAATGGTTTAAGATAATTAATTTGTGAAATTAATTAGGGATTAATTACTTAAAGTAATTAGAGTATAATTAATCAGGAATGATTAATTAAGATGGATATTTAGAGTAATGATTAATTAATTGGTTTAATTAAGTAAGCAGGATTTATAGAATGAAGTAATTAGTTTAATTCACTTTAAATTAATTAGATGATATAAATCATTGCTTAAGGATGGATGAATGAGATTGAATGTATTTCATTGTTTGATATCTCTGATGAGATATGATTGATATATGATATGGATGTTTGGTTGAATTATAATGATAATGTGAATTATCTGTTTGGGATGATAATGTAGATTATCTATTGAATTATCTATCTTTGTGTATATAGATAAGAATTGAATTGTTTAAACCTTTAAACAACTTGGCCTTAAAAGATACGCTTTGGATTTCGATGAGACCGGGATCGGGTTTCCGTATACCGGATTTCCAGGTCTGGAGACCCGAATACCACATCGATTCAAATTAACGATAGGTCGTGAATCTCAAGTGAAGATGAAGATTCAGAGTGCAAGGGTTATTGTCGTTAACTCTGAGGGTGATTCCAAAACGAGTGTAACGAGATAATGCCTTCGGTTTCGTTCGAACCCGGAACGAACTTGTATGGATTGAATGCTTTCAGCACATCGTCAGGCGGACGATGAGCATTCTAAGTGATATGTTCTGATTAAAGGTAATCGTAACCTCAAGCCTCATCAACCGGGAATGGCTAAAAACAGGGGAGGTGCGGCAAGGCTTCGTGGGTAGCACCCACTGAGAGCAAGATAGATCCCTGTCTAGAGGTCCCTTTTCTTTTATTCGGCTTAGTGTGTGGTTGGTCGCGCCAACTACGGGGTTATCTTGTTCGGAATTATCCAGTAAGGGATGGTTCCGGCTTTGTGTTGCAGGGGAGCGGGCGTACTCCTCGGTACGGTGATCTAGGCCACGTACTGTGACGGGCGGTACCCCAGTAGCCCGGCCATTGTATGGAATCCAAACTCCAATAAGTGCCGTACGTATTAGTTGTGCCCAACTATGTTGGAATGTGAGATGTAAGCATTTCAGCTATTTCTGTATTTTACTTGAAAACCCTAGACCCTATTATAATACAATCAGATTTCCTATCAAATGTTTTGGTTAGCGTAAGGTAAAAACTTTTCCATGTTTATGTGTGGGAAGTCTTACGTGATACCTTTGTTTTCAAAAGGTTTTGAAGTTAAACAATTTTAACCCGTTTACTCACACCAGACCCATGTCTGACCCAAGTGTTTATTTCTGTTTTATAAACTCTTGGGTACTCAAATTTTTACGAGTAGCCAAGGGATTCAGGTTTAGCTTTGACGAATATTCTGGAGGAGCAATGGAGCAGGAGGCTTCGGCGTTCGTAGATATAGTATTCCGCTGTGTTGATATCTGTGATAGTGTCTTGTCTGGTATTTGAGTTGTAATGAATTAGACAGATGTTTATAACTGTCTAATATGTGTTGTATAAGTTGTGTAACTCTGATGTATATGATACTATGTAATATTTTATATGATATATTATATTTCATTCGTTCCGCTGTGAGTTTCTGATGTTGTTGTTCTTTCTTCTTTTCTTTCTTTTCTTCTTTTATCCCTTTCTTTCTTCATAACGATGCGTCTTTCTGGGCAAAGAAAGCCGGGTCGTTACATATGGTATCAGAGCAGTAGGTTGAGTGAATACCTAGGCTCTGAAGTGGTGTCTATCTTGAGAGCGCGTATTTGTTAGTTATATAAAATGGTTTTATATTGTGTTAATTGATCGGTTGAGTGGTATATGGATTCTGGTCAATACGAGTAGCTAACGTTATTGATAGGGATCTCTAAACACTTGACCAGGCCAACGGACACAATATTGTTTTAAAAAGGTAAATGAAATAATTTTACCCAGATATAATTTCTATAAAAAAAAAGTATCATTTTAAATGTATATGGTATTTGTAATGATTGGTTGAGATGATAACAATTTATCATCTAGGAGTCTGAGTATTGAGGTTGGAAGAGTATCTGTCGAGACTGTAAACCTAATACCGTCTCGAGTGAACTTTACAGTTGTGTAAGGATTTCACAATCTCTGAAGGAAACCTGTTAAGGTTCGGAGTTCATCTTAGGAGTGGATGAGTAGAGTTGGATCTGTCAGAGAACAGAAGTGAGTGATGGTATCTCAGGTAATAGTAGCTGTGTGATGAGATGCAGTGACTATGGATGTTCCCGAAGATGTTTTCTTTGGAACAAGTTAATGAAGTGTGTCTGTTTCGGTGTTGTGGCTGAGTTCACCATGGTGATTCTGTTTGGGAATCGAGTTTCTCGAAGAGCTTTGGATAAGGAAATCTTTGGCATCGGTGGCAGCGTTGCAGCTCGGAGTATTCTGTATGTTGGAAGGAAGTGTCTGGCTGAGCAGTTTTCTGAAGGAGAAGTTCAGAAGCAGTAGAGTGTATCTATTTCTTCGATGGATTGGCTAGATAAGCGTAAGCTGTTCTGATTGGTAAAGAGAGAACATTTTCTTTGCATTTTGGCTAGGTTGATCGCAAAAGTGACTTGCGATAATTTGAGTATTCTCTTGAGTTATCCGAGATTTTCTGGGATGTGTTGTCTAGTCTGTGCTTGTGTTCTTCATCAGCATTTTCATTCTACTCCAGATTAGAATGGTGCAGCGAAAGCAGTTTGGGAGTGCATCTGTTTGTATTTTCCAGATAGGAGAAGTTAGTTCGATCTTCTGATGTTTGTAAAGTAGAGTTTTGTTTTGGATTGGATTGATCTTGAGGAGATCATTGTGTGGAGTTATTCTTAGTCTAGTTGGTTTCTAGAAGCATCGGCGAAGGTTGAGTTGATCAGGAAGGATTTGTAGGTAGCCCGAGATCGTCTGAAGATTTTGTGGATAAGAGACGAAGAAATTTGAAATTCGAAGTTGGAAACTTCGTTGTTGTGAAGTTTTTCTCTGGTTAAAGGGAGCTATAAGATTGGGTAAGTCTCGGAAGTCAGCTCCGAGTTGTTTTGGATCTTTTCTATGTTCTGATTTGGATAAGAGTTTGATCTACTGGATTGAATTGTCAGTTTGGATAACTGGAATTCAATGTATTTTACGTATCTCTGAGGGAGTACGTGTTTGATCTATCTCTGGTTTAGGAATCAGCAGTTCTGGAGGATTTGGTTGTTGAGTCAGACTCGTCTGTAGTCTGATATTCCGTTTAGTTTTGTAAATCTAGATAAGTAGGAGCTCTATAGCTTAGTATTGTTTGTTTGGATTGTTTGTAGAGCGAGTATCCCGGTATATATACTTGGGAAAACTCGAGGAAATTCTATTCAGATTTTTTTTTCGCTAGATAGTTAGAATTGTTTGTTTGGACGATTGGTTGCTATGATTGTTAGCATATGGATGATAATACATCCTTGTGATTTAAAAAGATTATTAAATTACCTTTGTTTTAAATTTCGGGGACGAAATTATTTTAAGGGGGGAGGAATGTAATATCCCGGAAATTTGGGGCAATATCAATTTAATAATCTGTTTAAATAATTAAATTGATTTGTTAATCTTTGATAAAATTATTTGAATTGGTTTAATAATCTAATTAAATGAATATTTAATTAGTGAATTTATTCTTTAAAACCTAATAAATTGATTTCTATTTATAATGTATATATATTTGTATATATTGTAAATAGAAAAGCTTTGGTTTGTATTTAATAAACAAATGATATATTAATTCATTTAGTAATAGTAGAAATTTATAATCTCTTTATAAATTATTTAAATTTGACAAATTGCTATTTTCAAACAATATTAATAATGTATTGTTTTATATATAGATAAATAGATTTTAAAGAAATTGAATGTGTTATAAATATTTGGATTTTTATAGATATTTGGATAAGCTCTTATTTATGAGTATGATTGGTTTATTTCTTTAAAAAAATTATCTACATATATATATAAAAGAAATTGTAAATTTATAAATTAAGAAAAAGGTTTTATTTACATTTAAAATAAATAAGTGTTACTTAAAAGACATGTGTAATTCTCTAAAGACTATATAGTAACAAGTGTTAATTTATTAACAACTCTATGTGACAAATGTCAAGTTTTTAAATTTTTGGTTTTCTTTTATTTTAATAAACTTCATATTAACTTATAAAAACATATACCTATCATCTCATTTCTTTTTCTATCCTCTTAATTCAAAGAAAGAAACTTCAGCCTATTTCCTCATAACAAATCAGTAATCAAACATTCCTCTACCAAAAATTATCAAAATCAAACCCCTCAAATCAAAAGAACAATAACCTGTAATTTATTTCCAAAACTAAATCTATAGCTTAAATCCTCCTCTCAAAGACACTCTGTAACCAAATTCCTCAAACCATAATCTCAGATCAAATCCCTGTTAACCATTTTTCAAAATCAAGACTGCATTTCTTTAAAAACCTGGAAACAAAGAGCCTGTAAAAATCTTCTTCATCATTTTTCTGTAATCTGGAAGCATGTTCAAAACAAGCAATCCTGGAATCTAAGCAACACACATCACAAACAAGTTTCATAGCATGCATGCAAGTTCTACAGAAAGTATTCAAGTTAAAAGTTTTTAAAGATCAAAAAGCAACTCAGTTTAAATCAAAGCAAGTATTCCAGTTCAAGTTTCCAGGATTTAATATGCTCTGTTCATTCTCAAATAGGTGAGTAACATTCTTATTAAAATAACTTAAGTATAATTTTAGTTGCATGCTAATTTCTGTGATAACTGTGTTTTGTGTGGATGTATATAGATGGTGCTGCATATATATATATATATATATGAATGTATATAGGTGTGTGCATGTTGCTTTGTATCAGTGTTTCTCTGTTTTCTTTTAATTCCAGGCTCCAGTTTTTAATTACAAATCATTACCCCATGATCTAGTCTTGATTTGGATTTAAGACTTAAACAAAATTTGTTTGATTTATCTTGAATTTTAGTATAAAAATTTATTTAAGACAAAATAAGTTAAAATGTATCTGGAAACAAGAAAAGAACAGAACAAACTAAATATAAGTGAAAATCCAAATATCCTAATTTATTGTTTCAGGCATAAAATCTGAAACCTTATTTAAAAATATGATTTTTAAGAATGGAACCACAATTTTTAGAGGTAAATCGAACGAGTAGTTTGAGTTTGTTCAGGGTTTGTGTTTTTGGGCTTTTCTGGTGATCTACTTGGTCGTAGAGGTCAGGACCTTCAGTGTTGATGAAGGAACGATCAGGGATTAGAGGAAAATTGCCGGAGTGTTGATCAGAGCACTGTGATGGGGGTGGTGGTTGATTTCTGTTTTTAACCCTAGCTTTAACTAAGTCTAGTATTTTGATTTGTTCGTCTTCCCAATTTGATCGAGTTCAACAATGTTTTGGGTAATGGAAGTAGGCGCGTAAAGGAAGGCTTGGCCGGAAATTCAAGGTTGCTGGCGGTCGGAGGAGCATGTTTGATGATGATCCAGGTTTTAGTCTGTTCCAGGATTTTGCTTGAAGGCTCGAATCTGATGTCGAGTTGTTAGGGAGGTTTGGATTATCGAATTTTGGTGAAGATATGTTCGTCGACCTTCTTAAGGTCTTGGTGGTGACCGGAGATGATCAGTGCCACCGTGCATGTGCACGGTGCACTTTATTTCTGGTAAGTTGAAGTTGGGTTTGGGGGATTTGGGTACTCGGGGTTTCTCGAGTCATTTGAGTTTTTGCTCGGGGTAGATAGGGGTTTGACTCGAAGTAATTTAGTTTTGGCTCGGGTTGAAATGGTATTACAGGTTTTAACAGAAACATGTTGTTCAGTTTCTAAATTTTAAAATGAAATTTAAAACTGAAGTTTAAATATAAAAGTAAAGTTTAAATAAGTTTAAATCTAGTTTTATTTGGAGTTTAAGTTTAGATCTCAGTTTTCAAATAAGATAAAGTTTTAAAATTTGAATTGATTTAACTACTTTAAAAAGGGTTAAGTAGTTTGAATTTTAAAAATGAAGTTTTAAATTGTAAATAGGATTCTAAATATAAAGATTAACCTGGAATCAAAAGTTAATATGCATTTCAATTTTGAAATAAAAAAGAAGTTTTTAAATTTAAAATGTTTTAAACAATTTGAATGTTAAAGTGTATTTTTTTGATTTGAATTTAAAATGAATTTAGTTTTAAATTTCTTTGATTAAATGAATATTTCTTTAACATGTGATTTAAAAGGATTTAAATGGTTTTAAACTTTGTTAAAGTTAAATTTGTTTTCATTTTAAAATCTTAAATTTAAAATGAAATTTGAAAGTAAATTTAAAACAAATTGTTGTTAAAATGTTTTGCTAATGATAATTTAATCATTAATGAGATTAAGGTTTATCTTAAAGTTATTTAGAACTTAATGATTTATAATTCAATAAATTATTAAGGTAATTAAAGGATAATTAATCAATTAAATTAATTAATGATTTGGGTTAATAAATTTAGTAATTATGGGTTTAAAATTTATTAATTAATGTTTAATTAAATTAATTAAAGGTTAATTAATTTGGAGTTAAGAATCATTAATTTGGAATTATTAATTAATGGTTAGGAATAAATTAATCAAATAATTAAGGATAAATTAAGTTGTTGTTAGGTACTTAATTAATTAAGTAATTAGAGATTAATTTATTGATAATTAAAATTAATTAAGTTGTAATTAATAATGGTTAATTAATGTTTAATTATTTAAGAAAGATAATTAAAGAATAGTTAATGGTTAATGTAGATCATTAACTAAGGATTATTAATTAATGTGATTAATTTTTAATAATTAATTAGATTAATTAATTTAAAGATAATCATTTGTGTAGATTGTTAAATATAATTACTTAATGGAAGTAATTAAGAAATTAATTACTCAATGTAATTAATTAAGTTAAATGTGATTAGTTTAAGAAATTAATTAAGTTTAATTAATTTAAGATAATCACTTAATGATTTGTAAAGTATAATTACTTAAGAAAGTAATTAATGGATAAATTACTGAATGTAATTAATGGAGTAATTAAGGGTAGTTAATTACTTAATGGAATTAATCAAGGGATTAATTAAGAAATTAATTAAGGAATAATTAATTTAGTTAATAAAAGTAATTAAGGGGAGTTAATTACTAGATAAGATTAATCAAAGAGTGATTAATAAATGTTGTTTAATTAAAGGTTAATTACTTAATGTAATTAATTTAATTAAAGTAATTAATAATTAATAATGTAATTAAGGATTGATTAATTAAGATTAGTTAATCAATAATAAGTGATTAAAGTAATTAATTAATTGTAATTAATTAAGGATTAATGTAATTAATTATAGTTAATTAATTAATGAAGTAATTTAAGATTAATTACTGAAATGGTTTAAGATAATTAATTTGTGGAATTAATTAGGGATTAATTACTTAAAGTAATTAGAGTATAATTAATCAGGAATGATTAATTAAGATGGATATTTAGAGTAATGATTAATTAATTGGTTTAATTAAGTAAGCAGGATTTATAGAATGAAGTAATTAGTTTAATTCACTTTAAATTAATTAGATGATATAAATCATTGCTTAAGGATGGATGAATGAGATTGAATGTATTTCATTGTTTGATATCTCTGATGAGATATGATTGATATATGATATGGATGTTTGGTTGAATTATAATGATAATGTGAATTATCTGTTTGGGATGATAATGTAGATTATCTATTGAATTATCTATCTTTGTGTATATAGATAAGAATTGAATTGTTTAAACCTTTAAACAACTTGGCCTTAAAAGATACGCTTTGGATTTCGATGAGACCGGGATCGGGTTTCCGTATACCGGATTTCCAGGTCTGGAGACCCGAATACCACATCGATTCAAATTAACGATAGGTCGTGAATCTCAAGTGAAGATGAAGATTCAGAGTGCAAGGGTTATTGTCGTTAACTCTGAGGGTGATTCCAAAACGAGTGTAACGAGATAATGCCTTCGGTTTCGTTCGAACCCGGAACGAACTTGTATGGATTGAATGCTTTCAGCGCATCGTCAGGAGGACGATGAGCATTCTAAGTGATATGTTCTGATTAAAGGTAATCGTAACCTCAAGCCTCATCAACCGGGAATGGCTAAAAACAGGGGAGGTGCAGCAAGGCTTCGTGGGTAGCACCCACTGAGAGCAAGATAGATCCCTGTCTAGAGGTCCCTTTTCTTTTATTCGGCTTAGTGTGTGGTTGATCGCGCCAACTACGGGGTTATCTTGTTCGGAATTATCCAGTAAGGGATGGTTCCGGCTTTGTGTTGCAGGGGAGCGGGCGTACTCCTCGGTACGGTGATCTAGGCCACGTACTGTGACGGGCGGTACCCCAGTAGCCCGGCCATTGTATGGAATCCAAACTCCAATAAGTGCCGTACGTATTAGTTGTGCCCAACTATGTTGGAATGTGAGATGTAAGCATTTCAGCTATTTCTGTATTTTACTTGAAAACCCTAGACCCTATTATAATACAATCAGATTTCCTATCAAATGTTTTGGTTAGCGTAAGGTAAAAACTTTTCCATGTTTATGTGTGGGAAGTCTTACGTGATACCTTTGTTTTCAAAAGGTTTTGAAGTTAAACAATTTTAACCCGTTTACTCACACCAGACCCATGTCTGACCCAAGTGTTTATTTCTGTTTTATAAACTCTTGGGTACTCAAATTTTTACGAGTAGCCAAGGGATTCAGGTTTAGCTTTGACGAATATTCTGGAGGAGCAATGGAGCAGGAGGCTTCGGCGTTCGTAGATATAGTATTCCGCTGTGTTGATATCTGTGATAGTGTCTTGTCTGGTATTTGAGTTGTAATGAATTAGACAGATGTTTATAACTGTCTAATATGTGTTGTATAAGTTGTGTAACTCTGATGTATATGATACTATGTAATATTTTATATGATATATTATATTTCATTCGTTCCGCTGTGAGTTTCTGATGTTGTTGTTCTTTCTTCTTTTCTTTCTTTTCTTCTTCTATCCCTTTCTTTCTTCATAACGATGCGTCTTTCTGGGCAAAGAAAGCCGGGTCGTTACATATACCAACTCTTGTTTGTTTGAAAACTGATTTGAAACTATACTTGGTAAGTTAATACTTTGTTATAGCTTTAAAATATATACGTGGTTAAAAGTATATGTATATAAGTCTTTGAAATATTTACTTGAATCATATAGATAGATTTTATTTTAAGTATATATCTCTAAAATTAATTTTTTTGGAATATATGTAGATAATATATACGTTTCGTTGTAGCTATATCCAGCTAACTCCTTGATTTCTAATTTCCAATTTATCAGCTTCGTTCGTCGAATTCGTGCCCATCTCGTTTTCTTTGGAATTGGTGCTTAAGATTCGTAACTCCTTTCATTGTCAAACCTCTCTAGCCTCGAAAGGTGAGCAATCGCTCATGATTAACGTTCTTATATTTATTAAATTTGATTTCAATTGAAACGACAATTGAAATATGCTGCTGTTAGTTATTTGTATTGCTATATTTATGCCATCATCTGTATCTGTTCACCTGTGACACCTGACACCATTATCTGTTATTTATATTGATATATATATATGCCATCATCTGTATCTGTTCACCTGTGACATCTGACACCCTTATCTGTTATTTATACTGATGATATATGCCTGTTACCATTGTTATATTATTATCATATCTGTTACCACTCTGCAAGTTCCCGGTTAGTATAGAATTCACTATGGGTTGAAACGATACATACCCGAACGATCTGTAGAATAAGAGAAAATCGTTATGGGTTGAAATGATAAACCCAAGCGATTTTCATTAAATTAAATTTGGGATTACGGGTTGAAAAGATATATACCCGTATATAATTTAAATTACGGTTTGAAATGATAAATATCCTTATCACTTGACCATAGGATAGAAAAATATATACAGACACCGTTGGTCTATATATAAATATTTTTAAAATGATTTCTATTGTTTTGGAAAGAAATACATGGCTTTAATAAATATTGGTTTTAAAGATTTAATAAAGTTGATTTAATTAAGTTGATTTGAATCAATATAAAATATGTTTAAGTATTTATGTAAAATTTATATTTTCAAATATAGAGTTGATAATGTTTCAGGTTGAAAGATAAATTTGAAATTGATTTGGAATTCTTAATTATTTAAGAATTATACTTAAATAAGTTTGTTTTGAAATCTATTAAATTTGAAATTCTAAGATATGTTTTATAACTTGAATTTGATTAAAAAGTGGCTTAAATGAATATTTCAAACTTATATAAATTTAAATGGGATATATTGTTTATATAAATTTGTAAATTGAAGTTGTATTTAGATGTATTGAAATGATTAAAGAAATATCTCAGAAACTAAATGTAATGAAATTAAATTGAGATATAAATGGAATTATCAAATTTAGTTTTCGAAATGTGGAATACTTAAAGCTTTGAAATATATTGAAATTTGAATGGCTTATTTTATGGTTCAAATATGTATTTGAAAATCGATAATTTGAAATGGTTTATTTAGAAACTGAATTGAATTGAAATTGATGATTTGAGATTTGATAAAATTTGAAGTTTTGGAATTTGAGTTGATTTGAATCGATTTGTGAAATTTGAGGAAGCTATTTTTATATAAAGTATTTTTAAACCATATCTAAAACTATTTATATTTTACTTTATAAATTATTTTAATATAAACTATTTTAATAAATCATTTTCAATATAAATTATTTTATTTTAAACTATTTTAACTTATAACTATTTTACATAAACTATTTTATTTTATCAAATATTTTACTATATATACTAATTTTAATATCAAAACTGTTAAAGAGGAAAGTGTTATGGATTCCGAAATGTTACGATTTCAAGCTATGATTTCAAAGTGTTATGAATTTCAAGGTTTTGATTTCCAAAGTGTTTTGATTTAAAAGACTTACGATTTCGAAAGAGATGTAACTTTGGAAAGTGATATGATTTTGGAAATGGATTTATTTAAAGTGAAAATGATATCGTATGGATATGGTTTTGAAATGGCAATGATATTTCAGTTTGAAATATAAACTATTTTGGAAGTTTACTAAATGACCATCGGTGTAATTAATACGTAGTTATTAAAGAGACCGGGATCAGATATGGTCATACTCTCTGTCGATACCGAAAACCACTTTAATAACTAATATACGTGGAGTGTTGATCCAGAATAAAGTGGATGGTTTGGTGAATGCGTTGACTGAAGAAAGAGAACGATATTGGATGACCCCTGACATGACTAAAACAGGAGCCGCGCCGGACCATTGAGGTTCGCCACCTCTAGCGGACACACTTCTTCGTTACCATATCTATTACTTTTTTGATTCGATTTGGGTGCCACCCTCAATTATGGGAGTGTTGTTTCACAGTGTTGGGGTAGTAGCTGCTATGCCCAACATCAGTCCGGATCACGCAACTACTAGTATCCTAGTTGGTATCGCCTCATGTACCTTGTCATACTGATTATCCTTTCGCGACCACTACGATTTGTTTTGTGTTATACCTATGGGGTACCCTCTGATAACCACTAGTTTACGGTGGGGCTTACGGTGCTGTATAGACTATGACATTATAAAAATGTGTTAAGGGGGATAATGGTAACGCCTTAACGCTATTTTGATACTTTATATTACTGATAGGCATTATCTACTTAGCGTACACTACTACATAGTAGATAGTTTAACGGGTCCTTAGAGGATGGTTATCCCAAACATTCTTTGAGTTACTCGTATTTCATTCGTTATTTCACTTGAGTTAGATTTATTGATATAAGAATGTTAATCCTAACTCGAGTGTTTTGTGTTTTTCTTTACGCTCGGGTCAGACTGAGTGTACCAGTATTCGAGACTCACCTTTGGAGTTGGACCTTCGCTTGGAGATCCAGCTATCTATCCAGCTTTCAGATATTCAGTTTATTCCAGTTATGTATTCTGATATTGTATTTGACTATTGTATTCGAGACTTCTGTTGTATCCTGTTTAACTCTGTTTTATATATATAGTAGCTTCATGAACTACTATTCTTTTGTTTCCGCTGCATTACTGTTATATTACTTTGTGTTTGTGATCTGTGATTATTTTATTTACTGTATATGTTGAGTTTTGCCAATTTAAATTAACAATCCATTGCTTTGAATTATTCAAGTCAGGCATGTGTGGATTTATTGTCGATTTGAATGGTCCAAAATAGTGGGTCATTACAGATAATGCATTTATCCAACTGCTTTGGAGCAGTTTGTTTTCTGTGACAGTGGTGAAAATGGGTTAGACTGAGCTACTCACTTCCACGGATGGAGAGATCAGGAAAACCTTCACAACTGTTAATTGATTGATTAGTGTGTTCAATTTATGTACTCAGTTGTTATTGTGAAATGACATTGCCATTTCATATATATAGCGTTTTGCCTTAATATTCTTCGTTTGTAATTTCATTTGTGATAAGCTCGGTTTGTTTCTGACATTGGACAATTTACCAGTGTGCTATCAAAGTTTGATGCATGTACTTTCCACAGTAGTCAACAGTGGATGCAACTCATTCGACAGATTGCATCATTCTCTTTCACCAACCTATGTATGATAAAAGGAGAACAGTGTCATCCTCTATTATTTGGTGCAATTTGTGTGGGCCTACCTTTTTCATCTTCATTATTTCAGACATCTACATTTTTGTGGTATGTAATTGATGGTCTACAAATATGCATATAACTAGTTCATGTACTTAAGTCCATTTCCAAGTGCAGTGCCTGCAAATAAAAAGATTAATATTTGATCTTGGTGTACCCTTGCTTTGACATTATTTGATTATAGTTTTCAACACAGCAATCAAATTTGATTTTTTTTAACATCATAAATATTGATCAAAATTTATGGTTTCCGTATTTTCAATCTATACAATTCTACATGCATATTACAATACTTTAAACTGTGGTTTTGAAGTAAAAATTGAAGATGTTAATTTACATAAAAAATCCACTATATTAAAAAACAAACTTACACACACACACGTATATATGAAAAACGTTCAACTGCACTCCAAACAGTGCATCACCTCTAAAGCTCTCAGATACTCATTCCATGTCTTCGTTTCTCTTTTTTCTCATTGACTCTCTCTCCACTCTTTTATTTATTTAAACAAAAACTTATGGCTGAAATCGAGGTGCAATTTGGATGCTCCCAGACAGGTGTGTCATGGAGCGCTCATACACACACACATATATATATATACATACACACACATATATATACATACATATATATACATACATATATATATATACACATATACATATACATACATACATACATATATGTATATACACACACATACATACATATACACACACATACATATATACATATGTACATACATATATACATATAGACACACACATATAAATACACACACACACACACAGATATATATATATATAAGAGGTAAGCGAGGCAATAGAAGTCTCGCTTCGCTTATTGTCGCTTAAGTACCGCTTATGTATCACCTAAGCACTGCTTAATTTCTTAACATAAATTATTCGTATCACTATAAATTTATGTAAAGAGATTATATTACGTGCATCATCTGTGTCTTCACAAATTGATCACAAAAAAGTAAAGTTTAACTTACAAATTCATAGATCGCAAACGCTAGATTAGACTTTCATTTTTCGTTATAGTACGTATACTCGAGTTGAGTACAAACCATTCACAGTTGGCAAATAATATAATCGTAGCTTAACACCAAAAACCACTCACCATCCATCGGCCCATATGATAGAAAATGAGAAAATTTTGTTAGGAAATATGGCTATATTGCTATAAACCAATTTCTTTCTATTTTAAAATAATATCGTTTTGCCTAATAGTACTTAATCATTGCTTAAATTTAAGCCAAGCACAGATAAACGCCAATTAAGCACGCTTAAGTGCTCATCATTTCATTCTACCGCTCTTTCACAAAATTAAGCTTTGTACCAGCTTCAGCGCTTAAGCGCATTTTTCATCATATATATATATCTGCATATTACATTTACACACATACATCAAAATGTACTAGAAATCTACATTCCTCTCCTATATAAAATCCCTTTAAGTTAATACATTATATTCTAAAATAACTTTTAATATCAATTTGATTACCAACAATGCCCGTGTGCGTAGCACGGGCCACACACTAGTTTTATTATAATGCTCGGGTCAGACCGAGCATATTACAGATTTAGTTGGATGCTTTGGAGCTTCAGGAGATGAGCTGGACGCCCAAAAACGTATTTACGTATATGGTTATTTTCCACTGCATTCATTATAGTATTTATCAGAAATTGTAAGGACAAGCTGTTATAACTGCCTGGGCTGAAATAGGTTAGTATACTTTGATTGATGTCCATATATATATTATAGTTTGCTTTTTTGTTGTATATTATAGATTATTCGTTCCATTGCGAGATTTTGTGTTGTTTCGTTTCCTTCTTATCTTCTTTCTTTTCCTCTAACTATCCGCCTTTCCGTTCAATTTGGGTTGGACATGTGTGGTTTATTGTTAGCTTAAACTGTATGAAAAAGTGGGTTGTTACAACGTGGTATCAAAGCTGAAGGTTAAGCGAGAACCTTGGCTTTGGTGTGGTAACTCATTAGACATAGGGTCAACAACACCCTAGAATGAATTTGAGTGTATGTGTATATGAGCGCGTGTTTGTTAGTGATATAAAAAGCTTTTATATTAGGGATAGTTTGGCTCACATCCCTGTTAAGTTTCAAAATAGAGAAAACTTCCTCCCCAACTAAACTTACGTTTCTAGTCCCTGTTTTCAAATCTGACTGCGCCAAAAGACCCAAATACCCTTTACATTTTTAGCATTTCAAACGCGTATAACTTTTTGTAGAAACATTAGATTAGCATACCGTTTTCACCAAAAAATTCTAAATTTTATGATCTTTAAAATGAGATCTATTGTTGATACCAAAAAAATCATATTTGCAGTAAGGCTGCAATTATTTCGTATATTTGCAGAGAATTCTGCAATTTTTGAACATCATCGATTTTTCTTCAAATGTCAGCAATTATTCCATATAATTGCAGACTTTTATGCAATTATATGAAATAATTGCAGATTTTTATGCAATTATATGTAATAATTACAGACTTCTCTGCTATTATTCCATATAATTGCCGACTTCTCTGATAATAAAAGTTGCTATTACTATAATGTAAATAAGGTAAACAATTAAGGAATGGTTTTATATAACCCAAGTGAAATTATATAAATATGGTTTATTAAAGCGGTTTATAAATAAAAAGGATTTAAAGGCTGAGATGATTTTGGAAATTGTAAAGTTTTGAAGGATAATAATAGTATTATTTGGAAAATATTTTTGAATGGAAATATTTTAAATGGAATTTAAAAGAGATAGAAAGAACTGAACTCACTTCGGTCGCTGGAAAATAATTTCGATGATGACTGCAGCATAATCGACGTTCATTTTCGAATTTCCCAAAATGGAATTGCTACTATTGGAGTTTTGTTTTGGTAAAACTAGTTTTGATTTTGGAATTCAAAATTACGATTTGATATACAAAGAAATTACTAACAGTATTGTTTCAAAATAATTTGAAATAAGAATAGGATTAAGGCTCTGGAAATTTTCATTTAAGTGTTTTATGAAAATATGAGGAAACAAGTTTTACAACTTATAAATTTTGGCGATTAGTAAATTAAAGAAAATTTTAAAATTTTTGAATATAAATGTTAAAAAGAGTAGAATTGAACCTTGAAATGAAATTTAACTTAAGTTAAATGAAATGATTTTTGGAATGGGATTGATTTTGATTTGAAATGAATTAATGAATGAACCGATTAAATTAAATTAGTGAATTGTATATGATTTAGAATTTTGTGGGATAAAATTGAACAATGAATTGAGTTGGATGAAATTGAATTTGATTTAAAATGGATATGGACTTAAGTTGTGAAGTGATAGTAAACATGAGAAGTGTTGTATAGAATGTTTATAAACTTAAGTAAAATTTTATGAAATGATTCATAAATGAATTTTGTGTGGAGTGAAATGTTGTTAAACATAAACTTTGATGGAATGGTCCTTAAGTGATATTAGTATTGAAAGAAATATACTAAGTTATAAATGAATGTGAATAAAGCAATGTGAATAATGATTATGGATAAATGAATGTAAATAAAAGAATCTGAATAATAAGAAGCCAATTGAAATAAATACGTAAGTCGTACGTATATTAATTTGTTCGCATAACTATTTGGTCCAGATTCGAGTACATGATTTCGAGAAGATTTACATCGGTCCGAGTTAGGATTTTTCATTCGATTCTCGACGGCAAACACTGGATTTGGATTTTTGGTTGATTTTGGAATTCTTTATCATAGTATATGGGTATGCAAGGAGAATGGCGATTTCTGATCTAGGAACCGAATCTGAGTCTGCACTAGAGTAGTCGTGTGAATAATACTAGTTTGGAAGTTAAGTTGTGTGATCGAGCGAGCGATCAGATTTGGTATTGCATACAGATGATATATGTACATCGTACGGGCCTTAGTAAAGTAAATGTTGAAAATTGAAAATACAAAATAATATGATTATGAACTATATGATTGGATATCATTGGTAAATAAGATGCAGGTATATAAAAGCATGAGCTAGTTTGATGCCCTTGATTTCATAAGTAAAATTTGATTTCCCGACTAAAAGGTACACGTTTAAATTGTTGTTTGATTTGATGATTGAGCCGCTTGGCTTTTGTTTTCTTTGTTGGTTTGGGTCTGTAGTGAAAAATTGTAGTTGTTTCAACCGAACCGCGCAAAGGAGGCGCTGGCGAAATATTTCGAAAATTTAAGGAGTTAGAAATTTTAAAGAAATTTTTGATAACTAAAAATTTGATGTTTGTTTTATAACTTGGAATGATATTAGTTGGAATCTATAAATGAACTTTAAACTTAAGAAAAGGTGAGAGCAAAGTTTCGATAAATTGATTTTTGAAAGTTAAAGGCTTAAAAGAATTTGGTAATCTATTTCAACTAATTGGTTTTGAAAAGTTAATAGGTTTGGGGCATTTTCTTACCTGCTAATTTCGAGGACGAAATTTTTTAAGGGGGAAGAATGTAACGATCCAGAATTTTAGTCACTCAAATTTGGAATATTTAATTGACTTTAAATATTGAAAAACTATTTTTATAAGTTAAATAACTTAAATTTCAAATATAGCAATTTATTTGATAATTTAATTGTTGGATTTAATTTTTGGGATTGCTTAAATATTTAAATCCTGAATTTAATACGAATAAAAATGATTTTGAAAGTTGATTTAAATTCTATTAAACACGAATGAAGATAGTAAACTTTTGGTTTAGATTAAAAAGTGATTTATTTGGTTTTAATAATAATTCATTTTAACTAACATGTAAAAAAATAACCTTCCGGGGCACTATCTCGGATTTCGATGAAACCAGTTTCATTGGATCTATAATAATGTATTATTGTACGCGTCGAAATTCATGATGATTGGATGTAACATTTGGGCGTGCGAGATTGAAACGCGTAGAAATTCAATTCAGGAATTCATATAATAATTAGGTTTGAAACTATCTCTACATATGATCGAATTAGGCCTCGAGACTAGTTCCAATGTGTTTGGGATAGGGGTATAACATATAAAACGCCAGTTGGCACGTCTCATTTGGAGTTCGAGATTCTCGAACGTTTTATAGCTGCATATTTTCGAATATAATATGTGTGTGTGTGTGTGTATATATATAATATTCTCATACTTTAACCATACATCAGCTCATACCAGGCACCAAACTTCCATCATGTTTTGCTATACCCCACTTCTCTATAAATTGCATTCGAATCAAAGAATTAGGTTCGTTTTCTTTCTTTTTTAAATTCAAATCCTCGAAATCCAACGGTCGTGGGTTGTTGGAGCCATTCGAAGCAAGATCTGGTGAGGTTGTCAACTAACAAAAGGTTCGCAGCATCCAGACAAGGAGGATCAACAGTTGGATTGGCATAGCTCATGGCGAGGTGGTCGTAGGTTGGAGATGATCGACGAAATCAATATTGTCTTATTCCGGTGATTACATTCGTCAATGGATCAAGGCATGTGAAGGGAAGTTATAGCGCATGGTAAGGGCGAGGTGCAGCCGGAGTTTGGTGGTACGACGTGAGCTGGGGCGACAGCAATTCCCCTCCATTCGTGGTTGCTTTGATGGGTTCTCAAAGGCGATTCATGGCAAGATGAGAGATCGGACCCTCGGCGTTAGACAGAGTGGAGTCGGGGCTCCCTCCAGCAGGAGCACAGTGGCGCAGGAGGGCGCGAGCCAGCGGCGTTCGATCGAAACTAAGGCGACATCGAAGTTTTAAGAAAAAACAAGAAAGAAAGTGCGGCCTGGAACGAAAGCGCGAGTGAGGAAGAGGGGATTAAGTTAATAAGGGTAATTAGTTTAAAAGTTTTGTTAATTAAAAAGTTAATTATAATTTAATTATTTAGATCGTTTATTAATGCATAACTCTCTCATACGAGATCCAATCGAGACACTGATTTTTGCGTTGTGCTCATAATGAAGAAAGCTTCGCAATGTAATTGGTTTGGTCGAATTTGGAGACGGTTTAAATTTGGGCTAAAATTAGACTTCGTTCGATTTAAGTACCAAAATGGAATGCCTCGGCGGCAACTGGAAATAAATGTGAGTTAAACTTACCTTTTTGGTTAACCAGTAATATTATATAGTTGATAAAAATTATCTATTGGATGTTTGGATGATTTACTATTTTTATCGGTTGATTTGGATTTATTCCTGTCCCTGGAGCGGATAACCCGTATTATATAATTATATACTACCTGTGATGTAGAGGGATAGGTTGGAGGAATCCAACAGGATTCCTCACCACTGTTGATTTTATTTACATATATATATATATATATATATGTGTGTGTGTGTGTGTGCTGATATATATGAGCTGTGATGCAGGGGACAGGTTGGAGGGATCCAATGAGATTCCTCGTTATGGTTGAATTAATTTCAATAATATTCCAGTTATATGAATTATTGGATAACAAACCTGATTTTTGCCAATATGGGGTATGGCATTGTTATATGTTCAACTCAAACCCAGTAGTGATAGAAAATCAAATATTAAGCGTTTGTCAGCTATTGGTCTCAAATTAGTATTCTAAAAATACTATAAATTTTCAATTGAGTTGGAAATGGGTATTGACACAGGAAATGATTTTAAATCCAAAATTTGGCTTTCAGAAATATTTTGTTTTAAAGGACTTAATTTCTATTTTTATTTCAACCTAATTTTCTATCTTTTTCCAAGATTATTTTTTTATATTTAATATTGTTTTAAAGTATTTATTTTTATTTTTATATTGTTTTAAGGGTTATTTATTTTTATTTAATATCATTTTAAAAGTTATTAATTTATATTTTATATTACTTCAAGGTTATTTATCAATATTTTAAATAATTTAATAGTTAATTATTTAAAATTATTAATATGGTTTGAAATAAATAATAACGATTATTAATAATATTTTGGAAATTTATTATTATTTATAATAATGGTAAAGATTAATGATTGTTTTATTTATAATGTTTTGTATTATTAATTATGATTTTTAAGATGTTTAAAGTTAATAATTATTATTTATTATAATTACTGTTATATAATAGTATTTTAAGTAAATAATTAGGATTTATTTAATGTTTTCGAGATTCATAAATAGAGTTTTATAAATAGACTTGGATTTTTTTAGGGAAGTTTATAAAATGCTTTGAAGACTTAAAGGAGATTATTTACAAGGTGAAAGAGTTTTATAAACGGTTAGATATTTATAAACGAATTTTGAAAATGGGTTTATAGATCTATAAGAAGAGTTTTATAAATAGTTGTATGGATTTATAAAGGGTTTATAAATGTTTTGGAATTTATAAAAGAGTTTATGAATGGAAATAGAGGTTGGTTTTGCAAGGGATTTTCTATAAAGAGTTTATAAACGGTTTCAATGATTTATAAATGGTTTTATAAATGGTTTTTTGAGACTTATAAGGAATTTATAAATGATTTTAGAATTGTA
Organism: Allium fistulosum; assembly: GCA_030737815.1. Taxonomy (NCBI): domain Eukaryota; kingdom Viridiplantae; phylum Streptophyta; class Magnoliopsida; order Asparagales; family Amaryllidaceae; genus Allium; species Allium fistulosum. Next base: position 906,840,414 of record CM060901.1, read on the forward strand.
TAAAAAAGACATCTTTCTCTATTTTGTAAATATACTTATACTGTGGAGATAAGTGTATAGATATTTTCCTAAGCATTGAGATATAAGGGTCCGTGAATGAATATTTTCCGTGAATGAATATTTGTAAAGGTATTTTGGTACAAGTATTTACAAAGTGGTTTTAATTAATGAAAAGATTAATTAAGGAGGCAAGTGGTTACTTATGTGCTTAACTAATGTTTGTTTTCCCTATGGAATCAAATCCATGATTTGGATATGTGTTTGTTGATAGTTTAATAACCGACTATCAAATCTTGGCCTAAATATGCAATCCTTCTTAATTTTGGTGGTATGGAAATATTCCCTACTTAACACCGAAGGATTTTAACTCTGGAAATATCTAGGAGAAACACTGGAATTATATGGTATAATTACCGTCGGTGGTGCTATACTATATATATAAACTCTGTTTGTTCTTCTAGGACAAATGATGAGTAGATCCATCCACACAAACGGTTTAGGGGTGCTCCCCGCTCTTATGTATTGTCTGATTATTTCTTAAAGAACTAGTATTGAGCATTTCGGAAAATCGACAATTGGTTTTTGGAGCGCCAGGGAAGTGGAAGAGTGTACTCATAAGATATGACTCAAAAACCGTAACCACTCCAAAACCATATACGGTTCTATGGAGGAGTTTCATGATATATTGAGATGTTGGAATCCATGTGTGGTTTTGAGACCCGTTGGGGTATGGGAATCTATGTGTGATTCCAAGATCTATTTGAGATATGGGAATCCATGTGTGATCCCAAGACCCGTTGGTATTGGAATCCATGTGGAATTCCATGATCTATTTTGATGGCAGTGCGTGAGCTAGAATGCCGGACGTAGCCTCATCAGCGGAAATGACTAAAAACAGAGTTAGGATGCATGGACAGTAGGGTTGGCAAACCCATAGGGTGCAGTTGGCTCCACCTAGACGTTACTCACAGTTGTTATGCATGCATGGGGCGATGCACTCGGTCTTAGCAAGACCAGCTATGTTTTTCCTATGGTACAACACTAGGGATGTATGCCGCTTTGGAAGGATATCTCTGATCCTTGTACAAGTGGACCGTTTTCAAGGTACTAAGGGCACCTCCATGAAATCCTACACAATTAGCAAACGCGCCTTATCAGTTTTTGATTATATACCTAGTATTGTTGTGATGTAAACTCACGAGCATTACAACTATTTGATTATTGCAAACTCTTATGGACCCCCAACAAACCACAACAATGCGATATTGCAAACTCTTATGGACGATGAAGGTTTTACTAAAGCCATATCAAGGATGACACTGAAGCAATCTAAAGCAATTGAAGAATTCATACAGTAGCGGTAACAAGACACAAAAACAACCTAAGGAGGTAGGCAAGCCCTAACCGTTGGTTTGAAAGCCAAGGCTTGCATAACCGAATACATATCCCTCTTCGCCTTAAGCTACCTCGCCAACAAATGCTAAATCTTGGGCACAAATCACAGTCGATGAGCAAATCCCTTTTGCAGCCCCGCTAAATTTTTGCAGCCCTTCAGATCGTAATTCAGTTAGATGTGCAAAAATGTCTATATCCATGTGCAGGGAGGAAACAATGGGAAAATTCGATAGTCATCTATGTAGTACACTCTAAACCTTATTACCATCACCTTAACTCCTATATAGAATGATTTTGGAAACCAAAAGGAAATTTTCAAAAAAATTCAAAGGAAAATGGGTATTATGTTATTAAATTCTTTAACAAATCAAACTGTGATAAAGTTCTGGAAGTAGGTCTATAGTTCTATGATAGAAAGCTTATGATGATGAAATGATGGACTACTGGATTAAACCTAAACAAGGAATTCTTACAAATGGTTCCTGTCTGGGTTAGGCTCACCGGACTGCAGTTAGGGTTTTGGTCCGAAGAAGGTATCCATCGAATTGCCTTTGTATTAGGAAGACCAGTAAAAACGGACCACTATACGCAGGGTATTATCAAGATTTCTTATACAAGGGTGCTAATTGAGACCGATAGTAAGTTCGCTTTCCCTATTGAAATAGCCATTTTAGATGAAAAACAATCAACTATATATTCAAAATGTGGAATATGAAGGGAAACCATTAGCGTGTCGGAATTGTAGGTGCTTTGGGCACAACCAAAAATATTACACCTTCAAAAGTGTAACACCCTAGATTTTTGGTAACATTATTTAGGATATTTAATTAGTTTAATTAAATAAAATAATGTATTGATTAAGGGATTAAGGTTTGATTTAATTAAGGGGTAGCCATGCCATTTAAACAATGAATTAAAATAAGAGTTAAATTGAAATAGAGGAGGGGTACAATAGGAAAGAGGCCATTCTTATATCCCTAAAACATGGTCGTGTATTCCTATACACGTTCACTTCTCATTTTCAAATTTTTTATAAAGAGGCCGACCACCATTAATAAGGAAAAGAGGAAGAAAAGCTAAGGAAGAAGCTAATTCAAAGCAAATCCATTCACATCTCAATCTCTTTAATCTCTAAAGCTAAGGTGAATAATGTTTACATCTCAAACTTTTATTATTTTTGGTTTTAAGACGAATTTCGAGTATTCTGCTTTGATTTGCCATGTTTTTGAATGATGGAATAATTATATATATACTTGTTGATGAATTATGGTTGTTCATATTGAATTTATGATATGTTTTAAGGTGAAAACCCTATTAAATGACATCTAAATGCCTTGCGAATTTTTATGAAGATCATAAATGATATTTTAGAGATGGTTTCAATTTTTAGAAATTTTTGAATATTTGTAGAATTTATTGAATTTTCTAGTAAAGAAAATGTTAATTTGGGTTAACAATTATTTACGGTTAATTAATAAAAGATTTGGGTCTGAAATTTTTATATGTTGGAAAACATATTAAAAGATTTATTCTGGAATTTTGTAGAATTTTCCTAAGTGTTTTAATGGTTATATAAGATTATTTAAGGTATGGGACTTAAATGTTTTATATAATAAATGAAGGAGAAGGGTCTTTTCACAAATAATTCAAAAAAAGTTAGTTCTGAAATTGCAGTACTTTTAATTGGTAAAGAAAGAGGCAACCGATCAAAATTTGACACGTAAAGCAGGTTAGGTGAAAAGAACTATTTGCTACATGTTTTTCACTGTTTCGATGCTTTCGGCACCATGTTCCGCCTTCTCATCTTCGCTTCCGACATAGTCGAAACTAATGCACATGGTATCAGGGAACTAGTACGTAGTGAATTGGATGTAGGCAGAAGGTATGAAGTCGAAACCAGAGGTTTCGAAGGGGTTGAGGCATTACTTTGCTTTTAAATTAAAAATGCACCTGCTTGCTTTCGACTAAATAACTTTCGACTTAGTAGCTTTCGACTGGGTTTAATGGATTTAAAGAAATGGTTTCGATTGGGTTGCACTTTAGTTTTAAATGATCGCTTTAGATGAAGCGATGCCTTTTTACTGCCGCTTTCTACCTTTCGACCAAGATGGTTTCGGAAGGGTTGTTTACTTTGTTTTCTAAAATTTTGGCCACTTCTCCAATGCTTTCGAAGGGATGGTTTCGACACCATCACTTCTTTACATAGGAAACGGTTTCGAAACAGATGCTTTCGACTTAAATGTTTTTAAGACCCTTTTCCTATGATTGAAGTAAAATCCAAATGGTTTCGAAAGAGGCAGTTTAAAATGATTTCGAAGCAGATGCTTTTGACTTTAATGGGTTTCTGATCCTTTTGCTTTACTTGAAGGCAGAATCCAAATGGTTTCGACCGAGACGATTTTCAAAGGTTTCAAAGGAGTGAATTTTTGAATGGTTTCGAAAGGTTTCCACATTTTTGCTTTCAAAAAGTTTAGTATTTTAATGCTTTCGAAAGGGTTTTTATGAATGGTTTCGAAAGGGGTGGTTCCCCAGGGTTTTGACAGGGTCAAAAGGGAAGGTTTTTCATATGTTTTTAAAAGGCAATATTCAAAGGTTTTAAAGGGGAAGTATAATGTTTTGAAGCTTTCGGAGAAAAGAAAGGAAAGGTTTTTCCAATGTTTTCGAAAGGCTTTTAATGGTTTCGAAAGGGTTACCTTTAATGATTTCGAAAGGGTTATTTAAAGGTTTTAAAAAAAGGTTTCGAATGTATTAAATAGGCAATATAGCATAAGTAATTTTCAAGTAAAAAAAGGTTTTAACTTGTTTTGGAAAGGATAGTTAATCCTCATAAAAATCCATCAACATTATTTTGAGTAAAGTATATATAACATGGAAAAAATAGCTAGAGTAAAGCTAAGAATATATTTTCCTTGTACAAGTATGATTTAAAAGGTTAAATCATTTTGAAAAGGTTTTCATGGGAAAAAGATAAAGGGTAGTTGGCCCCAAGAAAATGATTCAAACAGTTAGTCCATTTTGATCCGGACAGTTAGTCCATTTTGTAGGCAGTCAGCCCAGTTTTATGGACAGATAGTCCATTTGTTAGCATAACGGACCTTGCTACTATGTTGTGTACAAATAGTCCACTTATTACCTGTTTTTGGACAAATAGTTCATTTATTAGCATAAATGAAATTGCTATTTTGATATAATCAGTTTGATCAACCAGTTTGGTTGCAGGAAAGGATTTGCAAAATATATGTTTTAAAGAGGATATTAGTGATGGGAAACCCGTTCCACTAAGCGACGTGGTCTCACTTAATATCGATAAACCGAGATGTAACAAAATTATTCACCCTAGGCTTTATGTCTGACTCAAAGTTTTTGTTTCCCCTTAAACTCTCGGGTGCTCAAAATTGATTTGAGTAGGCTGTGGGTTGAGGTTTTCAGGTTTTAGTCATTTTGGAGAATAAAGCTTCCGGAGACGAGTAGGTGGCTGAAGGATAGCTAATTAGGAATTACAGATTGTTATGTTTATTTCCGCTGTGTATTAAGTCAGATATAACTATATTGCTTTAATCAATCAAGGGGGCATCGTCATATGTCGCTCTTGGTGTATTTTGTAATGATTATAATTAATCTTTACCTAGGAAACGATATGGGATTATGTAATTTGGATAAGAATTTGTTTTGAAATGTAATCAGTAAAATGTTGTTTTTGAAAATCTGTGATTTTGTTCATATTCAAGTGCTTCTGATATTATGGATACCATTATCATTATCGTATTTTGTCACCAGAAGTTATTACCGTATTTTATCACCAGCAGTTAATACCATGCATGATTGCAGCATCTGTAGTGCTTAACTTTTGGCCTCCAGATACGGGATGTTACAAAAAGTGTATGGGTACCTAAACATAATCAATTAAATGAAGAAGCAACTATAAGAAACAATAACATAGGGTCTAACAATACTTCAAAATCAAAAGAAAATCTAACAGCTTCAGAACATAACAATATAGAAGGTTCATTGAATAATTAGTTTATAGAAACACTTAAAGATGGATACTAATCAAGTCGTCATGCATATAGATAAAAGTGACAAGGTAGACATGCATAACAAGTAATGGTAAGGAAATAACCCAATAAACTATAAACAATAGTTCAAGAAAGTTCAGTCCCGATGATACATCTTTTAATAGTTAAACAACCTCACCATCCACTCAACAATAGGTTTCAGGAAATATAAGAGGGAGTATTCTAGTTAGAAATGCAAATAAGGACATTTAATATCAGGTGGTAGGTGAATCACAGGTACGACCCTTGTTGTAGAAAATCGAAGGGAAAATGCAAAAAAAAATATCAACAGAATGCTGTAATGATCCTAAAGACATGACAGTCAAAAATCCATCCACTGATGGTTTCAGCTTAATAACTCCAAGCAACATCAAAAAAACCCGGTGCCAATTAATTATCCAAATATTGACTGCTAGAATCGAATAGCACATAAGAACAAAATAAAATGAGAACTGGACAGTGAAGGAAAATAAGAGCAAAAGAGATCTCATCAGAACTACATGACTAAGATGATAAGGATGTTATAAACAACTCGGCATGGGAATAGTTTGCATCACATCCAAAAGTTAAGGCAAAGAAACTCAAGAAGTCTAAAAAGTGCTCTACTGCTCTGAGCAGCTCATATGCTATGAGCACTTCAGCTGATTAATGTTGATTTTAGTGTGGAACGTGTGGGGTCTTAACTCTCTCACTAGGAAACAAGACGTTAAACAACATCTTGTTTCACTTAAAGTAGACATAATGGTTCAAGATGAGCATAAATTATCTAGTTAGAATGTACTTAGATTTTGTAACTCCATCAGTTACGAGTGGGAAGCATTACACAATAACTAATGTGATAGTAGAGGTAGAATATTAGTCTTGTGGAATAAACAATATGGAGTGTCAACACCATCTCAATCTCATTTCAACATATTATATGATTAATAACCAATAAAGGGGGATTCGAATGTCTACTTTCAATCATCTATGTTATACACCTGACTACTGAAAGGGAATAAATATGGAGAAATTTATCTGAGGATCCTGCTAATCTCTCCATACCATGGATCCTAGGTGGAGACTTCAATTACACCCTAAATAATAACAAGTGAATGTCGACTAATGGTTCGTTGGGTGCAAACAATGACTTTTAAGCCATTGTACACAATTTGGGTTTAAAGGAGGTAATGTATATTGGTAATTTCTTCACTTGGAGAGGTGATATGAACTTTTCTACTCATAGTAAAATAGATAGAGTGATGGGAAATCTTGAATTGTTTTCAATGGTCCCTACAATAAATGTGTCGATATTCTCATCTAATGATTACTACCTAATACATATTATTTTAATACTAACTTGGATCAGGACAAAAATAAACCTTTGAATTTTAGTAATTCTTGGCCATGCCAAAGTGGATATTCACAATGCATTGTAAATTGCTTTATAGAAAATAATCAAGGTAGTCCAATTTTCATATTCATACGAAAGCTCAAAATGATTAAAAACAACCTTAGAAACTGGAATATCAGTAGAATAGGAAGAAAGAAATAGCGTGATGATATAAGAGAGCTAAATAACCCTATATACCTCCAACTGATCGACAACCCTCACAATGTTGTACTGTTTCACGAATATAATCAAATTTAGTAATGTTACAGTCCATGTTAAATGCGGAGGCTATGAAAATACACCAAAAATCTAACATAATTCAGCCCATGAAATTCTTCCACTCTTAAATGACATATAGGAAAAGTAAAACCAATTTTCAAAGCATTTTAGGTGAAAATGGGCAACCAACTTCAAATCCTCAAAAAATCAAGGAAGAAGCCATAAAATATTTTACAAACCTGTACAACTCTGATGCAAAAAAAATCAATAATCCAGTACAAAACTTTATATGTATAAGATCATATCTACAAATTTTGAGAGAAAATTATTATTGCCGATTGATTTAGAGGAACCGAGGAGCTTAATATTTCAAATAAACTGTAATAGTAGCCCAGGCCCCGACGGTTTTAATGCAAAATCCTTCAAATATTATAGGGAGAAAATAAAGAAGGAATTGCTAATTGCCATGAACTATATTTTTGAAAAAGGGAAATTCACAAAAGAATTTAACCATACTTTTATCACTTTAGTCCCAAAGTCATAAAATTCAAAAAACATTATTGATTATAGGCCTATTTGTGGTTGCAACGTTCTTTATAAAATTTTAGCTAACTTAATTTGCAACAAGATGAAAGGCCTAATGAGTAAAATTGTCTCAAGTAACCAAAGTTCTTTTATCCCAGGTAGAAACATCTTAAAGAGCTTGCTATTAGCATATAAAATAGCAAGGAGCTTCAACAAGGAAAACAAACAAAAATATGTATGTGAAGGAAGATCTCAAAAAGCATACGACAAAATCAACAGAAAATTCAGTATGTAAATCATAGCAAAAATAGGTTTCCCTCCTCAATTCAAATCCCTCATTGGATGGTGCATCTCGACACCCACTTTTTCTATCATTATCAATGGCACTCCTCAAGGTTCCATTAAGAGTAATCGAGGAATCAAACAAGGAGACCTACTTTCTCCATATTTGTTCGTAATCGCAATGGAATACTTGACCATCAATTTGGAAAGTGAACAATTGGAAGGTAATATAAATCCATCACACAACATAGACCCAGTGCCAACACAGTTGATATATGCTGGTGTGATTTTCTAATGTTCTCAAATGCAACTATTGAAAGCACACATGCTATTAAAAAGTGTTATTTAACATAGAAAAATCCACCGGTCTAACTGTTAACACCTCCAAAACAAGAGTATTTTTTGGGAATGGTATAGCATTTAAGGACCAAATTTCACAAATTCTTGGAGTACAAAGTGGAAATCTACACATTAAATATCTCGAAATCCTCCTATCAGCCAATAAATTAAAAATAACAGACTTCGCGAATTACTAGATAAGATTAACGGTAGACTATACTGGCGGGTAGCATCATTTTAAACACTAATGGTATATTAGAGCTTATTAAGGCTACAATATACCCATCATCCAATTCTAGATGCAAATTTGCCAAATTCCAAAAATCATTCTACATAAAATAGCAGCAATAGTCTAATTTCTTATGGCATGGAAAACATCACAAAATAAATTGGGCAACTTTATGTAAATCAAAAGCAGAAAGAGGACTAGGTTTGAGAAGTCTAGAAGAACCGCAACAAAGTTAGTGTGGAATTATCTAAAGAAGAGAATCTCTTTGGTTTAAGTGGATATATAATAGATATTTTAGAAATAAAAACTTTTGGATAGCCAAGCTTGGCAACAATGAATCATTCACATGGAAACTAAATGCTAACAACAAGAGAACACTACAGCAAACCGATCTAAAGGAAAATTGTTAATGGTCGAAACACAAACCTGTGGTTCGACCCATGGATCAATGAGAAACCCTTGGCAAGAATAGGCTGGTCGTATTTGGTGTTATTCAATTCAGAGAACTACATAGTGAGCAATATTATCAACCAAGATCAGTGGAACTTCACAAATGTTAATCTTCCTAGTCATATATGCAACACTATTCAACAAATCAAAATACACAGCGGAAACAATAATGGTGAATAGGAGTGGAGATAATCAATGGCAAATTTTCAATCAAACATGCTTGGAAAGCAACAAGGATGTGAATAGCTTTACTTGGGTAATTGTGCGTGGGATCAAAGCTACTCTCCAAAAATGTCATTAGCTGCATGTTTTGCACTCTTGAATAGACTACCTATAAAAGATAGACTTCAAAATTGGGTGAATATCAAAAATACATCATGAGCTTGTGTGATAAAGATGATGAAACAAACATATATTTTTCAATTGTGTCTATTTTAGGGCTATTTAGGGCAGACTAAGTTCCAGAATAGATCTACAACTTGGAGATGCAAATAGTCAAGACTTGCAATTGTTATTAGAGTACTACACGAATTCAAATCACCAAAACAATTTGCATAACAAAGTAAGGAACATTACCATAGTTAGGGTCAAAATTGGCCACCAACACCTAATTATAAGTGAAAGCACCATTATCCAGTCACATATCACAGATAGAATATATGTAGAGAATATAATATGAAGAATAGCCAAAATTAAAATGAAAGCAAGTAAAAGAGAGACAAGATTTATAGTGGTTCGGCTAACTCCGACCTACGTCCAATCCAGAACGATCCTTTTTATTATATTAGAATTCGATTATAGTTACAACCCAGAATTCCAAAATAAAAATGGTGGAGTAGCCTCTAGGTAGAAGATGAAGAGAAGCAGAATGAAGATCCCTTTTTCTGAAGCCACACCTGTTGTATTTATAGGCGAAACTCCGGCTATAGGGCCTTCTCACCTACATGGGCCCGCCATGACAACCGTCGAGCCCAATTCGTCCATCTATGCCGACCTGAAGTAGTTCATATGCCGACCCGAAGCAAGACACACGCCGACCCGAAGCAAACCTCGTGCCGACCCGAAGTAGATCCACATGCCGACCGAAGCTGATTCCTTCTTTGCCGACCCAGAGTAGTTTGCCGACTCCAAGCAAGTCATAGGCCGACCCAAAGTGAAATGTATGCTGACCCCGAGCGACTCATCTCTTGCCGACCCAAAGTTGATACCAATGCTGATCCCAAGTGAAGTCATGCCGACCCAAAGTGACCAATGCCAACCCCAAGTGAAGCAATGCCGATCCAAAGCATTCCCATATGCCGACCTGATGTGACCAGGCCCTTGCCGACCCGAAGCCAAAGCGATGCCGACCGAAAGCATTCCCATATGCCGACCTGATGCGACTAGACCCTTGCCGACCCAAAGCCAAAGCGATGCCAACCCGAAGCCAAAGCAATGCCGACCCAAAGTTAAATCTATGCTGACCCGAAGCACTTCCATATGCTGACCCCAAGTAATGCCGACCCGGAGCCAATCAAATGCTGACCCAAAGTGATTCCTTAGCTGACCCAAAGCAAATCCTTGGATGACCCGAAGCAACTCCTTGGATGACCTAAAGCAACTCAACCTTTGCCAAAATCCATATTCCAAGCATGTTGCATCGTTCATCCATCGACTATGCTCAACTCTGACTTCATATTATTGTCCGTAATCTATTGTCCGCCCATCCATATGAATAAAGTTTATGATATTCCAGCCTTTATAATTGTGAAGTTTATTGGGTTAAATCCGTCTGTATACTGCCTTGCCAAAAGGCGGGTTAACACTTTTCCCCTCAAAACATGCCTTGTGATAGGAAGGCGGGTTTTGTATTGCTGTAAGCCTGATGTTTGGAATCCGTGGATGACCTATGCAGAGATCAATGGTCTTGCCTGATTGATAATAATGATCGTTCAGGATCGTGTGCCATTCGAAGCGAGATGTGATCGTTCGAGATCCTATGCCGTTCGAGGCGAGATGTGATCGTTCGAGATCATGTGCCGTTCAAGGCGAAATGTGATCGTTCAAAACCGAGTGCGTTCGAAGCAAAATGTGATCGTTCGAGATCGGGTGCCATTCGAGGTGAAATGTGATCGTTCGAGATCGGGTGCCATTCAAGGCAAAATGTGATCGTTCGAGATCGGGTGCCGTTCGAGGAGAGATGCGATCGTTCGAGATCGGGTGTCATTCGAGGTGAAATGTAAGTGTCCGGACGGGACATGGAATTATAAATGTCAGATTTCACGTTCAAGTGAGTTTCAGAATCATTTGTTATGGTAGTTCATCACCATCTCAGAGCATGCCTAAGGACCATTCACGATCTCGTATATGTGTAAGTGACTTAGCCGTTTTAGTGTAGGATTTATTATTAGTTATTTAGTTCATGCCATCAAGAGACGATGACCTATGCCCTTAAGCCGGGCTAGCTATGATTTGTAGCGGATGATGGCTGCTCCTGTTCCATCACCGCTATCCATTTCCAAACAAAGCCATCCAAATCCATGCCCCCAGTTCCATGGGGAGTTGTGTTGATCCATTCTCCTTGGTCGGGGTTTTCCCCCAACTGATCCAATCCATATCTAAGCCTGCTAATTTCCTCTCCAAGTCCTGGGTTCCAATTTCTAGCTATTCGAGCATCCATAAATGGTCTCCGATCATCCTTTTCATCCTACCCCGAGTCCAAAAGGGAATCCCAGACCATCCACTTCCAAACGTGCATCCAAGTTCTGATCCATGCCAGAATCCATAGCTCCATCCAATATTCATCTAGGAATCAAGTTAACATGACCCGGGGGCATGCCCCCGAGTGAGAAACGATCTATGGTTGGTCAGGGGCTGCTCTCGGCAACTCCACTCCATCCATCATCCTACTTGCTTCTTTTTCCTGAATCTGATCCTGGATTTCCTCCTCTTTCTTTAGCATTCTTTCATGCATAGCATCCATCATTGTTTCCATCTTGTCCTTGCCCCTCATCTCCTCATTGATTGCCTAGCCATTACTTCCTAGATCCAAATTCCCAAGCTTCTAAATCCAAGATCCTAACTTCCAGATTCCTGAGTGCAAGCTATCTCTCAGTGAAAGCACCAAAATGTTGGAGTAAAAATTGGCCACGAACACCCAATTATAAGTGAATGCACCAATATCTAGTCATAGATCACAGATAGAATATACGTAGAGAATATAATATGAAGAATAGCCAAAAGTAAAATGAAAGCAAGTAATAGAGAGACAAGATTTATAGTGGTTCGACTAACTCCGGCCTACGTCCACTCCAGAACAATCCTTTTTATTATATTGGAATTCGATTATAGTTACAATCCAGAATTCTAGAATAAAAATAGCGGAGTAGCCTCTAGATAGAAGATGAAGAGAAGCATAATGAAGATCCCTTTTTCTGAAGTCACACCTGCTGTATTTATAGGCGAAACTCCTGCTACATGGCCTTCTCACCTATATGGGCTCTCCAGGACGACCGCTAAGCCCAACTCGTCCCTCTATGCCGACCTGAAGCAGTTCATATGCTGCCCCAAGCAAGACACACGCCGACCCGAAGCAAACCTCGTGCTGACCCGGAGCAGATCCAAATGCCGACCCGGAGCTGATTCCTTCTTTGCCGACCCGGAGTAGTACCAATTCCGACCCCAAGCAAGTCATAGGCCAACCCGAAGTGAAATGTATGCCGACCCCGAGCGACTCATCTCTTGCCGACCCAAAGTTGATACTAATGCCGACCCCAAGTGAAGTCATGCTGACCCAAACTAACCAATGCCGACCCCAATTGAAGCAATGCCGATCCAAAGCGTTTCCATATGCCGACCTGATGCGACCAGACCCTTGCCGACCCAAAGCCAAAGCGATGCCGACCCGAAGCATTCCCATATGCTGACCTGATGTGACTAGACCCTTGCCGACCCGAGGCCAAAGCAATGCCGAACTGAAGCCAAAGCAATGCCGACCCGAAGTTAAATCTATGCGGACCCGAAGCGCTTCCATATGCCGACCCCAAGTAATGCCGACCCGGAGCCAATCAAATGCCGACCCAAAGTGATTCCTTAGCTGACCCGAAGCAATTCCTTGGATGACCCGAAGCAACTCCTTGGATGACCCAAAGCAACTCGACCTTTGCCAAAATCCATATTCCAAGTACCATGCATCGTCCATCCATCGACTATGCTCGACCCTGACTTCATACTATTGTCCGTAATCGATTTTCCATCCATCCATCTGAACCAAGTCTATGATATTCCAACCTTGATAATTGTGAGGTCTATTGGGTTAAATCCGCCTGTATACTGCCTTGCCAAAAGGCGGGTTAACACCATAACAACGACAGTGTGGCATCTATGGCACGAACGTAACCAATGTGTTTTCGAGTCGAGAAGTTTACTTATAATGACTAGATACAAGCTTCTGATAATGGATGTAAACATCCTCTTGTAGAAATCAAGGCTTTTCAAGGAGTTTTCCCTTTTAATAAGAAGTAAATGCAAACACAATCGAAGAGGAACTTACGCCATGTTTGGGTATGGATCAACTAGATCCTAGTGGATAATAAGGAACGGAGTATCATTTCAAGCAAATGGAGATTGCAAATCAGTAGGAGGAGTATAATTTGCGTGGCTACCGCCATGACTAGTCATATTCTAGATCTAGGATTTGAAGTCAATGAATTGATTTTTCATTTAATGAAGTAGATAGTTCATTTAGTAGTGAATTTAGTGGGTCGGGTTGCTAGGGTCATACCCGTATAAGTGTCTATTTTGTTTTGTATTAGTTGCATTAGCTTGCTTTGTTCTTGTTATGGGTGTTCAACCTCTTGTACCAACTACATTTTATACTTCTGCTAATAAATTACCTCTTTCTAAAAAAATGTATTGTTTCTCTATTCCTTATATGTTATCATGCTCAAAGTGCAAGTACTGCATAGAATTTGATTCAACACTAATTTAACAAATGGTTCCATATATAATCAAGGATTAAATATAAAAAACTGTTATGAAAAAATATATATAGAAATTAAATTTACAAGAGCCATCTACACAAAGGTTCATGCTGTTAAAGAGCCTAATAATCTATTGGTAATTACTACATATGTAGCATTGTACTTAAATACAGTTATATAAAACATAATAATTTCTAACGTCATGGTAATTTAAAACATTCAGCATGTATGCCAAACAGTAACAAATTTGAGAAATGCAAAAAATAAGGAAGTTGGCCCAACTTACAAATTTGATTTACATAAAGATAATAATATAATTTACCTATTTTTCATTTCAACATTGAATAGATATGCAATCGCTATGAAGAGGCACACAATCCAGCACAAGTTCAGATTTGTACAACAGAAACAGTCGAGCACGACTAATAGATTTTTTGCATACATAAGTTGGAGCAGTTGAGGCATGTGCAGACAAGGAAATCATTGAAAAGGCGGCAATTTGGCAATTGACAATAAGTATTAGGGGTTGATTTTGAATATAGGGTTTTGAAAGAATGAGAAACGAAAATTGATAACAAATAAAATAAAATAATAAAGGAGTTAAGTGAGAATATTGAGTTGAGAGGGTGAAAAATAAGTACGATGGTCGAAAATTTAGAGGGAATTTACCGCCTACATGAATATTTGGTTGAACATTATTTTAATACTAATTGAGGTTGTAAATAATTAATTAAGTTTGGTGGAGCACTAATTAAATCCTTTATTAATGTCCAACATAACAAAAGATGGTAGATTAAGATTGGCCTCAGCAAACAATAGCTTTAATATCAGTTAACCGTTTAACATAGTCGTTAAGTCGATTCAGTAAATATTAAGTCGATTCGGTAAATTGTTAAATGCTCACCGTTATTTTAAAGTTTATTTTTATTGATTCTTCGAAATTTTATAAATTATTTAGTTTTTAAATGGTTAGAAATTAAAAGTTAGATTGACGAAATTCTAGAAAAATAATTTCCAAATTGTAAACATTATTCGAAACGACTATATATGCACACCCAGGCGGGCATGCATATAATCACAAATTGGATTAATTCAATATTGCGCTTGTATAGCATTACGACATACTATATAAAATATGACATAATATAACATCAATTCATAACAAAAAGCATAGACAAATTAAAATTCTAAAATAGAAAAAAAAGGAAAAATAAAAACAAAGAGAGGAGGTCTGCTGATTTTACTAATAACAAATATGAAGGAAAAAATTGCCTATTCCATGAAGTTCTAAAGTCATCTTTATCTTTACTACTAATAAAGAGAATTCATTGAATAGATTTACTCGATGTCTTTCTGAAATTCCAAATATACCCTTTTACATCTCATAGAGAAATAGTATTCAAATATGTGGATATAGCCTGTTATTTTCTAAGTACAACAGTTAGTCACCATGGAGAACTACAGTGTGCATTCATAAGATGAAGTATCCGAGTGTACCATATTGTTTGTAATTTAGGTGGGAGTTGATCGGTCGAAGTTTTGCCTGATTCCGAGTTAGTATGAAGATGTTATTGCAGTCTGAACAAAAAAATAGCGGCTTCTGCACTAGGCGGAGTTCAAATATGCGGATGTGGTAGCCTGTTATTTTTTAAGTACAACTGTCAGTCCCAATGGAGAACAACAATGTGCATTCACAAGATGAAGTATCCGAGTGTTCCATATTGTCCATAATTTAGGTGGGAGTTAATCGGTCGAAGTCTCATCGGATTTCGAATTAGTATGAAGAAGTTATTATGGTCTGAACAAAAAATAGCTGCTTCTACATTAGGCGGATTTAAAATATGGGGATGTGGTAGCATTAGGGCTGTCAATGGGTCGGGTCGGGTTTGGGTCGGGTCAAGTCGGATTCGGGTTGATTTTAAATGGGTCGGGTCAACCCGTTTATTAAATGGGTCAGAAAAGCTCAACCCAAACCCGACCCGTTTATAAACGGATTGACCCGACCCGACCCGTGTAACCCGATTATAAACGGGTCGGGTCGTAAATGGGTTGGGTTAACCCGTATAAGGTGTAAACGGGTCGTAAACGGGTCGGGTCAACCCGTATAAGGTATAATTGGGTCGTAAACGGGTCAGAACGGGTCGTAAACGGGTCGGGTCAACCCGTATAAGGTACAAACGGGTCATAAATGGGTCGGGTCGTAAACGGGTCGGGTCAACCTATATAAGTACAAACAGGTTGTTAACGGGTCAATTTCGGGTTAGCGGGTCAACCCGAAACCCACCCGTTTATAAACGGGTCAAATTCGGGTTGACCCGAAAATGACCCGCCAAATTAACGGGTCGGGTTAACCTGCTAATTTCCATGCGGGTTTCGGGTCTTGTAGGAAATTGACAGCCCTAGGTAGCATATTATTTCTAAGTAAACTGTCAGTCCCCATGAAGAACTTTAGTATGCGTTCAGAAGATGAAGTATCCGAGTGTACCATATTGTCCGTAATTTAGGTGGGAGTTCATTGGTCGAAGTTTTGTCTGATTTTGAGTTAGCATGAAGAAGTAATTGCAGTCTAAAGAAAAAAAAGTGTCTTTTGCCTAGGCAGAGTTCAAATATGAGGATGTAGCCAGTTGTTTTCTAAGTACAAATATTAGTCACAATGGAGAACTACAGTGAGCGTTGAAGTGGGGATATAGCCTGCTACTTTCTAAGTACAACTATTAGTCCCCATGGAGAACTACAGTATGCATTCACAAGATGAAGTATCCGAGTGTACCATAGTGTCTGTAATTTAGGTGGGAGTTTATCGGTTGAAGTTTTGCCGGATTCCGATTTAGTATGAAGAAGTTATTACAGTCTGAACAAAAAAATAGCGGCTTTTGGACTAGGCGGAGTTCAAATATAGGGATGTGGTAGCCTGTTATTTTCTAAGTACAAATGTCAGTCCCCATGGAGAACAACAGTGTGCGTTTACAAGATGAAGTATCCGAGTGTTCCTTATTGTCCGTAATTTGGGTACGAGTTAATTGATCGAAGTCTCGCCGAATCCCGAATTAGTATGAAGAAGTTATTGCAAAAAAAAATATCGGATTCTACACTAGGCGGAGTTCAAATATGAGGATGTGGTAGCATGTTATTTTCTAAGTAAACTGTAAGTCCCCATGGAGAACTACAGTGTGCGTTCACAAGATGAAGTATCCGAGTGTACCATATTGTCCGTAATTTAGGTGGGAGTTCATCGGTCAAAGTTTTTCCTAATTCCGAATTAGTATGAAGAAGTTATTGCAGTATGAAGAAAAAAAATAGCGGCTTCTTCCTAGGCGGAGTTCAAATATGAAGATGTAGCATGTTATTTTCTAAGTACAACTATTAGTCACCATGGAGAACTACAGTGGGCGTTGAAGTGGGGATATAGCCTATTATTTTCTATGTACAACTGTTAGTCACCATGGAGAACTACAGCATGCATTCACAAGATGAAGTATCTGAGTGTACCATATTGTCCGTAATTTAGGTAGGAGTTCATCGGTCGAAGTATCGCCTAATTCCGAGTTAGTATGAAGAAGTAATTGTAGTCCGAACAAAAAAAATAGCGGCTTCTACACTAGACGGATTTCAAATATGCGGTGTGGTAGCCTGTTATTTTCTAAGTACAACTGTCAGTCCAAATGGAGAACTACAATATGCTTTTAAAAGATGAAGTATCCGAGTGTTTCATATTGTCCGTAATTTAGGTGGGAGTTAATTGGTCGAAGTCTCGCCAGATTCCGAATTGGTGTGAAGAAGTTAGTGCAGTCTGAACAAAAAAATAGCGGCTTCTACACTAGGCGGAGTTAAAATATGGCGATGTGGTAGCATGTCATTATCTAAGTAAACTATCAGTCCCCAAGAAGCACTATAGTGTGCGTTCACAAGATGAAGTATCCGAGTGTACCATATTGTCTGTAATTTAGGTGGGAGTTCATTGGTCGAAGTTTTGCCTAATTCTGAGTTAGTATGAAGAAGTTATTGCAGTCTGGAGAAAAAAATAGCGGCTTCTGCCTAGGCGAAGTTCAAATATGAGGATGTAGCATGTTATTTTGTAAGTACAACTATTAGTCACCATGGAGAACTACAGTGAGCGTTGAAGTGGGGATATAACCTGTTATTTTCTAAGTACAACTGTTAGTCACCATGGAGAACTATAGTGTGTGTTCACAAGATGAAGTATCTGAGTGTACCATATTGTCCGTAAGTTAGGTAGGAGTTCATCGGTCAAAATTTTGCCTGATTCTGAGTTAGTATGAAGAAGTTATTGCAGTCTGAACAAAAAAAAATAGCGGCTTCTGCACAAGGCAGAGTTCATATATGGGGATTTGCTAGCCTGTTATTTTCTACGTACAACTGTCAGTCCCCATGGAGAACTACATTGTGCGCTGAAGTGGGGATATAGCCTGTTACTTTCTAAGTACAATTGTTAGTCACCATGGAGAACTACAGGGTTCGTTCACAAGATGAAGTATCCAAGTGTACCATATTGTTCGTAACTTAGGTGGGAGTTCATCGGTCAAAGTTTTGCCGGATTCCGAGTTAGTATGAAGAAGTTATTACGGTCTAAACAAAATAAATTGCGGCTCCTGCACTAGGCGGAGTTCAAATATGGGGATGTGGTAGCATGTTATTTTCTAAGTACAACTGTCAGTTCCTGTGGAGAACTACTGTGTGCATTCACAAGATAAAGTATCCAAGGGTTCCGTATTGTCCGTAATTTAGGTGGGAGTTAATCGGTCGAAGTCTCGTCGGATTCTGAATTGGTATGAAGAAGTTATTGCAGTCTGAACAAAAAAATAGCGGCTTCTGCACTAAGCGGAGTTCAAATATGGGGATGTGGTAGCACGTTATTTTCTAAGTAAACTGTTAGTTCCCATGGAGAACTACAGTGTGTGTTCACAAGATGAAGTATCCGAGTGTGCAATATTGTCCATAAATTAGGTGGAAATTCATTGGTTAATGTTTTGTCTGATTCTGAGTTAATATGAAGAAGTTATTGCAGTCTGAAGGAAAAAAATAGCGACTTTCGCCTAGGCGGAGTTCAAATATGAGGATGTAGCTTGTTATTTTTTAAGTACACCTATTAGTCACCGTGGAGAACTACAGTGACCGTTGAAGTGGGGATGTAGCCTGTCATTTTCTAGCTACTACTGTTAGTCACCATGGAGAACTATAGTGTGTGTTCACAAGATGAAGTATCTGAGTGTACCATATTGTCCGTAATTTAGGTGGGAGTTCATCGGTCGAAGAGTTGCCTAATCCTGAGTTAGTATGAAAAAGTTATTGCAGTCTGAACAAAAAAATAGCTGCTTCTGCACTAGGCGGAGTTCAAATATACGTTCACCGTGTAGAACAACTGTTAGTCACCATGAAGAACTACTGTGTGCATTCACAAGATGAAGTATCCGAGTGTACCATATTGTCCGTAATTTAGGTGAGAGTTCATCGGTCGAAGTTTTACCTGATTCCGAGTTAGTATGAAGAAGTTATTGCAGTCTGAAGAAAAAAATAGCGGCTTCTGCCTAGGCGAAGTTCAAATATGAGGATGTAGCTTGTTATTTTCTAAGTACAACTATTAGTCACCATGGAGAACTACAGTGAGCGTTGAAGTGGGGGATATAGCCTGTTATTTTTTACGTACAACTGTTAGTCACCATAGAGAACTACATTGTGCGTTCATAAGATGAAGTATCCAAGTGTACCATATTGTCCGTAATTTAGGTGGGAGTTCATCGATTGAAGTTTCGTCCGATTCCGAGTTAGTGCGAAGAAGTTATTGCGGTATGAACAAAAAAAATAGCGGCTTCTGCCTAGGCGGACTTCAAATATGAGGAAGTAGACTGTTATTTTCTAAGTATAACTGTTAGTCACCATGGAGAACTACAGTGAGCGTTGAAGTGGGGGATATAGCCTGTTATTTTCTACGTACAACTGTTAGTCACCATAGAGAACTACATTGTGCGTTCATAAGATGAAGTATCCAAGTGTACCATATTGTCCGTAATTTAGGTGGGAGTTCATCGGTCGAAGTTTCGTCCGATTCCGAGTTAGTGCGAAGAAGTTATTGCGGTATGAACAAAAAAAATAGCGGCTTCTGCCTAGGCGGACTTCAAATATGAGGAAGTAGACTGTTATTTTCTATGTACAACTGTTAGTCACCATGGAGAACTACGGTGTACGTTCACTAGATGAAGTATCCGAGTCTTCCTTATTGTCTGTAATTTAGATGAGAGTTCATCGGTCGAAGTCTCGCCTGACTCCGAGTTAGTATGAAGAAGTTATTGCAATCTGAACAAAAATATAGCGACTTCTACCTAGGTGGAGTTCAAATATGGGGATGCTACTATCAAATCTACTTCCACAGGTACAACTAAAAGTGCATGCACGTTGTGATTAAATGCAGGCCCACCTGGGCGTGCATATGTACTCGTAATGATAAAAATAACTCAAACATAATATAACTAATAATACTTGGTTACCAATAGACGATGATGCATCATTGAAGAAAAAATGACAATGCTTTAGTACAAAATAAGAAGATGATAAGAGTGCAAAGGAGCAATAAAAAATATACATTTTGCATAGAAATGGATAAAACAACTATTAAACAGAGGTCTAAATGAGAAGAAAAGTTAAAAGATAACTAAATATACATCATGCATAGAAACAATCGTTAAAAGTAGAGGTTATGCAATGCCTATTCTTGGATTCACTTTTAAGTTACTTTTATCTCTGCACATCATGCAAATATCCTTAATTCTTGTAATAGACACACACAAAAATCCATGCTTGTAGATCTAAAATAAGCGTTTACAAATTATAATTACAATGCCTTTTGTCAGCCTACATGACTAATTACATATGAAAAAATGCCTCTTGTCAAAAATCTAATTTAGTAAATAAATCATCCCAATAGTTTCTAAGCCGAGACATATAAAGGAGGCCTTCTTGATTGAGCCATGTGACACTAGTAGTCATGATCCATGGTTGGGCTTCTACAGACTCACATCTCCTGGAATTTTTTTACATCATCGTTTGGTCAGTTCTTAATGGTCAATAGTGACACAAAGAATTATGTATATTATATCAAATAAAATGTACAGAGAGTTATCTATATTGTATTAAATAATACTGGGTGACAATAGCATATAGTGGTAAGGTATTTTAACTACCCAAAATCTGAATGACTTAGTTATGGCATTGGAGTTGATATAAGCAAACATTTCAGTTAAATGTCATGGAATTCAATTATGATTTAGAATTTGATTATACATAAAGATGAAACTGTAATGTTAGTTATCCAATAATAAGTTAGGGAATAATAAACCAACTTTATCCATGTTTCTTTAGGAAATCAATCCACTCACCAAAGAAAATTTTCATTTCCAAATTTTTAATTTTAACCCATAGAGAAACAAAAATTTGGTAGTTTAAAGATATATAAACTAACCCAAGTATATGTACTTGATTTGAATGAAAGCAGATAGGTCAAGTTAGTTACGTTACATATGAATTATACCGTGCAGGATTAATGACAGAGTACTTACGCAGTTAAGCTATGTCATTTCAATTCAATGTTCTGCTGCAATAAGATATTATAGATACCACCAGCTATTATATTTATGAAGCATATGAATGAATGACCTCAAAAAATAAACGATTGAAATATCTTAAATATCTTAAAGTGAACGACCATATTTATCATATTTGACTCTTAATAAAATATCGTATAATTTGGAAAGTAAATGGTTAATGACAGTTCACAACTTAGAATTCAAAAGGACTAATCTCAGTTATGTTGACCTTTAAATTAACCATATATCTCCCTTGTTCTCTTAGTTATTTTAAATTTATTTTTAAAGGACCAAAAGCAATGTAACGATCCATCTTTTCAACTCTCGAAGGTCGGCACTTTGTACATCCATGGTATTTGAATGCTGAGCATGGTAAAATAAAAAGAAAAAAGAACAGGGAAAACAGAATCTCACAGCGGAATGAGCTAACAAAGACAACAAAAGCAATCACTCTAAGATACATAGTATATATAAGTTAAAAACAAAACTCATTAGCCTGGATAGTTATAACTTTCCGACTTTACAATTTCTGACGGGTAAACATAATAATACAGCGGAAAATAAAAATATTACGGTAAGTGAACATCCAGCTCTACTACAGGGGCTTCATGTCCCACTAACTAAAACTTGAAAAAAAAACTCGGTCTGATAGGAGCATTATAATAAAATAACACTCGGGTCAGTCTAGAAAACCAGCATTCAAAAACTCAGGAAATATGATGAATGTATAAAAATCGAAGACCACGCCGCTAAACACACAACGAGTTTTCCCTCACAAGAACAACGTCCATACATGAAAGAGTGAAAACAAATTAGAACAAAAGTCCAAACAAGAAAGAATGAACACAAACAAAATCAAAATCCAAACTTAAAGAATGGACATAAATAATTAAACATAGAGAAGAGCACGAGACACTTCTCGATGCAATTAAGAAAACGATTCAATGATTTAAATCAAATGAGGATAATAGATTTTTCCAACAATGACTAGGAGGTTGCGTCCCCCTTACCGAAAGTATATCTCTAGAAAATATACCTGAAAGGGTCATTTACTCTATGACTCTCTTAGAAATGTACAAGCCAGACCTTGCTAACCTTACCGAGTATCCTAGTATTTTACATCTCCGCGCGCATACAACTGAATCCAATCTAAAGTAAATATAAAGAAGCCCTAATGGGATCAACTCCATATAGCTTGACGTCCACTCCCTCTTTGGTTTCAGTCATTTCCGATAAAGGATATCAACGCTCAAATGAGCAATAAATTGTCTTGAATCGATGAAGCACAAAGAAGGATATCAGAATCGATAGTTAATGAATCAACTACCGGAAAATAATAAAAATGATCGTATATGAAAATTAAATCTCTTACACTTATCACAACTCATCGATCCCAAACTAGTACTACCCTAGGAAAAACAATGAAACTGGACAAGTTAGGGCAGTGTTGCTTCCTACCTTGACTCGACATACATTCTTAACTTTAAGAATAATAAGAGTTTCCTCAACATTTAGTGCTAGGTGCAAGACTGAATATTTTCAATAAACGAATCAAACTTTTTAAGACATTTGACTCACACTTGTGCTTGATTTTCACATCACTAATATTTGTAAAACACTTTAAAAACAATCTTTAAAATGTTCCTTTAAGGAGTTAATTATATTACTAAGTACATTAAAAAGAAAGGTTAAAAATAAATGTCATTAAAACATTGTTTGTTATAAACTCAAAACCAATTTCACTTAGCTTTAGCTTTAAAGCAATCTTTTTAAAGACATTTTCATTTATAATATATCATTTATAAATCAACTTATTATTATCTTTAAAAACAAAACTCCTCCAAAGATTTAAGAATATCAATACTTATTAAGTCAAGTAGCAAGTTTTCTTAATAACTTTACGAAATCATTTATTATAACAAAAGTGTTATAATTCATGAATTCTTTCTCAATTCTCGTAAAACATTTATTATACCAACAGTGTTACAATCCCTGCTTTCTTTTCACTTTCAATAAACTCAAAAATGCTTGAAATACAATTTAAATCATCTATTTCAAATATTAATTGGAAAATCTCAAGTTTAAAATATATTAAAATCTAAAATAAAACGATTTTCTTTCCTTATTTCGGAATAAAACTTCTTCTTCAATAATTTATATTAAATCATTTAAATATATATAAATTTCAAACCACTTTTAAAACACTAAGTATATGTTAGAAAAGTTCACTAAAATGATTGAAGAAGAAAAATCAAGTTTAAAACCATTTTATAAAAGTTGAAAATAGTGTCGCACAACTGTCGCTAAAAGAGTATGGAAAATCCATTTAAATCATATTTTTTCAAAATTAGAATTCTCCCCAAACTTTACAAAGTATAAATATTGTAGAACAACAGACTACGAGTCTAGTACGCATTCACTAAATTTTTTGAAGTCAACAAAATCCATTTGAAAGTGTGTTTAAATTCTTTACTTTTGAACTGCAGAACCGTGACCAAATATTTGATGACGCAAACACAAGCACGAGATTTAAAGAGATGCATTTCAAAGTGCAACAGCGTAATATTCCACTATCTAATATTTTTGCAACTATAACATCTCAAACAGCAACAAAATATTTATATCAGTAAGACGCATATAAAAGTAAATCAATAATGGGGAGAAACTTGTTAGGGTCTCTACAAAATCCCATGCAAAACAATGGTTATTATGTCATCCGCTTTCAAACGGGATTTCAAATCCAAACAAACAATCAAATAACAATATATAAACTATCGTCCAAGCCTTCAACAATAATTTATAGAAACATAGATTTATAGAAACACATCATTTGGGTTCGATCTACAATCGAACGACGTTCGATCTAAAATCAAACGACGTTCGATTTTAGTTCAAAATTCTACTTGCTCTAAACTTGACGAAATTAATTTCAATGCATAGATAATGCTTCTACGAGCGGAACGCTAAAGACCGCGTCTCGATTAGACCTCGTATGTAAGAGTTTTGAATTTATAAGTTTTTGAACTTAAAATATTCATTAATTAACGATTAGATTAACTAATTACCCTATTAACACCTTCCTCCCCCAATCCAACTACTCCATGTACATGATATGCTGGTACCTAATATCCACCGATCCTCTTCCCTTCAATATGACTCCATGGACAACGATTTGGCGAACCGTCAACTCCGACGAGCTCCTCTACTCGTCCCCACAGCGACAGACACCACAAAGTGAAGCTCGGCATCACTAACAAAACGCGGCCTGGGGGATACTTCATGCGACTGTGTAAGGTCGCGATTTACTATAGGTCATCGCTCCACTCTATCTTGTTCACATCCCCTTGTCTCTGCCCTAGAAGCACTTCGCCACCATCGCCATAGCCTTATTCCACCTTTAGCCACCACCATCTAAAACCCTAGTTCGGCTATTAATAGTAGATCATCCACTGACACGACCACACCCAACATCGTATACACTGATGTGAAGCCATCGCCAATACGAACTCAACAGATCTAGCGACGATGGATTTCATTAAGCGAAGCTCCGGATTTAACTAAAAACGTGGTGGGGGCTACTTTGTTTTACTAAAGATGAAGAAGGAAGAAAAGAGGGAAAGTGAGAAGTAATGAAAAATAGGTTAAGGTTATTAAATTTTAAAATTTCTAGCACTTCACTACACAATATTTTGTTTGTGTATGAACCGTGAACGATAGAAATAAAAATATAATAGTGCACAACAATGTGACACGATCCCAAAACAACAATAAAATACACTGGTTATCTTATTCTACGAAATTTCAAAAATTACCAAAGTTTGTCAAAAAATACACCAAACGATAATTTAAATATTTCCCAAATTATAAATTATAGAAAAATCCTATAAATTCATTTAAAAATACATCATTAAAATCAAGTCATTTTATTAACAATTGATTTTCTTGTTATTTATTCGAACTATTTATTATTGTAAATAAATTTACAAAATGAGTTCATCATTATTATTTATTAATTAAAAGGAGTTAAATAAGGTTGTTAAATCCAATTTAATTAATATTTAATTCACAATTCAAATATTTAAATAATCCATATATTTGAATATAAGTTATTTATATTTTTGGGATGTGACATTCTACCCCCTAAAAGAATTTCTTCTCCAAAATTCCTAAAGGAAAAAAATGTCCTTCCACCCTTAGGTTTTTAAAGTTCCCTATATTAGGGAAAATTTCGACACGACCTCCGATCTGAAAAAACTATAACTCGCTACAACTAGCCCAAATAAACAAAGAAAACAAAAGTCCAAAAGTGGTCTCCCATAACCGGAGTATAAAATCATCAATCAATCATCAATCTATAAATCTACTACATACCTCTTTTGCGTTTGATTTTTGGCAAGCAACTTACTATCTCGATGCGAATGCAGGTGTGCAAGAAATCAAATGAAAATCTCTTGCTTCAGTGTACCTATCTTGTACTTACATAATCTAAAAGATAACTATGCTGACAAAAGAGCAATACACTAGCTATTTCTATCATAAGCACAAGCAACATAAATAATACAACAACCATATGCAACAAGGAAATATGATTAACTAATAATAATGATGCAGCTCCAGTGTGACATAAAGCCACATGTGACCAAAAACAGTATAACAACCATATGCAACAAAAGTACAAAGAATACTTTGTAATAAAATACTAAGCATCCAATCTTTTCAGATAAATTTAGAACTAAATGCCTATGTTTTTATATCCAGAATATATTTTCAAATTCCTCCAAAGAGAAATATATCAAAACCAAAACCAATGATGACAAGGAGGGGGATCCTCCTATCAAAGCATGATATAACTCTAGAATCAAAACAACATGGGGCATCCAATGGTATTATGGTTCCTTCTGAAACAATAACTAGAGTAAACAAATATACCTAGTGAGTCTTCCAAACCAGGAAACCCCCAATCGCCCAACTTTAACTATAACAAAAATATTTGAAAAATCACTTTACATAAAATCTTTTCAAATATCCTGAGACAATAATACTTCACCAAAGTTTTCAAAATAATAATATTATTATTTCTTTCATAAATTTTTTTGAAATAACTTTTTCAAAAGCGTCGGGATTTATGTCCTTAATAAACAATAACTTTAAAATCCCTTGCTTATAAACATACTTTATAAACCATAGTACATAAAATCACACTACCAATCAAATCAAATTCCATAAAGGAATAAACTAACACTTAACATGATTTAAAATATTAAATGACTAACAAACAAGATTTAGAATTTTGCTTAGGTTCATAACTTTCTCGATCGTCCAAGGATATACTAAATGTACCATTACGCTCATCAGCCTTTAGATACCATTACGCTCATCAGCCTTTGGATATTACTTAGAAGATTATCTAAACTCCCTCAAACAAAATTTGAAAGTCACTCCCTAAACTTTCCTAAGCCACACAAGAAAGCATACAAATATACTTAAGCTTGTATGATGTAAATGGATCATCCATATGCAATATCTGATCCGACCACTTGCTCAGATACATAGACTTTATTTTTGAACTAGTATCGCTTACTCGACCTCCCTAGTGCAGACTCTGATTAGATTCCTTGATTTGAAACCCCTATTCTCCTTACATAGCCATATACTATGATTGAAAGCCTCATTATCATATCAAAAATCCGAATCAAGTGATCGCTGTCAAGAATCAAGTGAGAAATCCTTTTTCGGACTGTATGAATCACCCTGAAGTTATGTACTCGAATCCTAGATCAAAAACGATGCGAATAAAATGATCTATGTATAACTTACAAACATAATCTTATTGGTTTCTTAACTACACCAATCTTTTTCTAAATCACTTTCATTTTAATTTATAGTATTTCACTCAATACTAAAATTATTTATGAATCATTACACAAATTTACACTTAAGTTTATAAACATCTTATAAAATATTAAATTAAAACTTACTCCACTCTTATTTACTTGTATAATACTCTTCTACATCCTAAGAGTATATATATAAAATGTTAATTTTAATTTATTTTTCAAAATTCAAATGAAGGCCCAAACAAAATATGGGTCTGAAAACTGAGTCGACTACTCCTACCTCTTTACCTATCTGGTCCGGTAAGTAGCTAAGAAGAGTAAGATGTTAGTATCCAAACTTAGTCCTAGAGTCTACTTTTCCTTAGATATCCCTAAGGTAAAGATATTTATTAGTCAGCCTAAAAACATCAAATAGTTTATATGACTTAGACGTTCAAACAAAACTATGGTTTTAATAAAAACAATGCTTATTAAACCCTTTCTATCTAACTTAAACCATTTTAAACTCATGTTAACCTATCTCTTTTCTATCCAAGAGTTTCATTTATCAAAACATTATTTTATCAAAATACATTTTATTTTAAATCAATTTCCTTTAAGGAAACTTGAGAACTATATACTCGGTTTTTATTTCAAAAACCCCTTTTGAAATCATACTACATATATTCTTATATATATATATATATATAATAAATTTAATAATTTATTCACTAACACTCGCTTTGTGTTCATTCAGATTCGAACTCATTTTGATCACACAATGGTAAAGAGAATAATTTACTAAGTGCACTACAACGTTCGCCTAAGAAAATATTCGATCATTGCTTGGAAGATTATTCAGATTACCACAAAACTAATCGACTTGTTTTCCCCAAACTATCCAAAGAAAATGTATTTATTAAAAATTCATTTTAAAATATTTATGTTTATAAATACTTCCAAGTAATACTACTATTACATTTCTTAAAATCTTTTTGAAATCATTTCAAGCAATACTGGGATTTAAATCTCAAAAACTCATTTTACTTATAAAACACCCTTTATAAATCATATAAATCATTCTATATACCATACTCATATAAAATGTACTTTTAAAATCATCTTATATTATAATAACTTTACTTTATTATAATAAACTTTTCAAAAATATTTATTCTCTAAATGTCTTATCCTCCTATTTAGATTATATTAAATAACTTTATTAAAAGATGACTTTTAACATAACATTTTCTCCTAACACCTTATAGTCAAAACGTGAAACTTAATTCACAAGGGGTTCATTTTAATGCACTTACAATTATCAAAACAATAAATGCTCATAAACTGATCGAACTTAAATCAACAATCAAGAAACAATAGTCAATACTTCTAAACTACTCGAGCATGATAAATCAAACAACAATGATAATAAAGAACTATTATCGTTAATAAAAAAACACACCATGAATAACTGTATAAATTTGAAAATTATTTCTATATATATATATAATCTTAGGTAAAATATTTCATTTGCCAATTTATTAAAACTCAATGTTGTGTCTGTTTTCCTTGTTTGAGTGTTTAGAAATCACTATCGACACCGTGGCGCCCCACGTCTCAACCAGAATTCATAAACAACTTAACAGACCAATTAACACAATATGTTTTTATAGCAATAACAAATACATTCTTGTATATATAATACTCTCAACTTATTCTATGGTGTCATTTATCCTATCTCAAATGAGTTTACCCATTAAAGCCAAGGTTCTCCTTCACCTTCAGCTTTGATACCAAATGTAACGATCCACCTTTTCGACCCTCGAAAGTTGGCACTTAATTCATCCACCGCATTTGAATGCTAAGCATCCAAGAACCAGATAGGCAGATTATTAGGGTAAAATAAAACGAGATAAAAGAACAAGGGGAAACAGAATCTCACAGTGGAATGATCGCATATAACATAACAAAGACAATAAAAGCTGTCACTCTAAGATACATGGTATATTAGACTCACCAGTCAGGATAGTTATAACTTCCTGACCTTACAATTTCTGATGGGTATACATAATAATATAACGAAAAATATAAATACTACGGCAGGTAAACATCCAGATTTACTCCATGAGCAACTTGTCCCACTAACGACAACCTAGAAAAAAAACTCGGTCTGATCTGAGCATTATAATAAAATAACACCGGGATCAGTCTGAAAAACCAGCGTGAGAAAACTCAAGATATAATGAATATATAGAAATCCGTGAGACCATGCCGGTAAACACAGAATGGGTTTTACATCACAAGAGCCACGTCCATACATGAAAGAGTGAAAACAAGTCAGAACAAAAATTCAAACAAGAAAGGATGAACACAGACAAGATCAACATCCAAATTTAAAAAATGGACACAAATAATTAAACGTAAGGAAGAGCACAAGGCACTTCTCAATTCAATTAAAAAACGATTCAAAGATTTGAATCAAATGAGGAAGATTAATTTTTCTAACAATGTCTAGGAGGGTGCGCCTCCCTTACTGAAAGTATACGTCTAGAAAATATACCTTAAACGGTCATTTACACTATGACTCTCTCGAAAACGTACAAGCCGGACCCCACTAACCTTAACGAGTATCCGAGTATTCACATCTCTGCGCCCATACAACCAAATCTAATCTAGAGTACATGTGAAGATACCCTAATGGGAGTAACCCCACATAGCTTGACGTCCACTCACTCTTTGGTTTCAGTCATTTCCGACAAAGCATATCAATGCTCAAATGAGCAACAAATCGTCTTGAATTGACGAAGCACAAAGAATGATATCAGAATCGATAGTCAATGAATCAATTAGCGGGAAATAACGAAAATGATCGCATATGGAAATTAAATCTCTTACACTTATCACAACTCATTGATCCCAAACTAGTACTAGCCTAGGGAAAACAATGAAGCCGGACAAGTTAGGATAGTGTTTCTTCCTACCTTGACTCGACATATATTCTTAACTTTAAGAATAGCAAGAGTTTCTTCAACATTTAGTGTTAAGTGTAAGACTAAATATTTTCAATAAACGAATCAAACTTTTTAAAACATTTGACTCACACTTGTGCTTGATTTTCACATCATCGATATTTGTAAAATACTTTAAAAACAATCTTTAAAATATTCCTTTAAGGAGTTAATTATATTACTAAGTGTATTAAAAAGAAGGGTTAAAAATAAATGTCATTAAAACATTGTTTACTATAAACCCAAAACAAATTTCACTTAGCTTTTTCTTTAAAACAATCTTTTTAAAGATTTCATTTATAAAATATAATTTATAAATCAACTTATTATTATCTTTAAAAACAAAAATTCCCTAAAGATTTAAGAATATCAATACTCATTATGTCAAGTAGCAAGTTTTCTTAATAACTTTACGAAATCATTTATTATAACAAAAGTGTTATAATCCATGAATTCTTTCTCAATTCTCGGAAAACATTTATTATACCAACAGTGTTACAATCCCTGCCTTCTTTTCACTTTCAATAAACTCAAAAATGCTTGAAATAAAATTTAAATCATCTATTTAAAATATTAATTGGAAAATCTCACGTTTAAAATATATTAAAATCTAAAATAAAACAATTTTCTTTCCTTATTTCGGAATAAAACTTCTTCTTCAATAATTTATATTAAATCATTTAAATATATATAAATTTCAAACCACTTTTAAAACATTAAGTATATGTTAGAAAAGTTCACTAAAATGATTGAAGAAGAAAAATCAAGTTTAAAACCATTTTATAAAAGTTGAAAATAGTGTCGTAGAACTGTCGCTAAAAGAGTATGGAAAATTCATTTAAATTATATTTTTTCAAAATTAGAATTCTCCCCAAACTTTACAAAGTATAAATATTGTAATTTATTTTTAGAACAACAAACTACGAGTCTAGTACGTATTCACTAAATTTTTTGAAGTCAACAAAATCCATTTGAAAGTGTGTTTAAATTCTTTACTTTCGAACTGCAGAACCGTGACCAAATATTTGATGACGCAAACACAAGCACGAGATTTAAAGAGATGCATTTCAAAGTGCAACAGCGTAATATTCCACTATCTAATATTTTTGCAACTATAGCATCTTAAACAACAACAAAATATTTATATCAGTAAGACGCATATAAAAGTAAATCAATAATGGGGAGAAACTTGTTAGGGTCTCTCTACAAAATCCCATGCAAAACAATGGTTATTATGTCATCCGCTTTCAAGCGGGATTTCAAATCCAAACAAACAATCAAATAACAATATATAAACTATCATCCAAGCCTTCAACAATAATTTATAGAAACACAGATTTATAGAAACACAGCATTTGGGTTCGATCTACAATCGAACGGCATTCGATCTAAAATCAAACGACGTTCGATTTTAGTTCAAAATTCTACTTGCTCTAAACTTGATGAAATTAATTTCAATGCATAGATAATGCTTCTACGAGCGGAACGCAAAAGACCGCGTCTCGATTACACCTCGTATGTAAGAGTTCTTGAATTTATAAGTTTTTGAACTTAAAATATTCATTAATTAACGATTAGATTAACTAATTACCCAATTAACACCTTCCTCCCCCAATCCAACTACTCCCTGTACATGATATGCTGGTACCTAATATCCACTGATCCTCTTCCCTTCAATATCACTCCATGGACAACGATTTGGCGAACCGTCAACTCCGGCGAGCTCCTCTACTCGTCCCCACAGCGACAGACACCACAAAGTGAAGCTCGGCATCACTAACAAAAACGCGGCCTGGGGGATACTTCATGCGACTGTGTAAGGTCGCGATTTACTATAGGTCATCGCTCCACTCTATCTTGTTCACATCCCCTCGTCTCTGCCCTAGAAGCACTTCGCCACCATCGCCATAGCCTAATTCCACCTTAGCCACCACCATCTAAAACCCTAGTTAGGGCAGTGTTGCTTCCTACCTTGACTCGACATACATTCTTAACTTTAATAATAATAAGAGTTTACTCAACATTTAGTGCTAGGTGTAAGACTGAATATTTTCAATAAATGAATCAAACTTTTTAAGACATTTGACTCACACTTGTGCTTGATTTTCACATCACTAATATTTGTAAAACACTTTAAAAACAATATTTAAAATATTCCTTTAAGGAGTTAATTATATTACTAAGTGCATTAAAAAGAAAGGTTAAAAATAAATGTCATTAAAACATTGTTATAAACTCAAAACCAATTTCACTTAGCTTTAGCTTTAAAGCAATCTTTTTAAAGACATTTTCATTTATAAAATATCATTTATAAATCAACTTATTATTATCTTTAAAAACAAAACTCCTCCAAAGATTTAAGAATATCAATACTTATTAAGTCAAGTAGCAAGTTTTCTTAATAATTTTACGAAATCATTTATTATAACAAAAGTGTTATAATCCATGAATTCTTTCTTAATTATCGAAAAACATTTATTACAACTTTGTAATCCTTGCTTTCTTTCACTTTCTATAAACTCGAAAATACTTGAAATATAATTTAAATCATCCATTTCAAATATTACTTGGAAAATCTCAAGTTCAAAATATATTAAAATCTAAAAAAAATAATTTCCTTTCCTTATTTCAAAATAAAACTTCTTCTTCAATAATTTATATTAAATCATTTAATATATATATAAATTTCAAACCACATTTAAAACATTTAAATGTATATTAGAAAAGTTCACTAAAAGGATTGAAGAAGAAAAATCAAGTTTAAAATCATTTTATAAAAGTTGAAAATAGTACCGCAGAACTGTCGCTTAAATAGTATGGAAAATCCCTATAAATCGGATCTTTTCAAAATTAGAATTTTCCCCACACTTTACAAAGTATAAATATTATAATTAATTTTTAGAATAGCATACTATGAGTCTAGTACATACTCACCAAAAATTTAGAGAATTTTGAAGTCAAAAAAATACATTTGAAAGTGTGTTTAAAATCTTGACTTTCAAACTGCAAAACCGCGACCAAATATTTGATGACGCAAACATAAGCACAAGATTTAAAGAGATGGATTTCAAAGTGCAATAGGGTGATTTCAAAGTGTGAAAGCGTGACTATTCCACTATTCAATATTTTTTCAACTATAACATCTCAAACAACAACCAAACATTTATATAAGTAAGATGCATATAAAAGTAAATCAATAATGGCGAGAAACCTCTTAAGGTCTCTCTACAAAAGTCCCTTGCAAAACAATGGTTATTTATACTATCTCCTTTCAAGCGCGAATTCAAATCCAAACAAATAATTAAACAATAATATATAAACTATCCTCCAAGAATTCAACAATAATCTATAGCAACACAAATATCATATAGTTTATTTAGAGGTGAGTTAACTCACCAAAATCCCAATTGACGCTTTCGCGTTTCGGTTCGATCTAAAATCGAACGATATTTGATTTTACCTAAAAATTCTACTTGGTCCAAACTTGATAAAATCAATTCCAATGCGTAGATAAGGCTCCTACAAGTGCAACACAAAAGACAACATCTCGATTGGACCTAGTATTCAAGAGTTATCGAATTTATAAGTTTTTGAATTTGTAATATTCATTAATTAACTAATTAACAATTAGATTAATTAATTACCCTATTAACACCTTCTTCCACCAATCCAACTGATCCCTATACATGATATGCTGATACCTAATATCCACCGATCCTTTCCCCTCCAATCTCACTCCACGGTCAATGATTTGGTGAACAGTCAACTCCGGCGAACTCTCCTACTCGTCCCCATCGTGACAGACACCACAAAGTGGAGCTCGGCATCACCAACAAAAATGCAACTAAAGGGGCTATTTCATGTGACTGCATAAGGTCACGATTTACTGTAGGTCACCACTCCACCCTATCTTGCTCATTACCCTCATCTCTGCCCTAGAAGTAATTCACTACCCTTGCCATGGCCTGATTCCACCTCAAGCCACCACTAAAACCCTAGTTCGGCTGTTAATAGTCGATCATCCACTGACATGACCGCACCCAACATCGTACACACCGATGTGAAGCCTTCGCCAATATGAACTCAACGAATCTAGCAATGATGGATTTCATTGAGCGAAGCTCCGGATTTAATTAAAAACATGGAGGCGGCTACTTTATTTTACTAGAGTTGAAGAAAGGAAGAAAAGATGGAAAGTGAGAAATAATGAAAAATAGGTTAAGTGTTAAGGTTACTAAATTTTAAAATTTCCGGCACTTCGCTACACAATATTTCATTCGTATACGAACCTCGAATGGCAGAAATAAAAATACGATGTGCACAACAATGCAACACGATCCCAAACAATGATAAAATACACTTATTATCTTATTCTGTGAAATTTCACAAAATTACCAACGTTTATCGAAAAATACATCAAACGATGATTTAAATATTTCCTAAATTAAAAATTATGGAAAAATCCTATAAATTCATTTAAAAATATGTCATTAAAAATCAAGTCATTATATTAACAATTGATTTTCTTTTTATTTATTAGAAGTATTTATAATTATAACCAAATTTACAAAATGAGTTTACCATTATTATTTATTAATTAAAAGGAGTTAACAAAGGCAATTAAATCCATTTAATTAATATTTAGCTCACAATTCAAATATTTAATTAATCCCTATATTTGAATATAAGTGTAACTACCGCCCTACACCTTAGGTGTTGAACTGTTGTCAAAGAAAAGAACAAGAAGTAAAAAGAAAAATAGAAGAGAAGAGAATGGAAAAGAAGTAAAAGGAAACATCAAATAATCATATAACATGTCGTATATCTCACATCACATCAGATAAAACATAATAGACAACACAGATATGAAACAGTCGGGACAGTAATAACAATGTGAACTAATCATCAGGGTATAAGATCCACAGAGTTATACAACACAGTAAAAGAGTTTATACAACTGATACATAAACTCAACTGAAAACCATGTCTAATAATAGTCGGTCAAACACTGACAATTCACCACAATGTCATACAGAGGAATATACAATAACAAACTCAAATATAAGTATGAGTAAACGTCACCTCCTACTAGTTCATCTGTAGAACTCTATATGCCATCCACACCTAATCTCTAATCTACTCATTTAAGAGTACCCGAGATAATAAGAAGCAAAGCATAAAACCTCAGGTCAAACAACAGTCTAGCGTGAGCGATAAACAATCTCAAAATACTATAAAAGTCGATACAGTATACGAAACAGAGGGTACACGAATCATATCTGACATGTCCCTACAACCAAAGAGTTAGCACATAACATCGATAATATGCTACTCAACAACATCATAAAATAGGTACTCCATACTCAGTAAACTGTCGGGGTGCCTAGGTATCTCCATCAACAATACCTACTCTACACTAAATAAAATCGAGGTGTCTAGTTATCCTTATGCACAATACCTATCTCTTATGACATCCCTAGGGTGACGGGTGGCTAGTGAAGCAACATAACAAACATAGATCCATCAAACAATACTAACTGTCACCCAGTGTGCTCTAGATATATGATAACTTGTATGGCCTCCATACTACCAAGGACTAGTGGAAAATGCAAGTTTTCGTTGTACTCTCGTATCACGTAGCCCAAAGCTCTAAACGTGTCTCGTAGCCCAAAGCTAGACATTAGACCAAAGCCACAGGTCCATGATAAACAGATCCTCTCTACCAATCCATGGGCGTCCCAACTGTACAACACCCCTGCTTTGAGTACAACAAAAAACACTCCGAATTATCAACGATCCCTTAGCACATACACATCGATCCGACCCCTACTCGCTCAATCCAATTTCCACTATCCCGAAACCCACCGCGTTCCTCCACTCTACGGCCCCCACCATGAGCCTCTTCGATACCTACTCCCTACATGAGTCACACATCAAAGATACGAAGTGTCTAATCTTCAGTGCGCACTCCTACTACGAGTCTTAAACCGAAGATACAAGACTTTTCATCATGTTATTATATCGTGGTTCATCCCCGACGCGAACGAGCCAACACATCTAGCACAATCTATAGAGTCATGAAACTATCAACCTCGAAACCTACTCCATACACCGTCGAGTCATAATTCAAAGTACCAACTCCCATGTCGAAGCATCACATCATTGCCTCACTATCTAAATCGCTCGCCGTAAAGCAACAATACCAAGACTCTAAGTTGGCCGCACGAACAAACCATAACATCGCACACTACGAAATCTCCTCAATGTCCAAGCCAAAGATCGGCCAAATCGCCAATCAACAATAGTGGTGGACATTGACCATTCTACAATAGTCAATCCCAACCAATTTGGGTGTGTACTTAACCAAAATGGATAAGTACAAACCAAATGGAAACGTCCGGCATCCATCCTGAAGTCCCAAGCCTCGTCTTCCACCTTCAGATCAGTCGGCATTTTTAATGATACAATCATCAACATCCAAAGGTGCATTGAATTGAGAGTAAATAGAAAGAAAAACCCTTTCAAAGGACTTTGAAATAACTTGTATTGGCAAATACCATGATTCAATGTTGCAGTCTTTTTTACAGACCCTTTCGAAGGGATCAAAATGGGTTCTAGTTAAGAGAATTCATTCGAAAGGACCACACCAAAGGTGTCAATACCACAACTATGAAAAGGACTCCTTCGAAAGTCAAGATACTTTCGAAAGCATTCAAATGCCTTTCGAAGAAGTCCTCTCGAAAGAGTCGATTCAATAGTTATGATGAGAACCCCTCCAAAGGTCCAGTGTCTTTCGAAAGAATTGAAGCTATATATATATATATTTGAGTAAAGAGTAGATTCAATTATGCCATAGAGCCTCATTTTGGATAAAACATCATAAGTCCATTGGACTCGCTGATATTGGATTTTCATGAGCACGTTAAATTGGTGCCGCAAAGGCTTTAATCGTAATAACAATATGCATGGGAGTCAAGATATCCAAATTGGTTCTATGGCATAACATATGCTTTGAGAAGGTAAGTGTGTATCAAATGCAATTGGTCATTAAGCAAGTTAATGGCCAAAATGATTGATCTATATTCAAATTCAATATTCATAGGCTATCAAGCATCCACCCTCCAATAGCTCAAAATAATATTATTCATGTAAGCATGAACGATCAAGTCCATGTGTTCTTTCTTTTATTTTTCATAAAGGGATTACAGGTAATAGAAGTTGTCCCCAACTTGATTTAGGGTTACTGGATTTGATTTGACTAAGGAATGTGGGAAATGGAAAAACCTCCCGAATTTGGATCCCTAGGGTCGTATTTATAGAGGATGGTTGGACCCTTTCGCATCCATCCTTCCACTTTCGTCCTTCTGCTTTCATGGTTTCGAAGTTGTTGGAAGGTACTCGGGTCTTCTGGAACACTTAAATAAGCCCTTTCATCTCTATCGAAGGCATGCTATTGATGGATATTGATCCAACATTCATCAATACCTCTTACATATACTTCTAAAGTCTTTCGACACTGTCGAAAGGTATGCTTTTGGGTAGTGAATGGATTTCAGAACTTTATTGTGTTGTTTGAGTATAAGCGGAAGCATTTCTGACCTCTTCTTCACCTTTGAAACCTAGCATCGGAGTAGGAGTATGTTATTTTGATGTGAGCGGAAGAGTATTTGGATTGGTTCAAAAGGCTGTAATGGTGGCGGAAGGTTGTTTTCGAAGGTAATCTCTTTGACTACCGTTTGAGCTTAACTTTTGATGCTTGCGAAATCCCTATTGATGCCTTTTAATTAATTAACGATTAAATATTTAAATATCCGATCATTAAAAATATGGGTCATTATATTCTCCCTTCCTTAAAAGATTTCAACCCTGAAATCAAAAAGTAAGGAGAACGTCTTCTCACCCATAGGCCATCAAAAGTCCTTAGATTCTGGAAAAATTCGGTAGCACCTTCTTGGCGGGGCTAGGTCCGGAAAAAATCCCAATACAAGAAAGATATATATATATATACATCATATATTTGAACATACTAGATCATATATAGCAATCATCTCAAATAAGTATGCTATTTCAAACCATAACTATCTCGCATGCCTAACAACCATACAAGTATAGGCTGTCATACCAAATGCTAACAATCCAATCAAACATGCGTGCATAAGATCAAATATCAACAAGTAGCATCCAAGCCTATCCTAGCATGTGGGGTACTAAACTATCTAGTATAAAATATCAAATATGATAACCAATATGAAAGTCGACGATAGAAAATGAAATCTCACCAAGCGAAGAGCTCTGGACAAGTAGTCCTCTTTCTCTTCTCGGTCTACCATATGCAATCACCTTCGCTTTCACTCCAATAAACCTCTACTTCTCCACTGCCCTCCTCTTAACCTGTTTTTTATCATGTTTATCGGCATGAATAGGCCTACGAGGTCACGAAGTCCTTGGTTTAGTCTTAATATCATATAATCAATTTGGTGCCAAATTTCCAAGCTTCTCTTGTAAGTTCTCCCAAAACCAACTATCGAACAACGGGTTTTGGCCACTTATAATGCTTTTAGCACACAATGGAATCACATTATCCATCCCTCATATAATTTGAAAAATATAGATGTCATTCTAAGGGACTTAAGGAATAAAAATCTAGTATTATTTGTCAATCAATCAACTCTGACTCGAATGCTATCACACTATCCTTAGTCCTTAGTGATCCATCGATGCAGTCTATAAATATATGTTCCCACTACTCGAGAACAAAAAATCTCTCATTTCTATGGAACCAATAGTCTCGGTCGGGTCTGCACTCCATCACCCCTACAAACACTACTCATTCCTTTAACTTAGCCATGATCTCTACTAGTCTAACTTCACACTCTGACTAGTACCAATCCACTAAATCAAAGTAGGTCTAATGGTTAAACTAGCCATCATCGTTGGCCACAGCTCTCGTCGAGTTCTGAAGTCAGAACCAGCGATAAACTCAAGCAATGCCCACTTTAGGAATATTGCTCCTAAACTAGTATGTCTTCCACTCGAAGCATCAACAACTGCATTTCCCTTACAAACGTATATGAAATGTCAAATCCATAAGGGGCTAAGAACTCTAACCATCGCTGCTAGCAAGGGTCAAGATCTCTCTCGGAGAAGAGATACTTCAATAGTGCGAAATCACTGAACAACTCGAAATCCTCTCCAAATAGACAATGCCTCCAACTCTCCAAAGCGAACTCTATCGTCGCCAACTCCCAATCAAAAGTTGGATACTTCCTCTCGTGCGGTTTCAGTTGTCGACTAACACATGACAATCTTACCTTTCGGTATCAATACCGCACCTAGTTAAGTACCACATGCATGTTTGTCCTATCGTCTCCTTATTCTCGCTCGAAATGAGTGACATCGGTGCACTCATCAACCTCTCAGTCAAACTCACTAAAGCGTGTCCGCACCTTGTGTCTCAAATAAAAGTTTGATCCTCTTCCATCAAATAGGTTAACGATGATGCTACCTTGGGTCTATTCAAATTCTGGACTATCGTAATCTCTACAGGATCTACATCGATGTCCTACTCTAATACAACGTTACTTAAGTATCTCACTTCCCTCCTCCAGAAGTGATACCCCAAAATCTCATCATCAATCAGTGTCTTATCAACACCTACAATACCATCATCAATTGTGCCTTGTGCTCTTTTTTTCATCCGTGTGTAGACAAAAATATCATCAATAGGCACAAGCACAACTCACTCAAGTGACCCCTCAAAACATGGTCCATGAGATCAACAAGGCATGTCGATGCATTTATTAGCTCGAACAACATAACCAACCAATCAAAAATCAAGGTAGCATACAAAACGTTATAATCAGCACACTCTCTCAAACAACGTCATAATCCAAGGTCGATTAACCATCTCGAGTCGCAATCCCAATCTATTTATCAAATCACTAGATGTGAAGGAATATGAAAACTCGACGTCAAATAAAACACGTATGGAATTGCCATATGTTACACGGTATCCTGACCCAGCTATATTGGACTGATTGCACAAGATAGATTCGACTGTTATCGAGAAGGACGATCATGGAACAACGGCTGTAGAACCTGGAAGTAGAGCTCAAATGGTTATATGAAGCCAAGACTGAATGAAGATGGTAAATAGACGATGCAGGGTTCTAGAAATATGGAAGTTAGGTTGGAACTCAAGGGATTAGCATAGCTTTTTGGACTAGGAGGATGGTATAACATTGTGGAATAGGAGGGATCATCATAGCATTGTGGAATAGGAGGGATCGGCATAGCATTGTGGAATATGAGGGATCAACATAGCTTTGTGGAATAAGATGGATCAGCATAGCTTTGTGGAATAAGATGGATTGGCATAGCTTTGGAATAAGATGGATCGGCATAGCTTAGTGGAATCATAGGGATCGACATTGCATGATGGAATACAAGGGATAAGCAAGAATAAGTATGCATGGATCGACATGATTGGATAAGCAGATGGATTACTATAGCATACAATAGGGATCGACATATGAAGTATGGAGTCAACCATGAGGGATCGGCATGATCCATTGAGAAGGGTTCGATATAGATAACCTTCAAGTGGATTTGAACCAAAGATCAAGTGAAGGCATGAGTTCCACTTGTCCAGTCAACATGATATTTGAAGAGCCAACATGTCTAAACATGAAGAAGCCACCATAGGGTTCGCTGCCCAAGAATTGACCAATGGAGGGATCGATATCGATCCATCTTCATTGGGATTTGGGCCTAGCGACCCCTATGGTAGGCCTATATGGATAAAAAGGTCCTATAGCCGAAGTTTCAGAAGGATTGGTGGTCGCCTTCACCTATAAATACAGGCCTAGGGGGTTATTCTGAGGATCTTTACGCTGCTGGTTACATAGTTCTTTATTGTAATCAACTTTTTTCCTTATTTATTATTGTTTGTTGGTGTAATCAAATTAATAGTGAATCAATTAATAGAATCTTCAAAGTGGATGTAGGCATACAACGCTGAACCACTATAAATCCTTGT
This sequence comes from Allium fistulosum, assembly GCA_030737815.1. Classification (NCBI taxonomy): domain Eukaryota; kingdom Viridiplantae; phylum Streptophyta; class Magnoliopsida; order Asparagales; family Amaryllidaceae; genus Allium; species Allium fistulosum. The sequence goes on from CM060901.1 coordinate 906,881,701, forward strand.
GTTCTTGATTATAGCTTTGATTTGCTTGTTAGTTTACTCTATTCCTATGTTTTAATTTTATTTTCTTCATTTACTTCTCTACATAAATCTATTCTTGGATGCTTATGACCAATTTGATTGCAAATATTTTGGTGCTTTCACTGAGAACCTGATTCTCGGCCTGTTAGGATCCCCTTTGATGCTACTAGATTGAGCAAATCCCGCGAAGGAGATCGCTAGCTATCTTCAAAACACTTGCTTACACTACCCGGATTTGCAAAATCTAAAATAATGAGATTGAAAATGGTGAGACATACTAGATCCACTTCTCAGAATGTTGATGGAAATGATACTGCTAGTATTCAACAAGGAGGCCCAAGCAACCAGCCTGCAAATTTGAATGCTGATCCGGTTGAAGTTCAGAACCCTACAGATTCTATAACCCGAGCTGAATTTCATAATCTGATGAGAGAGTTGATGGAAAGCCGTCTACAACTAAATGAGCAGATTCATACCAATATTAGAGTAATGAACCAGATTACTCAACAATAGCGTGGGAAGGCCAGAAGGGATCCCACTCCTTACTCAGCATCGAAGAGTTCGAGCTCATCGGATGAATACCATAGGCATAGGTGTCGCAGAGTCGAAGGAGATCACGTAGAAACAATAGAGCCCTACTTGGCAGACCAATATGGTCTGCCAAGACCGATCGGTGCCGATCCCTAATTAGGGATCGGTACCGATTCCTCCTCCAAAGGAGGGATTCCCTCACTACACTTGGGGAATCATGCAGGAGCTATTCCCGAAAATTTGGATGCTGGAGTTCGGTTGAATGCTGACCAGGTACCCCAACTGAATGACGACGAAATGAATGTCTAGAGTGCACACCAAGAGGATGGTGGACCAAGAAGGCGTGAAACAGCCCGTAGACATCGATCGGACCATTCACGTAAGGTAGAGCATGACCACTACTTGACACCACCCATCCAGATACTGGATTTATCGACAATGGTCAGAAAGTTGGTGAGAGAGAACCTAGGTTTGACTACTGATGACTAGGGAATTTCGAGAAGCCATACCTCGTTTACTGGTAATGTTTTGCATGCGGAATATCTGAGAAGGTTTAACATGCCATCAATGCCTGCCTATGAGGGAAAAATCGACCCCAGGAAGCACATTATGAGATATGAATGGCTGATGGATTCTGCGAGAGCCAATGATGCGACCAAATGTAGATTCTTTCCCATAACCCTCTCTGAAATAGCATCGCTGTGGTTTACGAGACTACCCCACGATCAATTTCAAGGTTCGATGAACTAGCAACCAAGTTTGTGGAGCAGTTCCGAATGCACGCGACTCATCCTATAGACGTGATGTCACTTTCCAATGTAATCCAAGCTCCGGTGGAATCGTTGAAGGATTGTTTAGAAATATTTCATACCGTCGCCATGGAGGTCAGTAACCCGAATGGTCATGCTATACTTATAGCCATGACGAGAAGGATTGATCTGGAGTCTGAGTTTGGTGAATGGCTAGCTGGAAAACTGCCTGCCATATTAGAGCGCTTCTATTGAAAAGCAGCTCAGTTTCTGAGGAAGGAGGAAGCCAGGTCCTCTAGGAAAAAGAATGTCGCGGGACCGAGTAGAGAAGCAGTACAAAGCAGTATTGCTATAACGCAGTCTGATGATAGTTCCGGGAAAATCTAGGTTAATGTTCAGAATAAGCCAAATCAAAAAAAAGAGAACCGGAGATAGGAATCGAGACCGGAAGAGGGATTCTGGGACACTAAAGTCTAGGATTCTAATGTTTGACAACTACACACCGTTAAATGCATCCTTGGAGAATATTTATCTATCCACTTGCAATACCCTACAATATAGGAAGCCGCTTCCAAAAGAGTTGTTAGAGAGACAGAAATAGACTGGAAAATATTGTCGATTTCACGAGTGTTATGGGCACAATACAAATGAGTGCAGGCATCTCCAGGATGCTATAGAAAAGTTGATTCGGGAAAAGAAATTGCAACAGTTTGTAAAAACTCCACAGGATGGCGGAAAGGGGACATCTACCCCAATCGAGGACAAGCTCCACTAGGGCTAAGGAGCCTGCATGGACCGATGGAAGACTGGTGATAAATACGATAGTTGGAGGACCGCATCTTGTTGATAGGAGTTGGCAAGAAATGGAGCGTTATGCTAGCGCGATAAGACATGTAGACTTTGAATATTGTTCAAATGCGAAAGATGGAGCTCCAGCGAAACAACAACGCATGATGGCGGATGATATTGTGTTTAGAAGCAGGGATGCAGATAAAGTAGAGGCCTCTATAATTGACCCGATGGTCATTCTGCCATGATTGGCCCTCCTTTGGTGAGAAGGATTTTAATCGATTGTGGAAGCACGGTGAATATAATTTTCAAGAAGGTGTATGATCAAATGAGAATGGAGGCCAAAGATTTAAAACCATCTAAAGCTTCCATACATGGTTTTAATGGCGTTGCGACTGAAGCTGTTGGTTATGTGGAGTTGCATGTTGAATTGGGAGAAGGTGAGTGTAGGAGAGTGCGAATCCTACCATTTATTATCTTGGATGTTGACTCGTCGTATAATGTTTTTCTAGGTCGACTGGCCCTGGCTGAATTTTGAGCAGCTCTTGCCCCATAGTGTTTAACTTTAAAGTTTCCAATGGATAATCATGTAGGAGTTGTTTATGGTGACCAGGCAACTAGACGTGCCTGTTATGTAGCTGAGTTGAGGGAAGCTCAGCGCAAGGAGAAGGGAAAGGGTGTGGACAAAGTTGTCTGCATCCTAACCACTAAAGATTGACAACCAGCGCATGGGTTTGCTCGGGCGCCATAGTCGGTTTTATAGAGATATAGATCCGAGAGATAATGAAGAGTGGCACAGCGAGACTAAGGCTGCACCGGTTGAGCTAACGATTGTATCACGGTCAGCCACGACGACCCATTGCGAGTCCTGAAGATTGGGTCACAGCTCAGTCCTCCAATGATGAAAGAACTTGCTGGTTTTCTCCGAGCGAATCTAGATGTATTCGCTTGGACTTACTCTGACATGTGTGGAATCTCGCCTGCCATTGCGAGCCATGCATTGAATATTGATCCAAAGTATGTTCCGCTGAAGCAAAAAAACGAGGCATGGATCCGGAGAGGTCTGCCGCTCTTAAAGAGGAGGTGGATAAACTAAAAGTCAACGGTTTATCTGTGACGCCCTCTATATTGAGTGGGTATCTAATCACATGCTTATGAAGAAGGCGAATGGAAAATGGAGAATGTGCATTGATCATTCAGATCTAAACAAAGCTTGTCCAAAAGACAGTTTTCCCCTTCCTAGGATTGATCAGCTAGTTGATTCAATTACAGGACACGAATTGTTATCATTTATGGATGCGTATTCAGGATATAACCAAATCCCGATGCATATCCCCGATCAGGAGCACACTAGTTTTGTTACAAATGTTGGGTTGTATTGTTATGTATTAATGCCGTTTGGATTGAAGAATGCCGGAGCAACCTATCAGTGCTTGGTTAACAGGATGTTTGGGGATCAAATTGGAAAGACAATGGAAGTGTACGTGGATGATATGCTCGTGAAGTCACGACGATCAAGCGACCACATCAAAGACTTGGCAGAAATGTTTGACATCCTTTGATATTACAAGATGAAATCAATCTGTTCATTCGGTGTTGCATCAGGAAAGTTTCTGGGCTTTATTGTCAATGCTCGTGGAATAGAAGCTAATCTAGAGAAGATTCAGGCTATCCGCGATATCCAGACGCCACGAACAATTAAACAAGTGCAGAGTCTGAATGGGAAGGTTGCCGTTTTAAGTCGATTTATCTCCAGAGCTACTGACAAATGCGTTTCTTTCTTTGATCTAATTAAAAAGGGAAAAAGAAACTTCGAATGGATGTAGGATTGTAAAGATGCATTCCAAGCTCTGATGAATCATTTGTATAGACCCCATATCTTGTCAAACCCGGTAGATCATGGGGAGTTGTTCATTTATTTGGCTGTATCAACACATGCTATAAGTTCCGCCTTGGTTCGTGAGGAAAATCGAATCCAGAGGCCGATGTATTACATTAGTAAACGATTGACATGAGCAGAAAGGAATTATCCGAAAATAGAGAAACTAGCGTACTGCTTGCTAATTGCATAACGGAAGCTTCGCCTGTACTTTTAGACACATCCGATCAATATTTCCACCGACTAGTCGTTATGACAGGTCCTACAGCGACCTGAGACATCTGTGAGGTAACTCAATTGGAACATTGAGCTCAGCCAATTCGACATTACTTATCTTCCTCGGAGAACTATCCAGGGACATGCTTTGGCGGGCTTCATAGCAGAATTTACCGTGCAGGATGATCTTTCAGAAGGAAGTGAAATCCCCACTGTACGATGGAAGTTATATACTGATGGAGTGTCTATAATCATTGCTCTGGAGCTGGGATTGTGCTTCTAACTTCTGAGAATCGGTTGATTTTTTATGCTCTGAAGCTTGACTTCCCAGCGACAAACAACGAAGCTGAATATGAAGCTCTGATTGCTGGACTTAAACTCGCTAAAGAACTTGGAATTAAATCTCTTGGAATCTTTTGTGATTCGCAATTGGTGGTGTATCAAGTTAGAGGATCCTACTAGGCTAAGGGACAACGGCTTGCCCCTTATCTTACCCGAGTTCAAGAGTTGTTAACTGAATTTGAATATTATGACATTTCACATATTCCACGCGATCAAAACAGAGAGGCTGATTCATTGGCAAAGCTCGCTAGTACCGACGATGGACAATAGATGGGTTTGGTACCAGTCGAAGTATTAGATACCCCAAGTATAAACATAATCGAAATCAATCAAGCACTGGAGGCGGAATCTGAAAGGGAATCATGGATGACTCCAATTAAAGATTATTTACTGCACGGGGTCCAGTATGATAAAAGAAATGAAAAGCGACAAGTCCTTCACAAAGCTCCACGATATATTGTGCAAGCAGGAGTCATGTACAAGAGAGGTTTCTCGGTCCCTATACTCCAGTGTATCGCTCATGATGAGATAAAACGTGTTTTGAAAGAAGTTCATGAAGGAGAATGCGGCGATCACACTAGGGGCAAACTCTGGAAAAGAAGATACTCCATTATGGGAATTATTGGCCAACCATAAACCGAGATGCAGTCGATTATGTAAGATGATGTGATAAATGCCAAATATATGCAAAAGTTTTGAGTGCTCCGCCAACATAAATCACTCAAAAGGTCAGCCCATGGCCCTTCACCATGTGTGGTATAGATATTATCGGTTCATTACCAATCTCTAAAGGTGGCATGAAGTACGCTATTGTAGCAGTTAATTACTTTACCAAATGGGCCGTGGCAAAACCTTTAGCTACAATCATGATCAAGAAAGTAATCAAATTTGTCGTCTGAAACATCATATGTCGCTTTGGTCTTCCACGGACCATTATAACATATAATGGACTCAATTCGATAGTACTGAGTTTAAAGACTTCTGTCGAAGATACTGCATTAAAAAAAGATTTGCAGTGGTTTCTCACCCTTAGGCAAATGGACAGTTTGAAGCTATAAATAAAATCATCAAGTCAATTCTGAAGAAGAGTTTGGAGAAGGCTAGAGACAAGTGGGTGGATGAACTCCCTACAGCACTTTGGGTTTACAGGACCACTCATGAGTCCACGACTAACCATACACCATTCCCCCCCCGCTTACGGTTCAGAAGCCGTTATTTCTATCGAACTCGAAATCCCTTTTCATCGAGTGACTTACTACGATCTTAAAACAAATAAAGATCTTCTCTTGGAATCTTTGGACTTTATAGATGAGAAGCACGAAGAAGCCGATTTGAGAGCAGTTTCACACCGACATCAAGTCGCTCGATATTACAACACTAAAGTGCGATCAAGAACCTTTGAAATTAGCTATCTCATCCTGAAACAGGTTTTTCCTACCCCATCACACATGAATCCGATTTGGGAAGGACCATATGTCATTGAACAGAGGCTTGGAGAAGGAACTTTCAAGCTAGCGATTGTTGATGGCATTACACTTTCGAGAGCATGGAATATCGAGCATTTACGACGCTATTTCACTTAGATTATTTCCTTTACATGTCAGTTCTATTTAATTTCAGAGTTTTGCTTTAGCATTTGATTTTCCGAATATGTAATAAGACAGATTATTTTGTTCCTTTCCATTTATGAATATAGTTTCAAGCTTCCTTTGTAGTTATGATTGTTATTGTATTGTATGCTAAGTACATAACGAAATTGATTGATATCGATATGTGTGAACATGCTCGCGGAGTTTGAAATCAATCAATCGTGCTAACCATCGATGGGATCAAACAAGATGAGCTCGGTTAATTTGCTCGTTTAACAATTCCAGTAAATGATCCAGAGAATGGAACAGACAATAAGGAACGAATATGGTCGACAATTTGGAGAATAAAAAATTCATGTCCGGACTGTGGGACTGAAGCAAAACCAATCAACCAAAAGGAGTACAACCTAATTGCTCTTGAAACAACTCTAAGTCCCCAGAGTGTGGATTGGAGTATAAACATAAATCGCGTGGATAGAGACTGCCCGAAAAACAACTCTAAGTCCCAGAGTGCGGACTGGAGTATAAACATAAATCTGGCGGATACCGACTACCCATAAAATAACTCTAAGTCCCTAGAAAGCGGGCTTGGGTATAAACATGAATGAATAGATGGGTGGATTTCGACCATCATCTATTCCACAAACTCCATGAATAGATGAGTGGATTTCGACCATTCTCTATTCCACAAACTCAATGAATAGATGAGTGGATTTCGACCATTCTCAATTCCGCAAACTCCATGACAGATGAGTGAATTTCGACCATTTTCTATTCCACAAACTCCAACCTGAAATTGATAGGAGGAATATAAACTCGCTAAGGATGGAATTCGACCGTTAGATTTCTGGCCTTGCCAAATCAATGTCGGGGGCAGAACCGTAATAAAAATAAATCATTGAATCCAACAGCGTAACACTAGGGCCCGAGCATGGTGTTTGATACGACTCGAGGCTACGACCATATAGAGGCCTTGGGATGGAGATAGTGAATTGTTAACAGAATTTGCAATCAACGAATTACAAGTACATTGAATGGAAAGTGATCGTTCAACTATTTAAATAACAATTCACCCGATGCTTAATAGAAAAAAACACTTTTATTTATAGGTGCCAAAAATTAAGCACAAGTTATTTCAAAAGATCGGGATTCATACCTGTACAACTACAACTAGTGAAAGAAATAATTATGCAAACTATATATAATGACATGAAGCAACAACTACTTCTTCGATTTTCTTTCTCTTTTGGATTTTTTAGAGGTGGAGCCACTTATACTTCTCTTTCGAGTCCCTTTACCGCCTTTGGCCAGAGAGCTTGTGGACGTAGGAGCGATTTCACCGAATCGACTAGCCTGGTGGGATAACTTGCAATGGTACAAGATGAGGATCATCGATTTCCACCTCGGCGGGCTCACTTTTAGGTTTTCGTTTCAATGTCTCCTCCTTCTCGATCCTCTCCCTCATGCTAGTTTTGTCAATATGCTCCAAATCGCCGGTAATTATTACATCATCGGATTCATCGGTCGGTAGTGGATCTTCGATTTTGTCTTCATCAAGGGCGCCAATGACTTGGGCATCGAGCCTCGAAACATCAGCAGCAGTTGGGTCTTCAGCCGTTTTCTCATGTTTCTCCATGGTAGAACCGCTTCTGGGGGTTTGATCGGGGCCCGGAAGACCTGTAAAATTTGTTAAAATAGGGATATTACCTAAAAGCCATTGCGTGTGAAGCACAAAAACTTTCTATATACGGAGGAGTATAGTATGATACCAGCATCTAGTTGACTTTCCGTAGTCGCCGGGGTTCCTCCTTCAAGGATGGGAGATAACATTTTTGATTCAAAGCCATGCTTATCCAGATCGTAACCTAGATTCTGCTCCGTATCAAGGGAAATTGATGATCCAGCTACTTGGGTTGGAGAGGATCCCTTGGGATCAGTTCCTGAAGACCCCACAATATCCTCTCCTCCTTCAGTAGGTATAGAAGCCTTGAAAAATTGAAGTTTTGCAACGGCCAGATCCGAAGGCTCGTTTCCACGAAGAATCTCCCTAACTAATTCTTCCTTATTAAATTCAGCTTCACCCAGCTCTTCCTTCTTAATCTTAACAATATGCTCCCAAGCTTCAACAAGCAATTCGAGGTAACCCTCATCAATAAAACTTAAGTCGTAGTGGAGCAGGACTTTAGCATTGTATTCAATGATCAGCGGATCAAATAAGTCCTTGATCTCGTTCCTACCGGACTCCATAGCGTCTTCCACTGGGGAGTTGACTTGTTCGATCATCTCTTTTCGGCCTTCTTCTTGGGCCTCTTCTTTGAGAGCTTCAATTATAGCAAATTATTCATCAAGTTTTGCCTTCAAGCTCCTAATATCAACGACTTCTTTGCAATACTTCTGCGATTCCTCTTTGGCTTCAATTTTTTCCTCCATTTCCATCTTTAACAATTCATTAAGTTACTCAACGCGGCGAGCTAAAGCATCTTTCTCCATTTGCAAGGAGTCCTTTTCTAAAGCGAGTGTCCCACTACGATGAAGTTCCACGTCGAGTTCTTTTTTATGAGTAGTTTCCAAACTGCTTACCGCATCTGCCGTTTCCTTGGTGCTCTTTTCCACCTCAGCAGGTTGGCTTTTAAATTCTAGCAACTCAGCGTCCTAGTGCTTGATTATATCCTTGTCATGTATTGCTTCCAAATTGAAATGGTCTATTTCATGTTGTCCTCGATAGAAACTTCAAAGAATTTTTCTACCAAGTGTACGAATGATTCGTGTTGCACAAATACGTCATTCACACACGCTAGAGAGCTTTCCTTGGCATGCCCTGGGATTTTGTGAATAGAAAGGAGGAATTTAAGACCATCGAAACAAATTTTTGGGAAATTAGCCATAAGCTCGACCAACTTCTCTACGGTGCCAGTGTCAGGAGCAATAGCCGGCATGGGCGAAATAGAAGTAGCGAGTGGGTGTTTGCTTGATCGGCACTCACGAGATTGGCTGGAGCTTGAAGAGCCAAAGTGTTGCTCGTGAGACGCAGCGATGTGAGGGCCACGATAAGAAAGTTGTTCTCCACTCTGAACCAGAAAATGAGATTGATCGCCTTGACGAAACATACGAGATTGGAATTTTTGTTTAGGAGAAGAAGAAGACTCCCTCGAGTGATAATTCTTTTCTTGTCCCTCATCTTTTTCTCTGCGTTAGGTGGACTCGGAATCCCGGCTTGGCCGATGGTATGTTGAGGAGCTTTGTAGATGATCGATGGCTCTCGATTGAGACATCGCACCTGTAAAGACCAAATGAGAGCGTGTTAGAAATTGTCGTACGAAAGATCAATCAAAAGTGTATAGTGGAGTGCATGTGATTGTGAGTGTCCTAGTGTTCCCCCTAACAGATCGGTGATGGTAGCCTTGCTCATCGGTCTGTTCTCCCCTTTAGTAGAAGGTTGGACGCCTTCGCCACTTTTTGTGGGAAAGTTAAGTCCTTCGATGTTAATGTTCGGAAAGTCGTAAGACATGATGTCGTCTGAAATTTGAAGATTAGAGAATCCTTTTAACGAACATTCCAAATGTTGATGATGATTCCTCTTCAAGAGGAGTAATAACAAATTCTGGTTCCGGTGCAGTTTTTCTTCTACATAGCATGTATGCCAACCTCTTTTTTCTCTTTGTAGGTGCTTGGGATTGTCCGAATTGTGATGGTTTAACCATTGGTGCTTTTCTGAGGCATGCATCGACATCTCCCGGTTTTTCGACTTGAGAATATTTAATTTCTTCCTCCTGGGTATCATCCCATGTCCCCTTAGTAGGGGGCATGATGGGGTTAACTGTGTCCCTTCTTCGTTTTGGAATATTCTCAGGTAATGCCGCACTTCTAGGAAGTTCGATGCTGCGGCCATTTCGAACAGCCCGAACAAAGATAGTAATTCATCAGTTATGAGAATTTTGATGTACTGGTCCTCAATGGAGGTAGCGCGGATGGCAGCAACGGCTCTAGAAAAGTCAGCGCCTTTGGGATGCGGGCGAACACCTGAAAAAACTCCGGAAGTTAGTAAAATCAAAGGAAAAGTCATGACTTGGATTAATGAACTTGAGAGAAAAGTGGAAGTAACTTACGTCTTTCTAACCATCGTCTTGTGAATCCAGTAGGGCAACACACATAGAACCATTCATGTTTAAACAGTGAAAGTTTGTTCCAAGCGCCCGTTAAGACTTGGCAATTTGGTGAAGGTTCGAGGAAGACGTAGGAAGGGCTTCCCGATCGTCTTTTGAAGTTATAAATGAATATGATGTCTTCAGGAGTAGGAGGATGAAATAGAACATTCATGAACAAGAAGAAAGTCCCGTGAATAAAAGCGTAACTATTGGGATGAAGTTGTGTAGGGGCGATCCCGAGATATCTCAACATCTCTCGGACAAACGAATTGAAAGGCGGAATGCATCCAGCCCAGCACATTAACTTATTGCAAGCTATATACCCGGCTGGGGGCAAGTGAGGTCTATCTTGTCTTGTAGGAACCAAGACATCCTCAAACGGAATTCCGTGGATGGAGCATAACTGGCGAAGAGCGTCCTCGCCAATTCAAGAAGCCTGTGAATCCAATGGATTATTAAGGAGAATGGCGCCCTCGACATCGTCAGGAGCAGGGCTAATGTTTTCCGTTGGAAGAACTGGAACATCGGAGATGGCTTGTGGGTTAGAAGATTCTAATCATTCTACATGATGGCTTGGAGAAGGCCTTCCTGATATAGTTGCAGAACTTGACTTCGCTTAAGAACCAATGTGTCGCGTCGCCGAATCGGAAGACATGTCAATTGAATGCTTCGAGCGTCTGGAATCTATATCAGCTATAATCAGTAGATAATCGAGATTAGAAATAATAAACTGTTCCCCTCATGTTAAGTGTGAAATAGTGTAGTGTGTAATAGACATAGACAGTTTGAAATCAGAAAGGTGAAATAAAATGACGAGACTTGGTAGTTTTGTCCAGAGAGACCATCATCGCTGACCGTCTCAATTGGCAAGAAAATGGATCGACAACGAAGGCTTTAGGATCGACTATCGGCACATCAAATTAAGAAGTCTATTACCTAAGTTCATTAGCAAGTTTATCACCTAGTCCATATTTAAAATTCCAGAAATTTGGTTGATCAGAGTCAAGTTCAACAGTTCGAGTATGCATGTTATATCGTTCATTGTCATCTTATGCTCAAGTTAAATAAGACAAACCGGTGTTGAGTGTTCGAATGAGTTGAGTTGGATTAGTCCATAATGCATATGCCAATCCCTAGACTTCACTACCGATCCCTTCCCTAAGACCTTCCTTACCAATCCCTCTTCTAGACCACCTCATACCGATCCTTTCATCAAAGGCCTCATTACCGATCCCTATCTTATAACACCTCATACCAATCCCTCCATCAAGGACCTTCCTACCGATCCCTATCTTATAACACCTCTTCATACCGATCCCTCTCCAAACCTTCCCTTCCCAATCTCGGTCTTCAATCTTCCTAAGTTCCATCATCTCCTCAACTAAAAAATAGCTAAGCAACCGAACCCTGCCGCAGCCATGCTCTAACATACCGACCCCTACGTTCCTACACTGATGGCCTCTCCTCCATCAAGATCTTTAATTGAACCCTTCTCCTTCTTCTTCTTCTTCTCTCCCACATATCCTAATACAACATATCAAGCCATCTACCTAAAGATGCTCGAAATATTCTCTAACTCGCCACCTCAAACACTCACTAACGATTACACGCTAAGGATTTTATCATGTAATTAGAAGGAGAATCATAAACTCATACCTATATGAAGCTATGGAGATGCGAGTTTAAATAGGGAAGAGCATTTGAGGATTATCAAATCCCAAGCAGAAGGAAGGCAAGGTTGTGGGATAGATTGAGTTGAAGTTGGATGTGAGGTCAAGAGTTTAGGAAGCCGGGGTTTAGAAGGAAAATTTTCATGCTAACGCAAATAGAATGAAAAGTGAAGAAGAGAATGAAGTGAGGCCCACATTTATATGGATGTGGTGGGGGGTTTGGTCATGAAAATGTTGAGCGGGTCAAAGGTGAGGACGGATCAGCATTGGGACCTGCCAATCCCTATTTGCGTAACCTCAACAATGGATCGGCATGTTGAATGTCGATCCCTACATATATAAAAAATGAAATAAAAAATGAAAAAGAAAAAATGGTGGATGAGTGAAAAATGAATGACGATAGTGCTCATGAAGGTTTGACTGTAAACGCGAACATATAAAATACTATAAAAATGGGCAACGACCTGTGAACATTCGAACACGTCCGGGAGCCGACGACAGAAACGTGTATATGAATATACATGTGAGTGATTTTCAACCTTTTTGAAATCAACAAAAATTGAAATCAAACCTGAAAACTTTAAGTTCGAGGCTGGACTAGATAATAAAAAGTTTATAAGTCCCGCATGACTGGATTTGTATATGCTGACGGAATACAACATTAGACTTATATTATTGGAAGTCGACCAAGCGTCTTAGCGATCAATGGAGAATTCAATGCCTTCGAAAACGATTCGACAAAGGAATAGCAATCACTCAGGAAGCTAGATCGACTTCTTTCTGGCAATTCAGACTTGTTTCGATTCAAAGCACATCATGTTACTCACAAGACGTACTTTGGGGGGCAAGTGTTACCCGGTATCCTGACCCGGCTATATTGGACTGATTGCGCAAGATAGATTCAACTGTTATCGAGAAGGATGAGCACGGAGCAACGGCAGTAGAACTCGAAAGCAGAGCTCAAATAGTTATATAAAGCCTGGATTGAACGAAGTTGGTAGATAGACGATGCAGGGTTCTAGAAATATGGGAGTTAGGTTGGAACTCAAGGGATCGGCATAGCTTTATGGAATAGGAGGGACCGACATAGCATTGTAGAATAGGAAGGATTGACATAGCATTGTGGAATAGGAGGGATCGATATAGCTTTGTGGAATAAGGTGGATCGTCATAGCTTTGTAGAATAAGATGGAACGGCATAGCTATGTGGAATAAGAGGGATCGGCATTACATGATGGAATTCAAGGGATAAGCATGAATAAGTATGCATGGATGGAATTATGAGATAAGCAGATGGATCACTATAGCATACAATAGGGATCAGCATACGAAGCATGGAGTCAACCATAAGAGATCGGCATGATCCATTGAGAAGGGTTCGGCATAGATAACTTCCAAGTACATCTGAACTAAAGATCAAGCAAAAGCACGAGTTCCACTTGTCCAATCAACATGATATTTGATGAGCCAACATGTCTAAACATGAAGAAGCCGCCATAGGGATCACTGCCCAGGAATCGACCAATGGAGGGATCGGTACCGATCCCTCTTAATTGGGATTTTGGCCTAGCGACCCCTATGGTAGGCCCATGTGGATAAGAAGGCGATATAGCCGAAGTTTCAGAAGGATTGGTGGTCGCCTTCACCTATAAATACTGGCCTAGGGGGTCATTCTGAGGATATTTACGCTGTTGTTTACATGGTTCTTTATTATAATCAACTTTTTTCCTTATTTCTTGTCGTTTGCTGCTGTAATCAAATTAATAGTGAATCAATAAATAGAATCTTCAAAGTGGACGTAGGCATACAACGCTGAACCACTATAAATCCTCGTGTTCTTGATTATAGCTTTGATTTTCTTGTTAGTTTACTCTATTCCTCTATTTTAATTTTATTTTCTTTATTTACTACTCTACATAAATCTATTCTTGGGTGCTTTTGACCAATTTGGTTGCAAACACCATAAGTTAAAAGTATATCTCCAGTAGTAATGCCATTTCCCTTCTCTCTCATCGATGGAGCACTCGACGAAATTAGAACAACATTCAATGTATATGCTTCCATGGTTTATCCCTACACAGCTGGATCGGGACAACCCTTCTAAATTGGGTATAAGCTCTCTCATTATAAAGCCTTCTCGATCATCTTCTCGAAACCTTCGTCAATATGACTAATCAATCGCTTTCCTAGATGATCACTCAACCCAATGTTAAACTTTCCATTCTTTCTATGTGGGGTATCAAAGGAAAATAGACCGTACTTCGATAGAAAATCGAATTCAGTCACATACTTCGACACAGACATATCACCTTACTTCAAATCGACGAACTCTCTAACCAACACTGACTTTGAAAAAGTCATGATAAATCTTCTTCTAAGACAACTATGAACTAATCCCAAGTAAATCAACTCTCGAGAAACAAAGCTATAGAAGCACTCCACTAGTTCGTTGTTCATCCCTGGAGTTACCTAGAGGTCAACTTCTACCTCATTGCGTCATCTAAATCCAAATCATCGAAGATCCTCTTGAAAGTAACCATCCAATCTTGCCTTTTAGTAGCCGACTCTATTCCAAGGAATGATCAACCTCCTAGACTCCCGTAGTCTTTATACATCTCGGCTATGTCAACTCTAGCCATTTGCACTTGAGCATTATAATCATTTAGAGCAACTTGGGCATCCTAGACAATGATTCGCACCATCTCTATGAACATACTCTATCAATTAGGGTTAGTGACCCTGATAATGCTCACTCCTCAACTCTAGAGATAGAGTCAATAGCAGTATTTCCCGTATGCCAGATCATTCTTATTCTATAATAAGGATGATCAGTTTCTCATAAGAAAAACTGCATCAATAGTGCTTGTGTGTGCAATACAACTTATACACTACTATATAGTTTCGTAAACCAAAATATATAACAAATACGAACTTTCTCTTATACACACACACACACTAGATCCAGTCTAAGGTGATAACTCCTACTCGATCTCTACTAGATCATGGTATCAACTTAGGTTAATTATGTAACCAAAGCTCTGATATCAAATGTAATGATCGCTCTACACCTTAGGTGTAGAATGGTTGCCAAAGGAAAGAAAAAGAAGTAAAGAAGAGAATAAAAGATAAGATATGGAAAAGAATAAAAAGGAAACATCAAATAATCACATAACATGTCATATGTCTCACATCACATTAGATAAAATATAATATTCAACACAGATATGAAATAGTTGAGATAGTAATTACAATGTGGACTAATCATCAGAGTATAAGATCCAAAGAGTTATACAATATAGTAAAAGAGTTTATACAACTGGTACATAAACTCAATTTTGATAACTATCTCTAATAATAGTAGGTCAAACATTGTCAAGGCTCCATAGTGTCATACAGTGAAATATGAAATAACAAACTGTAATAAAAATATTAGTAAACGTCACCTCCTGCTAGTCCATCTGTAGAACTCCATATGCCATCCATATCTGCTCTCTAATCTACTCATTTGAGAGTACCCGAGATAATAAGAAGCAAAGAATAAAACCTCGGGTCAGACAACAGTCTAGTGTGAGCAATAAATAATCTCAAAATATTATAAATGACAATAAAGTATACGAAATAGAGGGTACACGAATTAGACATGACCGTCCCTGCAACCAAAGAGTCAGCACATAACATCGATAATATGCTACTCTACAACATCATAAAAGGGGTACTCCATACTTAGTAAACTGTCGAGGTGCCTAGGTATCTCCATCCACAAAACCTGCTCCATACTAAATAAAGTCAGGGTCCCTACGCATAATACTAACCTCGTATGACATCCCTAGGGTTACAGATGGCTAGTGAAGCATCCACAACAAACATAGCATTCATCAAACAATACCAACTGTCATCCAATGCTATCTATATATATGATAACTCATATGGCCTCCATACTGTCAGGGACTAGTGGAAAATCTAGGTTTTCATTGTACGTGGTATCACGTAGCGCAAAGCTCGATACGTGTCTCGTAGCCCAAAGCCATAGGTCCATGGTATATGGATCCTCGCGACCAATCAATAGGCATCCCTACTATAAAATACCCCTACTTCGAGCCCAATAGAAAACACTTCGAGTTATCAATGATCCCTTAGCACATACACATCAATCCGACCCCTACTCGCTCAATCCGGATCCAAGCTCTACTCGCTCAATCCAATTTCCACTATCTCGGAACCCACCACATTCCTCCACTTCACGGCGCCCACCACAAGACTCTTTGGTACCTACTCCCTATATGAGTCATAAACCGAAGATATGGAGTGTCTAATCTTTGATACCTACTCCCACACGAGTTTCAAACAGAAGATGCAAGGCTTTACGGCATGCAGTTACATCGCCATCCATCCCTGATACGAACGAGCCAACACGACTAGCATGATCTACAAAGTCATGAAACTATCAACCTTGGACCTATTCAATACATCGTCGAGTCATAATCCGAAGTACCAACTCCTATGTCGAAGCGTCACATCATCGCCTTACCATCTAAATCGCTCATTATAGAACAAA
This sequence comes from Allium fistulosum, assembly GCA_030737815.1. Classification (NCBI taxonomy): domain Eukaryota; kingdom Viridiplantae; phylum Streptophyta; class Magnoliopsida; order Asparagales; family Amaryllidaceae; genus Allium; species Allium fistulosum. The sequence continues at coordinate 906,898,184 of CM060901.1, forward strand.
ATCATCAAGACTCTAAGTTGGTCGCACGAACAAACCATCACATCGTGCACCATGAAATCTCCTCGATGTCCAAGCCAAAGATCGACCAAATTGCCAATCAACAATAGTGACAGACATCTTCCACCTTCAGATCAGTCGGCACATATCCTAAACCTCCTCTACAACTTATCTCATTCGTTGGTTCCGCGTGTACGAAACATCAGCGCACAAGATATTCCCTAACACTCGATCGTCGCTAAATCGGCGTTTTCAACCAAAAACAACCAAACAACCAAAAAAGCAACTATGCAACCAACATCCATACATACATCCAAAATAGCATTCATACAACATGTATAATACATCCATATCAACCAATAAGGAAAATCATATCAAAAATAGCTCAAATCTAACAATTCCCTAACAATGGTTTGTCAATAAAAAAATGTGATATCCGATATAAAATCATTTTAAAACATTTTTATTTTCCTTTATAAAATTCTAGTAGGTGTTTAAGTGTTATCCATAAAAGATTCTCATAAATAAAACTATGAAAGAAGGAACACGAGAGCATTGATAAAGATCAGAAAGCACCAAGATGGTCTAGTTAAACATAACTATCGACAAGGAGATGAAACCACCAGCAGTACCTTTTGAAAAGGCCAAAAGAACATCTCGACAGTGTGAACAGAGAGCTTTTGACATGGTCGAAGACTACCTCTCTAGGGCAGTGGATAGCGGACTCTCTACATTTTGCGCCAAACCATTCGAAACGTCTTGGTTTCGCCTTCATTCATCTTTGCCAGAGATGTACTCAACCAAGTTAGCCCTTCCGAAAGCATATATAACCTTTCGAAACGGTTAGAGCCACTCTCGCCTATGAAGGAAGAACTATACATCTATCACCATAAACACATAAGGTTCCAAGTTAGTCAAGGCAGAATCTTTCAATGGAGACCACTTACAACAAAGCCTTTTAGGTGTTTCGACTCATTCGAAGCCAAAAGAAGGCATGTTTCCATAGCATCGAAGGTCAGCGCCCAAGTCGACTGAATTGGTACATCAATACTCAAGTCAAAAGCGCATCAATGGACCATTTGACAAGGTCGAAAGGATATCAAGCAACTCTTTTCGACGAAGTTGAAAGGAAACAAAGCAAGAGAGAGATGCCCAACCTCCAGCGGCAATAGAAGGATGACTAAAACCCTTTTGATCAGTTCATATGGTATGGCTTAATGGACACTCACGAAAGTAGAGAAGTTGACCTTTCGACCACGTCGAAAGCTTGGGGTCGAAAGGTCCCAACCCGAACTTATAAATACGACCCTAGGGGTTAGTTATGGGGGATCCGATTTTTTCTTTCATTTCTCACTTGTTCTTTCTTAAGCTGGTAAACCCTAGTTCCCAAATCAAATCGGAGAATGTGGTCAATTTTTACAATTGAGTTCAATGAAAGGAAAGATTGGGATATTCTTGATAATATAGCAGCTCTGAGACCATTATTTCAAACAATTCATCCTATCAGCTACCGATTTTGTCGAAACCCTTTGTGATTTCGTCGAAACCCCCAGCTAACACATATCTTAAGAATTTAGCCTAAAACTATAACACATAAGAAGTCTACCCTTTCGACCACGTCGAAACCCTTCCAGATTTACTTTTTCCAGAATCCATAAAGTCTCCAACCTAAGCCACCTTAACTACATCGAAAGGTGGTTTCGTCAAAGTCGTTTATCAACCATTTTGAAAGGTTTCCCCAAGGAGAAGTTAGCCTTTCGACTGCGTTGAAAGGTATAAAGGAAGCATTCTCAACCATCTTTTCAGCCTGAAAAGTGCTAGTGACCTTTATTCCTTCGAAAGGAGGTTTCGAAAGCATCGCCCATACTCCAATTTAAAATTTGAGTTGTTGATAAGTTTTCTTGTCAATATTTTTGGCATTAGAAGGAGGGCTCGAACCTCCGTTCACGGATTACTTTAATCACAAACTGATTTCATAGTGTCCTTCATTCAAAAAAAGAAGAAAACGAAAAAAGAAAGGAGTAATGGCAACAATCCAAATGATAGCAATGCGAGGATATTTTGAAAGAGCTTCATCTAAAGAATCATTAAGGATTATAGAATTAGAGGATGAAGTGCTACCTCTAAATGAAGTGGATGACTAAGGGTTAAGCCGAGAAAGTCAAGCGAAAAGGTCCATCGAGCATTCAAATAGTCAAATCCAGGGAAAAAGTGAAGGTTGCCACAAGAATGGAGCTGCCAAGAAGGCATTCAATACCAAATAATGATGAATACGCTTAAGAAAAAGGGAATTGTTAACCCAAAAGAATATGTTATCCTGCAAAAGTCTCCCTTTTCAGAAGAAATAATGGCATTTAGTCTCCCTTCTCACTTCCAAATCCTTCGCTGAAATATGATGGGACAACTGACCCAGATGATCATCTTATGGCTTTTGAAAACTAGATGAATTTATATAATGCTCCTAAGGCGGTCCATTGTAAACTTTTTCCTATTACTTTTCAGGGAGCAACCATAAAATGGTATAGGGGTTATCAAATGGAAATTATCTATTCTTGGGAACATTTTACTTACGACTTCGTGGCTTAATTTTCTATATTTAGAGAAAAAACTACAGACTTTAGCTTGTTGGCAACAACCATACAAAAACCGGGAGAACTGTTTGGCGAGTACTTGAAAAATTTAGCTCGAAAGCATTAAAAGTAGAAAGTACAACCGATAGAGAGAAGCTTATGGCAGTTCGATCAGGGTTAATTGAACAAACCCCTTTCTAGAAAGACCTTTATATTAATGGATGAAAAGATCTACAATATTTCTTTCTCCGAGCTGAAAAGTTTATCCCAATGGACGAAACGTATGCTATAAAGGAATTTCATCGAGAATGTAAAGAAGAGAAATCTGACCCTAGGCGACTCGACAAGAGACTAAGGGAAAATGAAATCCGAAGGGAAGTCGAAGAAAGATTTCCAAATCAAATCACATAGCCTTAAACAAACCCCTCTCCTACATATTCGCCAAGGTAAAGGACAACGAGAATTTCAATGCTCCTTCTAAGATGCGAAGTGCTCCGGAACCAAATAAAGGAGGTGATTACCGCGGTTACCATAAAGCAAATGGACATAAAATCGACGATTGTCGTATTTTAGCAGAAGCAATTCAAGGCATGATTAGGTTGGGGTTCCTAAAGGAGGTCGTTAAAGAAACATAAAAGACATCTTATCCAAGCTAAGAAGAAAGCAGCTGAGCAACTACTAAATGCAGATTCCTATCAAATTATGAAGTCTCGCAGCACTAGCTCAACTATGAGTTCTCTTTCTCTTTTCATATCTTTTTAACTCAATTTGTATTTTGATTCATACTTACATTTGTGTTGTTCATTGACCTTGTATTGATTAAAATTCGAGTGCTATTACAGGAAAAACAAAATCAGTCCAAAGCATTCAACATACTCTTGAAGCACAACAAACTTCTAGCTACTTGAAAAGGCGACTTAGACGCAGATAAGAGATAACTATCAATATTTCAATCGATGCAATAAAAAGGCTTCCTTCCATAAGATATTAGATCGTCGCCAATCCTACATTAGATTGAGAGAAAGACTATATATACCAATCTTATGTTTTTAACAAAAGGTTTTAAAAGAAATTTCTCAAACATATCTTCATAAGAAAACTATTTTCAATTGCCCCACGGCCTGAGATAAAACAAATGCCTACCTATTTCAAAAATGGGATTGTGCCACTTATCTGAGATATTACACAGCATTAATGAATGCATACAAAAGACTTCTAACTAATCAATTTCAATGTTTCAGAGTTTTCTAAAATTATGGGCAAAGAAAAACCTGTTCATACTTTTTCAAGAAAGGTTTTAAAATCATCAAAAGTTTGTTGAAACTCAAATTAGAGAATTCTATTCTCAACTAAAAAACTTTTAGTTCATGAATCATGACCTCCTAGTCTCCTATTTGAGATCCGTGTCTCTATTATGAGAGCAGCGAGAAAGTTCTTGCAAAGGACCACATTGAGGAAAATTCTTTTATCAAAAGGATTCATGAGTCCAGACTATTTTTCAAAAGATAACCCCTTGATATACTAGAAGGTTTTAAATATAAAATTCTTTCTCTCAAAGGAGACTCCATTTTAATTGGCCAAAAATTATTTTCATATACAAATACTCAAGCCTACGATGCTATTCCGTAGCACCTCCTAGAGGGAGGGACATAAGCCTACGACGCAATTCCGTAGCACTCTTAGAGGGTTGGACATAAGCCTACGACGCTATTATGTAGCATCTCCTAGAGGGAGAGACTAAACCCCTAACGTCAAAACCACCACTCAAGGGATGGGTCAGGGCTAAGCACCCATCAACAACCTTCTGGAGGAAGGTAAGATCATCATACACTACATCCCTTAGAGCCAAGGCAATCCCAGAAGAGGCAGCAAACAAGAGAAGAAAGACAAAGATGTCTACAACTCAAAACAAAAGTCAAAACCCAAGAGAATAAAGGGTTAAAGAAAGAAATATAATGTAAGACAAAGTCAAAACCCAAGAGAATAAAGGGTCAAAGAAAGAAATATAATGTAAGACAAAGTCAGAACCCAAGAGAATAAAGGGTTATAGAAAGGAATATATCTGGTCAAAACAAAGATGAAACCTAAGGGAGGAAAATGAACAAAGGCAAAAGGATAAAGGTGTCCAACGCAAAAATCTGGAACGGACAAAGAGTCCGAAATCATATCCAAAAGAAACAAAATATGGACTAACAAATTTTAGAACATCCAATGCTTAGGAAATAATTTCTACATCAAAGGATTAAGAAACCCGAATCTTAAAAGAAAACACAAAGCCAGGAAATGGAAAAGGGAATCCATCACGTGGTAGCAAAAATAAAGATTTATACCAAAGCCAAAAGAATGGAATAGACAACAAGTTATCGCTAATGATAATATAGACTTCACTCGAAGAATAGATTGAGTAAACCACTCTTGAATCTTCAGATATAGGGTGACCCCTTAGGATAGAGGAATCTCGATATTATAAGTGGAATCACTATTCTGAATGATGGCATAAGCTTACAAAACTACTCAGTACCAACCCATAGGTCTAAGAATCATTTGTTTAAAATTATTAAGTTTACCTTTATTAGACAAATTTCTGGTTTTATGCTTCCATTGAAAAAATTCCCAATAATCCATTTGTCAAATGAGATCTTGACAAGATATTTGGTCAAATTCTTAATTTTATGGACTTTTAGCTTCTTTCCATGAAGATTTCCCTTTTGGGTTTGGTCAATCCAAAAACCCATATATTTACTTCTAAGATGATTCATGAGTTTCGTATTCCTAACTCCATTGGTGAATTTCCCTAGTGATTTCTTATTAAATTATTGGTTTCATGAATTTTCAATTTCCTCATTGACCATTATGATGATTTCTATTGGTTGCTTTTTTTATGAGTTTTTGATTTCTTGGCTCCTTTATTGAATTTCCATAATGATTTGTAGATTTCCCATTGATTTTCCAACTTTGAATTAGAATGAATTATTGAATAAACTGTTTGGAAAATTGGTGCCAACAGATTCCTGATTACACTCTTAAATTCTTGGATTTTTCGGTTCCTTTCAATAATGATCCCCCGTTTTAATGAAATCTAAGATTTCCTTGTTGATTTTTAAATTTTTTGTACCTTATTTCCTTGTTAGAATTTTGATGGTCTCTGCCCATCTTTTGATTTGATGAGCCCTACTCTTCCTTATGGATTTTGGTGAAGATTTATGATTTTCATATTCCTAACTTCCTTATTGGATCTTTGGATCTCTGAATTTGTGAATCCTAAATTTTCATTTTCATGACGACGTGTGAATTTCATATTCCTGATTTCTAAATTGAGGTTTTCGATGAACACTTATTTAATTTCTGGTTTAGAGAGTTCTAAAATTTCCTTGTGGGTTTCAACGATGATTTATGGATTTCATGTGCATGATTTCCTCATTGGATTTTGGATGATCTATTATTAGTTTCCAGGTTTTATGGACCTTAAACTTCCTTGTGGATTTTGATAGTTATTTATAAATTCATATTTTTGATTTCACTATGGGACTCTTATTGGACTCCTAACTTTGAGAATTCTATATTCAACTATTGAATTTTATGGTGATTTATAAATTTTTCATTGAGTTTGAAATTTGGTTTCAATGCAAAATCTTCATATAGCCAAATTGCATCATTACTAAACTACTTACTACTTTTTTAGTAAATGAGAATTGCAAACTAATAGAATAAGGATGAATATAAGGACATCTTAAAGGGATGAGCTAAGGTCACCGGAAGCGCAAAATTAATACATACAGGTTGAAGGAGACCTAACTTGAGAAAGGGAAATCTAGTGTATATGATAACTTTCTCCGAAGGCTCATTTACTTGAGTCAATGTTTGCAAATCAGGTGATATTATTCCACATTCTTAATAGAGGAAGTTTAATCATATATATTTCAGAATATTTTATCCAAAAATATTACCAAGTAACATCTTAAACATTGACTTCATAAGTTTGAGATTACTCATTAAGCTCTCATAACAAGGTTACAATCTTAATAGAGGTTATTATCTATTTCGCAGGAAATAAAGAAAGAAGTTCCTTGGAATTTTTGTTCTAAACAACAAAAACTTCTTTCATACTAGTGGGGCTAAATGTTATCCATAAAAGATTCTCAAAAATAAAAGTTTGAAAGAAGGAACATGAGAGCATTGATAAAGATCAGAAAGCACCAAGATGGTCTAGTTAAACATACATTTCGACAAGGAGATGAAAGCGCCAGCAGTACTTTCTAAGAAGATCTAAAGGACGTTTTGAGAGTGTCAACAGAGAGCTTTCGACGTGGTCGAAGGCTACCTCTCGAGGGCAGTGGATAGCGGACTCTCTACATTTTGCGCTAAACCATTCGAAACGTCTTGGTTTCGCCTTCATTCACCTTCGCCGGAGATGTATTATATAGCCTTTCGAAACGGTTAGAGCCACTCTCACCTATGAAGGAAGAACTATACATCAGTCACCATAAAAGCATAAGATTCCGAGTTAGTCAGGGAAGAAGCTTTCGAAGGAGACCACTTACAACAAATCCTTTTAGGTGTTTCGACTCATTCGAACCCTAAAGAAGGCATGTTTCGACAGCATCGAAGGTCAGTGCCTAGGTCGACTCAATCGGCACTTCAATATTCAAGTCAAAGGCGCATCAATAGACCTTTCGACAAGGTCGAAAGGCTATCAAGCAACTCCTTTTGACGAAGTCGAAAGGAAACAAAGCAAGAGAGAGATGCCCAACCTCCAACGGCAACAGAAGGATGACTAAAACCCTTTCGACTTGGTCAAAAGGTATGGCTCAATGGACACTCACGAAAGCAGAGAAGTTGACCTTTTGACCATTTGAAAGCTTAGGGTCAAAAGGTCCCAACCCGCACTTATAAATACGACCCCAAGGGTCAGTTGTAGGGGATCCGATTTTTTCTTTCATTTCTCACTTTTTCTTTCTTAAGCTGGTAAACCCTAGTTCCCAAATCAAATTGGGGAATTTGGTCAATTTGTACAATTGAGTTCAATGAAAGGAAAGATTGGGATATTCTTGATAATATAGCAGCTTTGATACCATTATTTCAGACAATTCATCCTATCAGCTATCGATTTTGTCAAAACCTTTTGTGATTTTGTTGAAACCCCCAACTAACACATATCTTAAGAATTTAGCCTAAAACTATAACATAAAAGAAGTCTACCCTTTCAATCACGCCGAAACCCTTCTAGTTCTACTTTTTCCAGAATCCATAAAGTCTCCAACCTAGGCCACTTTAACTACATCGAAAGGTGGTTCTATCAAAGTCATTTTTCAACCAATTCGAAAGGTTTCCCCAAGAAGAAGTTAACCTTTCGACTGCGTCAAAAGGAATAAAGGAAGTATTCTCAACCATCTTTTTCAACCTGAAAAGTGCTAGTGACCTTTATTCCTTCGAAAGGAGGTTTCGAAAGCATCGCCCATACTTCAATTTGAAATTTGAGGTGTTGACAAGTTTTCTGTCAACATTAAGTTTAATAAAATCATATTTTAAAATCAAAAACCGTTCCAGAACGTCGATCTAATACTATACACTAATAAAAGTATGGTGAGATATAATATCACTCACCTTAAAAAATGTTGTTCAGACCACTACCAAAACATAGGTCTCTTCATCACGAGCGCAACGCAAGAAACTGCATTCAAAACGGACCTCATATGCAAAAGATATGGATCATATAAGAATCAAGATTAATAAGGTAACTAATTAACTAATGTAAACGATAATTACCTTAATCCTTCTTCTCTATTACCCTTCCACCTGTACGCATGCATGACCTCATCCAACCACTCAAGCATGCATGAATTTAGAGTGATACAGAGCTACGCTCCACGAAATCAAGTGTCGTCTACGCCATTGTTTTTCTCATTGAATGCTCGATCCATCGATACCAAGATCACGGACCCCGATGCTCTGACCTGAATCACGACCTAGAACTGAGGCACGCCTAGGCTTTTGAATGCAAATCGCCACATGTGATCGTATCTGACGAGTTTTGGCGTAGAGGTACTATTCGCCAAGGGAAATTCAATGGCGATCTCTGTTTCACCTATCGTCGCCTGTAGCTTCGGCCATATCAAGCCCTAGCTCGGTCATGGTAGAGGTAGACATCGCCAATAGTGATCGCACCCTAGATCGGCACCACCAAATCGAAGCTCTCATCGATACAAGTCCATTGGTCTGGTTTCGCAATTATTAGTAGAGCGGATCTCTCGATTTTATTTTTTTGAAGGCAAAGAAGAGGAGCGACGGTGGATTTTCTCTAATGAAACAATAACTGGAAATGAGTTAGAGTGGGAAGAGTTTGGTTTAATTTATATTAATATTTTATTTCATTTATTTATTTTCACAAATAAATGGTAGTATGTTTCAAGTCCGTACGATCACATGACGCGTCTGATCGCCACGAAACTCTTCTGCGTACATCACCTCATTTTTTCGGATCCAATGCTAGAAATCTCGTTGCTATCTGAGACTGTGCCTCGGGATGCTAATTTCACAAGGTTATTTTAATTCCCAACATTAATCCGAACTCAATGGAAGTGGTCTCGAGTCCCGATTCACCCGTATGTGAAAAATCATATTTTTGGCCCTTTAATTAATTAACGATAAATATTTAAATCAATTATTTAAATATCCAATCATTAAAAATATGGATCATTACAATAAATTATTTGTATTTTTTCGGGATGTTACAAGCAGTAGAAATTGAAGCGGTTTTTTGCTTAATAAACTTAGAAGACCAAAACGTTAAGCATTCTCCGGTATTTAAATCCAGTTAAAAACAATAGTACAGTTTAACGTGGGGAAATAACTAATAACTGCATGGGAATCCATAACAAATAGTATGTATAAAACATATTGCATTTGTAATATTTATTAGTTGGTATGAAATTGAAAATGCATCAAGCTATAAATGGCAAAAGTTTATAAAGTGGATAAGAAACATATGTAATCTCATTCAAATTCTAGTAGGAAAACCAGATGTGTTAAAAAGCTACGGCAAGAAATTGGAATGAAAACGAACACTTTTAGTAAGAAAATTTTCAATTTAAAGGAAAATTAACAACTGAATCATTTATAATAGGCGGTGTGTATATACACAAAATATAAAATTGGTATGTACAGAGGATTCCACGGTATGTGAAAGCATTACTAATTTTTTGACAATATATATATATATATATATATCTTTAGACGGAGTTGTTCCATAATGACTACCTTCAGATAAGAGATCTTTGAGTTTAGTTGCTGAAATACAACAATATATAGTTGTTAGCATATAATTACCGAAATGCAATAACATAGAACAATATAGGTAGCTGCTAGCTTATAGTTGCTAAAATACAACAATATAGATAGCTGCCAACTTATAGTTGCTGAAATACAACAAAATTAAAAGTGGTTTACTGACTTTTTGTTGAATCACTAAGCTTGACTGCATCTATAGTTTTCAAGTCTGTCAATTTCGTGAATTCGCTTTCCCATCAAGATCGCCTCAAAGAGGCTATTTGGGTTAGAATTTCTAAATATAAAGAAGGCACTACATGTGGAAGAGAGGTAAACTATTATTATAGCAACCATTTGTACAAATTATGTGAGAGTTGCTAAACTTGTAATTGTTTTTGATACCTTTAGTAGCCTTATACATGATCTCAAAGTTGGCATGACCTCTTTGAAAGCTATATGAATCCTATATTATAAGATACATGCATATGATAAATGTGTTTTAACATATAAAATTACCATTGCATATCAATGTATGGGGTCTAGTTTCCTGTATAAGAGTTTGTTCGTAATTTTCTGTGTTATTACACATGTAGTTCCATGTTTTATTACATATGTTTTTTAGTTGCATGATTAACCTTCACTCAATTCTATAAGACCAATTTAATTAGCCTGAATCAAATTCGATGGTTTAAACTTGAAATCAACCTTGCCAACTGAGTTTATTAGCTTGGACAATGCTACATGGTATTGCCAAAAGTTAAATCAAACTAAAAATATTATAACTGAATAGCACTAGTGTATCTTTCTTAATATAATCCTTATCCAAATAGAAAGTGGATGCCATTTATCCTATTGAATATTAGAATTCTACGTGCTATTAAAAAAGTATCGGTAACCATAAGTAATTAAATATGGAAACCAAAGAAATAACATAACTTCTTCATCTTTCGAGATTCACTCAATTTTAATGACTTTTAAGTTTATACTCATTATCGCAATGTCTCGGAGAGTAAATAAAATATCATATCATGTTGCATAGAACAATCCTTTAATCCTAGAAGGTATAAAGGAGGATGTAAACAATCATCATATGTGAGAACATTCTAGGATTAAAAATCAAGAAATATAATGGTATCAAGTAATATTTTCAATGTGTATAGTCATGTTACTGATATGAAAGTTAACCAAAAGTTTCAATTCCTTACTAGAAAACCACATACTAAGTTTATAAAAGTGATAAAAGTGTCTATTGCTTATTATGTTATCTTATATGGTTTTTTGATTTCTAAGATAGTTGTTTATTATGCATTATATGACATCTTTGTTTATCTAATTGTGCAGGGTCAAGGCATTTAAAAAGCAAAAGAAGCGAAATGCAAGCAAATAGCTCGGATTCTGAGAATGGTATGCCATGTTGCTTTTGCTTTCCATGTCATTGAATTATCACACCTTAATTATGACAAATACAAATATATTGAATACTTGTTAAATACAATATACCTAACTGACAAATTTATTCATTTGAGATTTGTAAAAACCAATTAGTAAATAGATTTGATCTGAAACTTATTGCAAATAAAGGATTGTTTTGGAGATCAATAAGTGCACGTATGAAGACATACAATTAACATCACCTATCGTATCATTAGGCAATTGATTGTAGGATCCATAAATGTATAGTTCCTGTTGAAAAAAATAGTAAATTTAAGTTCAAATTTGAACGTTAAACGAACATAAATTAAAAATTATCATTAGTTTATGATCCAATTAATATCAATATGTATGTATGTGTATATATGTATGAGCATTATTATTATTAAATAATTAAAGTTAATGTGTATACACATTCATGTGTGTGAAAAATTAAGTAAAAAATTAGCTAAATGTAATTTATATACCTTTATTCCTAGCTAGTTAGTAAATCATCTTCGTAGACAGTATGTTTAGTGAAAGTTCCAGTGTGTCCAACAACATATCCTTTTTCACCAACATCATAGTATTAGCACTTAAAACTTCTCATGAAAGCGCAACATATAGTTGGCCATGACCGAATATATGCTTAGGTAAAAATATACCTGTATTTTTTATCGTTTGCCCTTATGCCTTATGTTTAGTAAGGCAAAACAAAAACGAACTGGAAATTGTTTTTATATTAACTCAAATGGTAAATTCAAATTTTTAGGTGGCTTTAGTGGGGATTCTTGGAATGAAAACTCTAGTACCAACATAATGTCCAATGATAATTTCAACATCAATGCAATTCTTGTTGAGCTGTTTACATATAAGTATTTCTCATTTACATAATCCAATTTTCAGATTCAAATTTCTTATAACATTATTGGTGCTTTAAGCTTCAATTTTAGACAATGTAGAGGCAACCTAACAGGAATGATTGAGTCTAGAAATTCTTGTCGGTATAAATTATGAGCATCGTCTTCTAGTGCATCATATGAATAGTAAATGACTTTATTTCTAGGAAATATATTGAGTACATGTTCATTGAGCTTGTTGACATATTCATTTAATGGTGTAATTAATGCTCTATTTTTATTGAATGCATTTTTTTATATGTCAGGAAAAATTGTATCTATCAACTTTGATGGTGGCTTAACATCATTTTCTGACATTATGACCATATTTGTTGGTACTTGAATCAATTCTTCTTTGGTTGAAGGTTCGGTACCATCTCCAATTCGAATTAGAAATTTTGAATATGCGATATCATTTGTTGCTTGTATGTTTTTCTTTAAATGCAAAATTTTAAATCTTTCCTACAAAAGTGATTTAATAATGCATGCATTAACTGCTTCACTTCTTATAGCTTTAGGCACAATTGGCAATACTTGTCGAAAATTTCCTCCCATAATAAGGATTTCACCGCCAGTGGTTCATTTATATCCATTATGTTTCTCATAGTTCTATCAAATGCCTCAAAAGAATAACTATGTACCATTGTAGCTTCATCCCACATTAGAACAGTTGATTGCTTTAGAAGTTTTGCTAATTTTGATTGCTTGCTTATTGAGCATGTTAATGTTGCTTTTGGTTGCAATGGGAGTTTAAATCTTGAATGTGTAATTCTTTCACTAGGTAGTATCGTTGCAACAATACCAGATATAGCTATTGCAATTGCAATATTGCCATCTTTTTAAACCGTGGACAAAATAAAATAGTATTAATATGTTTTTCCCGTCCCTCCAGGACCATCTATAAAGATTGAACCTTTTTCTTTATTCACAATTGCATTCATAATTGTATTATAGGCTCTCAATTGGTCATCATTCAACTTTTCAACGACTAGTAAATCATCCCCGAAAATAGGAATTGCTAGCTCTTCTTCAATTAGCTCTAAAATACATCATATGCATCACAATCATATGCTCTTGAGATATTTGGAAGATCATAATCAATTGTGCTTTTTTTTGTGTTGGATAAGTAGCATATTTAAATGTTTCAAAAGGTGATTTGTTAGAATTATTTGATCAGTAGTACTTGAATTTTGATAATCTTCCACCATATGATCAAAAAAATCATCCCAAAACTTTTGAACACCTGATGGATTGCCAAAAACAATAATGGTTACAAATAATGTTCCTAAAGAAATTGGCACCATTGTAATCAAAGCATCAGCTGAACATGCTCTTGTACTATCGTCGTTTTCCATAAGTCCTCATTTTTCAACAGCTACTTTAAATGTTCTCCTAATTTCGTGGACTATAAGAAAATCATAAAATGAAGTTAGTCCTCTAATATGATATAAAAGTAGTCTAAAAAAAATCGTTCTCCTTCTTTAGATTGGACCGTATACATTCTACCAATCACTCTTATATTTGATTCTCTTCTTTTCCATTTCTTGACACCTCTAAGCTAACGGTAGCTTTTTGGAAAATCACGATATAGAAGTTGTGTTACTTGTTGATCGATTGAATTTGTATAGAAGAACTCGGTAAGCATTGTTTGTTGATTACTTTCATCATCTAGAATTTCATTGATTGTTTGATGGTTATAAAACATAACACTTTGTTTACTTGGAAGTTTGAAGGCGCTCAACTGATGGATATATCTTACTAAGAGAAAATCTATAGATCCTCACAATGCTTCTAAAGCATAAATTTACCTTGCATCAACGAAATGTCATATCTCATCATAGTTTGTTCCAGGTTGAATTTGCATTGAAACAAAATCAGGACCTTTGTAAAGATATTTAACACTCTGTATACCACTACATATCTCTACACTGATATGTAAATTATATTGACATAGTAATCAAGGATTGTATGGTACACCCATCTATTATATACCATCAACTTTCCACTTCTATCAATAGGAATAGGTATGCTAGTGTCACGTTTCTATAAATTGTATATGAATCTGTAACTTATACAGTCGCAGCTGAAAATTGTTTTGGATACTCTCTTTTGCAACTACCATTTTTCACTCAAGGAGAACTACGATTTTGATTGCCACATGGTCCATGAATCATCCACTTCATTACCACTATATGTAACCCTAGTTCTTTATTAGAATCTGGTATTTCTGCTTTAACAATTTCATCATATTCATCTAGATTAGTCAATTTGTCTTTTTCTTCGAAAATTATCGGCATATGAACATGTGGTAAACATCTTTTTTAAAATTCAATCGCATGAACATGAGCAGCTACTTTTCTAAGTGCTCCTTCCATGAAAATATCATTTTTCAATTCCTCATATTTTGCACCAAAAACCCTTCTTGTCAAATATGGTATGTCTTGTGGGTCTTGACCTGGTAGTAATTCACTAACGATTTCATTCTAAATTCACTACGCCATAGATGACCTTCTGCGACATTTTTGCAAGGTGTTGCCAGCTAAAATGTTGCGATAGATATAAAATTTTGGTCCTACTGCAACGTTGTATTTATGGTGTTACCTTAGACATAAAAATGTGTTGCTCTAGCTAAACAAGTGTAACACGATGCAACATTTTTATATAGTGTTGCTATAGATGTATTCAAATTAAAAAATATATAAAATTAGCAATCTGCGTGAATACGATCCAACGGTCTACATTTAATCTGATTGTTAAACTGGATCACCACTACAATTCGCCCCAAATTTTCGTTTTCCCGCTTTACTTTTCATATCATTTCGTTCTCACCCCCAATTTCCAAATCCCTAATTTCGTTTTCCCTAATCTGTATGGAAGATGTTCCCTTTTAAACCAATCGGATCTGATGCTATTACATTTCTATTCAATCTTCCACTCCAGTATTCAGAGGACACATCTTCGTTTTCTCTTCGCTCTTATGAGTTTAGATCTGGATGCGGTGAGAAGATAGGCAGTGGCGACGTGTCTGGATGCGGTCGGTGAAGTGATGTAGCGGGCTATGGTTGTTCCAGTTTCAGGCTTAAGTGAAGTGTACTCCTGATTTCAATGCCTCATTCTTCTCGACCAACCATGCTACCGCTTGATTTCTTAGCTTCTGACAATGATTTCCCGCTGCTAGGAGGCTCTGTTACTTCTCTCTTGAGTCCGCCTGTTATACCTATTACTCCAGTTCCTCCATTGATGTATGTATTCGTTGTGCTTGAATCGACCTTGAATTACATCGACCTTAGTTGCTCTCTACTGTCGGTTTTTCCTATAGCTGCTATTGTCGAAGGTAATTCACCTATTTCACCACCGTTGGATGCTGATATGATAAGGGCAGTGGATTATCACTGATAACTGCATTGTAGTGTTACTTTGGGTAAGAAGGTTATGCTTGATGGTGTTGGTGAAGTCAAAGGGTCGAATAAAGCGAGTTATGTTATATGCTTGCAATTTATTTGTTTAAATGCCTAGCTCAGTACTGCTATTGCTTCTGATGTTTTGCCTAGAACTACTGCAGTTTTTACTTCCCTTAAGCCTGAAATTGATCCAGGTCCTTCTCATATGCCCGGTAGCAAATGGTCTTCTCTTTTTAGTATAATGCCAAGGAATGCGGGTGAATATGTTCCCCATTCATTTGATATTGAGTTCATTTGATATTGAGTAAACGAGTTTGGTTTTTCTTTTGTAGGCTAATGATGGTCCAAATCTGAAGATATATAGCTTGGTGCTTTGAACTAATGTACATGTATGAACTGACCTTTGATTCTCTTGTTGATGAAAGGCGAAGCAGTCTGCTTAGAATTGATGGTCCAAATCTGTAGATATATAGCTTGCAGTGAGAAGCAATGTTGTTTGCTATCAGCCAAGGGTGGTGCTTGGTTTTGTTGCGAATTTGCAGTGTGAAAGTTTGAAGATGTTTGGGTTGTTGGAATGGGTAATCAGCGATTGTGATTAGGTGATTAGACGATTTGGCAACTGAAATAGTTTGTTGATGAGGCAATTAGAGGATGGAGGCTGGTGGTTTAGAAGTATGTGTGGTGCATCATTTTACGTCATTTCAAAGAAGGCTCGATCTTCCGAAATCGGATGAATCGTGCGGTGCCCCAGACCCCCGCCAGCGCTGCGCCTGGACCCGCTTCTCGGCTCGCCTTCGGCTCGGCACTCGGCTCGCCTTCGGCTCGTCATATATTTGTCAGTGTCAGTGTCTGTATAAATTGAAACTGCATATGTAATGAGTGAACTGAGTGATGTAGTAAGGAATATCTGTATATGTGAATATTGGTGTTATATATCATTGAATTGTAAAATAGAGGAGTCAGGAATTTGTACTATTTCAAATGTTGAAATAAAATATTTATTTAAATAAATTACTGTTTAAATATCAAATTCTGTGCAACAGCATTTTATTAAATAAATATTTATTTTTATTAAAAAATCAAATATGCTCTACATTGTGGGCCCCACAAATTCAGAAAGTTAATATCTATAGCAACATTTTAGAATGTTGCTACAGATACCTATGGGTGTTGCCATAGACCCAAATAAGGTTCTATTGCAACAATATTACTTATGTTGCCTTAGATAGTCAAAATGTTGCCTTTGAGGTCTAAGGCAACGGCAAAAATTGCATCACCCTAAAAGTGTTGCCATAGACCTATGGCAACATTTTTCGGGCCTGAGCCAACATTTTTTTTGTGTTGCAGAAGGTCATCTATGGCGTAGTGATTGGATTGCATGTCCTTGTAATGAATAAATCAGGCTTCCTAAATTTATGTACTAAAGTCATTGTATCATGCTATCATTAATACATATCACGTGGACATTCAGTGTATGAAGAAGGTAGTATTGTTCATGTACTAATATTTCCTACGTAAGAGAATTTATTAACAATTTAGTAATATGAAGTTCAATTGTGTAGATAGAGAAGAATCATATATTGGACAAGGATGGTCCAATATATGATTCTTATACAAACATGTACTAATTATAAAAGGCAAAATTTTATGTTCACAAAATACACACTTGCATCATTTTCCCCTATATCCAAAGCATCTTGTAATCATTGACACATTTCAGCTCTAATGGTATTTGGATTACTCTTATACCATCTTAGCCTATTGGTATCTACCTTAACATAATTATTAACGATGTATTGTTGAAACAATCAACCACCTCGAAGAAAAAGTGATTTATCATTTTCTCGAATCTGTAAAAAGAATAAGCAGTATAAATATACCAAGAAGTAAAATGTAACAGTATAAAACTATATAAAATATATTGTATATATTAAAATTGTATATACTTATAGAATTTTAGTGTATACCCGTGACATGAAATTTTGTTGCCATTTCATACTGACTATTTATATCCCATCTATAACTTTCATATGGTAATAAAAGTGGATATTGTAATGGATCATAATAACCAGCTGTTTCGAGAACATTTATGAGCTTTCCAGATTTTGTCTCAACTGTAGCATCTTTTTCATGTATTTCCTCATTTTTAGCTCCCTCTACCCAAATTCCAGCAACTTATGAAGCAGTTGGGAGAGCATATTGTTTTGATTTGAAGATTGTTCTTTTATAACCAATTTACAATGTTTGATATTGGACTTCGGTCCAAGTTGTCAAAATACAACTACAAATATATTATATGTATTCAGAGCTTTTTGCAACTTCTCCAGAAATTTTCAGATTAGGGTATTATTTTCAACCAATCAATTATCAATTGCGTGCACTGTATCATATATATAAAGTTGTAGAAATCTTGGAAGATCATCGGATGTAGGTACTAAACGACCTATTTTATAATAAATGCTGCCTTGAACATGAAAGGTATATAATCCATCTCTTCCATTAGCCAAGTTCTCATTAACATGTACTCCCGTTAATGTAAATGCAAACATATGGTTATAAGTTTGTATGTTTTTTCTGAAATGTTTCCCTTCATCTGATTGGTCCGTAGACAACTCAAAGATCTCATCAAATGATGAAATTGACTATAAAATTATTTTTCCATCTAAGTGGCAAAACATATTTGATTCTCGATAGAACAGTTTTGCTTGACAATATCTACATATCCTTGATTGTGCCAAATATACTATTTAAAAACCAGAATGATCTATAAAGATTCTTGCACAGTTATGTCTTGTGGTAGCACTTTGACATGGTTGACCAACTCTATTTCTTCTTATGTTTCTATTTAAGTCATCTCTATGTTCAAAAGGTAAAGTACTAACGTCTTCTTATTCTTCAGTGTTCATAAGCCTACTTAGGTCTTAATCTGCTCAAAATTTTGACAAGTAAATTTTGTAGTTTTTTTAACATGAAATTCACACATTATTTTGCTAATTATGGAATATATAATAGGAAGTGACTCGATAAACTACGTGAGTGATCAATTTAATATTGCTTGGGTATTATAAATAATACTTTGATTATCTTGATCAATATATATTGATATGAAACTACTTGTACTACTTATTTGTGTAACATTATATGCATATGTATATTGGTAACATAAACTTTGGTAAAAATAACTTTTATTGTTCTCACAGTATAACACAGTGAATTATAGCGAAAATTTCTCTGAAGCAATACCTTGTATACTGTGAGAGCAAGGTATTGAAAAGGAACTACCAGTACTGCTTGTTTGTGATGCATTATCATTGATATTTTTTCGACTCTTCTAGACTTTCTAGTAAAGCAATTAGTACGATATTGTTCATATTTGGCTTCTTTATCTTCTTCAGTCATTAACTTTTTTCTTTCTCTATTATGAATATGATGGTGCTTTAATTGTTTTTTTCTCTTTGTTCAGAATTAAATTTAGAACGCCATTGTCTTTTACTTTCAACCTTGATTTGGGCATCCAATAATGCTTGTTGGTGAGTTCTTATAATAATTTAGGGCTTCTATGAAGTATTGAGGGTGCTTGAGTATATTGTACTGCTTGAAGTTGGTTCCTTTCAATAATTCTTGGACTTCTACGGGGCTGTGAGGGAGGTATGCAGTTGGATTCAATTAGGTGATGCTGAACTTTATCGATATTTACTACCCTTTGTAAGTTGGGACTTAGTTGGCTTCCATTGTTTGATGTTGAGTTATGTCGATGATTCTTGAGCTTCTATGTGGTTTTAACTTGGAAAATTGATTAGCTTCCATGATATGTTGATGAAAATGCGCAAACTTAAAAGTGGAATTTGTTTGAACTACATTCCTAGAAAAAGGAATGCTCAATTTGTACAATTTATAAAAAAGTGACATCACTGTTTAAGAGCTAAGTCAAGTACTTATTAGTAAAAAAATAAAATACTTGTTAGGTAAGAATATGTTTTATAGTAACATTTGGAACATGCTTTACACATGTAATTGGAGTAGACAATAAATTCTAGGAGTATAAACATCATTGAAAAAGTAACTAATATTAAATAGAAATTTATCAAACAAATTTATCTAACTTACATTAGGCAATTGATAGGCGGGACATGTTATTATGAACATATTATAATAATACATATCTTCAACAAACTTGATCATAAGTAATGTTTGGATAAGTCAAATGAAAAAGAGAAATTGACAAACTGAGTTGCTTTCATTATCCATTTGCTAGTAAAATTAGTTGGTAAACAAAATTTAAGTTTTCAAGGCGTACCTTTTTTGTAACGACCGCCTTTTTCGACCCTTGAATGTCGACACTAATACACTATGGTATTCACGTGCCGAGCACCCAAGTGCCGAAAAGGCCGATTGTTAGGGTAAAAGAAAAGGAACAATAAAGATGAGAACAAAAACATTAGAACCTCACAACATAATGATAACACATAATACCAAAAGATAGTACACAGTGTTACTTTAATATATATAGCATTTCAGATTACCAATCTAAGTACTATCATCAACCTAGACGGTTATAACAACATATCCTTACAATTGCTGATATATACACACAAAGTAATGTAGAAGAAATAAATACTACAGTGGTAAACACCTAGCTCCTCTCCATAAGCTCCAAAGCGTCCATAGCTAAAACTAGAAATATACTCAGGGCTGACTCGAGCATTATAAGAAAATAACACTCGGATCAGTCTGGTAAACTAGCATGAGAAACTCAATCATATGGATTCTACATTTATAAAATAAAGGTATTTTGTATGACCACGTCGCCAATAAACACAGACGGGTTTTTACCTTACGATAACCAAACCATTTCATAAAAAAATCAAGTGATATTATAATAATGTCTAGGGTATGGAATATAAATAAAAAATAGTCATGCTGCATGTGCATGTACAACACAACAATAATAGGTATACAATCAAAACCGCTAAGGTGTGTTTTCTAATTGCATTGGATTTCCGCTTGAGGTACCCTCTATACTTTGAGGCAGACTTCTATGAAAAAGGTTGGAGAATTCTCTTCTGAGTGTCGTATATCTCTAGATAAAACATACCATAAGGTCAATATAGCTGGACCACCCTTGGTGTGTGATCCGAGTCATATCAATATCTGCTAGCAACAATCGAAAAGCATCTCTAGATATGGAGTTAATATACCCTTAAGATCGGCCAAACCCCTTTGGCCATGTCCCTTCTCTGTTTTCTATCATTTCCTGCTGGTGAGGATATGTTTGAAATCTCAACACATGAACCATCATCACTTGAACAGATCACGAATCCCTAATTGGATTCCAGCATCTCGAACAGATCCACTTCCAAGAGATGGAACATGTATCTCAGTCTTGAAGTGGTTTTCGATAAGTAAAACACTTACCGATCATGGTTTCTTCAAGACTGAATCAACGAATTTGATCATATTCAACAAAAATGAGAATGGTCGCATAAGAAAACTAAGTCCCTTATACTTTTCATAAGCAAGTAAACACTATCAATTCATACAAAGCACGATCAAGTCACCTAAATGACTTTTTATCACTTTTTAACTAATTTATCCTTTATAAATTATAAACCCTCATTATTAGTAAAACAACTTTTTATCTAATAAAACTTCTTTCATTAATCAAAACTTCTAATTTGTTATTCCTAACTAATTAAACTTCTAATTAATTAAACTCCTAATTCATATAACTCCTTTATTAATTAAAACTCCCTTATTAATTGAAATTCCTTTATTAATTAAAACTCTTATATATATATATATTAATTTATCTTTGTAAAAGATATATACTTGTATCTTATTATTTCACTATTCATTTATGCTCTTTTCAATTTTTCAAAAATATTCATATACTTATCTCAACGGTATAAGTATATTCACAAATCATTTAACAAGATTACTTACTATAAAATATAATCAAAGAGGTTTGCTTAAATATCATTACTAGAAACCCTTTCTCACTTTTATACTTTAAATATGTACTTTTAAATCTTTATTCCAAAAGATTTCATACTTGTTATTATATTTAAAATTCCATTATTGAAGATCTAAATATATCATAATCGTTTAACCGTATTTTTCCACTTTAAAATATAATTCAAGGGTTTAAAAACAAATGTTACTAAAACATTGTTTACTATAAACCCAAAACACTTCACATTTTCATTTTCTTTAAAAATCTCTTTTAAAGATCTTATTACCTTCATAAGGGTTAAAGAAAATGTTATTTAAACATTGTCCCAACAAACCCAAAACGTTTTTTTAGAGAAATGTGTGATCCTCAAAAGTAGAGGAGAGCACACATGTGTGTGTATATAAATATATATCACTGAAAACAAGGGTGCTGCCAACATGTCTGGCAGGTCACTAATCATAATACAAAAAACAATGAAAAGATCTCAGGTACAACTAAAATGAGCTCCGGCAAGGCCACCACCCATTACACCTCAATATCGAGCTTCGACAAGGCCACTGCCCGGTAATGAGGTGTTAGAAGTACCCAAAAAATCCATGAAGCAAGTCAGTGCAGATGATATCAATAAACAACTCCAACTAAGAAAGAAACGCCTTACTACAAACTCGAAAAATCCAAAATGAACGCCGCACTGCAAATGCGGATGATCCAGAATGAAGTACGCCACTCTGCAGATGCAGAATAACTGGAAAGAACGCCTCACTGCAAATGTGAATGATCCAGAATGAACAACGCCACACTACAGACGTGAAAGAATTGGAAAGAACTCCTCTTTGCGAACT
Source organism: Allium fistulosum (assembly GCA_030737815.1). Taxonomy (NCBI): domain Eukaryota; kingdom Viridiplantae; phylum Streptophyta; class Magnoliopsida; order Asparagales; family Amaryllidaceae; genus Allium; species Allium fistulosum. The sequence continues at coordinate 906,920,522 of CM060901.1, forward strand.
CGGAAGGTCCAGAATGAACGTCTCACTATAATCTTGTCAATAGCAATCCTGAGAACCTGCAAATAGTAGTCTAGCACCATTACCGGCCTAAACTTGTATCTATAAATGGAACTAAATAAAATTATAAGAATAATACACATATATGTATATAAATGAAATTTATATACATATATATGTATTGAAGATGTAAAAGTAATAATACTAAAGCTAAAATTAAAAGACGGAAAAGCAACAAAAATAAGAAACAGACTAAAAAAGAATCCAAGCTCATTATGCAAAATATTAATCAAACTAAAGATGTAAAAAAGAGATATTGAAATCAAAAAGATAAAAACCTATAAACTAAAACATTATAAAAATTATTCTTATGCTCCTTTAATCAAAAGAACATTACGATAATCAGTAAAATCATCATTCAAATTTGAAAAAATGTTAATGCTATAACTATTAATGTTAAAAATATTGTTTTTATGTTTAAATAGCTTAATATTTTTACTAACCCTATTAAGATATTCTTTGAAATGATTATTTTTAGCTAAACTATACTTAGGATTTGAGATCCAATTAAACAAAATGATGATATTATAAAAACCAATTTATTAAAATGATTATTATTATTAGTAAAAAGTCTCTAGTTTCTCTCAAACCAAATATACCAACAAATTATAATGAATAAAGTATCAAGTAAAATTCTATTTTCCGTTTTAAACTTAAATCTTAAATTATTCCAATAATAGCCACAATCAGTAACTTTAGTTGTAAGACTAAAGTTAATGATTTTGAGAGTATTATTCAGAATGTAGTAAGTATCCATGCACTCATAATACACATGTTTAATATCTTCAAAATACAATTTACAAAAGGAGCATTTATTATCAATTTGCATATTCTTTCTTTTTTAAAATTCAATAGTATTTAGTTTTCCATGCATGATTAACCACATATGAATTTTAGATTTAAGAGGAGCATTTGTTTTCCCAATAAGTTTAAAAGAGTTATTAGTTATGCCTGAGAAATTAAGAAATTTATAAAAAGAATTTGAAGTATATTTATTACTCTTATACCATTCTCAGTTAATATTATCATTTTCGTTATCAATATTATATAAATTCAATCTAGCATAAAGCAAAGACAGTTGTCTAAGAGTTGTACCTTCTAAAATTCTATTAAAACTAAAATTCCAAGGGGGATCATTCTCCGGAGAAAAAACATCTTAAATTAAAGCATTCTTAAAGTTACAAATTTCGTAAAGCTCTTTAAATTCTATCCTAAGAGGAAGGATAGAAATCAAACGATCATGCCAGAAAAAAGTATTATTTCCTAAATGAACAATCGTATTAGTACCAAGGTTAAAAATCTCATGACATTTTAAAATAGATTTCCAGAAATTAGACAACTTATTAATAACTGTAGGTTTAATTTGGTATAAGTTATTACTACCATTATAATAATGTTTAGCAATAATTTCTTTCCAAATAGAATTATCATTTATATCCTTAAATTTCCATAACCACTTCCCTAATAAAGATAAATTCATGTTACGTAAATTAATAACTGCTAAACCACCTTCCTTTTTCGATTTACAAATTGTTTCTCAATTGACTAAACATTTAAGACTATTGTTGGTATTATCACCACTCCATAAGAAGTCCCTTCTTATTTTATCAATTTTATTAATCACCCAATCTAGGAAAAGATGCATAGACATCCAATAGATCGGAAGTGCACATAAATCAGAGTTAATAAGAGCTAATCTACCCGCTCTCGATAAAAACCTCCCATTCCAATTAGAAATTCTATTTTTAATCTTATCAATTATAATTAACCAGTCATCATGCTTAAATTTAGTTGGTCTAATCAAAAAACCTAGATAATCAAAAGGGAAAGTCATAGTTTTACAATTAAGCGTATTAGCAACTAAACCTTCAACCTTATCAACGTCATTTAATACTAAAACGGGACTTTTATCAAAATTAATTTTTAGCCCTGAAAGAAGTTCGAAGCTGTATAAAATAAATTTAAGGGTAATGACATGATTAGGCAAATGGGAAGTAAATAGTAAGGTATCATCCGCAAATTGAAGAATGGAGAGACCATTGCAAGAGATTTTAACATTCCCCAAAGATCCATTACCTGCCGCTTTTTTAATTATCATAGCAAAAACATCTGCGGCTAAGTTAAACAAAAGAGGCGATAAAGGATCACTCTGCCTTTATCCTCGTTTAGATTGATTTTTATTCCCCAAAATACCATTAACCATTATACTAGAATTACCAGTTTTAAGCAAAGTTATAATCCAACCAATCCATTTGCGACTAAAACCTCTAGCCAATAACATATCAATTAGAAAATCCCAATCAACCGAATCAAAAGCTTTCGCAAAGTCTAGTTTTAGCAGATCACATGTAATATTATTTTTACAACAATGATTAATGTATTCTTGAACAGTAGCCACACCATCAGTGATATTTTTACCTTTAATGAAAGCAGTTTGTGAACAATCAATTAGATCATTCAATCTTGTGTTATGTCTGTTAGTTAAAACATTTGAAATAATTTTAAAAGAATAGTTAATTAAAGAAACAGGTCTAAAATCTTTTAATTATTAGCACTGATTTTTTTATGTAATAAAATTACGTTTGAAAAATTAAATCTTTCAAATTGTAATTTCCCATTATAAAAATCATTAAACATGCTAATTAAATCGAATTTTAAAACATCCCATAATATTTTGTAAAATAAAATAGGTAACCCATCGGGGCCCGGTGCTTTATCACTAGGCATGTCATTAATAGCCTTCAAAATTTCCTCTTCAGAAAAATGATTATCAAACTCAGAAAGGTCAATTCTAGAATCAATAGGATAAATATCATTCCATCTAATGATAATTCTATGTTTATTATTAGTGCCAAAAATATCTCTATAATAATCAGCAAATGCCTTATTAAGATCCCTTTGATCAACCATGTAACGACCCAGAATTTTTGACATTTGAAATCAGGATATTTAATTGATTTTAAATATCTGAAAGTTAGTTTAATTTGAAATTCAAATATCATAATGAATTTGGCAATTTAATTATTGAATTTAATTTATTGAAGTTGGGTAAAAATTTGAATCTTCGGTTTTAAGCTGATTAAAAATAATCTGAAGTCTTGTAAAATCTATGTTTATGATACTGAAGATAATGGAAGCTTCAGAATTTAATTTGAAACTGTTTTGTTCAGTTTTGAATTTTATCATTTAAATTGATATTTAAAAATAGCATTCCGGGGCACAGTATCGAAATTCGACGAAACCAGTTCTATTGGATCCGTAATATTGTATTATTATCGGATTTCAATTTTCGTAGCGTTTGGAATTGTCGTGTGAGCATACTATAAGCAAACGCGCCGAAATTAAATCGAAAATTTAATATTATAACTGGTCCAAAAAGCTATTTTCTTCATATGATCGAATTTGGAGTCGAAACCTTTTCCATTGTGTTCGGAATAGGCGTATAACATTACGAACGCCTAGCGGCATGCCTCGATAGGAGGTCAAGTTTTAAGTTGCGTTTATCGGAATGGTTTGAATTTGAATTTAAATTGAATATTTACATTAGTAAAACCCTCAGCCGTATTCTTTCACATCTAAACTTTTTGCTGTCACTATAGCCTTCTTTTGCAAGCCATCTTCTGATCGACATCACATCTTGTCCCCTTCGTTTTCTTTTATCACGCGAGCAGTTCTTTATCGTTTAGAAGAAATTAAAAAATAAAACCATGGCCGCTGCCTTCAAAAAAAATTTATCTATGAATTCTTTTTTTCCTCTTCTCCTCTAAATTTTTCAATTCGAATCGAAGTAGTTCGATTCAACAGAAAAAAACCCCTAATTCCACTTTCGTTCGAATTTACTTAAGGTCGAGCATCTCCGATAATCGAGATCGAAGAATCAAAGCGCAACATAGTCGCGACCGCGAGATGGATGGCGAGACGTATCACTTATACTAGTATTATTCCGCTGTGTATTCTATATGTGGATAAGTTTATATAACTGTCCAGTGATGTGTATTGTTGTAAACTCTGATGATATGATGTAATGTATAAACTGATATAGTCTTTTGTTTAAAGATTATTCATTCATCTATTATATATTGTTCCGCTGCGAATGTGAGATTCTGATATTGTTTTGTTTCTGTTTCTTTTTCTTCTATCTTCTTCTACCTCTTCTTTTTAACCCTAATGATTCGGTTTTCCGGCATTCGATTGCGCGTCATTTGATACAGTGGACGTATTAATGTCAACTTTCGAGCGTCGAAAGGTCTCAATTGTTACATGTGGTATCAGAGCGATTGGTTAAGCGACAACCTTGGCTCTGTTGGGTGTTACTCATTAGAGATAGAGTCAGTAGTACTCTAGAATGAGTGTGAGTGGAATAATAGATATGAGCGCGTATTTGTTAGTGAATATAAAAAATTGTTTTGTATTGTGTTGACTTATCGGTTGATTGTTTATAGATTCTGGTCGGTTCAGTTTGGCCAACTGTAATCGATAGGGGTTTCTAAACTCTTAAACAAGATAAACTGACACGGTATTGTTTTAAATAGGGTAAATGAAATAATTTTTCCCAAAACTATTTTTTTATAGAAAAGAAATCATTTTCCATAAATTATTATAGTATATGGATGCTTGGTTGTTAGGAAGTGATAATATTGAATTATTATCATTATTATATGGAAATTGAATAAGAAATATTGGTATAACTAAAAGATTTGGAGATAAATTCATTTAACAAATGAAATTTATAAATATGAATTGGAAGGATAAGGAAATGAATTCATATACGAATGGGATTTTTAAATGTTAATTGTAAATGCGATTGATAATTTGAAATAGAATTCCAGAGGAATATTTGAAATAAAATTCATTAATGGAATGTAAATAGGTTTGATAACTTATAAAAACATTTGAAATTTGATTGGAATAAGATTCAAATTGAAAAGGAATGAATTTGTGAATGAACAAATGAGGTTACATTGTAAATAAATGAATTGGAATTGAATAATGTAATGAGATTTGATTTGAATCAAGTTGAAGAAAAATCCAAACTTGGAAAAATAAAATAAAGTGAAATTCCCTTGTTAAAGATAAAGTAAATTCAGGATGAATTGAATATGGAAATTTGAAATTTAAAAAGGATGAGTGAATATACTAATTGAATTAAATTAGTAGATGGAATGGATTTGATAAATGAAAAATCAAATCAAAGATTTTAAATTAGAAATTGTTTACAAGGAAATTTGTTTGATTAATGAAATGCAAATTGAATTGAAATGGAATTAAAATAAATTGAGTTGGCATCAATTTGAATTAGTTATAAACTAGAATGAATATTCTATTAAGTGAATGTCGTCGAATTTGCATAAGAAATGGTTGTCGTTTGACGCAAACGAGATTGTATAAAATTTTATGAGTTATTAAAAGAAAAAAAGAAAAAAAAATTGATTTTTGAATCAATTGAAATGGATATGAATTCGCTTCGCTTAAAAATGAATAGAATGTAAGAAAGTGAGTCGTAAATCACTTGAATTGAATAGAGATGATGTGTGATATAGTTGTAAGCGATTTAATTTGTATTGAAACCATATAAATGGCTAATGGAAATAATTTTGAATGCATTGCTTATGAAATCTATGTATTTGCTATTGAAAATAAGTGAAATGTTAATAGAATTCCTATATATGTCACTTATGTGTTTAAATTGAGTAAGTACAGGTTTTTGGAAGCTGTTTGGCTTGATTTGGCCGCGCTAAAATACTAATAATAAGCCGCTTTGCTTAAAATGCTAATAAAGGTACGCCTACGCAATACAAAATAGGAAATATGAACTGTTTTTTATTTTCCGACCGAGTGGGTCGATGTATATATATTTATATCTTTTGTCACATTGTAAAAGCTTCTCCATACAAAGGAGACTCCGCCAAAATTTTCTAAAAATTTTGGAAGTTAAAAAAATTTTGAAAAAAAATTGGAAAATTTTTGTTAACAGAAAATTGATTTTCAAATTGTAAGTGAAACGTAGGAATTGAACTAGAAAATGAAAACCATTGTTTTGGTTGAAGTTGAAAGCTTTGGAAAAAGTGAATATCGAGTTTTCACTAAGTGAATTTTTGGTTTTTGAAGATAAAATGAATTCAAATAGAATTGAAATTGTAAATTGAATTCAAATGGAATTGGGAATGCAAAGTTGAATGGAAATGAATATACAACTTTGTTAGTGAAGTGAAAATAAATAATTATATTGAACTTAAGAAATGAATGGAGAAAATTCTTAAGTAAATTGGTATTGGGAATCCAATAAGTAAATTTGGACATTGTTGTTAAGTAAAGTATACAGGGATTATAAAGGCGATAGGAAAATGGAATTGGATCTTGATTTCGAAGGTAAATTTGAATTTGTTCGACAATAAGGTATGTATTTAAAATTTCAGTATGAAATTTGATGAGTTTCTGATTTTGCCACTTGGCATTTTGTTTTCTATTTGGATTTGAGAGTCCGTAGGGACATTTTGTAGTTGTACCGAGTTAGCCGCGCAAAGGAGACGCTGGCGAAATTTCTCGGAAATTTAGAGAGTTAGAAAATTTTTGAGAAAATTTTGAATAATTTACAATTTGAATTTAAATTTGAATTTAAATTTGAATTTGAATTGTGAAGTAAAATAAAGTTGTTTGAACTTATGAATAAGTTTGGAAAGTTAGTTGAAGTGATAATTGATCTTTAATAAAAGATTAGTGTGTCTTAATAAAAGATTATTCTGGAAAGTTGTTTAAAACTATTTGGATTTGAGAAAATAGTTAACGGGGATTGGATCATTCTTATTAACTTGTAATTTCGGGACGAAATTCTTTTAAGGGGGGAAGATTTTAATGACCCTGATTTTTTGACATTTGAAATCATGATATTTAATTGATTTTAAATATCTGAAAGTTAGTTTAATTTGAAATTCAAATATCAGAATGAATTTGGCAATTTAATTATTGAATTTAATTTATTGAAGTTAGGTAAAAATTTGAATCTTTAGTTTTAAGCTGATTAAAAATAATCTGAAGTCTTGTAAACTCTATATTTATGATACTGAAGATAATGGAAGCTTCAAAATTTAATTTGAAACTGTTTTGTTCAGTTTTGAATTTTATCGTTTAAATTGATATTTAAAAATAGCGTTCCGGGGCACAGTCTCGGAATTCGACGAAACTAGTTCCATTGGATCCGTAATATTGTATTATTATCGGATTTCAATTTTTGTAGCGTTTGAAATTGTCGTGTGAGCATACGATAAGCAAACGCGCTGAAATTAAATCGAAAATTTAATATTATAACTGGTCCAAAAAGCTATTTTCTTCATACGATCGAATTTGGAGTCGAAACCTTTTCCATTGTGTTCGGAATAGGCGTATAATATTACGAACGCCTAGCAGCACGCCTCGATAGGAGGTCAAGTTTTAAGTTGCGTTTATCGGAACGGTTTGAATTTGAATTTAAATTGAATATTTACATTAGTAAAACCCTCAACCGTATTCTTTCACATCTAAAATTTTTGCTGTCACTATAGCCTTCTTTTGCAATCCATCTTCTAATCGACATCACATCTTGTCCCCTTCGTTTTCTTTTATCACGCGAGCAGTTCTTTATCGTTCAGAAGAAATTAAAGAATAAAACCATGGCCGCTGCCTTCAAAAAAAATTTATCTGCGAATTCTTTTTTTCCTCTTCTCCTTTGAATTTTTCAATTCGAATCGAAGTAGTTCGATTCAACAGAAAAAAAAACCCCTAATTCCACTTTCGTTTGAATTTACTCAAGGCCGAGCATCTCCGATAATCGAGATCGAAGAATCAAAGCGCGACATAGTCGCGACCGCGAGATGGATGGCGAGACGTATCACTTATACTAGTATTATTCCGCTGTGTATTCTGTATGTGGACAAGTTTATATAACTGTCCAGTGATGTGTATTGTTGTAAACTCTAATGATATGATGTAATGTATAAACTGATATAGTCTTTTGTTTAAAGATTATTCATTCATCTATTATATATTGTTCCGCTGCGAATGTGAGATTATGATATTGTTTTGTTTCTGTTTCTTTTGCTTCTGTCTTCTTCTACCTCTTCTTTTTAACCCTAATGATTCGGTTTTCCGGCATTCGATTGCGCGGCATTTGATACAGTGGACGTATTAATGTCGACTTTCGAGCGACGAAAGGTCTCAATCGTTACAAACCAATTCTACATTATTCACAAAAATAGAATTTATCGTGTTACTCACTACAAGAAAATATAATTTTTATAACGCTAATAGATAACGCATTATTCCATAGCGTTATCATTTATGTTAATTTGTTTTAGTTACAGCAGAAGTTATCTACGTAACACTTGCTCCCCCAATTACTTTCGATGGCCGCCAATTACTCAAATTATTTCACTCTTCCAACTTTTTTTCCATTCCATTACTTTCCATCTCTCAAACCAAAGAAACTTTAATTTCCTCTCTAATAGATCCCTAAATCACTCTTTCAATTCTCCTTCATAAACCCTAAATATCATATCAATTCAAAGCTATTGTTAATTGTAGAGATGTCAGCGACCACCCCGACCATATTAATGATCGGTTACGTGGTAGGAAGAACGAGAAGTGTAGTTTGAATAAGTAAAGGTCATCGAATTGATCTTCTTCTTTATCATTTGCAGATTTGAAGACTGATGCCACTTTGTGTTTCTAACTCTAGTTCTAATTTAAGTTTTCGTGAGGAGAACCTGGCTTCGCGGTCCTTCAGCATTTTGGATTACAACCTTGTCGTGCTCGTCAGCTGTCAATGAAAATGGTAAAATCTCAGATCCGTTCCCTAATTGATGTCTTTATTTTTCAAGATCATTTATTAGATTGCCTTTGAGAGTGTAACAGTGGTTGTTTTCCTTACATCAAATAGAGTTGGAATTTTAGGAACATCAAGTAACTTTCATAGATTGTGATCTTAAAATCCTTCAACGTGTATTGATTTGTGGCTCTCAATAATCTCATCTTTTGAATGTGAAACAATTCACGTCTTCCTTGCATAACTAGATCTGTAGATCGATATCTAGGTTGGTATATTCCTAATTTTGGAGGAAACTTACTTTTCTTGTTACATTCCAGTACAAATTGTGAAATCTGTTTCCTATTGATTTTTGTTTGATGACCGAAGAACAAAATACCGCATCGTATTGCTCTTCTCTACCAGACCCATAGCCTTGTATCTCTATTTCCAAAATTCAAATCGAGTTCGCTATTAAAAAACCAGGGTTCACGATTTTCAAATCGCAATTTGGAATGTAAAACCTAGGTGCTCTCATCGACAGTCACAATGGTCGTATCTCAGTCCTTACTAAATATTTTTCTATGTCACCCAGATCTTATACTTATGCTTTTGATTGACCAGAGAATTTCATTCCTCTCTCTATTTTTATTTTGTACTGTATTCCTCTCTCTATTTTCATATTTTATTTCATCGTTATCTTTTTCTTTGGCCAATGGCAATGGAAATTGTCGTCCCAAAGGTCTTTTACATGCATCATGCTCTTTTTTAGCATGATAAAGAATACCTGCGTTGTGCACACCTGCACGCTTAGATATTCACTAGCTAGATGTAGATAATGAACTTGCAAATGAATATACATACACCCACACATTTACACATATTCATGCTAGTTTGAGAGATAAATCCAAGAGAGTAGGAACCACCCTTCAAAGTTAGCTATATAAAGTAGGAGTGTTACTTGATGACTAATACATTTAGAAGCAACACATAAGTGTATGTATATTGGTTCTTCATTAACTCGTCTTTTGTTCTACCCATGGGATGTAAATAAGTGGGCATTTACAAAATATCTCATATGATAATGTTGTAATATTTGGGCAATTAACATCATTCAGGTCTGTAGATCAATGACATCGAGCCATTTTGTCAAGGTGAGATCATGCTGTACAAGCAATGCGCTGAAAAAAGGGTTAGATACCACATATTGCATTTTTCTACAGCCTATTATTTGCTGTGCTATCTGTTTTTCATATAAGATGTTAACTTTACATGTTACTTGTAATTCTTTGAGCTCTTTGATTGTTTATATGGGATAATGAGCTATGGAAACGACTTGGAGAGAGTGAATATAAGCTGAGGATGTCATTGCAGCGGAACAACTAATGCCGGTAGATTGCCTTTGAGAGTGTAACAAATAAAAATGGATTGTGGCCATTGCAACTATTGTAATTTAGCCTGCCCTGGTACTTCTGACTTTGCTGCTGGCAAAGAAACAGTACTCTTTAAAAGAGATTTGAATGACTGAACTATCTAACTATTAAGGTATGTGGTGCATATCAATTCAAGGCAATCAATGATGAAGGAATTCCAATGTATCAAAGGCCATTTATGAGAGGGAAGTTGTACATCCAGTTCTTAGTTGATTTCCCTGATTCACGCACTCCAGAACATTGTAAAGTGATTGAAAGTGTGCTCCCACCTAGAAGTGCCTCTTCTCAGCTCACAAATATGGAGATTAATGAACGTGAAGAAACAACAATGCATGATGTGAACATCTGACTGTAACTACACTGGATAGGTAGTTGATTTCCATATTTTATTTTGTGAATTGCAACATTTCCTAGGAGGTAGTTGATTTCCATATTTTATTTTGTGAATTGCAACATCTGATTAACGTATAAAACAAAAATACAAGAAATTCTTAATCAATCACCTGTTTCATGCATGAGCCAATAATAGTTTCAGGTTATTGCTGAAATAAGTAGACATTTGCAGCGTGGAGTATTGCAGGTTAGGGTTTTGTAGCTTGGAGCCTGGTAGGGAGGTAATTATGTTAATTCCTTGTGAAACTATTAAATTGTTGACGTTCTAATATCAAACTATTTTTCTACTATGTATTTTTGATTAATTATTATGTAGAATTTTGAGAAAACCTATCTATTTTAGTTTTTGACATTTTATGTTGTGTTTGATGAAATGTGACTCAAACATTGTGAAATTGAAAATATTTTTGTTTCTAAATATTTCCTTACATTATGCACACGAGTATTCATTTTTTACATACCCAAATATTGTTACTTATATTTTGAAAATGGCTAATTGTATCAATTTGTATAAGATGATGGCAGTTTAGTCAAACATGGTATAAGAGCTTTAGTACATGTTTTCATAGTCTCGCCTAAGTTTTATAATAAACAGGTTTGATTCTGTCCTATTTGTATCTAAGAACAATGCTCATTCTTTTTACATGACATTTCTGGTGGTACTAGGAAATATGAAGCGTTAGACAAGAATGTTGAATATGTTGAAGCTGATGGATTACCTCTTCAATGATAAAGTATAATTCAGACAGAAGACAATGTGCTGGAAATATTATCTACAAACTAAGTTTTCTTTTGAAATGTCAGTGTTGCACTTCTATCAGTTCTTTGAAACCACGAGTATTTTATTTCTTACATTTTTTCTTCATTGTAGTGTTAATTTTTAAAGTTCTAGTTTATGACAAAATGATTTTCATCATAGTTTTATATAATTATTTTCAAATTGTTCTGAATTTTCAGGAAGTACTACCAATGACCGAAGACATGCATGAAGAAAGGCTTTGAGCAGTTCAAGTTCTTAGTGATGCATTTGGTACTTGTAGACGTTAACTTTGAACTATGTTGTCTTTTGCTATCATGAATATGTATTGAATTTGGTAACTCATGTATTAAACTTATTTTTTGTTAGTTGATACTTTATTTTATTATCATGAATATATGTTACATTTGCTGATTATTATATTTTTTTCGTTCATACATTGTTCAAATCGTTATCTATTTAAAGAAGATTCATTTTGATTGTTATTATTAAAATGTAATAGTGGGATGCATCAAATATATAGTAAAATAAAGCATAGCTCCTAAAAAGCGTTATAACTATATGACATAAGTGCTATAAAAAGATAATGCAATGTATGAGGTTACTGCCAAAGGATAGCGGCAAATAGGCGTTATAAGTCATGCTCTTTTATAACGGCTACTTTATGCTATGAAATCATGCTCTTTTATAGCAATTTTGTGTGTGTTATAAATGTGCAATTCTTTTTTATAACATGTCGATTTACAGCGTTTATCAAACCGCTATAGTTGTGTTTAATAGCGGCTATATGCCGCTATAAAAGACTGTTTTTCTTGTATTGACTACGTTTTCTACCATTAGCAATATTATGAAAAAAAATTGTATTATTATCACCTTTGTTAATCCATTGAATTCTAGATCTCCGTTTCCACATAACCTCTTCTTTTCTTAACATTGAATTAAGCTCTTCTTTTAAATTAGCGAAAATGTTACGCTCACCTAGATTTAGTTGTCTAGTTTCTTCTATCTTGTTAATTTTAAGCATTTCAGAAAGAATGTTTTCTTTTTTAATTTTAATACTACCAAAAACATTCTTACTCCAAATTTTAAGAAAGTCCCTAAGACCCCTAAGTTTTAAAATAAAATTTTTTGCGAAATTATCTGTATTTCAGATATTATAAAAATTCATTGAAATCCATTTATTTATAATTAGATTTGAAAAATAGGATTCCAATAACCACAATTTTTCGAATCTAAAAGTTCTATTAACAATTCTATGATGATCACATATAAGAATAATAGGGCAATGATCAGAATAAGTGTGAGACAAACCAAAAACTCTACAAATAGGAAATTTATCTTCAATTTCGTCATTGACAAAAAATCTATCTAGAAGGACCACTGAAGGGGACTCTTTAGTATTACTCCATGTGAATTCTTTATTAGTAAGAGGAATTTCAATCAAATTGGAATTAGAAATAAATTGGTCAAACTCTTCCGTAGAAGAGAAATCACCTTCCCTTGGTGAACGCTCTCCTAGAAAATGCGTAACATTGAATCACCCTCCATAATCCAAGAACCAGGAGCTAATGATCTAAATTCTAGATATTCATTCCATAGAACCCGATAACCAATTTTTGAGTTTGGTCCATAAACCTTAGATATATTGAAAATAGAGTTATCACTAAGGTTGATGAAAATAATATGCAAAGAGTGTTGTTTATAAATAGATTGAAGAAGTTTAAAAGAATTTTCCCTCCACTTTATAAGTAAACCCCTAGAAGCTCCAACAGAAGGTAAACAAGCCCATTTCCTAAAGTAATAACCATCTAATCTTCTATTAAAACGAATATCCGAACACTCTATTTTAGTTTCCTATAAGAGTGCAATATCAATAAAATAATCCTTAAAAACGCTCTAATTTTATCACATTAATTTAAATCGTGCAGACCTCTAATATTCCAGCTAATAATCCTCATAAACCAACAGATCTAGCCCTCTCAATTTCCCTACTTCTAATATAAGCAGTATCTAATTCAACGTCAGAAAAAACAAAAATGGTATCCCTAGCTAACTGACAAAACTCAGTGGAAGATAAACTACCTAGAGCATACGAAGAATATGTACTGCCCAAATCAAAAATCATACCTGAGCCTAAATTCATAGCGCCACTCATGGCACTCGAATCAGTAACTCACCTAAAACTGAAAGCAACTACTACGAATCCTGGCACTACAACGAACGGACCCGCTTATGGCAACATATTTTCTACGCCTAACTCTCTTTGACGATGAAGAAGCAAAAGAAGCTTTATTATCTTCACCACCTTTTAATTGAGAGATAAAAGTTTCTTCAACGCCACCCTTAAACACTAGAACTTCTGACAAATCTTAACTATAGTCCTTTAATTTATCTTTAAAGTATTTCTCATTAAGGTTTTAATTACATTCCTAATTATAGTACTTATTATAGTCTTAACTATAATCCTAGTTATAATCCTAATTATAGCTCTAATTATAATTCTAGATATAACTCTAATTATAATTCGAATTATAATTAATTAGGGTTAAAAATGTTATTTAAACATTGTTTTCTACAACCCAAAACCATTTACTTATGTTATTAAGTCAAGTTCTTATAGTCGGCTAACCGGCTATCTAGTTTCAAAAATGATTGCTTATAGAAATCAAGGTTCGTATGCTTAACACATTTTCGACATTCCAACTTAATTATTTCTCAATCAAGAGGGAAGCCAATAGGTCGAAGCGTCATTGCTCATCCCTACTCGAACAATCACATTCATTTTTTAAAGTGTAACTTCTTGTCCCTTCTTCCATAATAGTCTTTGAAAATATTTGTATATAAGTTAGAAATGGTTTAAAAAATGATTTAAATGTTTGCTTATAAAGTTACTATATTTAATAGAATTGAAAATAAGCTTTAAAGAAGAAAAATGAAATAAATCTCTTTATACTTTATTAAAATATTGAACTAGTTTTATAAGTTATATATATAATACCTTTTAAAATATATAGAGATAAGTTATAAATAGTTGTATAAAATATAACTTTAACAATAGTTACTTGAAATTTATTTGAAAACTTTTACTACTTTAATAAAATAAACAAGTTTTGTATAATAAGAAAAACCTTTACTTTAAAAATTCAAAAAAAATTCTTTTAAAATATATTTGTACTTCAAACTTCTTTTAAAATACTAAAATATCTTTTATAAAACTCCTTTGAAAAGACTTAATAAAAATATCTAAGTAATAACATTTTAAACTTTACTAAAAACTTGTTTTTCCAAAGTGCATCCATAGCGACTATCGCTATATGGACCATAACTTTTGAAACTTTGTTTTATAAAAAAATAACTTTTAAACTTGGTACTTACTACCTTTTATACTACTATAAGTATAGAAAACATCTCATTTGAAAATATTCAACAGAAAGGGATTAAAAAGAAAGATAGGAGAGACGGGATTCAAAGTGCGTTTATAGCGACTATCGCTATATGGACAATTCCAAATTCAATTCAAATTCAACTTCATTCATTCACACACACACACACATATTATATATATATATATATCAATTTTCAACTTCAAATCATATCACAAGAAGCATAGAAAATCATATATACAACATTTATACATGAAACACAATATTCAAAACAAGAATAAAGTACACAACATCAAAATGCTTCTATAGCTTCTATAGTGACTATCACTATATGAACACTTTAATTTCAAGTCCAATTCAATTCAGCCCCTACTAATCCTTATGTGCTTTGTTTCAAGGCTTGCATCAAGTCAAAATCAATTCACACAAAACCATTTACATACGTCATTGCTTTCCAAAGCAAGAATCAAACAATATCACAATACAAATTCAAGCAACATTTGTATATTTCAAACAACAACACAAACATCATCATTATATTTTGATGGTGAGAAAACTCAATTTTAAACCAAGCATAGCAACCAAATCAAACACAAGAACCTAGGAACAACTTCCTACCATCATCCAAAGCCCAAAGCTACCAACTTCCTTCTTCCCGAGCTAAGCCAACTCCTCCCTAGCCTTCCTCTTGCTCATGGCTTAAAGTAGAGCATCCCATTTCTTCTTCTTTTCTTCAATTTTGACATGACAGAATGAGTTCTAATGATGGTATAAGGCATTTCCAATAGAATGGTAGATATGGGAGTTGGTTTGAATTTGATTTGAGAAAGTTAGAGAGGAGAAAGACATGAAAAAGGTGGATTTCTGTTGAAAGAATTAGCACCAAAACAAGTGATTTAAGGGGTGTGCATTTATAGAGTTGTATGAGTGGAAAATGAACTTTTCTACCCCTCTTAGAAAAGCCCAAAAAGAAGCTCCCTCCCTCCTTCCCATGAGCACATGCTCCTTAAGACAAGCCTTCTTTTGCTCCACCATTTGCTCCATCTTTCCCACCTTAAAACACTACACTTTGTCTCCTTAATACTTTTTATGTCTAATTTATCTTTTGTTAAGAAGCTAGGTGATTTAAATGGTTTTAAATGTCTTCATATGTTTCTATACAAGTGCCAAAGAGTTCGAACAACTTTTACTTAGCAAAAAGTCATTTATCGGTAAAATGGTTTTCGATTACATTATCGATATTTTTTCGAACTATTTATTTCTATAAACCAATTTCAAAAATGCGTTTTCCTTCAATAGTTATTATTTAAAAAGGTTAATAAGGTTATAAAATCATATTTATTAACATTAAATCCAAGTTTCAAATATTTAAATAATTCAGACTTCGGGACTCTGAGACATTTAAATATAAGTTATTTTGAGTAACAATCAAATTTGAGTAACAATCCGATTTAAGGTAATTATAAATGGTTATTTTGAGTAACGATCAAAATAACTTTATCACTAAATAATTTGAGTAATAATCAGATTTAAGGTAATTATAACTTAATTCTCTGTGCAAATTGTTTAAATATAAGTCATTTTACAATCAAATTTGAGCGATGAAGGTATTCTTTTCATAGTATAGACTGTGGAATAAACAAGTTAAAATTAAGATTAGAATAATAAATGAATGCAAGAACTTGTATATGAATATATTATTTTACTATAATATAATTTATCAACAACTTATATTACTTTAAATAAAATAAAGGTATACATCATCGTTAGATATGTTCTACTTTCAAGTAAACAAAAAGGAAAACTATATTTGTGTGAAATGCAGATATTTGTAGGTGAACAAAAAGTTGCAGCGACGATAGAGGATTGGTCAATCGAGAGTGGTGAATGGTACTAAATTTCAAAACAAACCCATAGTAGAATTTGAACTAATATGAAAAAAATAACCATTTGATAAAGTAATTTGATATTATTTAGTGAATAGTGATGAATTATGCTCACATGATTCAAATCAAAATAACTTATATTTAAACAATTAGCACGGAGAGTACTTCCAACATTTATGAGAAGAGTTTCATCAATTAGAAGCCTTAAATCATCTTTGCATGCCTAGTAATTATCAAACAAAAGACCCACCTGAAATATAAAATCATAATTAGTAAACAGAGCGATACAGGATCATAAGTAATAATCTACCTAAATGGGTTGTACGTGCAAATGATTTCAAAGTAGAAACTAAAGTAAGGTAATAACAGAACTTAAAAGGTGAAAACAAAACCAACCAAGCGTGATTTGGAGTAGGAGCTCTCATTCCTATTGATGAGTGTGGAAGCTAATAAAAAAATAAGTAGGAATGGATATGGGTTAATTGGTGAATAACTACTTATAAAATATATTATATAAGGGAATATAATCATAAATGTGGCAAGCTGATAATAATATGTTAAACATGATAACCCATACAAAAGAAAATTATTATAAATGTATAAATATAACATAAACCAAGAGCTTTAGACTATAGGAGACAATATACTAATTTAACATAATTGTATTTCTAAGAGTAGGTTGGTGAGCAGATGTATCCCTATACTTTTTAGCGACACAAAATATAGTATACTGTTATTTTGGTTTTTTTACCCATCATGATCCAAGAGAAGATGAGATGACTTGATGGAGTCAGTATGGCTTAGAACTCGACCGAAAGGGCTAAAGCAACAAGTTAAAGAGAGTCGAGTCATATTACAAAGGCAATGACTGAGTTTGACTAAACCAAGAGACAAACATTCGTCCAGTCCAATCAACAACTAAATACAACTAGCAAGTAAATCGTCATCAAAACAAAGCGACGTACAACGAGACTACATGAACAACATCGATACAAGACAGCAAAAGCATGTCAGACATCAAAGTCCAAAAATAGTCTAAGTGTATGGATCGCTAGCGATCCATACACTACGGATCGTCAGCGATCCATACTTGATCAAGGAATCATGGCAACCTAAACTAGGCGAAGAGGAAAGTGGTGCTAAGTGGTTAGCTTGCACTCGAGCTAATGCTATGGATCGCTAGAGATCCATGCATTTGGATCGGGTCGCGAGCTAAGCTCTACAAGATCATCCTGTGTCCATCTGCAAGCAGTTAGCGAACAGGCCTGGCCCAGAAGCCATCCGATCTCTATAAATACCACCCTACCTGCAACATAAATGGGATCTTCTCCGAACTGGTTGCTGAAGCTCTGCGGGAAACTTTCTTCACTCTTCACCCCCCTCATAACAATCTCTAAAGGGATTCACTGTGATTCTCCAGTGGATTTTAACCTTGGAGATTCAATCTTGCTAAGGACAATCAAGAGCCTTGTAATCAAACACTTCTTGTAACACCAATTAGTCTATAAGTGTTAGCGCCAAAATTGATCACTAACCCCCAAAACAAGATGAAAGCACCAAATACTAGTCACAGCTCAGAGATAGAATGTATGTAGAGAGTAATAATGTGAAGAACAGTTAAAACTGAAATGAGAGCAGTAAAGAACAACAGATTTTATAGTGGTTCGGCTAACTCCGGCCTACGTCCACTCTAGAAGTTTGCTTTTTATTGCTGTAATAATCGATTACAGTTACAAAATGGCAGAGTTGCCTTAGCCTTAGAAAAGAGAAAGTAAGAGAGCAGAAAGAAGATCCCCTCTTACTGTGCCCCTGCCTCTCTATTTATAGGCAAAGATGGGTTGGACTTCCCTGGTGGGCCTGGTAGCCGAGTACCTCAGCCCAAATGGAGCGGTCTCCATATGCCGAACCATAGATGCCGAACGCTGAATGCCGAACACGGTGTGAATGCCGAACGATCTCCTCATGCCGAACGTTGGGAGGTGTGAGGTACCGAGGTATCGAGGTACGGAGGTGCGAGGTACGAAGGTACGGAGGTGCGAGGTACCGAGGTATAGAGGTGCGAGGTACCAAGATATGGAGGTGCGAGGTACCGAGGTATGGAGGTGCGAGGTACCAAAATATGGAGGTGCGAGGTATAGAGGTATCGAGGTGCGAGGTGCAATGCCGAGCGAGGTGACGTACGCCGAACGACCCATCCAATGCCGAACGCTCCTTGATGCCGAACGATCCATCCAATGCCAAACGTCTCCAGATGCCGAACGTTGGTTAATGCCGAGCGCTCCATCCAATGCCGAACGCTCCTTGATGCCGAACGATCCATCCAATGCCGAACGTCTCCAGATGCCGAACGTTGGTTAATGCCGAGCACTCCATCCAATGCCGAACGGCGAACTCTCTATGCCGAACGCTCGTCCAGTGCCGAACATTCCTCTTTGCCTAACGATCCTTCTAATGCCGAGCAATCGTTCAGTGCCGAACGATCCCTCTATGTCGAACGACGATCTCTTTATGCCGAACAGCCTCCAACGCCGAACCATCCCAATGCCGAGCGATACCTGCCAAACTGCCTAGGCCGAGCCATGTAGTTTCTCCACTCCTTTTCCCAATGACATATTCAAGTGAACTTCATCATTTTAAACCGAATCCATCATACTTTAGTCTCGATAGTTTTGAAGTTGTTTAAGTTAAATCCGTCTGTCCGCGGCCTTGCCAAAAGGCGGGTTAACACTTGCCCCCCAAAACATGCCTTGCTGTGAAAGGTGTGTTTTGAATAGCCTCAAGTCCAATATCCCAAGTATGTATGTTATCCACATCCATATTTTCCAATTCATAATCCAATCCATTACCAAGCCATCTTATCCGAGTGCCATGTCCGTATCCTAATCCATTTCCGCGACTGTTCCGAGTTGATGTCTGATTCTTATCCTGTGACCAAGTCCTTATCCAATTCCACATCCATCGGAACCCGACTACCGAGTTCCAATCCATCCATATCCAATAACCTACAACCATATCCGTAACCTCTCCGGGTCGATATCCAAATCCGGGACCGCTCCGGGTCCTTGTCCGAATCCTTAGCTATTCATAGCCAATATCCAAATCCGTAACCTCTCCAGGTTCTTGCCAAGCGCAATCCACACTTGACGACCTACGTTAAGTAATTCCGTGGTGTTCATGGTTCAGTGTCCCTGAACGTCGAATAATGCCGTGGCTTAAGTCCTAAGCCGAATCCTGGTCACTCCGGACCCTTGCCGAGCATAGTCCATACTCGACGACCTAAAATAGTAACCGATAATATATGGCCTAAATCCTAGGCCGAATCCTGGTCTCTCCGGACCCTTCCGAGCATAGTCCATACTCGACGACCTTTTAGCCAAAAATCTAGAGAAAATCCAATCAAAATCCAATCCGAAATCCAAATCCAAATAGAAAACCAGAAACCCATATCAAAAATCCATACCAAAAAACAAACATCCAAACCAGAATCCAAACCAGAAAACGAGCAAAACAGGGAGTTCAAACCAAACTCCAAAACCAAACCAGAAAAAGCAAATGTCCAAGTCAAAGGAAAAAACAGATTTCGCAAACCCGGGCGTCTCGGTAAGCCATCATCTCAGAGCATGCCTGAGGGTTATCTCCGACCCCGTACATGAGTAAGTGATTTAACCGTTTGCCCGGAGTTCGTTACTTATTCCAAACCATTAAAATTAGTTGATGACCAATCGGCCACCATTCCTGGGCCTCATGCCCTCGTCGTTCAAGGTAGGCGGTGGCTGCTCCTGTTCCACCGCCGCATTCCGAGTTCCGACATACTGTCGCAACTGGCCATCCCTTATATGCTCCTCGATTATATCCTTTAGATGTCGGCAGCTGTTAGTGTCATGCCCGTCCAGGTCATGAAAGAGACAGTGCCTTCCTGATGCCCTTTCACGTTTTGTGGGTTCCCTCCTCGATGGCCTTCGATAGGGAAGGCGATCTCGAGTATCTAAGAAAATCCGCTCCAACGTTGCGTTCAATCCTGTGTAAGTGGAGAACTTTGGTTCTCCCCAGCGCTTCCTCTTCCCTTTATCCTTGCCCCCACCTGAGCTTTCGTCGGGTAGTCCTCCATCCTTAGTCATGTTTACTTCCTTTGACCTTATATCCAAACATGCATCCTCTTGTCGAAGAAATCTTTCAGCTTCATGAAAGAATTCCCCAAGATCCAACGGTGGGTCCCGTACTAGTGATACTTTGAAATCTGAATTATCTCTGACTCCTGATACCGCAGCCATCAAAACCATTGATGGATCTGGCCGATCCACCGAAGCAACTGCTGCATTAAATCGAGTTAAGAATGTCCTGAGCGATTCATCTGCCCCCTGTTTGACTGACATTAGCGTCATCACGTTCTTTGGCCTTTTTATGTGAACTCGAAACTGACTTAAGAACTTGTCCACCAGCTCTGTCCATGTTCCAATGGATCCATCCTCCAGCTGTCTAAACCACATAGCAGCAATTTCAGTTAAGTACAGGAGGAACCATCGGGCCATAACCTCCTCCGCTGCCCCCCAGCACTTCCATATGCCTAGTGTATCTCATCAAGTGGTCGGTGGGATCCGTCTTCCCATTGTATACTTCCAGAGTGGGTAGTTTGAAATCGGACGGATTCCTAGCTGTCCTGATGTTCCGGGTAAACGGACTTTTGTTAACTCCCTCTGAATCCCTGTTTGTCAGACCTCCGCGAATAGTCCGCCTGATAATGTCAGCCAATCCAGTGTTTCCAACCAATCCAGACTGCCCCCCGAGTCCCCGAGGAAATTCTGGCACATATTCTTCATCACGTACTTCTGTATTCCTATCGATGCCAGGCCGCGTAGCGTTATCCGGTATCCCTCCATGAATTGGTCCAGCATCACCTGGTGGTGTGACCCCGAGTCTAGGTCCATCTAGATTGTTAACTGTTTGTTGATTGGGAGCTGCCCCCTGCTGATTCACTCCATCTGTCCGTTGGTTGAGTTCCTCTGGTCCAGCTCCACGATCTTGAGCAACTGCAGTTCCTGGTTGTCCAAATTGCCTAAGAAGAGCCTACATCATCTCCTCTTGCCGTTTCATCATCTGCTCTTGCATAGAATTCATCATCACTTGCATCTCGTCCCGAGTTATGTAGATGGATGCATGACCCTCCCCAGCTCCATAAGATGCCGCTTAACTTCCTTCCTGATTGCTCCTTTCCACTGCTTGCTTCCTCGTTGGTGGTCTTGCCATTGCTTTCTAAGATCCAAGTTCCTAACTCCAAAATTCCTGAGTGTTTCAATTCTCAGTGAAAGCACCAAAGTGTTAGCGCCAAAATTGGTCACTAACCCCCAAAACAAGATGAAAGCACCAAATACTAGTCACAGCTCAGAGATAGAATGTATGTAGAGAGTAATAATGTGAAGAACAGTTAAAACTGAAATGAGAGCAGTAAAGAACAACAGATTTTATAGTGGTTCGGCTAACTCCGGCCTACGTCCACTCCAAAAGTTTGCTTTTTATTGCTGTAATAATCGATTACAGTTACAAAATGGCAGAGTTGCCTTAGCCTTAGAAAAGAGAAAGTAAGAGAGCAGAAAGAAGATCCCCTCTTACTGTGCCCCTGCCTCTCTATTTATAGGCAAAGATGGGTTGGACTTCCCTGGTGGGCCTGGTAGCCGAGTACCTCAGCCCAAATGGAGCGGTCTCCATATGCCGAACCATAGATGCCGAACGCTGAATGCCGAACACGGTGTGAATGCCGAACGATCTCCTCATGCCGAACGTTGGGAGGTGCGAGGTACCGAGGTATCGAGGTACGGAGGTGCGAGGTACGAAGGTACGGAGGTGCGAGGTACCGAGGTATGGAGGTGCGAGGTACCAAGATATGGAGGTGCGAGGTACTGAGGTATGGAGGTGCGAGGTACCAAAATATGGAGGTGCGAGGTATAGAGGTATCGAGGTGCGAGGTGCAATGCCGAGCGAGGTGAGGTACGCCGAACGACCCATCCAATGCCGAACGCTCCTTGATGCCGAACGATCCATCCAATGCCGAACGTCTCCAGATGCCGAACGTTGGTTAATGCCGAGCGCTCCATCCAATGCCGAACGCTCCTTGATGCCGAACGATCCATCCAATGCCGAACGTCTCCAGATGCCGAACGTTGGTTAATGCCAAGCGCTCCATCCAATGCCGAACGACGAACTCTCTATGCCGAACGCTCGTCCAGTGCCGAACATTCCTCTTTGCCTAAAGATCCTTCTAATGCCGAGCACTCGTTCAGTGCCGAACGATCCCTCTATGTCGAACGACGATCTCTCTATGCCAAACAGCCTCCAACGCCAAACCATCCCAATGCCGAGCGATACCTGCCAAACTGCCTAGGCCGAGCCATGTAGTTTCTCCACTCCTTTTCCCAACGACATATTCAAGTGAACTTCATCATTTTAAACCGAATCCATCATACTTTAGTCTCGATAGTTTTGAAGTTGTTTAAGTTAAATCCGTCTGTCCGCGGCCTTGCCAAAAGGCGGGTTAACAATAATAAAACTATAAAGTGGACGTAGGCTTCATTAACAGCCGAACCACTATAAAAATCTTCTTGTCTTCTTTCCCTTATTGCTTTTTTCTATATCTATTATCTATATTATTGCTCTGTGAGAACAGGGCTGGTGCTTTCACACTCAGACCTGGGTGTTGATCCATTTTTTTATTAACATTTTGGTGCTTTCACTGAGAACCCAACCCATGGTTCAGATCTAGCTATCTACTTTAGATCCCATAGGTCCAGAAGTTAGATCCCCGATCTTTGCCTGAAAGATCTACCGCTTGAAATCAATGGCTCCTAGAAGAACGAGAACTGCCTTTGGAAGGTCCATAGGGGCAGTGATAGCTGTAGAAGATGTTAATCCTCAACATACTAAAGTAAATAGTGCTAACTTAGGATGCCAGGCGCCAGCATCCTCCAGTCAGCATGAAGTCGTTACTAGGGATGAGCTGAATAAGATGGTTGATGAGATCATCTAAAAAATGGAAAGTACCCAGAAGGCTCTAATGGATAAGCTTAACGCTCTCTTAACCTTATAGTCAAACCTTACTCCAAGAACTATGCCTGAACCTGCGACTGTTATAGAACAAGAAAATTCCTCTGTTTCCGGTCTAAACAGAAGAAACGGAAACAGTCGCAAAAAAGAGTAACAACAGGAGCCATGGGACTCAACATGGAAGGAAATACAAGTACCCCGCTTGCCGCAAAACAACCAACTCTGAACTTGAACTAGGGGGCAAAAACCCCGCAAGAAGATATAGCTATGGACCTCTCCGATTCAGAAGATGAAGAGCAAGACAACCAGTTGGAAGAGAATGTGAATGCATTCGATGATGCTAGGAACATCCAAACTACCCCAATCAGGCCAATTGCAAGCCAACAGGAACCCACGGGAGTGGCCTTCCCAAAGATAGGAGAGCCTAGGCTTCAACCCACTCGCCAAAACCGTTTGCAAACTCAAACACTTGGTGTAGTGACTGACTGTCGTCCCCAGGATTATCGAACATAAAAGGCATACATAGCAGACATGGTCAAACGATTAATGGACGAGTGCAAAAATAGGACAGATGATGAATGGGGATCTGCACCAAGTTAGACTCTCTTTACTGATGAAATCTTGAATGAGAAATATCTAGAAAAATTCACAATGCCAACCATTCCGTCCTACGACGGGACAAAGGACCCAAAACCCCATTTGTACAAGTACAGTTGGTACATGGATGGAGCTAATGCCTCTGAAGTTGTTCGGTGCAGGTTTTTTCCCATCTTTCTTGAAGGAATTGCATCTATGTGGTTCACTCGGCTTCCGCCAAGATCTATCTCTACTTTTGACCAATTAGCAACAAGATTCCTTGATCGGTTCGGACTCCATACCGCGCAACCAAAAGATGTCATGTCCCTATCCGGGTTGTTCCATGGACACAACGAATCACTGAAATCCTTTATGAACCGGTTCAATACCGCGATGATAGAAGTAAGCAACCCCAACGAAGACATGGTTTTTATGGCGTTAGTCCGTGACATTCACCTGGAGACTGAATTCGAAAAGTGGATTAAGATGAAGCACTCACCACAAGGAAAAACTTCAATTGTAAAGCAAGTCAATACTTAAGATTGGAGGAGGCGCAGGAGATAGAAAGGAAGTCTACTAGTATGCAACCGATGAACATCATACAGAGTGATGTAGCAATGAATCAAAACGTGCATGCTTCTGGAACTACTGAAGGAGTCCAGGGAAAGATGGAAATAAAAAGAGGAAAAATCAAAACTCCAATAAAAGGAATGGTAATGGCAACAATTAAAGGCTTAAAGGTTTCATGCCCGAAGACTATACCCCTCTAAACGACACCTTGGAAAATATTTATTTAGCAACATAGGGGACTGAGGAATATAAATACTCCTTAGGAAGGAAGCAACTGAGCAACAAAAACGCTCAGGAAAGTTCTGCTGTTTCCATGAGAATCATGGTTATAACACAAACGAATGCCGCCACCTGAAGAATCTCATTGAAGAATTGATCCAGGAAAACAAACTCCAGCAGTACGTGAGAAAGTCCCAGAACCATGATCAACCCGCAACTCCTCAGCCTCCAAGGGAATGAAGGAATCAAGCCGGAACTAGTGAAGAAGGGTCCAAACAAACTGACCAAAGACTAATTATTGGAACAATATTTGGGGAACCACACCCCGCGCAAAGAAGCTGAGGGGAGATGGAGCGGTATGCAAGTCATTGAAGCATGCTCTAAAGGAATCATGTCTCACAGTAGAAGATGAAACTCCAACCAAGCTACAGAAAGTATTGAGTGATAACACAGTGTTCCAAAATTGGAACATCGAAGTGATCAAGGCCTCGACTCTCGATCCAATGGTGGTAACAGTGGGAATCGGTCCCGCTGTTGTTTAACGAGTGTTGGTCGATAGTGGCAGCTACGTTAATATACTTTTCAAACGTACTTTTGATCAAATGAAGATCGGCATGAAAAGCGTGCCTGCATGCC
The DNA here is from genome assembly GCA_030737815.1 of Allium fistulosum. Classification (NCBI taxonomy): domain Eukaryota; kingdom Viridiplantae; phylum Streptophyta; class Magnoliopsida; order Asparagales; family Amaryllidaceae; genus Allium; species Allium fistulosum. The sequence goes on from CM060901.1 coordinate 906,946,243, forward strand.
AAACAAAGATCTAAGGTTTCACTAGCAAACCTATGAAGCCGGTGGGAACAATTGACCTGCCAGTGGAACTTGGAGAGGGTGATCGAAGAGTCACCCTCATTCAGACTTTCGTAATCGTAGATGAAATGTCCACATATAAAGCCTTCTTGGGACGGCATGCTCAAGTAGATTTCAGAATAGCTCTGGCCCAATGGTGTCTAACCATGAAGTTCCCTACTGCAAATGGAATCGGAGTGGTGAAAGGAGATCAGTGCATTGCTAGAGAATGTTACATTATGGAGTTACATGAATCCAGAAGAAGGGAAAAAGGGAAGGATATGGGGAGAACACTCCACATTTGTGAACCTTTCGAATAGCAACTACAGAGCCGCCCCTGGCTTGGGAACCATAGCCGATTTGACAAGGCTTTGGACCTTAGAAAGAAGAGTTTAAGGGAGGAATGGGCAGCACCGACAGAATTGACGGTGTCTGTCCCGGTCGATATGGACAACCCAACTAAAGTCTTGAAAATTGGATCGCGTCTTGGAAACAAGATGCAGTTGGAGCTTACTAAATTTCTTCGCGCTAACTTGGATGTGTTCGCATGGACGCATTCCGATATGTGAGGGGTGTCACTAGAAATCGCATGCCACGCGCTCAACGTTGACCCCAAGTTCACACCAGTAAAGCAAAAGAGGCACAGCCTAGGCCCTGAACGGTCCAAGGCATTAGGATAAGAGGCGGACAAGTAAATGGCCAATGGTTTCATCTGTGATGCAACTTATCATGAATGGTTAATTAACCCGGTCTTAGTCAAAAAGTCCAATGGGAATGGCGAACCTGTATCGATTACGTAGACTTAAACAAAGCTTGCCCAAAGGACATCTTCCCTCTCCCCAGAATAGACCAACTTGTAGATGGAATAGCAGGACATGAGCTGCTATCATTCATGGATGCATACTACGGGTACAACCGAATCCTGATGCATGAACCTGATCAAGAAAACACCAACTTCATCACCGACCTGGGCCTATACTGCTACATGGTAATGCCATTCGATTTAAAGTATGCCGGGGCAACTTATCAAAGGTTGGTAAATACCATGTTCAAGCACCAAATCGGGAAAACTATGGAGGTTTATGTGGACGATATGTTGGTCAAATCATTAGCAGCCGTCAACCACTTGGACAATCTCGCTGAAATGTTCGAAATACTCTGAAAGTATGGAATGAAACTCAATCCGCTCAAGTGTCACTTCAGAGTAGCTTTCGGAAAATTCTTAGGATTCTTCGTAAGTGCCAGGGGCATTGAAGCAAGTCCAGAACAAATAACGGCACTACGAGAAGTCCAAGCTCTGAAAAATAAGAAGGAACGACAAAGCTTGAATGGAAAGGTCACAGCACTAAGTCGATTTATCTTGAAGCTACCGACAAATGTATACCATTCTTCGATGCACTGAAGAAAGGAAAGAAGAACTTTGAATAGAGTGAAGCTTGTCAAATAGTATTTGAAGAATTGTTGTGGCACATAGAAGCTCCGTCTATCCTATCAAAACCTGTGGATGGAGAAGAACTGTTCATTTACTTAGCAATCTCACCTCATGCATTGAGCGCCGTCCTTGTGTGTGAAGAAGCAAAAATCCAACGACCCGTGTATTACATTAGAAAGCGGTTTACCGAAGCTGAGAAAAATTACCCAAAACTGAAAAAACTAGCGTATTCCCTCTTGATCACGTCTAAGAAGTTACGACCATTCTTTTAGGCTCATCCAATCATAGTGTTGACTAACCAGCCCCTGAAGCAAGTGTTGTATCGGCCTGAAACTTCTGAACGGCTTCTTAAGTGGAATATAGAACTGAGTCAATATGATATAACATACCATATAAAGAAGGCCATCAATGGGCAAGCATTAGCAGACTTCATCGCCGAATTTACTATATGGGTGATGAGGAAGAAACACAGCTGGAAATGGACACACAATGGAGGCTCTTTGTCGATGGCACATCTAACAACCTCTGTTCAGGGGCAGGAGTAGTGCTTGAAACCCTCGAAGGACAAGCCATATGCTACGCTTTGCGCTTGGAATTTCACGCTACAAATAATGAAGCGGAATACGAAGCGTTGATAGCAGGACTAAAAGTTGTGAAAGAGCTCAAGGTAAAATCTGTTCGCATCTACAGTGACTCCTAGCTAGTCGTTTTCCAAGTAAAAGGGGAATTCCATGCTCGAGGGGAGAATCTTGCCCCGTGCCTATCTAAAGTGCAAGAACTGCTAAGCAACATCAAACATTACACCATAATTCACATTCCACGGGAGCAAAACACCAAGGCGGATTATTTAGCTAAACTGGCAAGCTCCGAAGAGGCTCAATCATTGGGGCTAGTCCCAGTTGAAACCCTAACCACCCCAAGCATAGACGAAATGGACGTCGACTGGATCCTCGAGATCACCGTCAAACCAGAGACATGGATGACACCGATAAAGAACTATTTACTTGCAGGGACCCTTCCGACTGACTGGGATCAACGGAAAAAGCTTCTCCGAAAGGCACCACGATTCATGGTATAAGACGGAATACTCTATCGAAGGGGATTCTCAATCCCCCTTATTAGGTGTGTGTCTGGTGATGAAGCCCGGCGAATCCTAAAGAAAATGCACGAAGGCGAATGCGTAGACCACACTGGGGGCGGACTCTTGCAAAGAAAGTCCTTTGATACAGATACTTCTGGCCAAGATTAACCGCGACGCTGCAGAATACGCCAGAAGATTTGATCGTTGCCAAAGATTTAGTAAAATTAAAAAGAACTCCTTCAATAGAGCTAACGCAGATGGTCAGCCCGTTGCCATTTGCAATATGGGGAATCGACTTGATTGGCGTCCTGCCAATAGCAAAAGGAGTGGCGAAATATGCTATAGTTGTCGTTGATTATTTCACGAAATGGGCTGAAGCGGAACCACTGGCCACCATAACCACAAAGAAAGTCATTAATTTTGTTACTAAAAACATTATTTGTAGGTTCGCTGTACCGCAAAAAATCATCACTGACAATGGAACTCAATTCGAAAGCACCGAGTTTAATGACTTCTGCAAACACTTCTGAATTGAGAAGAGCATTTCCACGGTAGCTCATTCGCAAGCAAACGGGCAGGTGGAAGAAATAAACAAAATCATCAAGTCCACTATCAAAAAGCGACTAACTAAGGCAAAAGGGAACTGGGTTGATGAACTTCCACTCGCACTATGGGCTTACTGAACTACTCACAAAGCGGCAACTGGACACACTCCGTTTGCCTTGGCATATGGCTCAGAAGCAATGATTCCCGTTGAATAGGAAGTCTCCTCGCACCGAAGGCAAAATTTTAATCAAAAACAAAATGAGCAGTTCCTACTCGAATCACTAGATATGATTGACGAAAGGAGGGAAGAAGCCGAGTTGAGAACCACTGCCCACCAAAAAAGGATCGCACGATACAACAACTCCAAAGTTCACAACCAAACCTTCGAAGTGGGAGATCTTGTACTCAAGCGAGTCTACCCTATCCCGGGGGCCTTCAAAGTGAAATAGGAAGGACCATATGTCATCAATCAAAAGCTAAGGGATGGTACTTTCAATCTAACAACCGTCGACGGAACCAAAATCCCCAGGGCATGGAATAGCGAATCGCTCCGCCGTTACTTCAATTGAAAACAACCTTATGTGCTCTCTTTTTTTAGCAAATAAGCCATCCCGAAATGCCTGGGGCATTGTAAATAGGCAAAAATCTGCCTTGCTTTCCTTAATAAAAATTGATTCGCTTTTTGAACCGACAAAACTGTGTTCATAATAACTACCCGCCGGGTCGACGGAAGAAAATCATTCAAACTGTTGGATCGGCGAAACCCGATCTTCGCCTTCTAAAAACCAATGTTTCCCCGGCAACATCGGGAAGGCTAAAACATACACTCCTCGCATTGCCCGAAGATAGGAAACACCAAGGAGTACCAAAAGCAGCGCATCCCATAACCCGTGCGCTAACTTTTAAAAAATTACACTCCTCGTGCTGCCCGAAGATAGGCAACACCGAGGAGTACGAAAATGTAGCCGGGCAACTTCGACGTGAGACTTATCGGCGCTATGCTGCGCAACTTGATCCTGTAGCCGGGCAATTGTATGAGCCTGGTCGGAGATGGTCTTATTGTGTCCCTCAACGATAAGGTCATGATCAGAGATAGTTTTCTTCTGGGCTTCAATTGCGCCCTACAAGCAGCTTCTCTTCTTTTAATTTGGCATCTTCGGCATGAGCCTTCTTTCTTTCATCCCTATAGACGATCTCAATTCTCTCATGGGTCTCTTATACATCCTTCAGCAAGTCAGCGTTCCTTTTTCTTTCTCGAAGCACCACTTCTTTCTCCTCCTCCAACTGTTTGATTCTGGCATCGCGCTCCGTCAACGCCCTTTCAAAATCATCCTTCTTTGATTCAAAAGAGAGGATTTCCTGATAGTTGTTGCGATTGGTATCTGCCAGCTGCTTACACAATTTTTCCCACCCTTCGGCCTGTTCAAAATGGTTTTGGATAGCCTTAAGATGTGGCATGTAAGAATCTCTACGGATCGGACGAAGATCATGATCAAATTTAACCCCTCTTAAAAACCACCCGGGGAGCGCCGCCTCAAGCCTGGGAGGACCGGACGGAAGAATATAAGCGGGTCACCGGTGGGGATGTGAAGCACCAGGGGCAAGAGCAACAGATGATGACGGAATGAAAGTTGAAGGCGGAACGGAGACAGAAGTAACGGGGTTTTCCTGACTCGCTGAAGAGAGCGTCAGAACAAAATCTCACTGCTCCGAAGAATGGGAATCGCGGTCGAATTAAGACCTCTTCGATGGCTCCTCTCTCTCGTCGAATGTCTTCCCCTTTTCATACCCGCCTTTGTATGTTCGGTCCCACTCTCTCTTGTCTCGGTGATGAGTCTTGGCCTCTAGATCTTTCCTTCTTCTATACTCTTCCTCCGTCCCTCGGGGCCTGTGACTGCCAGAAGAATGCTTGGACCAGCGTTGGGAGTCGGTGAATTCCTCAAAATCATCATAAAAGCCACGTCCTCTCGTCATACCTGGCACGAAGCATAAATAAAAGGTTTCAGAAATGGAAAACAAACATGAAAAGTGTGTGTACAAGTGAGTGTGACCCTAGTGAAGCGTGTGGTGTGTTTGGAGGAGAGCCTAAAATGACATCACAAACCGGATCGGGTAGGCGCCGCAAAAGGAATCAGACTAACTTCGAATGCGACATGGCTCGAACAAGGGAGCACCTCCTTAAATTTTAAATCTCCCCCCATAAGTGCGTTGAAATCGACGTAAACATCGCTCAAATCTCCAAACTCTGTGCCAGCATCTTTATTCGGGGAGTCCTGACGTCCCCTGATTCCTGGGGCATTGTCTTTATCACTTTTGTTTAGAGGAGGTGAGTTCCGAATAACGGGGCTCATCCCCGGGGTCTTATTGCACGATTCAGAATCCCCATCACCGGATTCTGCATAGAAGTCATCGCTAGAATTGGACTCGTCGCTACTACTCTCGAGTTCCCCCTCCTCTTTTTCTAAGTCCATCGCGGCTTTGCCTTCCTTCTGTTTGAACTCTTCTTCTCCTTCTTCCGGAATCGAAGGCATTCTGGTCGGGCGACTAACTTCGATCGTAGCAATATCTCTTCCGTCACGAGCCTCTTCGGTTGATCTCCGGACAAGCCCTCTTTCTCTTGAGAAGCACCTTCTTCAAAACCGTGGGAAGAGGAAGTGGATCGCGTGCAAACCCTGGATCAAGAAGGAGAGGGGGCTTCAACTGGAACGGCAGACCTCCCCGGGTGCAATAACCCATATCGGAGTAAGTTTTCGTCAGTCAGCAAGACTTTAACGGACTTTTCCTCAGCATCGATAGCCTTTAGGGTTCGAGAAACTTCATCAAGAGACAAGTCCCTATACGGCCTCGGGATAACTGCAATAAATGTTCGACTTGTTAGAAGCCTCATAGAGACATGTAGGAACTCAATAAATAGGGAAAAGAACTTACCTGCCGTCATCCACAGACGATTAAACCCCTCGGGGCATTTGACGAAGAAATACTGGGTCTTAAAGTAGGATAGGTTGCTCTGCAGTCGTAATACGATTTTTTGTTTCCTTTGAGGTTCGATTACGACCAAGATGGACACTCATCTCTTCTCTTGAATGAAAGAAAGTACTGCAACTCGTCGAAGCTTGGAACGCGATTGAATGTGTGCATGAAAAGAACGTGCAAACAAGTTAGGATGGAGTAACCGTCGGGATGAATCTGGAACGGGACAATGCCTAAATTCGGAAAAAAGTCATTAAAACGGGGCACGGCTCCATTCGGACACATATACCGATGACAAGTGGTATATTCCGGGAGAGGTATGTGACCAAACTCGTTCTTCTCTGGAAGGCATACATCTTCCTCTGGTATGCCGTGTTTAACGCAGATATTATGCAGAACCTTAGCGGAAACCATGGAAGAATCTCTCTCTAGCGAGTTGAGAAGAACTCTAAAATTAGGAGGAGTTTGATCCAGGACCGGACCTACTGGGACCAACTGACCATATTCAGTTTGTGAGGTGGAAGGAGAAAGGGCGAGGGACAACGACTCGGCTTCCTGAAAGTGTCGGGCTTCCCCCGCTTGACTTACGACGTGAAGATGGATACTTCATTCTAAACAACAAAACTCGTGTCCAAAATGGTCAGGTAATTCTATTCTAAATTAATAGTTTCCTCTACAACACTTGAATTCCGAAGACACATTGATTCATGCTGACATAACGGATTTCAAGTATGTACCGGGGCACGTGCAGTGTGTTGTCTATAGGGGGTGAGCTCGGTGTCCAAAACACTACGAACGCTCTATCTCGTGTAGTTAGTTCGCTCGCAGTGGAAAAGGAAAAGAACTTCCTGTATCGTTTCCATTTGATTTTACTTCCTCTACACTTACCCGTTATCGATCAACGATCGATAATGGATCCAATGTCCGTAACGACGTGGAAGATTCTTTTCTGTACAGGGACATGGAGCGTGCAAAAAGCAAGTAAGATAAGTTCAAACTCTTCGGAAGAGTCAGGACCAATTCGCGATGTGTCGTGCAATATCAGATATGGAACTTGGCACAAGTCAATTTCGGCTCAATGAACGAAGATAGCAAAACGTGTTAAGCACTAGGGCAAGGCCCGAATGTCGTTCCAAGAGGAACTCAAAACTCGATTTACTATCTTCCTCCATTAAGCCATAATCAACTCAAACTCCTCACGACAAACATCACGAACGTAACCTCGCCATCAAATCATTAAACGAATGTTGCAATCAGCAAACCCACCTTGAATTAAAATCTAAACATGGAATTAGCCGAAGACCTAGGATCAGTGAGCCAAGAACAGGTCAGCGACGATCTAAGGATAGGTCGGCAGCGATCCAAGGCATAGAGGCGAACCTAGGATTTTGATCGATGGCAATTTGGGGAGGTGGTCTGGGGTTAGCGGCGTGGGAGAACTCGCGGCGGAGGCAAACTTGGGCAAGATTGAATCTCAGGAGGTGGTGGATCGAGTCGATGAATCAAAGGCAAGAATCGCTGCAGGTGTTCGGATCGCAAGGTGAGAACAAGGCTCGGGTCATGTGAAAGTGAGGAGATGAGTCGGCTCAACCACTAGGAAGAAAAAATGAGAAAAAAAATCCTAAGTGTTCGGATCACTAGCGATCCATCAGCTATGGATCGCCAGCAATCCATGGGATTGCACATTTGTAACCCCAAATTTACCCAGCGACATTTACAACATTTCGGGGCATTTCAAGAAGCTACAGAGAAAAGTTCGATCTGTTATAACAAGTAATGGCAGTCGAGGTCAAAACTAAGCAAGTAGCGATGCGACCTAGCTCATCTCCACAAAACTCTAACACGATTACTTGGAATTCAACAAGCAGAGACTATAAGCGATAACTTCCAGAGCACACCTTGTTTCCAATAAAGACATGCTCTGGGGGGAAAATGTTATTTGGGATTTTAACCCATCAAGATCCAAGAGAAGATGGGATGACTTGATGGAGTCGGAATGGCTCAGAACTCGACCGAAAGGGCTAAAGCAACAAGTTAAAGAGAGTTGAGTCATATTACAAGAGCAACGACTGAGTTTGACTAAACCAAGAGACAAACATCCGTCTGGTCCAATCAGCAACTAAATACAACTAGCAAGTAAATCGTCATCAAAACAAAGCGAGTACGATGAGACTGCACGAACAACGTCGATACAAGGCAACAAAAGCATGCCAGACATCATAGTCTAAGTGTATGGATCGCTAGCGATCCATACACCATGGATCACCAGCGATCCACACTTGATCAAGGAATCATGGCAACCTAAACTAGGCGAAGAGGAAAGTGGTGCTAAGTGGTTAGCTCGCACTAGAGCTACTGCTATGGATCTCTAGCGATCCATGCATTTGTCTCAGGTCATGAGCTAAGCTCTACTAGATCATCCTGTGTCCATCTGCAAGCAGTTAGTGAACAGGCCTGGCCTAGAAGCTCTCCGATCTATATAAACACCACCCTATCTGCAATATAAAATGGATCTTCTTCGGACTGGTTGTTGAAGCTCTGCGGGAAACTTTCTTCACCCCCCCTCCCTCACAACAATTTCTAAAGGGACTCAGTGTGATACTCCGGTGGATTCTAACCTTGGAGATTCAATCTAGCTAAGGACAATCAAGAGCCTTGTAATCAAACACTTCTTGTAACAACATTCAGTCTATAATAAAACTATAAAGTGGACGTATGCTTCATTAACAGCCGAACCACTATAAAAATCTTCTTGTCTTCTTTCCCTTACTTCTTTTTTCTATATCTATTATCTATATTATTGCTCTGTGAGAACAGGGCTGGTGCTTTCACACAGACCCGGGTGTTGATCCATTTTTTGGATTAACATATACCAATATGACATCATGTTTAACATATTAACATTCATGTTGATGAGTGTAGAAAACCAACTACAACTTTTCTAAGATTAAATAAGAAATGTTTTGCTAAATATGTGATATGTGATTAATTGTATTGAGTTATGCATAGTGTCTCTGTATTTTATTTTTCATATTTGTATATATGTTGGTTTTATTGGAAGTTATTGACCAAGTATAAATAAAGCAAATTTCCCTTGCTTTGTGTTGTAATATAAGCATTTTATGTTGATTCAATAAAATTTTCTGCTTCAATTTTAGTAAAACTCAACATTTAGTACTCCAAGTTACATGGTTTAGATTGTGCATGTACTGCCAGCCATTTAGAAAATTTATGATAGTACATACATTATAAAAAAATATTATTTTTACGTATTTCCAGTTTTCTAAATATAAATGTAAAATCATTGGATGATTTTAGCTATAATTTATATGTAATATAATTTTCTAAATATTATTTTTACGTATTTCAATATAAATGTAAAATCATCTATAGTTTATAGTTTGCAGTTTAGATCTACATCTTACATTTATATAAGACAACAAATTGATGATTTTAGCTATAGATGCTCAATTGGGTTATATCAAAATGTAATTTAGACATTAATAGTCCACTATAACCGAATCTATTGGATTCACTTTTGACTTAGAAGATAAATGTGATGGTGTGACTGGCCCATTCTTCCAGTGGTTATGCGCTTCGATGTTGGTGTGAGAGATCATAAGTTTGAAACTTGCATAGCGCGATTTGAACCGCTGGAGATATATTGATATGTAGTATGTTGTTTACTACCTAAGACTTATATTACTGGTATGTACTACCATCAAGTACTCAATTTCAAAAAAAAGTGATGGTAAAGACACATCAATTATTTCATACTGGTACCATGTTTTTAATACTAATATCACTGAAAATACATATCTTATAATGTTGTATGAATTAAAGTATATCATGTTTCTATTAACAATGGTGGTAGTAGAAGTATGTAATGGTTCTTTTGACAACACAATAAAAATGCCGCATTTTACTAAATGCATTTTACACAATCCAATCAGAAGTCGAAGAAAAAAACTTGTACATCCAAGAATTTGTCTCACCTTTCTTCCAAATATGTTTCTCTACAAGCCTTGTCTCCATGGTTTTATATCTTCCTCAATATCATCTTTGAAATTGATAAATGAATAAAAGAAAGGGAAACGTAGCAACATTTTGAATAAACCTAGTTATATAGTAGCAAATTCTATTTCCATTCAAGAGTACGCTGAATTCGTAGCCTCTTTTTTCTAAAACATCGTATAGAACAAAACAGCTTTTCTATTCCTCATAATTGTTAACAAATACAACATACTCTATCAAAATAAGTTTCTCTTTCAATTTCAAGCTAAAAATTCCAAGCCTATAAAAAACATGATGAATCTTAATGAAGAAAGAGGATTAGAACATAATTTCGCAATATGGTGGAACTTAAAACCCCATGGAGTTCCTGAGTGGTAATTGAAATAACCACTAAGGGCATATGTGTGATAATATAAGTTATCTATCAATCTGTTTAAAAGGTAAGTTTAATAGTAAAATAAACAGAAATGAAACTTTTATATATTTCTTTTTTTTATGTGTTAATGCAACAATCTTAAAAGTATCAATTTTGCAAGTTTTATAGAACAACTTCACAAATTCTAGGGCTTGTAGGGTTTACATAGAATTCCCCTATAACATTATAGTTACTTTTATTCTTCCTGCATTGTACAAAACATCTTGGAAAAAATACACATTATAAACTATTATCTTTATAAAATCCAAATGGATAATTTTCTAATGCGGATAACATTGTATTCACATCTGTACTTCTTTTTTATTGATTTTGGATGTGTTTTTCCGTTTTAGGACAAGGATGCAGATGGCTTTTGATGGAGTTAAATATTTATCCATATTAGTGTTTGTATCAGTCAGATTTACCAGGTTTCATAATAATGGAGACATATTAAAATGACTTAGAACTTTATCGCTTTGATTGTGAATATTTAATTAATTTTAAAATTTTAAATAATTGGTTTTAAAAGCTTAAGTACCACATTTTTATTATTTAATAATGATAGTAAACTCATTTTGAATATTTGTTTACAAAAATAAGTAGTTCGTTGAAAAATTGAAAATGTGACTGAAATTAGTTTTTTAGATTTTTCAACTTTTTATCGAATGGAAGTTGTCACAACTTATTGTGCACACACTAGTATACATATGGACATACATTAACATATAATAAAGTGACCAGCACTAAAGTATAGTTAGTATATTAAATAAGACGTTAGAAAGTTTTTAGAAATTGTTTAAACTAAGGATTAGGAATAAGGATACTTTTTGGGGCATAGATTTAATAGCTTCTTTATCATCATTACGGAAGGTACTTAGGCACATTTGTTGGCACATAGGGAGTGTACCTTGGCCAAAAATCATGAGCAGTAGGGAAGTCTTTTGACAAAGGGTAGGTGATGTGATTTGGCAACTTTTCATGCTAATAAAAGTGCACCTCCTTTTAAATTTACCATTTTACATCTCCACTTTTTTTAACTCCATTCTTTTCCATGTCTTCATCCTTAGTTCATAAACCAAAGCAACTTCAAAACTCTAGAAAATCAAGCCCAAACTCAAAACAAAAGTCCATATTTCCATAGCAAAACACTTACCATCCTCACAGATCGAAAATTTAGTGTCATTTTCATATTTTTTACACCTAGGGCAGTGAGCATCTAGGTTGTTCTCTGGGTTTTGTGGTTGTGTTTACAAAGAAGAGGAGATTTTGAGCTAGTTGTTTGGGTAGTAGCAAGAAGTAGTGAGCTTGTGATAAAGTTTCATTGCATTGGGAAGTGAGAAACTTACCTTTATAAGTCATATAATAATTATTGAAAATGTTGTACTGATTATTGTGTTGCATGCTTGTAATTATTGTATACATATGTATGTATGTATGTAAACGTATATGTGTTCGATTTGGTTATGTATTCCCACTCGATCGACAAAGGCATATAACACTTGTATTTGAAAGGGACTAATTTGAACACAAAGGATTAGCCAGCGGACTAGCAAAAGCGAATAGAAGTTGAAATGTTTTTCGAAGCGAATAGGTCGTGAAGAAAAAACTTGAAGAATAGAAAATTTGTAGAGGGATCCAAAAGGATAGTACGATAATTTGTCCGACTACATTGTTAATCAAGTGATAGTACAAGTTAGAAATCAGAAAGTGGTGGTAAGTATATTTGGTCTAATTTCAATACGATCCATTTACTTACACCAAAAGTGTTTTGGGTTTTAAAGGAAATTTGTTTTAACCCAATTAAGTATGTTTTTTGAAATGAAATCTTTCTTAAGATTTTGTAAATATACTTATATCGTTAAGCTAAGTATATTAATATGTTTTCTAAGTAATGAAAGTATATGTTTGTGAATATACTTATACCGATGAAATAAGTATATGAATATTTATCCAAAAATTTACAAAGTGGTTTTAATTAATGAAACGATTAATTAAGAGGCTTAGCGGTTACTTATATGCTTAATCATGCTTGGTTAAATCTCTGATTGGATAGTTTACTTATTTGATAGTTAAATAACCAACTATCAATCTTGGCTATTTTTAAAACTATCGATTGTTGGTTTAGAAAGACTGGGATCGGATAAGCATGAGTTGTCCGAAAACCATTTCGAACTGGCATAAGCGTTCGATTGGAGGACATCTTGAAGACGATTGAATCGAAGACGATTGAATCGAAGACGAAGCTCTTTGAAGTGCAAGGGATACTTGCTACTAATCCCGAGGGTGATTCCAAAAAAGATGCAGTAGAAGTAGTGCCTTCGGTTTGTTCAGTCCTAGAACAACTTATATGGATGAATGCTAGCATTGCATTGTTACCTAGAGAGAAGTATTAGCATTCCAAGAGGGATTTGTTAAAGGTAAAACGTAGCCTCAAACCTCACACCCGGAAATGACTAAAACAAGGGGATGCGGCAGGGATATGTGGTTCCCTACCATTAGAGTATGATCATCACCTGTATCTAGATCGATATTTATGAATTTTGTACGTTGGGCCTATGGAAATGGTTTGTCAAGTTAGCAGCCACGGTGATGATCATATTTCGTACTATCCAGAAAGGGGTAGGCTGGTTCTGTGTTGGTAGAGGTGCAATGTTTGCAGCCTTGGTATATTTTATCTAGAGGTGTACTATACGGAAGATAGTCCATTACCTTGTCTTTGTATGGAATCCATTTCCCAATACGTGCCTTACGGACTTAATTACATACCTAATATGTAGAAAAGTAAGATGCAAGCATTTCAGCTATGTTATATATTTATTTTAGACCCTAGACATTATTATATATATCATAAGGTTTTCAAATAAAAATTGTTTGGTTATCATAAGGTAAAAACCTGTCCGTGTTTATGTGTGGTATGGTCTTATGATATACCTTTATTTTTGAAGGATTTTTATAAATATAAAAATCGATATGATTTGAGTTTCTTGCATTGGTTTACGAGACTGATCCGGGTGTTATTGTCTTATAATACTCGGGTCAGACATGAGTACATTTCCAAATTTCATTATGGATGCTTTGGAGCTTCAAGAGACGAGCTAAATGCCTCCAAGACGTATTTACATTTTTTTATTTCTGTTGTATTTTTGGTTTTGTATTTATCAGCATTTGTGAGGACGGGCTGTTATAACTGTCTAAGCTGATGATAGATTAGTTTACTCTGATGGTTGTATGTATATTAAAGTTTTCTTTTAGTAAAGATCTATTGTATATTACATATCTATTGTATATTATATATTACTCGTCACGATATGAGATTATGTTCTGTCTTTTCTTTTCTTTCACCCAACAATCTTTCCTTCTGACACATAGATGCTCGGGACGTGAATACTGTGGATGTATGAGTGTCGACTTTTGAGGTTCGGAAAGGTAGGTCGTCACCATGGTATTAGAGCTTAGGTCGAGAGAACACCTAGGCCTTGGTGGGGTAAACTCATTAGAGAGGGTTAGTGACACCATAGAATGAGTTTGAGTGCATATATATGAGAGTGTGTATTTTTTATTGTTATAAAAATGTTTTATATTGTGTTGAATTGTCTGCTGAGTGGTTTATGGATTCTGGTCAATACAAGTTGCTAATGTTATTGGTAGGGATCTCTAAACACTTGAACAAGGCAAACCAACACAGTACTATTTTTGAAAAATTGGTAAATGAAATAATTTTACCTACTATTATATTTTATAGATAAAAGAATAATTTCTAAAAAATGATACAGTTAGTTATGATGTGTTTGTTTGTTGGAAAATGATAATATTCAATTATTATCATTTATTATTTGATTAGTCATGCTCATCCCATTAGGAGCATTGGTTATTGTTTGTTGATTATTATGCTCAGCTAATTTACGAAAGTTTATTGGTATTTCTAAATATAAACACCTTGTGAATTAAGTTTCACAATTTGACTATAAGGTGTTCGGTAGTAATGGTGTTCGATAGTAATGTTTTTTTGATACAAGGAATGATTTTATATAAAGATGAGTTTGTAAATTTGGTTTATGAAAATGTGTTTTATAAGTAAAAAGAATTTTTGACAATTTAAATCCTGGCGTCTTTGAAAAAAGAATTTCAAATGATTTTTGATAAAAGTAATAATATTGCTTGAAAGTATTTGTAATATAACTATTTTCAAAATGAGATTCAAAACAGAGGAAGCATTAACTAGTTCGTGTGGTTCAAAAATATACTAAAATAGACAAGAGATGTGTTCGGATGTAAGCACTTCTCTTAAGTATTACCCTTCTTGGTAAGGAGATGTATGATACTACTTGGTAGAACCCAATTCCTTGTTATCATTTTGTTGTTAATCGATCTATATGTATATTTTCTATAGATTAAAATATATAGTATCATTTCAAAAAGGTTTTGAAATAAAAATCAGGTATTTAGTTCTTAAGTTTCCTTAAAGAAAATGGATTCAAAATAAAAGGTATTTTGATAAAAGAATGTGTTGATAAATGAAATTTTTAATATGGCTTTATATCACTCTTGGTTAAAGAAGAAATAATTTAACACAAGTTTTCTTTAAATGGGTTAAATTTAATAAGAAGTTTTTAATAAACTTTGTTTTATTAAACCATGTCTTTTTTTTAACATCTAAGTTATAAAAACTATTTGATGTTATAGGGCCGACTAATAAAATATCTTTACCTTAGAGGTGTCTAAGGAAAAGTATACTATAGGATTGAGTTTGGACACCAGCATTCCACTCTTCTAACTACTTACCAGACCGGATGGGTAAAGAGGTCGAAGAGATTGACTCGGTTTTAAGAGTCAGATTTATTTTGGGCCTGCATCTGAATATAAGGAAAAAGAGAAGATAAAATATTAAATCAAATAGTTGTATATACTATCAGGATGTAGTAGAGTGTTATACAAGTTTAAAATTCAAGTTATGTATTTATGAAATGTTGTCATAAATAATTTTTGGAAGTAAAAAGAATTGGAGTAGTATAATTATTCAGTTATTCTAAAGGAATAAAACTGTAAGTTGGACTTGGATCATTTTATTCGCATGACAGTTCTTGATCCAATGTTTGGGCATAGGATTTCTAGGTGATATACACTAGTCCAAACTAGGCGTACTCGATTTCTCAACGGCGGGTACTTGATATGGATTCTTGGGATGGTGTGAGTGTTTCTTATCATAGTTTAGGACATTATAAGAAAAACATAAGTATTAGATCAAGGAACCAGATCTGAGTTTCGCAATGGAGAAGTTAAGTGATCTATACTAGTTTAGATGAGAGATTTATGTATCCAAGCAAATGATCAGGTCGGATATTGTTTATGGATGATTCATGCACATCGTATGAGCTTAAGTAAAATGGTCAAGATTTTATGTTGGCTTGTTTCCTTCTTTGTTTGATTGAGATGAAATTTCGAGGTCGAAATTCTTTTTAGTGGAGAAGGATTTAACGACCCGGAACTTTATCACTTTGGCGGTGAATATTTAATCAATTTTAAATATTTAAATAATTTATTTTCAAATTTTAAATAACTCGTTATTGTTATTTAATAATGATAGTAAACTCATTTTGAATATTTGTTTATAAAAATAAATAGTTCGATGAAAAATTGAAAATGTGACCGAAATTCATTTTCCAGATTTTCGAGTTTTTTTCGAACAAAAGTTGTTGCAACTTGTTGTGCACACGCTAGAATACATATCAACATACATTTAACATATAATAAAGTGACTAGCACTAAAGTATAGTTAGTACATTAAATAAGAGGTTAGAAAGTTCTTAGAAAATGTTTAAACTAAGGATTAGGAAAACGGAGACTTTTTGGTGCATAGATTCAAGAGCTTCTTTTCATCATGATGGAAGGTACTTGGGCATATGGGTTGGCACATTGGGGGTGTACCTTGGGTCAAAAATCCATGGGGGGTAGGGGAGTCTTTTGGCAAAGTGTAGATAATGTAATTTGGCAACTTTTCTTGTTTTTTTCCATTTACCATTTTACATCTCCACTTTCTTTTACTCCCCTTCTTTTCCATGTTTTCATCCTTAGTTCATAATCAAAGCTACTTCAAAAGTCTACTAAATAAAACCAAAACTCAAAACAAAAGTCCATATTTCCATAGAAAAACTCTTACCATCCTCAAATATCCAAAATTTAGTGCCCATTTCCTATTTTACCCCTAGGGCCGTGAGCATTTGGTTGTTCCCGGGGTCTTGAGCTTGTGTTTGCAAAGAAGAGGAGGTATTGTGCTAGTTTTTTTGGGTAGTAGCATGAAGTAGCGAGCTTGTGATAAAGTTTCATCGCATTCGGAAGTGAGAAACTTACCTTTATAAGTCATATAATTATTGTTGAAAATGTTGTATTAATTATTGTGTTGCTTGCTTGTGATTATTGTACACATATGTATGTATGTAAATGTGTATATGTTTGATTTGGAAATGTATTCCTGCTCGATTAGCAGAGGCATATAACACTTGTATTTGTAGGGGACTAATTTGAACACATATGGTTAAACAAGGAACTAGCAAAAGCGAATGGAAGTCGAAGTGTTTTTTGAAGCGAATAGGTCGCGACGAAAACACTTGAAGAATGGAAAATTTGTAGAGGGATCCAAAAGGATTCCTCGCCCCCTCGATTTTTAATTTCATTATATATTTGTTATATGAAATTGTTGAACACCAAAAGCTAGGTAGCTTGGCTACATTGACATGTTTTTAAAAGTTGAACCATTTTAGTAAAAAAGGTGGCAGCAGCATCGTTAAGTGCTAATGTGGGCCCAAGCTTCTTTACGACTTGTGAAAATGCTATGGTGATTTATGACTTTGATTTCCCATTGAAATACTTTCTGTTACTTGGATTTTCAAGGATGTTTTTTATACGGCATTGGATTTCTATAATTCTCTTTTATGCGACTTTGTCATTTGATTTCTAAAGGTGTTTTGAAATGTTTTTCTGAACTTGACTTATGGATTTTTTTCAAACCTATTTGAAAAATACTAAAGTGGTTTAAAAATATAGAAAGAAAGGTGGCTTAAAAGCTATTTTATTTTCGAAAACCAAGTTTTAAAAATTATGATCCATATAGCGATAGTTGCTATGGATGCACTTTGAAAATTTATGATTTTATTAAAGTATAAAAGATTATCAACTTTGGATATTTTGTAAATTCTCCTTCAAATATATTTTATAAAGGATGTTTAAGTATTTAAAAAGGAGATTGAAGCTTTAAATATACTTTTGAGAATTTATTTAGTTATTTAAATAAAAGGTTTAAACTTTATAAAGGAAACTCCTTTGTTTTCAAAAGTCATGTTTTGTTTAAAAGCTACCATCTTTAAAGGGATATTTCAAACTATGTTTTAAAGAGTTTTTAAAGGTATTTTTAAAAGAGAAAGAAACCATGGATTGCAATACTATTGTTTAATAAATGTTTTCGAGAAAAGAAAAGAGATTATGGACTATATTATTATTGTTATAGTAAATGGTTTCGAGAAAAGTGGAAAGAAGTTTGGTTTATAACACTTTGTTTGTTTGAAATAGTGTACGGAATTTATGAAGTCATATACTTGACATTAGCTTTGAGGTAGGGAAACTTCTACCTATCCTGAAAGATAAGAATGTCATCGAGACAAGGATAGTTCTCTAACTTGTCCGGCTGCATTGTTACCCAAAGGATAGTTTAAGTTTGAAATCAATGATTAATGTTAAGTATTTGATGTATTATTTCCGTATACGAATTCCGTTGCTTATGGAAATTAAGTAGTCCTATACTTAGCTCTAAAAGCCAATGATTAGATTGATCCATTATCTGTGAGATCTAGAATCAGAGTGTATTAACTACGGAAAGGCTAGGAACAATAAGTGTCCTTACTTATCTGGCTTCGTTTTTGGGCGAGGGATAGAGTAAATCGAAATATCGGAGATGTGGCAAGTATAGGAGATTCAATTTCTATAAATCATCTTTATAATTTATTGTGGTATGGAAAGTTTCTTTTCTTACTTAACACCAAATTCCAAGGTAGGGAAACTCGTCTCTATCTATGAGAGTTTAACAATGTACGTCGAGGCAAGGATAGTATGCTAACTTGTTCGACTACATTGTTAATCGAGGGATAATACAAATTTGAAATTGGAAAGTAGTGGTAAATATATTTGGTCTAATTTCTATATGAACCATTTACTTACACCAAAAGTGTTTTGGGTTTATTGTTATCAATGTTTTTAAAGGACGTTTTTAACCTAATTAAGTATGTTTTTGGAAATTAAATCTTTCTTAAGATTTTGTAAATATACTTCTACCGTTAAGATAAGTATATGAATACATTTTCTAAGTATTGAAAGTATAGTGTTTGTGAATATACCTATACTGATGAGATAAGTATATGAATATTTCAATAGCATTCAAATCAACATTTTTTGGCGACATCTCCTGTAGGCGATTAATCCTCATTCTTCTTCCACTCTCCCCATTGCTTCTTTCCCACATCCCCACATCTTCCGCTCTCTTCCCCTCCATGACCTCTTACTTTCGAGTGACGCCTGAGTCTTCTGCTGGTAACGTACCTTTGATGACCAGAACTGGGCATCGATTAGTGCTTCGCTCATTCTCCCCGATAGTGCTAACCCTCCACAACCATTGCCATACTCCGCTACTGAATCCGAGTTCCCGCCTTTGGGTTCCTCTTCGGCCAAAAGAACTGTATCCTACTTTGGGTTCCCCTACAGTAATTTCAGCAAACCCATTTGCAGTTTTTGGTTTTTACAACCGCTTATGATGTGAATGCTTCTCTTGTTTTTGTTATGATCCCTAGAACCGAGTAGGTATCCCTTATTGCACCCTTTCTGGCAGCTGCTGCTGATGGCAGTGTTGGCCAATGGTCAGAAATACAAATGCCAGTAATTGGTCCATTGGCAGATGTAGTTGTTTATGAGTTAAATGGCGTGGTTGCTAGCGTCAGCACTCGGGTAGTTCAGCATGATATTACCGTCTTGGATGTTGTGGAGAAACAAGTAACAGCAAAATGCATGCCTGGTGCTTATGTAAATGTGCTGCACAAACTTCTGTTTCTAGGACTGGAAGTTGCCACGATTGTCCTCAATCTGATTCAGCCAGTGGCTTGTTTGATAGCTCTCATGAAATTGGTTTGATCCCCGTTGTGTGACGCCCCACCTCTATGCTCACAATAACAAAGAGTATTAAAAGAAATACTGTCTGTTATTACGAAGAATAAGGCTGGATAGGGGCGGCCATCCGTAGTTGGCCTTACACTAGTATTGGTTACCTCGATAGGAGTGGTATATATTTTTCATTTTACATCTCTTATTTATTTACTCCCATCGACATACCCAATTACCAGTATAAAACGAACTACAATGGTTCATAATAGTTTAGGACAATATATATAATAATAACACAGATACAAAAGAATGCGGAACATAGATAACAAAAAGTCTCATATATATAATAACTGATGTCAGTTACAATACAGTTGACACAATACATATGATACAACTACAACTGTCGACTCTGGAAGTTATATATACAAGTACATTATCGACTAATATACATGAATACATATCAACCCTAAAGAGACACATTGACTACTACAACAAGACGAAGACCACTTCAAAAGATGTGAAAAGTCTTCATAGCTCAAACAGCAACTCAAAGCAGGAAATCTACAACCTGAAATAACTCGGGTCTGACCCGAGTATTAAATTCAAAAGAAAATAATACACGGGTCAGTCTAATTCAAACTCAGTTATTAATGCACGGAAGCAATAATAATCAATATTAAATAGACGACAATTACAGAAATCTCGTCTATCTGACCCTTTTAATAAAGAAATCGGATAACGGTAAATATAACACTTAACAGTGTTAAACAACAAATCAGCAGAATCCAATCATCAACAAAGATAAATGAAAAGATCATCAATGAAGATAATTTGGAAAACATCAGAATCGCCTAAACGGCAATTAACAACAAAATCTAATTATTAATAAAATAGTTAGAAAACCTCAAAGTGGTTAAATCAAACCAAACTCTGTGTGGCTGCAGTACACGCACGCGTGCACTGCCTCGCCACTACAGTACGTGAAATCATCACAATAGTGAATACTAACAGTAATCAAAACTGCAGAGGTCAAAGCGAAACCCAAGTCAACAAAACAGCGTAAACAACAAAAATCTACATATCGATACGATAGATAAAAACATATAATCTAATTATCTATAAGATAATTAGATATCAACAAAATCATCAGCTTAAACCAAATCAGAATACACTCAAAATATTGAGTTGAACCAACGAAACAATTCAACAATTGAAATCATCAATTTAAAACTTCAATTCTGTTCAGCTGCAGTGCACGCACGCGTGTACTGCCTCGCCAATACCGTACGTCGAAACAGCAAAGGTCAAGTCATGGCTAGCATGACTCAACACAATTGCCACAAAATGAATTACTACATCATAGCAATGCAAACCAACAAGGGCAAGACTGCATACAAACGAAACTGCAGTCACCACAAGGATGCAATAGTTCAAGTTCCTAGATGTCAAGAGAAGATGGCAACAGTGGTACAACTACAGGAAGACAACAAACTGAAGGTGAGAGCACCAAAGATATGACACCACAACACACAACAGAAAAAGACGCAGAGCAACCTTACTAGAAGTACTGTCACCAGTGAAGCACAGTTGTCACATACGGGAATTTTCGACTTTCGAAAATTCGACATCGATACTCCCTTTATCGACTGCCGAGCCATCGAGTGCCGGAAACTCCAATAGTGAGGGTTTTAAGAAAGAAGAAAAAGGCAGAAGAAGAAGAAAAACAAAGAAGAGAATAGAGAAGAAGAACAGAACAACAACAGAACAATATCAGAAACAGAAACAATATCAGAATCTCACATTCGCAGCGGAACAATATATAATAGATAAACACTAGTCTTTTAAAACAAAGAACTATATCAGTTTATACATACATCAATCATCAGAGTCAATATACAACAATGGACAGTTATATAAACTTGTCCTCATACAGAATACACAGCGGAATAAAATAATATCAGATACAAATATGGATGATACGTTACGCCATCCAGCTTGCTTCCAAAGCTCCAGAATATCCTGATAACATAACTCTAGACTGCCCGTGTGGAAATTGATGGGCACCCAGAGTTTAGAAGGGAACAATAAACTCCGAGTCAGTCATGGTGACTGGTGTGAGATCGTAAAACAGTTTATCTTTAAAACAACAAAGAAATATTTCAAAATAGATTCGCAATGCTTTTTTGGAAAATGAGACTACCATAAGACCTCCCGCCACACACACAATGCAAACGCAGAATTGGAGAAGATTTCTTCTTATGATAGTCAAAGATGCTTACTACGCCAAAATCAAATCATTTTTGATATTATTATTAGTGCATAGTGTAGAAAACATTTCGAAAGTATAATATTAATCTTAGCCAACATACGACCAGTATTGTATGCCTACTATAGCTACTATGTTCAATAGCAGGTTACCGCCACATTCCATAGCAGGTAATACAACTAAAACCGTACAGGTCACGTATTGTTTCTTTGGATTTCCAACAAATGGTCAGGCTAAGGAACTTCCTATCCACGATGGGTACGTCCCTGGAATAGACGACCCGAGAACCTAACCGGATCTCTGCCAACACAAGGCCGGGTTACCTCTGCAAAAATAGGTAACTACTGACACGCGTATGTCATCCCCCGATCGTAACCGATCTTCCCGAGGATCCCCGATTTCCAACAACCACAAAGAAATAAATTTGCAGCAACCACATAGGTTAAGTATCTGGGCTCCATACCATGATACCACCTCTATCCAGAAGGAATGACATACACTAAGGGGCGCTACTCCCTAGAACCTTGCTGCATCCTTCCTGTTTTGACCATTTCCGGGGTGTGAGGCTCGATGAAGTCTCGTCCACAAAGCTATGCTTTCTACAAAGCCCTGCTTCGGGTCAAACAAAATGATCAACCTATGACCACAAAGATATAAGATCAAACAAATGATCATATCGCAAATGATCAAACACTGATCATTTCACAGCAACACTCAGTATGCCACGTTACCAAATTGGGAGTATATCGCTGATAAATTTCAACTACATAACCTCTGAGCTCGTACGTCTCAGAGAAGGGTGTTAAGCTAAGAGAATAAATTCTCCGCCACCAACAGATATGTATTTGAAAGAAATCAGCTTTATATCTCAAATTGTAACGTCAGACATACAATCCATACAAGTCTGTTCCGGGATCGAACAGAACCGAAGGCACTTCTCACGAAGCCCTTGCATATCCGGATAAATTTCTAATCACGTCCGGACTTCCCGTCACTAAGGGTGATAAAACCTCTAAATCGGAGATCAGCCGATGTTGTAACGACCCAGGATTTTGAACAAATTAAATTGAAAATATTTAATTAATTTTAAATATTTGAACGGTAATTTAATTTGAATTCCCGATATAACTTTGAATTTGGTGATTTAATTATAAAATTTGAATCTTCAATTTTAAGTTGAAGAAGAATATTTCGAAAGCTTTTAAAATTCGTATTGATAATACTGAAGATAATTGAAACTTCAGAATTGAGTTTGGAAACGATCTGATCAGTTTTGAAATTTATATCGTTTAACCGATATTTAAAAATAGTCGTCCGAGGCGCAGTCTCGGAATTTGATGAAACCAGTTCCATTAGGTCCGTAATATCGAATTATTACCGGATTTCAAGTTTCGTAACATTCGGAGTTATCGTGTGATCGTACGAGAGTAAAACGTCTAGAAAATGAATATCGTTTTAATGTAAATATCTTGTATCATTTCACCGGTCAAATTCCTTTCAACTCAGCCACCCTATTTCTGAGCAAGCAGACCTGCCCTCTGCTTAATCACGTTCCTTTGTCTCCCATTTCTTCAAACGCAAGGAACAAAGCGAAATCATTTCGTTTAGGAAAAAAAATAAAAAAAATGGCGACCACTTCTCCTCAGTTCATTTTCTCGTATATAATTCGAAATCAAAGGAAAAGCATATAAACGCAAACTTCCTTTCTCCTCACCATTTCAAAACAGAACCGAGGCACGACTCCCCTTCGATTTAATTTGTTCGACCTCGTTTCAAAAGGGAAAGGATCAAGTCGAGCTCGAATTGAACTCGTGCTCGAGTACATAGAAAGGCGCGATTATGAGGCATGGATCGCGAGCATCAGCGCTGGGGGGCGTGGAGGCGTTCGCGATGGCAGTAGGTTCGCGAATCGTGTAGGAGGCAGGGGGGCTCTCGAGTATTGGGTAGCGTTGTCGATCGATGGTGGATTTCGGGAAGGGGGGAAGGCGACGCCTAGGGCTTGGGGTATCGCGAGGCAGCAGGCAATTCGAGCTGTAGCGTGGTGATGCTCGCGATGTCAGAGGCGGCGGGTTCAACTAGAGTCGAGGCATGGGGATGCGATGGTTTCAGCGAAGATCATCGGCATCATCTTGGATCTGGCTGCGATGCTCGCGAGTTTGAGGGAGGAAGCTCGTTGTGAGCAGCGACAAAAAGGTATTTTTTTTTTCGAGTCACAGTGAAGTACAAAACAGATTTCCATTTGTTTACAGAGAAAAATAATAAAGTAGAAATTTTAAAAATGTTAGATTCAAAATCTATATGGGTTATTAACATTTAAAATGCAGCTATATTTACAGTAAGGGAAAATAATTTATAAGCAGAAATAATATGTATATATAGGTTATTTTATTTTAGTATGTGTGGTTTAAAAGGAGAAAACAATTGTTAAAGAAAATTTAGTTAAACGGATTTATTTATGAAAATCTGATGTGTTTGGTTACTGGAAATAAATTTTTAAAAGAAATTTAGTTTTGAAAATTTCTAGTTTAATAAATTTGTTAAAAAGAATTAGTTTGAAAGTAAATCATTGGATAATTAAATTACCAAACGAAAATTTAATCGATCGATTATTTTGAATATTGATTAATTTATACAATTGTTATACAAGGTTAAAATCGAGAAATCAAGTCAAAATGGAATGGATTGCAAAATAAATGCTAAGGTGAGATTTTTTTTTTCTCACTCAAAAATGAAAGTGGAATTTTCAGTTATTGTTTGATTGTCTGTTTGGATTGTTGATATTAGATATTTTAGGATATATCTATATATAGCAATATATACATATTGGCATATGTATATATTGGATTGATGATTTCCCGCCTCGTATAGCGGATGAGACCCTATTGCGCCGTTAGTAAGCGGATTTTTATAAAACCCATATACCGCGATAATTCCGTACTGGAGCAGAATTGGTATTGTGCTAACATCTTTGGATGCAGGGAAACAGGTTGGAGGGATCCAACTGGACCCCTCACATTGATTGAATTTATTTCTATTGTGATATGAATCTGTGAATGATTATAGTGATGCTATTAATCATATTGATATCTGGAAATTGTTTGAAAGCTAAAATTTAGCCGAATGGATGTTTTGACATCATTGGATTCCAAAGATAAACGAAATTGAATTTTTTAAATTCAAGTAGAAAATTTCTAAATGAATCAATTTTTGAAATTGAAGAAATTTTGAAGAAAGGAATTTTTTTAAAGTATAAAAAGTAAATTTTTATAATCGTATTAAATAAATTCCAGAATAAAGTGAAAATGCTAAATAAATGGATTTCATAAAACAGTGATTATAAATTGAAGAATTTAATTTAAATTTGGATTTTTAAATAGATTGAAAGAAACGATTGAAATTTATTTCCTTAAAAAGGAATTTATTAAAAGAAGATAAGCTGGAAATCCAACTAGAAATTTAATTGGTAAATTGAAATGATTTGGGAGATCAATGTAAAATGAGTTCAATTTAAAGAATCCATTTAAAAATAGGATATGGAATGATTTGAAGGAAAATAAGGAATTTATTCTAGTAGAGATAAATAAAATTAGAAATCAATCTGTAATTGATTTAATATTTGGAAAAGAACTTTTGAGAAATCAGTATGGAATCTTTTATTTAAAGTTGAAAATAAATTCAGAAATCAATATTGAAATTGAATTGATATTGAAGTTTTATAAATAGGATTGAAATTTATAAAAGTTGTTTATAAATCCGAAATCACTTATTTTGATAAGTAAAATGTAGAAGTTAATAAAAAGAAGATTTATAAGCTGAAGTTGTTATTAAAACATAAATAGAATTTATAAACGTTGTTTTATAAATTCAAAATCAATTGAATTTGATAAATTGAATATAGAAGATTATAAAAAAAGATATATTCACGATTTTGGACAGTGAATGTATTATTGAATAAAATGGATTCATTTTTTTTGAAGAAGTGATACTTTAGAACGAAGTTAAACATTTTAAAGATGTTTTAAAATGTATTATGAATCGAAAGCATAGATTTCAACACTTGTTGTTGAAATAGACGTTTTCGAGAAATTTAAGGAAATGGTGGACTATAACACTGTTGTTATAGTAAATGATTTCCGAAAGGAAATGTTTATATAGTATTGGGATTTATATATCTACCTTAATTCCGAATCCCTATACTATTGATTTTGAGTCGTCGAAACGATGTTTTACGTAACATTCGTTTTGACTCAAATAAAGGTGTTAAAAGAATGTTTTCCTTAAAAAATGAATTTATACTCAAATTTGATTTTAAGTATATCGAATATTTTCAAATGTTGAAAATAAATGGATTTGTGAATTACTGACTTATTTTTAAATAAGTATGGGAATGCTTTTCCAATATGAAATGAACTGTTTTGAGATTTTATCTTCAAAGATAAATTGAAGTGTGGAAATTGATTTGAAATTGTTTTCAAATGGTTAAGTGTGGAAATTTTATATCTAGTAAAAGATATTTTGGAAGATGAAATAATTTGGAAAATTATTTGGAATCTGATGATGTTGCGCATCTTTATTGATAGTTAAATAACCGACTATCAATAATTACCTTGAATTGGTATTTGTTGTGAATTGGATGAATTTGGATGCCACACTTATTTTTGAATAATCGCTCACTATTCGGGTTAGCCGGGAAAGGACCATGGGGTCGTATAACCCATTCCGAATATGTGATACGTCATTATGAATTGCATTCGAAGACCGGTGTTGAAGACCGGATATTTTTGAAAACGGAAGGATTACCGTCGAGTTACTCTACATCGGCTGATCTCCGATTTAGAGGTTTCATCACCCTTAGTGACGGGAGGTCCGGACGTGATTAGAAAATTTATCCGGATATGCAAGGGCTTCGTGAGAAGTGCCTTCGGTTCTGTTCGATCCCGGAACAGACTTGTATGGATTGTGTGTCTGACGTTACAATTTGAGATATAAAGCTAATTTCTTTCAAATACATTTCTGTTGGTGGCGGAGAATTTATTCTCTTAGCTTAACACCCTTCTCTGAGACGTACGAGCTCAGAGGTTATGTAGTTGAAATTTATCAGCGATATATCCCAATTTGGTAACGTGGCATACTGAGTGTTGCTGTGAAATGATCAGTGTTTGATCATTTACGATATGATCATTTGTTTGATCTTATATCTTCGTGATCATAGGTTGATCATTTTGTTTGACCCAAAGCAGGGCTTTGTAGAAAGCGTAGCTTTGTGGACGAGACTTCGTCGAGCCTCACACCCCGGAAATGGTCGAAACAGGAAGAATGCGGCAAGGTTCTAGGGAGTAGCGCCCCTTAGTGTATGTCATTCCTTCTGGATAGAGGTGGTATCATGGTATGGAGCCCAGATACTTAACCTATGTGGTTGCTGCATTATTATCTATGTGGTTTGTTGGAAATCGGGGATCCTCGGGAAGATCGGTGACGATCGGGGGATGGCATACGCGTGTCAGTAGTTACCTATTTTTGCAGAGGTAACCCGGCCTTGTGTTGGCAGAGATCTAACCGTAATGTTAGGTTATTTCTCGGGTCGTCTATTCCAGGGACGTACCCATCGTGGATAGGAAGTTCCTTAGCCTGACCATTTGTTGGAAATCCAAAGAAACAATACGAGCCTTGTACGGTTTTAGTTGTAAAACCTGCCATTTAATATGGTAGCTATAGCAAGCATACTATAATGGTACCTATGCTGGCTAAGATTTATATTCTACTTTCGAAATGTTTTCTACACTATGCACTAGTAATAATATCAAAAAGAATTTGATTTCTGCGTAGTAAGCATCTTTGACTATCATAAGAAGAAATCTCCTCCAAGTCTGTGTTTGCATTGTGTGTGTGGCGGGAGGTCTTATGGTAGTTTCATTTTCCAAAAGCATTGCGAATTTGTTTTATTTTCTTTGTGAAAAATAACTGTTTTACGATCTCACACCAGTCACCATGACTGACTCGGAGTTTATTGTTCCCTTCTAAACTCTGGGTGCCCACCAATTTCCACACGGGCAGCCTAGAGTTATGTTATCAGGATATTCTGGATATTCTGGAGCTTTGGAAGCAAGCTGGATGGCGAGACGTAGTATTTGTATCTGATAGTATTTATTCCGCTGTGTATTCTGTATGAGGACAAGTTTATATAACTATCCATTGTTGTATATTGACTCTGATGATTGATGTATATATAAAATGATATAGTTTTTTTGTTTTAAAAGACTAGTGTTTATTTATTATATATTGTTCCGCTGCGATGTGTAAGATTCTGATATTGTTTTCTGTTCTGATGTTGTTCTGTTGTTCTTCTTCTTTCTTCTTTTTCTTTTCCTTCTATCTTCTTCTTCTTCTACTTTTTCTCTTAAAACCATAACTTTCCGGGTTTCCGGCATTCGATGGCTCGGCAGTCGATAAAGTGTGTATCGATGTCGAATTTTCGAAAGTCGAAAATTTTTGGGATGTTACAGATGTAGAGTAACTCGACGATAATCCTTCCGTTTTCAAAAATATCCGGTCTTCAACACCGGTCTTCAAATGCAATTCATAACGACGTATCACATATTCGGAATGGGTTATACGACCCCATGGTCCTTTCCCGGCTAACCCGAATAGTGAGCGATTTTTCAAAATTAAGTGTGGCATTCAATTTCATCCAATTCACAACAAATACCTATCTAAGGTAATTATCGATAGTCGGTTATTTAACTATCAATAAAGATGCGCAACATCATCAGATTCCAAATAATTTTCCCAATTATTTTATCTTCAAAAATATCTTTACTAGATATAAAATTTCCACACTTCAAAAATAAATCGACGTTTATTTTTCTAAAACAATTCCCCTTTCTTTTATAAATTCCATAGTGAATTTATATTTTCAAAATATCTATCGATATACGATTTTCAAATTGATTTCAATATTCAATTTCAATTTATCTTTACAGAGATAAATTCTCAAAAACACTTCATTTCATTTTGGAAAAACATTTCCTTACTTATTTAATAATAAGTATTTCACAAATCTTTTTATTTTCAACATTTGAAAATATTCGATATACTTAAATCAATATTAAGTATATATTCATTCTTTAAGGAAATCTATTTCTATAACACATTTATCTGAGTCAAAACGAATGTTACGTAGAACATCGTTACGACGACTCAAAATCACTAGTATAGGGATTCGGAATTAGATAGATATATAAATCCCAATACTAGACAAAAACATTTCCTTTCGGAAATCATTTACTATAACAACAGTGTTATAGTCCATCATTTCCTTATTTCTCGAAAACGTCTATTTCAACAATGAATGTTGAAATCTATGATTTCGATATTCAATACATTTTAAAACATCGTTTAAAACAATTAACTTCATTTCCAATATCACTTTCCCAAAACAATATCCATTTTACTTAACAATATATTCACTGTCCAAAATCGTGAATATACTTCACTAACCACATTTCAATATTTTCTACCCATTTTTATTTCAATAATTATCCACTATCCAAAATCGCGGATATATCTCCTTATTTAAACTTCTATGTTTAACTTATCAATTTCAATTGGTTTTGGATTTATAAAACAATGTTTATAAATTTCACCTTTTATATTTTATAACAACTTCGATTTGTACATCTCCTTTATTAACAAATTCGATCAATATTTCATTTGTAGGCAAAAATCCAATTTATAAGTTAATTTCTTATAAATCTTCTATTCTACAATTTCATTCATTTTAACTTCACAATTTATACATCTATAAATTTCATATCTTCACAATTTAAAATTCTATAAAATTCATATCTTCACTTATAAAAACTCGTTTTAAAATTCCAAAAATTTTAATTGATAAATATATCAATTTTTCTGTACATCTTTTATAATACTTTAAAAATCTCAATTTAACCCATTTTACAATTAAATCAACTTTCATTTC
This sequence comes from Allium fistulosum, assembly GCA_030737815.1. Taxonomy (NCBI): domain Eukaryota; kingdom Viridiplantae; phylum Streptophyta; class Magnoliopsida; order Asparagales; family Amaryllidaceae; genus Allium; species Allium fistulosum. The sequence goes on from CM060901.1 coordinate 906,976,122, forward strand.
AAAAATCACACTTTGGTTATATTTCACCAAAAATCTTAACTCTTATAACTTTAAAATTCTAGACGTTTATTTTTCTGAAATAAACCAATTCAAAAATTCGATAAAACGTCTACTTTTCAAAAATCACTTTAAAATCTTTTTAAAGTAAAAGTCGTTATTTTTAAACTTCAAAACTGAATCCGATGATGCAACAGCACCAATTAGTCAATCACAACAACAACATCATATATCAACATATGATAACAGAATATACATCACAATATCTATAAATAAATAAATACTGTTGAGGAATCCAGTTGGATCCCTCCAACCTGTTTCCCTGCATCCATAGACGTTAGCACAATACCAATTCCACTTCGAGGTGGAATATCGCGGTATATGGGTTTTATAAAAATAATCCGCTTACTAACGGCGCAATAGGGTCTCATCCGCTATACGAGGCGGGAAATCAATCAATCCAATATATACATATGCCAATATGTATATATTGCTATATATATAGATATATCCTACTATATCTAATATCACATCCAATATAGCAATCAAATCAAGCAATAAATAACTGAAAATTCCACTTTCATTTTTGAGTGAGAAAAATCTCGCCTTAGCTTTTATTTGCAACCCATTTCCATTTTCACCATTTCTTCACAGTTTTGACCTTGTATAAACAATTTATACAATTCTATTAATATTCGAATTTAATCGAATCAACAATTTTCGTTTTGATAGTTTTAATCAGTTAATGGTTTTATTTCAAACCGGTTTCATTTAATAAAATTCGCTAAACTAGAAATTTACTTTAAAACTAAATTCCCCTTAAAAAAATTTCTAAGTAAAAATAAAAATAAGTTAAACACCCTAAATGAATTATTTATCAACCCAGTAAAGCAAATCCTATATATATTTTTTCTCTTTTTATCTTCGGTAACACATATAACTGCATTTAAATACAAATAAAATAACCTATGCAGATTTTTAAATTTATTTTTATAAAATTCTTCAATCCTTTTATTATATTTTTTCAACTACTATAATCATTTATCTGTTTTCATAAAAAATCATAGTATGTCAACTTTTCAAAAATACAAATATTTAAAACTCATTTTCAAATTTAAATCGAATTAACATTTTGTAATTACCTCATTAACGAATCGAGTAAACCCAGAACCTCAGATCGACTTCGAACCCAGATCCTCGTTCGCGTGCGCGAGCTTCCCAAGCAGTCGAACGTGACCCCTCTCCTGACATCACCGCCATGAACAGTACCTCGACTGCCCCAAAATCCAATCGCGAGCACTACTACACCGTTTGCCACCAATACGAGCACCTTCGACCTCGACGTTCATCGCCTTCCACTGCCACACGAGATCGACTTCCACTCCATCGTCTCGAGCCTCCAAGACAATCGATTGCGAGCTCCAAACCCTAGCTCGCCTACGCTAACGACTTCGACCACCTCGCGTGCGCGCCAGTCTCCCATCGCAGCCCAAATCAAATCGCGGCATCGCTCGCCGCCTGCCTTGCTCGAGCCCCGTGCTTGAGTCGCGACCTCAGATCGAATTACCCCAACGCGCGCGTACGCGATTCAATCACGATTTTTTTTTCTTTTAGTTGAGAAGGGGCGACCATTATTTATCGTGAGTTTGATTTTCGTTTGAACTGAAGAACAAGATGGAGAGGAATATTTTAAACCTGAACGAAGTAGTCTCTACACGATCTTCTCCCCGTGATTAACGGCATGATTTATGGAAGAGAACGTGTTTTGATTTTGACCATAAATTTAAATTTTAAAATTTAAATTTAAATCTCGATAAAACTTCAATGCGTTTTCTTGTCGTGTGCTCACATAACAACTCCGAAAAATACGAAAATTGAAATCTAACAATAATTCAACGTTACGGACCCAATGGAACTGGTTTCGTCGAATTCCGAGACTGTTTGAAAATTGACTATTTTTAAATATCGATTCGAACGATTTAATTTCAAAACTGAACGAAACACTTTGAAATACAATTCTGAAGTTTCTATTATCTTCATTATTATTATTACGAATTTTAAAAGCTTTTGAAATATTTTTCTTCAGCTTATGATTGAAGATTCGAAATTTTATTCACCTTACAATAGATTAAATTTTATAATTTAATCGTCAAATTCAAAGTTATATCGGGGATTCAAATTAAATTATCGTTCAAATATTTAAAATAAATTAAATATTTTCAATTTAATTCGTTCTAAATTCTGGGTCGTTACAGACTTCTCCCCTTAAAAGAATTTCGTCCCGAAATTACAAGTTAGGAAAAAAAAGTCCTTAACTCGTCTACTACTTTTCACAATCCAAATAGTTTTATCAAATTTTCAAAACAAATCTTCTACTAAAGATTCGTTATCATTTCTACTAACTTTCCAACTCCAATCATAAGTTTTAAACAACATCGTTTTCATAACGATTCAAATTTAAATTCAAATTCAAATTTTAAACTTCCAAATTTCTCAAAAATTTTCTAACACCCGAAATTCTCGAAAAATTTCGCCAGCGTCTCCTTTGCGCGGCTAATACGGTACGACTACAAAATGTCCCTACGGACTCTCAGATTTCAAAAAGAAAAAGAAAAAGCCAAGCGGCTAGAGAAATAAGTCATCAAATTTCATATTCAAATTTAAATACATACCTTTTCCGAGCAATTCAAATTATCTTCGAAATCAAAATTCCAATTCCTTTTATAACACCTGTATGTCCTACTAGCAATAATATCTAGTTACACATTCAAACCATTTTGCAAATTCTATTACAAATTTTCAATATACACGTCTTATATCCTCTTTAAATTCGCTATTGAAGTTACATATTCAATTTCGTTCAATTTTTCATTTCACATTCATTTGAACTTATAATTCACATTTTCAATTCTATTTGAATTCAATTCAGTCTCATTTACTTACAAATTCAAAATGAACTTTAACATTCAATTTCATTTTCTGGCACTTGCGATCGCAATTTATTCATTCATTCACTAATTCATTCGTTTTCAATTTGAATTTCATTCTAATCAAATTTCAAATATTCTATAAGTTATCAACTTATTAATATTTCGTAAGTATTTTAAATAGGATTCTAGAGTCGTTTCAACTTTTTCAAAACCATTTGAAAACAATTCAAATTATCCTTTTAATTTCCAAAACAAAATCCAAATTTTCCAAACACTTCCATTTAAAACAATTTGGCAGCAATTCCTCTTTTGGAAACCCGAAAATGAACATCGATGATGCCGCAGTCATTACCGAAGTTATTTTCCAGCAACCGAAAAGAGTTTAGAGCTTTTCATTCCTTCAAAATACTTTTCAAAACCTTTGAAATTCATTTTCAAATCAAAAAGGAATTAAACTTTCCAAATCTCCAAAATTTCCAGATTCTTTCAAAACATTTCCAAAAACTTCTCTGAAATTCCGTTTTAAATTACAATTCACATTTATAATTTACATTCTCAAATTTCATTTATATGTGAATTTATTTCTTAACTTTGGAGTTACGATTTCAATTTCTTATTCAATTTCATATAATAATTCAATGTTATTATTTTCCTAACAACCATGCAACCATATACTGTAATAATTTACAGAAAATCATTTCTTTTATATACAAAAATAATTTTGGGCAAAATTATTTCATTCACCCTATTTAAAATGATACTATGTCGTCTTGCCTCGTTTAAGTGTTTAGAAATCCCTATCGATAATATGGCGTCCCACATACCGACCAAAATTCACAAACATCTCAACGGATAAGCAAACACAATATAAAACATTTTTATATTCACTAACAAATACGCGCTCATATCTATTATTACACTCAACTCATTCTAGAGTACTGCTGACTCTATCTCTAATGAGTAACACCCAACAGAGCAGGGTTGTCGCTTAACCATATGCTCTGATACCACGCTGTCACGTACGGGAATTTTCGACTTTCGAAAATTTGACATCGATACTCCCTTTATCGACTACCGAGCCATCGAGTGCCGGAAACTCCAATAGTGAGGGTTTTAAGAAAGAAGAAAAAGGCAGAAGAAGAAGAAAAGAGGAAAAAGGAAGAAGAAGAAAAACAAAGAAGAGAATAGAGAAGAAGAACAGAACAACAACAGAACAATATCAGAAACAGAAACAATATCAGAATCTCACATTCGCAGCGGAACAATATATAATAGATAAACACTAGTCTTTTAAAACAAAGAACTATATCAGTTTATACATACATCAATCATCAGAGTCAATATACAACAATGGACAGTTATATAAACTTGTCCTCATACAGAATACACAGCGGAATAAAATAATATCAGATACAAATACGGATGATACGTTACGCCATCCAGCTTGCTTCCAAAGCTCCAGAATATCCTGATAACATAACTCTAGACTGCCCGTGTGGAAATTGATGGGCACCCAGAGTTTAGAAGGGAACAATAAACTCCGAGTCAGTCATGGTGACTGGTGTGAGATCGTAAAACAGTTTATCTTTAAAACAACAAAGAAATATTTCAAAATAGATTCGCAATGCTTTTTGGAAAATGAGACTACCATAAGACCTCCCGCCACACACACAATGCAAACGCAGAATTGGAGGAGATTTCTTCTTATGATAGTCAAAGATGCTTACTACGCCAAAATCAAATCATTTTTGATATTATTATTAGTGCATAGTGTAGAAAACATTTCGAAAGTATAATATTAATCTTAGCCAACATACGACCAGTATCGTATGCCTACTATAGCTACTATGTTCAATAGCAGGTTACCGCCACATTCCATAGCAGGTAATACAACTAAAACTGTACAGGTCACGTATTGTTTCTTTGGATTTCCAACAAATGGTCAGGCTAAGGAACTTCCTATCCACGATGGGTACGTCCCTGGAATAGACGACCCGAGAACCTAACCGGATCTCTGCCAACACAAGGCCGGGTTACCTCTGCAAAAATAGGTAACTACTGACACGCGTATGTCATCCCCCGATCGTAACCGATCTTCCCGAGGATCCCCGATTTCCAACAACCACAAAGAAATAAATTTGCAGCAACCACATAGGTTAAGTATCTGGGCTCCATACCATGATACCACCTCTATCCAGAAGGAATGACATACACTAAGGGGCGCTACTCCCTAGAACCTTGCTGCATCCTTCCTGTTTCGACCATTTCCGGGGTGTGAGGCTCGATGAAGTCTCGTCCACAAAGCTATGCTTTCTACAAAGCCCTGCTTCGGGTCAAACAAAATGATCAACCTATGACCACAAAGATATAAGATCAAACAAATGATCATATCGCAAATGATCAAACACTGATCATTTCACAGCAACACTCAGTATGCCACGTTACCAAATTGGGAGTATATCGCTGATAAATTTCAACTACATAACCTCTGAGCTCGTACGTCTCAGAGAAGGGTGTTAAGCTAAGAGAATAAATTCTCCGCCACCAACAGATATGTATTTGAAAGAAATCAGCTTTATATCTCAAATTGTAACGTCAGACATACAATCCATACAAGTCTGTTCCGGGATCGAACAGAACCGAAGGCACTTCTCACGAAGCCCTTGCATATCCGGATAAATTTCTAATCACGTCCGGACTTCCCGTCACTAAGGGTGATAAAACCTCTAAATCGGAGATCAGCCGATGTAGAGTAACTCGACGGTAATCCTTCCGTTTTCAAAAATATCCGGTCTTCAACACCGGTCTTCAAATGCAATTCATAACGACGTATCACATATTCAGAATGGGTTATACGACCCCATGGTCCTTTCCCGACTAACCCGAATAGTGAGCGATTTTTCAAAATTAAGTGTGGCATTCAATTTCATCCAATTCACAACAAATACCTATCTAAGGTAATTATTGATAGTCGGTTATTTATCTATCAATAAAGATGCGCAACATCATCAGATTCCAAATAATTTTCCCAATTATTTTATCTTCAAAAATATCTTTACTAGATATAAAATTTCCACACTTCAAAAATAAATCGACGTTTATTTTTCTAAAACAATTCCCCTTTCTTTTATAAATTCCATAGTGAATTTATATTTTCAAAATATCTATCGATATACGATTTTCAAATCGATTTCAATATTCAATTTCAATTTATCTTTACAGAGATAAATTCTCAAAAACACTTCATTTCATTTTGGAAAAACATTTCCTTACTTATTTAATAATAAGTACTTCACAAATCTTTTTATTTTCAACATTTGAAAATATTCGATATACTTAAATCAATATTAAGTATATATTCATTCTTTAAGGAAATCTATTTCTATAACACATTTATCTGAGTCAAAACGAATGTTACGTAGAACATCGTTACGACGACTCAAAATCATTAGTATAGGGATTCGGAATTAGATAGATATATAAATCCCAATACTAGACAAAAACATTTCCTTTCGGAAATCATTTACTATAACAACAGTGTTATAGTCCATCATTTCCTTATTTCTCGAAAACGTCTATTTCAACAATGAATGTTGAAATCTCTGCTTTCGATATTCAATACATTTTAAAACATCGTTTAAAACAATTAACTTCATTTCCAATATCACTTTCCCAAAACAATATCCATTTTACTTAACAATATATTCACTGTCCAAAATCGTGAATATACTTCACTAACCACATTTCAATATTTTCTACCCATTTTTATTTCAATAATTATCCACTATCCAAAATCGCGGATATATCTCCTTATTTAAACTTCTATGTTTAACTTATCAATTTCAATTGGTTTTGGATTTATAAAACAATGTTTATAAATTTCACCTTTTATATTTTATAACAACTTCGATTTGTACATCTCCTTTATTAACAAATTCGATCAATATTTCATTTGTAGGCAAAAATCCAATTTATAAGTTAATTTCTTATAAATCTTCTATTCTACAATTTCATTCATTTTAACTTCACAATTTATACATCTATAAATTTCATATCTTCACAATTTAAAATTCTATAAAATTCATATCTTCACTTATAAAAACTCGTTTTAAAATTCCAAAAATTTTAATTGATAAATATATCAATTTTTCTGTACATCTTTTATAATACTTTAAAAATCTCAATTTAACCCATTTTACAATTAAATCAACTTTCATTTCAAAAATCACACTTTGGTTATATTTCACCAAAAATCTTAACTCTTATAACTTTAAAATTCTAGACGTTTATTTTTCTGAAATAAACCAATTCAAAAATTCGATAAAACGTCTACTTTTCAAAAATCACTTTAAAATCTTTTTAAAGTAAAAGTCGTTATTTTTAAACTTCAAAACTGAATCCGATGATGCAACAGCACCAATTAGTCAATCACAACAACAACATCATATATCAACATATGATAACAGAATATACATCACAATATCTATAAATAAATAAATACTGTTGAGGAATCCAGTTGGATCCCTCCAACCTGTTTCCCTGCATCCACAGACGTTAGCACAATACCAATTCCACTTCGAGGTGGAATATCGCGATATATGGGTTTTATAAAAATAATCCGCTTACTAACGGCGCAATAGGGTCTCATCCGCTATACGAGGCGGGAAATCAATCAATCCAATATATACATATGCCAATATGTATATATTGCTATATATATATAGATATATCCTACTATATCTAATATCACATCCAATATAGCAATCAAATCAAGCAATAAATAACTGAAAATTCCACTTTCATTTTTGAGTGAGAAAAATCTCACCTTAGCTTTTATTTGCAACCCATTTCCATTTTCACCATTTCTTCACAGTTTTGACCTTGTATAAACAATTTATACAATTCTATTAATATTCGAATTTAATCGAATCAACAATTTTCGTTTTGATAGTTTTAATCAGTTAATGGTTTTATTTCAAACCGGTTTCATTTAATAAAATTCGCTAAACTAGAAATTTACTTTAAAACTAAATTCCCCTTAAAAAAATTTCTAAGTAAAAATAAAAATAAGTTAAACACCCTAAATGAATTATTTATCAACCCAGTAAAGCAAATCCTATATATTTTTTTTCTCTTTTTATCTTCGGTAACACATATAACTGCATTTAAATACAAATAAAATAACCTATGCATATTTTTAAATTTATTTTTATAAAATTCTTCAATCCTTTTATTATATTTTTTCAACTACTATAATCATTTATCTGTTTTCATAAAAAATCATAGCATGTCAACTTTTCAAAAATACAAATATTTAAAACTCATTTTCAAATTTAAATCGAATTAACATTTTGTAATTACCTCATTAACGAATCGAGTAAACCCAGAACCTCAGATCGACTTCGAACCCAGATCCTCGTTCGCGTGCGCGAGCTTCCCAAGCAGTCGAACGTGACTCCTCTCCTGACATCACCGCCATGAACAGTACCTCGACTGCCCCAAAATCCAATCGCGAGCACTACTACACCGTTTGCCACCAATACGAGCACCTTCGACCTCGACGTTCATCGCCTTCCACTGCCACACGAGATCGACTTCCACTCCATCGTCTCGAGCCTCCAAGACAATCGATTGCGAGCTCCAAACCCTAGCTCGCCTACGCTAACGACTTCGACCACCTCGCATGCGCGCCAGTCTCCCATCGCAGCCCAAATCGAATCGCGGCATCGCTCGCCGCCTGCCTTGCTCGAGCCCCGTGCTTGAGTCGCGACCTCAGATCGAATTACCCCAGCGCGCGCGTACGCGATTCAATCGCGATTTTTTTTTTCTTTTAGTTGAGAAGGGGCGACCATTATTTATCGTGAGTTTGATTTTCGTTTGAACTGAAGAACGAGATGGAGAGGAATATTTTAAACCTGAACGAAGTAGTCTCTACACGATCTTCTCCCCGTGATTAACGGCATGATTTATGGAAGAGAACGTGTTTTGATTTTGACCATAAATTTAAATTTTAAAATTTAAATTTAAATCTCGATAAAACTTCAATGCGTTTTCTTGTCGTGTGCTCATATAACAACTCCGAAAAATACGAAAATTGAAATCTGACAATAATTCAATGTTACGGACCCAATGGAACCGGTTTCGTCGAATTCCGAGACTGTTTGAAAATTGACTATTTTTAAATATCGATTCGAACGATTTAATTTCAAAACTGAACGAAACACTTTGAAATACAATTTTGAAGTTTCTATTATCTTCATTATTATCATTACGAATTTTAAAAGCTTTTGAAATATTTTTCTTCGGCTTATGATTGAAGATTCGAAATTTTATTCACCTTACAATAGATTAAATTTTATAATTTAATCATCAAATTCAAAGTTATATCGGGGATTCAAATTAAATTATCGTTCAAATATTTAAAATAAATTAAATATTTTCAATTTAATTCGTTCAAAATTCTGGGTCGTTACAACAGTGACCAAATGCAAATGAATACAAAGCATCAATGCAATGTATCAGATTCGTAAACAAGAGCAGAGCATGCATATGAAGCAACCAGGCCTGACTGGTAGGTTCAGACATGAACCATGATTCAATATCAAACCAATCTACACAGGAGATCAATGCACATAACCTAAATGAACCAATCCTATATTGAACAAGTGGAAATGGCCACAGCATCAATGAATAGAGAAAATATCAGAAAGTGGTACAAGTCTGAACCAGACAATTGCAACTGAGTTCAAGTGAATGGCACAACATGAACTCGATGCAGTGCAACTACATGTGGCCAGACCAGACTATAAGATGAACAATATGCAAGTGAAGATGACAAAGACCACCAGACTCAACCCAGTGCAATGGAACAGTTCCAACTAAATGAAACTGGAAAATGCAAACAATAATTAAAGTACCCAAAGTATGGGTCAGAATCTAGCAAGTCCAGATGTATACAAGCATCGTGTAGCAGTGCAAACTCGACTAACAGACTGAACCACAAAGAGGCACAAATATAGTCTCAACAAAGAACTACAGTTCTAAACAATGCCCAACCCAAATGACACGATGCCCATAATAAATGCAAAGACTGGTGCAACTCGATACAGCGACTACCAGAAGGAAGTCGAGACTAGCCAATGCTAACATGAAGTGCAATAAAATCAACATGTCAACAAGACCATATACAGAAAGAAAAAGACTCGACCATCAGATCAAATGCAGTGAACCAGACAACACAATACAGTGAGCTCGAGCACAAGACTCATGAACAACAAAATGCACAAATATAATTTACATATATGGTGATGAACAAATGAGACAACAAATGTATAGCCATGACATTATCAAAGAAACAACTCCAGACTTTAAATGGAAGTCCAACTGAGTAGACTTGAACCCAATAAACAAATGAACCAGATGAACACAGGACTTCAGCTACAAAATGTATATAGACAGTGCCAAATTCACAGATGACCGGTCAAAAATGTCAAGTGACCGAAGTCAAATACAAGTATTGAACAAGACATAAATGCCAGAACCACACAACAATAAGAAAATCAACAAGGTCGAAAGTCGAGCAACATCAACATCGTAAAATCAAGCAGCAAAAGATGCAAATTCGAACAAATCAGAAATCATCAACATCAACAAATCGAATGGCCGAGATAAAGATTTGTCAACTTCAAATAATCAATAACAAAATCATGAATTAAACGAACCAGAAATCAGCAAGATGATTTGAACTAGATGTGAGTGCAAATCCACTCACCTTTGGATGCAATCGAAGAAGCCGAAGTCTAGAAATCAAATTAGCTTCGTAAGACCAAATGCGAATAAATCCCTGAAGCATCCATTCGACAGAGAAAATGAAGTCGAATCATCCTTCGATCTAACTACAAACATCGGCATCTTCAATTTCTACGATGCCCTAATTCTCGAGCAAAGGAGAAGAGGAACGAACACGAAAACAAATGAATTTGTGCCGCCATTTTTTTCGTAGGATGATTAGGGTTTTTGTTTCACAAGAGAAAAATGGGGAACGGGTCGAATGAATGCCAGAAAGAGAAACGGTAGTGGGTATCATCTCTTCATCAAAACAAATGGGCCAATTAAAATAGAAAGGTATATTTATTTAAAGCCCGAATAACTTTTAACCATTTATCAAAAGGATTTTCAACCGATTAAAAACTCTATCGAGCAATTAACTAGCATTCTAATCGTTTAATGATGATATTAAATCGATGCAAAAACCCCGGGTTGTTACAGACTCCCCTCCTTATAAAAATTGCGTCCCCACAATTTTCATAAATAAAGTCGTCAATAACAATTATTTTTCTAACATAAACTGGTTGTGCTAGAAAAATAAAGTCGGGAATACAAACGCCAAAGAATCTTTTAATTTCAATAAAAGAAATTTACAAATTTTCAACAAAATCTAACTATCAAATAGATAATCAGAAAACAACAAAACTGAATAAATGCAATCATCAGCAATATTCAATTACCAATTAGATATTCAGAAATACTGAAATCTCAAAACAGCAATATCCAATTGTCAATACGATAGTTAGAAAACAGCAAAATCTAATTATCAACAAAAGATGATTAGAAAGCGCAAATCACAATTCGCAAAGCTGCAAATATCTAGTTACCCAACAATTAACTAGAAAACACAAACTTCATAATCAGCCGACTCTAACTATCAACAAAGATAAATAGAAAATAGCAATTCAATAAACTCAACATAATATAGACTCAATTAGAGACTAGAAATTCTCATATCAATAAAAATCAGCAATCAACCAATATCTAATTATCACAACGATAATCAGGAAACATCAAATCATCAATTATCTACTTAACAAAACGACACTCAGAAAACATTATATAATTATCACGAATCAACAAATATTTAATTATCGATACGATAATTAAATCTCATAACAGAAAATATTTAATTATCACAAATGATAATCAAATTCCAAATTAACAATTATTTAATTATCAAAAACGATAATCAAATTTCAAATCAACAAATATTCGATTATCAAAAACGATAATCAAATCTCAAATCAACAAATATTCGATTATCAAAAGCGATAATCAAATCTCAAATCAACAAATATTCGATTATCAAAAATGATAATCAAATCTCAAATCAACAAATATTCGATTATCAAAAACGATAATCAAATTTCAAATCAACAAATATTCGATTATAAAAAACGATAATCAAATCTCAAATCAACAAACATTCGATTATCAAAAGCGATAATAAAATTTCAAATCACAAATATTCGATTATCAAAAACGATAATCAAATTTCAAATCACAAATATCTAATTACCACAAACGGTAACCAGAAACAGCAAATATCCAATTATCAAAAACGATAATCAGAATCAACAAATATCTAATTATCACAAGCGATAATTAAATTTCAAATCAACAAATATTCGATTATCAAAAACGATAATCAAATTTCAAATCACAAATATTCGATTATCAAAACGATAATCAAATCTCAAATCAACAAATATCTAATTACCACAAACGGTAATCAGAAACAACAAATATCCAATTATCAAAAATGATAATCAGAATCAACAAATATCTAATTATCACAAGCGATAATTAGAAACAACAAATATCCGATTACCAAAAACGATAATCAGAATCAACAAATATCTAATTATCACAAGCGATAATTAAATTTCAAATCAACAAATATTCGATTATCAAAAACGATAACCAAATCTCAAATCAACAAATATTCGATTATCAAAAATGATAATCAAATCTCAAATATCTAATTATCACAAGCGATAATCAGAAACAACAAATATTTAATTACCGATACGATAATTAAACCTCATAACAACAAATATTTAATTACTGATACGATAATTAAATCTCATAACATCAGATATCTAATTACCTGCAGATAATTAGAAACAACAAATATCTAGAAATCAATTAAGAAGACTAGAAAATCAACATAAAAGCTTGGATCGATCCCATCAGATGGTGAGTTTTTAGTTCGCCGCACGTGCATCAACAAATGGCCGAAGCCTACCAAGTACTCAACATAATTTTGGCGCCCATCAGATTGACCCGAAGGTCTAGTACTGGTATTTGACCCGAAGGTCCATCAGAGTGGCCCGAAAGCCCGAAAAATGACCCAAAGGTCCAACATAGTGGCTCGAAAGCACACAAAATCATCAGAATCATCAAAACAGCAGAAGTTTCAATTAACGAGTCCGGAATTAACCGAAATAGCAAACGCACATGTCCCATACCACGTGTTTTACTAAATCATTTGATTCTCTTCATCGTTTCCTTGAAAGTGCAAAATTGTGTATTTTGTAAAAATACACTTTACATTCTCAAACGGACAAGTCCGGAATTAAGCGAATCAGTAAAAGAAAGGGGTCATAGTCCTCGATTTTGCTGAAACGTTTATATCGCTTCCTCATTCTTTTGAAAGCGCAAACTGTAAAATTCCTGAAAACAATTTTATTTATTTTATAAAAATAACAATTCACGTTCTCAACTGGACAAGTCCGGAGTTAAGCGAATCAGTAAAAGAAAGGGGTCATAGTCCTTGATTTTGCTGAATCGTTTAAGTCGCTTCCTCATTCTTTTGAAAGCGCAAACTAAAAAAAAATTGTAAAACAATTTTTCATTTTTAAAATGATTTCCAATCACGTGATTAAAGCAGCAATATTAGTAACAATTTCGATAAGGAAATTGTACTTCTCAAAATACCGTAAAAACGGGTCACAAATCAGCATTGCGGTATAACCGCTTGAAAATCCACTTTTAAATTTTGACGGTTACTGAAGCCAAAGCGACAGTAATTTTTAAACGTCAAAATCTCATCAAAATAATTTACACCAAAATGTAACACCAGTGAATTTTCATTCATTAAAATTTTCAACTAAACACCGTGCTTTAAAATATAGCTTTAGTGTAAAAATCCTGTTATAAAGGTAACGACAACAATATACGTTTCATAACCAAGCATTGGTTCAACGTAAAATTAATGCAGTAACGTGCAATTCATATTTGCACGCACACTACAAAACGAACAAAGAAATCATTCGAATGTATCTTCAATGAAGATAATTCAAAACAGCTAAATCTACTCAATAGATGATTAGCATAAAAGAAAACCAACAGAAATTTCAACAAAAATCACATAACTGCAATCGTTTCGAATCCTCAAATCGGATTCGAAATTTTCAAAGAAACAAAATAAACATAGCTATGTAAACAACAAATGAAACCTATTTCAATTTCATATTTTGATTTTTAAATCAAAAGGATTATCAGTTGTATTCAGCGAAGACAGTCTCACTGTTTCCGCTGCGCACTCTGATAACAAAACACAAATTAATCAAATCATAAAAACACAATTTCCCTTTTATTTTTAAATAAAGATATTTAAAAAAATTCATCATAATTTCAAAATTTTAGTTTTGACTCAAAGCACAAATAAAAACACCGACCAATAGTTGTAACATATGTTCCATCTAAGTTATGTTATATATTATGTCCATAAACCCCAAGCTCTGATACCAACTGTGACGCCCCACCTCTATGCTCACAATAACAAAGAGTATTAAAAGAAATACTGTCTGTTATTACGAAGAATAAGGCTGGATAGGACCGGCCATCCGTAGTTGGCCTTACACTAGTATTGGTTACCTCGATAGGAGTGGTATATATTTTTCATTTTACATCTCTTATTTATTTACTCCCATCGACATACCCAATTACCAGTATAAAACGAACTACGATGGTACATAATAGTTTAGGACAATATATATAATAATAACACAGATACAAAAGAATGCGGAACATAGATAACAAAAAGTCTCATATATATAATAACTGATGTCAGTTACAATACAGTTGACACAATACATATGATACAACTACAACTGTCAACTCTGGAAGTTATATATACAAGTACATTATCGACTAATATACATGAATACATATCAACCCTAAAGAGACACATTGACTACTACAACAAGACGAAGACCACTTCAAAAGATGTGAAAAGTCTTCATAGCTCAAACAGCAACTCAAAGCAGGAAATCTACAACCTGAAATAACTCGGGTCTGACCCGAGTATTAAATTCAAAAGAAAATAATACACGGGTCAGTCTAATTCAAACTCAGTTATTAATGCACGGAAGCAATAATAATCAATATTAAATAGACGACAGTTACAGAAATCTCGTCTATCTGACCCTTTTAATAAAGAAATCGGATAACGGTAAATATAACACTTAACAGTGTTAAACAACAAATCAGCAGAATCCAATCATCAACAAAGATAAATGAAAAGATCATCAATGAAGATAATTTGGAAAACATCAGAATCGCCTAAACGGCAATTAACAACAAAATCTAATTATTAATAAAATAGTTAGAAAACCTCAAAGTGGTTAAATCAAACCAAACTCCGTGTGGCTGCAGTACACGCACGCGTGCACTGCCTCGCCACTACAGTACGTGAAATCATCACAATAGTGAATACTAACAGTAATCAAAACTGCAGAGGTCAAAGCGAAACCCAAGTCAACAAAACAGCGTAAACAACAAAAATCTACATATCGATACGATAGATAAAAACATATAATCTAATTATCTATAAGATAATTAGATATCAACAAAATCATCAGCTTAAACCAAATCAGAATACACTCAAAATATTGAGTTGAACCAACGAAACAATTCAACAATTGAAATCATCAATTTAAAACTTCAATTCTGTTTGGCTGCAGTGCACGCACGCATGTACTGCCTCGCCAATACCGTACGTCGAAACAGCAAAGGTCAAGTCATGGCTAGCATGACTCAACACAATTTCCACAAAATGAATTAGTACATCATAGCAATGCAAACCAACAAGGGCAAGACTGCATAAAACGAAACTGCAGTCACCACAAGGATGCAACAGTTCAAGTTCCTAGATGTCAAGAGAAGATGGCAACAGTGGTACAACTACAGGAAGACAACAAACTGAAGGTGAGAGCACCAAAGATATGACACCACAACACGCAACACAAAAAGATGCAGAGCAACCTTACTAGAAGTACTATCACCAGTGAAGCACAGTGGACAAAGGCAAATGAATACAAAGCATCAATGCAATGTATCAGATTCGTAAACAAGAGCAGAGCATGCATATGAAGCAACCAGGCCTGACTGGTAGGTTCAGACATGAACCATGATTCAATATCAAACCAATCTACACAGGAGATCAATGCACATAACCTAAATGAACCAATCCTATATTGAACAAGTGGAAATGGCCACAGCATCAATGAACAGAGAAAATATCAGCAAGTGGTACAAGACTGAACCAGACAATTGCAACTGAGTTCAAGTGAATGGCACAACATGAACTCGATGCAGTGCAACTACATGTGGCCAGACCAGACTATAAGATGAACAATATGCAAGTGAAGATGACAAAGACCACCAGACTCAACCCAGTGCAATGGAACAGTTCCAACTAAATGAAACTGGAAAATGCAAACAATAATTAAAGTACCCAAAGTATGGGTCAGAATCTAGCAAGTCCAGATGTATACAAGCATCGTGTAGCAATGCAAACTCGACTAACAGACTGAACCACAAAGAGGCACAAATATAGTCTCAACAAAGAACTACAGTTCTAAACAATGCCTAACCCAAATGACACGATGCCTAGAATAAATGCAAAGACTGGTGCAACTCGATACAGCGACTACCAGAAGGAAGTCGAGACTAGCCAATGCTAACATGAAGTGCAATAAAATCAACATGTCAACAAGATCATATACATAAAGAAAAAGACTCGAGCATTAGATCAAATGCAGTGAACCAGACAACACAATACAGTGAGCTCGAGCACAAGACTCATGAACAACAAAATGCACAAATATAATTTACATATATGGTGATGAACAAATGAGACAACAAATGTATAGCCATGACATTATCAAAGAAACAACTCCAGACTTTAAATGGAAGTCCAACTGAGTAGACTTGAACCCAATAAACAAATAAACCAGATGAACACAGGACTTCAGCTACAAAATGTATATAGACAGTGCCAAATTCACAGATGACCGGTCAAAAATGTCAAGTGACCGAAGTCAAATAAAAGTATTGAACAAGACATAAATGCCAGAACCACACAACAGTAAGAAAATCAACAAGCTCGAAAGTCGAGCAACATCAACATCGTAAAATCAAGCAGCAAAAGACGCAAATTCGAACAAATCAGAAATCATCAACATCAACAAATCGAATGGCCGAGATAAAGATTTGTCAACTTCAAATAACAACAACAAAATCACGAATTAAACGAACCAGAAATCAGCAAGATGATTTGAACTAGATGTGAGTGCAAAACCACTCACCTTTGGATGCAATCGAAGAAGCCGAAGTCTAGAAATCAAATTAGCTTCGTAAGACCAAATGCGAATAAATCCCTGAAGCATCCATTCAACAGAGCAAATGAAGTCGAATCATCCTTCGATCTAACTACAAACATCGGCATCTTCGATTTCTACGATGCCCTAATTCTCGAGCAAAGGAGAAGAGGAACGAACACGAAAACAAACGAATTCGTGCCGCCATTTTTTTTCGTAGGATGATTAGGGTTTTTGTTTCACAAGAGAAAAATGGGGAACGGGTCGAATGAATGCCAGAAAGAGAAACGGTAGTGGGTATCATCTCTTCATCAAAACAAATGGGCCAATTAAAATAGAAAGGTATATTTATTTAAAGCCCGAATAACTTTTAACCATTTCTCAAAAGGATTTTCAACCGATTAAAAACTCAATCGAGCAATTAACTAGCATTCTAATCGTTTAATGACGATATTAAATCGATGCAAAAACCCCGGGTTGTTACACATTGTCTCAGGTCTTCTTAGGCCTTCTTGTAAGTGGTCAGATCTTTTTAGCACATTACCGAGAAACGCGGGTGCTTACATTCCTAGCTCATCTGATATTCTAGAGGAAAACGGTGCAATGATTCCTCCAGCGGAGGTGTTGGAAGCTAAGACTGATTTTTGGTTGGAGTAATTATTTGGTTTCTTTCTTGAATCTAACCCTCTTTATCATAAAGTGTGTGACCATTGCCATAACCATTGGCATTTAAAGGGTAGACTTCAAGTTCACTTTGATAACTGCAAGTTTTTTTCAAGTTCTATAGAAAAGAAGAAAGACTACGTGTGCTTGAGGCAGCTCACATTATTATAGCTAGGCAGCCATTCAATATTACCTCATAGAGTCCTATGGTGGACAAAGCGGAAAAGATTCTCTCTATTTCTCTTTGGGCTCATTTCACTCATATTTTGTCCATTCTGCAGCCCATGATTGGGTTAAATTGGTTAGCAAGTGTTGTTGGCAAGCTCAATTATTTCGATGCGAATACTGTAGTTCAGAATAGGTTGGTGTGTGCTAAGGCTTTAATTGAAGTATCTCCTGAGAAGCCTTTGCCATCTAAGATTCCTGTTCGCATTGCTAAGGGGCATGTTTCTGTTGTTAATGTCCGTTATAGTTAGAAGCCTGATATATGCACGTCTTGTCACTCTTTTGGTCACCTCATGGAAGCTTGTACTTTGCAGTCCGAGATTGCTCATATTCTTCTTTATGATAGGATTCCTTTCCTCATCCTCCTACAATGAAGTAGGTTCCAAAGCCTGGCCCAGTTACTATTATTTTCTCTTTCAAAATTCTTCCTTCGATCTCTGGTGATCATACTGATATTATTATTAATGATTCCTTGGTTGCTCCTGCTGCGGTTCTTCCTTCCTCTGGTATTTCTTGGGATCAGTCCGACCTAGCATGGTTTCATGGACCTTCTGAAATGCGGCTTGACCTGAAAGATGGAAGCTTTTATAAGTTTGTTGGTGGTGTTGAATAGGATAGAAGGCTATTTTATCATGTTGACGGGGAGGTATTACTCTCATAGAGCTTGGTTAGTTTGGCGATTTCATCGCTCACTACCTGTGGATGACTCTTGGGATCGGAAATTCATTTACGGCCCTGATTCAGACGACTTTCTTCCTTCTTTTGCGTTTCTTTTTTCTGGGTTCCTTCATTTTATTGGGCCTGAACCTTTGAGTGAGGGGAGTGACTCAACCTCCTCGGAGGAGGATTAGTTTTTGTTTAGTAGTTTGGTATTTTTGCGAAACTCCTAAGTTTCATTTCATTTAGTTGTTCCGGTGCATGTACTGAACACCTGTTTTTCTCATTCAATTATACATCTGGACGACCCACGTAAAATGTCAACTAGCTTTGCTAAAAGAAGTATATGAATATTTTTCCAAATATTTTCAAACTGGTTTTGATTAATAAAAGGATTAATTAAGAGGCTTAATGGTCGCTTATGTGCTTAATAATGCTTGGTTAAATCTCTAATTGGATTGCTTGCTTATTTGATAGTTAAATAACCGACTATTAAGTCTTGGCCAAGTTTAAGACTATCGACTGTTGGTTTAGAGAGACCAGGATCAGATAAAAATGGTTTGGTTGTCGTAAGGCAAACACCCGTCCATGTTTATATGCGACGTGGTGTTACGAGATACCTTTATTTTTGAAGGGTAAATATAAAAATCCATATGATTTGAGTTTCTTACACTGGTTTACCAGACTGATCCGGTGTTATTTTCTTATAATACTCGGGTCAAACCCGAGAACATTTCTAGATTTAGTTATGGATGCTTTGGAGCTTCAGGAGACGAGTTGGATGCCTCCAAGACTTATTCATGTATTTTTTTATTTCCGTTGTATTTCCTGTTCTGTATTTATTAGCATTTTGAGTACATGTTGTTGTAACTATCCAAGCTGATGTTAGGTTAGTTTACTCTATTGGTTTTATTTATATTAAAGTTTTCTTTATGTAAAGATCTATTGTATATTATATATTACTTGTCACGATGCAAGATTCTGTTTTGTCTTTTCTTTTCTTTTCTTTCACTCCAACAATTTATCTTTCCAACACTCGGATGCTCGGCACATGAATACCGTGGATGTATTAGTGTTGATTTTTGAGGGTCAAGAAGGGGGTCGTCACACATGCAAAAACCAAGTAGGAATTAACTAATACAATCCAGCAACAATAAAAGTATAAGAGATTACTATGTATTAATGTATTTAAGCATTCACATTCAATTTTTTAAAGTCTTAAATCCATCATTATCCACTTTTCATCCAACTTTGTTGCAAAGAGTGTTATTATATTCAATCAACTCAAAACTTGTTGAGTAATGCATAACTGATCATTTATATCTCATATTATTATTGCTATTGTCATTTTTAAGTAGAATAATTACTATATAATTAGCTCATCTACACAAATGTACAAAAACAAAGGATTAAGAAGGACATTTGCTATAAAAGGATCATGCTCATAAGAAAAACAAAGGAGACGCATAAACAACCTCTGTTTTTTCTCTTTTTTTATTGTAAAAAAGTATAAAACTACATACATTACGTTAAAATTGTTGGTATTTTCTAGTAATGTTGACTTCTCTCCACTTCTCCAAATCTACAACATTCAATTCAAACATTAACGCATATGAATCAACCGTGTAATCATATAAAATTTAATCTGACCTAGCTTCACTCTATAAAACTCCATAACACCGTTCACTTTTCCATGCACATCAATATCCTAGAGTGCAGAAATATCCTTTTGGACTACAACATCATCTGCCAATACCATAAAAAAAATTGAATTCTTAAAGATCTCCGGGATAAGGAAAAACGAATAACTAAAAGGTGATAAGAGCTGATTTCAGTATGGAATCCTATGTCCAACGATCTTTAATGTATGATATTGTTATGGTAATGTAAATTTACCACACCAATATAACTTAATATTAAGTATGATAATGGTAAATTTACCATTAACACAACAACCGTACATAATATAGCAACATTGTTTGTTTGTTAAAAGAGCATAGCTAACATTCTTTAAGTGTTAATCATTTTATATGCTCATTGTGATTGTTAATACTACATTGAAAAATATAATATTGAGTAGGAGCACAAAATTTTAATTGCAAACAAATGCGCTGAATTGTGTCTTTAGAGTTCAACAATAATTATAGACATCTTATCATAAATAGACATGGCCTTACTATATATATATATATATATATAAAAAAAAAACTTAACTTGGTATGTGAATAATAGTGTCATTAAAATTCTAATCCATATATTTCATGTGATGATCAAGCATGGGTACTTTGGCACTGTTATACTTCACACTATCTATGGGAAAAACATCTGGCAATAATGCACCCTAATTTTTTAGAGGATATATACCATAATAACTGAAAGTGTTGGCAATACTTTTGTTAGAGGGTGGAAATAATTTGGGCAGAAAAAGTTAGAAAAAAGCAGAATCTGAGTGGAATACAGAACATATGCAGATATGTAGGTAAATTTATCAAGTTCAAAATTAATAAATGCATCTGAATAGATAAAAGCAATCAGAGAATTTTATCGCATAATTTTCAGAAAAACTTTTCCATGTTCTATGGGTCAAATATACACTTTACATTCCTAACTACTCAATCATACAAAGTGGGACCTTTCGACTCTTCTTATGTTCATATAGCAATTGTCACATTTCTTTAGTTCCATTCCAATTTTCAGTTCTCTTTTGTTTTTTGAAACAAAATCTTCCTCAAGTTTGACTAAAAATCAAAGAAGTGTGAAGAGTTTCAAAACAAATGCTACCGATTTCAAGTTAGAGTTCAAATACTAAGCTATAAAATGTGTGCACCGGCGTGCTAAAGCTCGATCAAACACATAAATAATAGTCATGAGAAGTAAAACCAAATCTATGACATTGAATGACATTCAAGAAAAAAGAAATCAATTCCATTTAATATTGTAGAAAACATATTCATAACAACATTTAGTGGAGAAAATGAAAAAAAAATTAAAGGAAGATATAAAGTAAAAAAAAGAACCAATGCAGTTTCATATTTTTCATTAATTATATTACATACAACTGGGAGTCTAATTGCACATTCGTAAGGAGGCCAATTGCACAACAGTAGGAAGTTTAATTGATGTTTTAAACAGTAATTAAATCGGAGTATTTTTGAGATATCAAAAACATAAATAAAATTAGTAACCACAACATTTAGTGGAGAAGTGAAGAGTATACTGATAACAAATAAAGAGTATATGGAAAATAAATTAAGAGTATATACAAAAATACCCGTATAATCAATGAGTGCAAGGTAGTTTTATACTCAAATATGGCCATATTTAATATCTAAATATGGCCTCATTATATACAAACATTGTTGGTATTTTTCAGTAATGTTAACTTCTCTCCACTTCTCCGAAGCTACAACATTCAATTCAGACATCAATAAACATGATCAAATATGGTAATAACATATTTTTGTATATAATGGAGCTGTAGCATATTGTATATATAGATATATTTTTTACTCATATACAAAAATTATCTGTATAATCAATGACCATAAGGTATATACCATACTTATGTAGTTTTATACTCAGATAGAACGTAAAAAACAATATGTATAATCCAAATCAAATCAAACAGAAACTAAAATAATGAGGGACAATGTCAAAAGTTGTTTGGATTCATAACAAACTTCATTTCATGAGTCATAAATTAGATTGGAGAAATCAAGTCAAAGAGGAAAAAAAAACAGTGAGACCATGTAAAATCTGGTGGTGGTCCAAGCATGTAACATTTTAGTGAAAATATATAGTGTACAAAAGTATACCTTGTAGAGAAAACATAAGGCAAAAGGGTCCGCCTACTTCTTGAGCTGTCATATCGATGAGAAGTATACCCTGGATAGCACGTCGCTGGTGAGGTTGAGTTTGGGGATGAATGGAATCGGAGATGAATAAGGAGGGCGCTGAAGAACCGAGATTGAATTAGGTGATTTGCAGTTAAGGGAGATTATCATCATTTGCTTGTATTTGGAGATGAACGGAAGCGAGAATTTTATGGACGAATTTAAGAAGTAAGAGAATTAGGTTTTAGGAGGGAAGAAGGAGAATAAGAGGAATGAATGTGGTAGGAAGTAGGCGCATGAGTGTGGATCAGGAAACGGGAAAGAAATAAAAAAATAAAGGATATTTTGTGAATTCAGTAATTTCAAAAGGACACCGTGGAGGTTAGTGTAGTGAATTTTCTTTATTTGTAGTAGCGATTTTAGGATGTTCATTTTTCTCACTTTTTATGCTTCTTCAAATTTTTGCAGATTGGTTACGATAAACATAAAATATCCTAGCAGAAACCTTCGTATTTACTCAAATTTTTGTTTGTTGTTAAAAACGTTTCCTTGAAAGTGATTACGCAATTAGTTAAACCATTTGAGTAAGCCAAATTTAAATAAGTGTTGTTATAATTAATATTTATGATAGTTCAGAGTACAAAGTTGTCATAGACCTATATTAAAATTGAAAATATAAAAAGTTATTAAAAACATATTTATTATAACTTTTTGGAAAGGACAGTTGTAAAATACATTTATTACAACTGTCACTTTGTGAACTTTATAAAGAAAATGTTGCAATATGGTCATTTTCTTGTAGTGATCTGAAATATTAGAAATAGCAAATCAAATCACTTTTGGTTGAAACTATTATTTCACGCTTGCAAATTAGTTAGTTTAAACTTATGTTTTATGGTTGATGTGTTGTTATCATTTTGGTTTACATTTACTCTGTGTTGTAAGTTCATGGTTGATGTTTTATTTTGATAAACTATATGATATTCAACTCTTTTAACAAGTAAGGATTTGAGGTGTTAAAGTTAACCAAAAGTGAGATCCCTCTTGATGTATGAATAAAACATTAGATGAGATCCCTTGTCCCTTTATAGTTGTACCCCATATGCTCAATGCAAAAGTGAAATGCAAATGTATTTCATTATATAATGGGAACACAATATTTTAGGATAGAATAATTCATCTCTTTAGGAGTGTATCTACATAAGTTCATAATCATCTCTTATTAATTAGTTAAATTATTAATGATAATTAATTGTAATGAGTAGATATGATTCATTGGGATAAGTGCATAATCTTTTAGGATAGAGGAATTCATCTCCTAGAAATTTATTAAAGAAGGTACCATTTATTTATTTTGACATGCATTCACCTATATTTTTGTTTCTTCTTGCAACTATAAAGCATGCTTTAATTGCAAGCACTTTCTCATCTTTCTCTTAATTTTCCCTAAATCGTCCAATAATTCTACACAAAATAATGGGTAGCATCACATCTGAAGAATTTTATGCTACAACTGCGAAAAACCTCCTTTGCAATGATGCTCTTCAAAACGTCTTTTTCTTCTCTCATTCTTATGAATGTTTAATCTAATAATTAATTTCTTATAGTATTAACTATGTTTGTGTTGACATATTTTTTATTTCATATGATTTAGTACATACTGGAGACAAGTGTATACCCGAGAGAGCATGAGCAACTCAAGGCATTGAGAGAGGAAAGCATGAAGCATCGATGGTAACTTTTATCATTCTCCCCATATTTATCAATTTGTTTGTCCTCTGGTAGTCTGTTTTGTGCATTTTTATTCTACACTTCTTGTAAGTAACAATATTGACATGATACCTTCAAATCGTTTTGTTTACAAGGAGTTAATTAATTGAATTGGATTAGTGATCTTTGATACACAAATTGTTGACTATTGTATCGCTACAATATAATAATTGATTTAAACTTTGACCAATTTTTTTTCACACTTCATGATTCAACGGTCACTAGAGCACATTATATGTTGATGTTGTGAAAAATACATACAAAATCTGTGTTGGCACGTTTCCATTTTTCTACTTTCAATAAAAAAGTGTAGTCTTTCTAACTAAGATCATAAATTAAAAATCTTGACTAATGCAACTAAATTGCAGGAATATAATGTGTGTACCGGCAGAAGAAGGGCAGCTTCTCACTATGATCCTAAAGTTAATGAATGCAAAGAAAACAATCGAAATTGGAGTGTTCACAGGCTATTCTCTTCTCACTACTGCTCTAGCCTTACCTACTGATGGAAAGGTATCCATAATCACATATATAACATGTCCTATATATTATTTGTAAATTTGTAACTTGATTGAATATGATGATTTGTAGATAACTGCAATTGACGTAAGCAAATCAAGTTTCGAAATTGGTTTGCCATTCATCAAGAAAGCAGGAGTAGAACATAAGATTAATTTCATTGAATCTAGAGCACTTCCCGTTCTTGATAATTTGATTGAAGAGACAAAAGAGGATGATCTCTTTGACTTTGCATTTGTGGATGCGGACAAAACAAACTACCTTGAATACCATGAACGGTTATTGAAGCTGGTTAGAGTAGGAGGAGCAATAGCATATGACAATACACTTTGGCTTGGAACAGTCGCACATCCTGAAGACAATGGTTCTCTTCCTCCTGATGTACAAGCTAACAGAGATAGCATCATAAAGTTAAACAAATTCTTGGCAGCTGACCCCAGAGTTGAGATATCTCAAGTCTCTATTGGTGATGGATTGACTATTTGTCGACGTGTTTGTTGATGTGTATGAGTTTGGTTATTGGTGGTCATTTTATGGTTTAATGACTGCTAAATTGGTGTAAGTCAACTAAGTTCTTGGTAGAACCATGTCTTAGTTTGTCGTGATAAAATAAATTATATGTTATATCCATGTGCATTGACAAATTTTGAACCATATGCATTATATTTCAACTGACCAAATCTTTGATATACTTGGTTTTTTATAGACTTTATTTAATTTATTTGCACCTTGTACATAGACGCATGAATATTAATTATATGCTTTTTTCATTTGTTTTGAATAAAATATTCATTGATCATTATCATATGTTATAGGTATAAGTGTATGCTTTGGACAACTAATATGCCAGTATCACTACAACAAAAATACATTTTCGCAACTGCCAAAAACAGTTGTAATAAGTCTATTACAACTAACACCCGTCAGTCGTTATATCCGCAGTTGTAATAGATCCGAATTATTTTACAACTGGCGGAAACAGTTGTAGAAACTTATTTTACAACTGCGACATGTTAGTTGTAAATGACTAGTTACAACTGCTTTTAGCAATTGCAAAAGGTCTTTTACAGTTGTAGAAAACTTATTTACACTACGAAAAACCATTTACAACTGCAACATGCAAGTTGTAAATGACTAGTTACAACTGCTTTTAGCACTTGTAAAAGGCTTTTTACAACTACCAATTGCAGTTGTAGAAGGATGAAATACAACTAACAATGACAGTTGCAACATATACTTTTACAACTGCTACAAACAACTATAATCATCTTTTCACAGCTGCTATAAATTTCTTAATATCATAACTAAAACCAATATTTCATTAATATTATACACAATCATGCAAATTACTTGAAACAACACAAACCATTTGCATTCAAGAAAATCGAAAACAATTCGAGTTTACACCATTTATGAATTCATAAGTTCAATACAAAACACAACTAAATCCATAACATATTTCAGTAAGAGTACATATACCACAACTAAAATAACTGCCTCAACCTGCACATGAACCACAACTAAAATAACTGCCTCATCCACCATCTATCCTCGACCTGCACATGAACCACAACTAAAATAATTGCCTCACCCACCATAACAACAACCACCACCATCCAATTCACAATTACATACCAAACCATCCAATTCACCTACAGTTGAAGTCTGCTTCCATTACAACCACTATTTCCTCCCCTACAAACACAAACAACCTCTTCTACAAACCAAAACAAACTCCACAGCATTGCTATCACCCCCCTCCTCTGCAACTTCAGCCAACAAACCACTATTTTAGAGGAAAGGATAACCTCAATTGAATCAGCAGGATGAATACCATATAAGAAAATCAGAGTTAAATAAAAGAGAGAATAAGGAGGCAAGCAACCCACATACCTTAGAGCGGCTGTCATGTTGAGTTTGAGAGCCACATCATGATAAACAACGGTACACTACCTTTGATAAATAAAGAGAATATATTAACAAATTATAGTAAATGTAATAGACTCGTGCAACTATTGTCAAGTATGCCGACTTGTATAATAATGTACTAGAGTGTGATCCTACTTGAATGTGATTCCTTATACTAATTCCTCATGTTAAGACAATTTTCTCAATTCATTTGATATTCATGCAACTCTTATATACTTAAATTTGTAGTCTGAGAAAACATGTTAAGATTAAGCTATTAGTAGCTGACTGGAGGCAAGTAGGAAGCTATTAGCAATAACTATGATTTATAATTCCATTGTAGCAGTTTGCTTAGTTTATTGTATCAATTGTGTATTTGCACTAAGATAAAAAAAGTCTTATTTTCTTGGTTTAGAAAAAAAAAACCAATCTTAATAAACCAGGAGTTATACCAAAATTTAATTAACTTATATTATTACAGTTTACAGAAGTCTCCATGTCAGAGCAAAATTGAGCCACTACAACCACATTTCATATTGATAAACCAATATTTTCTGATAAATAAATTTTGCCAAATTATAAGCTAGCAAGGACTTTAGAGACATTTTTGGATAACCGATCATGTATTGAAATAAAATAATCTAGGGTGACCAGTAGATATATAACTAAATGCTAAAGTATTTCATAAAAAGTTACCTTTAGATCTGGCATCCCAAACTTAGAGTTTGTTATTGTTTCAAAAGGAAACATATACCTGTTCAAGACATAGTTACACTGTTAATATCAACTGCATGGAAATGCTTGCCACATAGATGAGCTAAAATCAATACATAAACTTACTGTACACCACTTACTATATGATTTACATTAATTGAAGAACTCAAGCTTTACTAGTTATGGGTAGGTTTACTTGTAGTTCAATATAATATATTCACAGACTACTTACTATATGATTTCGATTAACTGAAGTACATAAGGTTTGCTATGGATACCGGATACCAGTTATAATTGTATAAAAATTGTAAATGGTATTTTAAACGATACAAATGCTTCAAATGAGGGTTTTGTGCTATGTTTGTAAAGGTATGGAAGATGCAGGAAGTTATGACATGGGTCACAGTAATACCAAAACTACCATATCATTATTTTAATTTCTTTCTTTATAGCAAGGATTTTTTCGTAATTCAAATGCTTCAATAGGTAGGTAACAAATTCAAACAAATGACGTTACCTATTCAAACAAATGACTTATGATGGATTAACCCCGGAAGGACCAAAATATTTGTTTTTTGCAAAAGAAGAACAGTCTGTTCTTTCTGCGTTTGTGTTCCTTAAACGCAGCCCACGTATTAAACCTAAAATGGGTTACAGTTTTGCTAAAGCATCCTATATAGTCACCAGTCACTTACGATCTTCCTTTTTCCTTCTCTCGGATTTCCTAAACATAAACATAGGTGGAGACATGAACTAATTAATTTATAGAACAAAACTGAAATGTTGTTTGAAATTGAAAAACAGAGGACAAAATGACAATTCAGAAACCAAGATTATTTCGAGTTTTACACATAGTTATATCATGGATTATGCATCTATTAAGAAGCTAATAGAGCAAAGCTAACAATTTACAAATACCAAACCATATTCACTATGAGTAAGATAAACTATTTATAAATTTACTTTCATCATGCAAAACAAACAAGGGTGAAAAATGCCTCAAACTGTCAGTTAGAAGTATGATTTCAACATGTAACAAGCTTCTCTCCTGAATCCTTCAACCAAAACTAATTATCATAGGCCAAAATCTCTTTTAGCAGACAAAATGACATGTTTCAAAATCAAATATCAAAATATAAAGAAGGTAACGACTTGTGTGTCAGAGCATAATGCTTCAGCATAATTTTTCTCAGAAATGGAAAGTTGTATTGCATTGTTTTTCCCATCATCCGCACGGTTCTTCATTGTTAGTAGCTGAAACCGGGAAATGCAAGTACGAATTTTAGTGCTAGTTGTAAATGAAAGGTTGCAATATGGTTGTTTTGTTGTAGTGTAGAAATCATGAATGCAAATTTCTTAAGTCGGTTGTTTTTTTTCTTTTTTTCCAACAGTTCACCCACCGATGGACCGGTGTGGCTTCACCGTTCGATCAGTGGTGATAATATCTGGAGCAGATGCTCCAGATCAGCCTCTGCCAGCCACTGCTTGGATTTCCAACGTGGCTACCTCCTTTTGGATGCACGGTTGACAAGATATAAGTGCATGCAAGTCAACATTTAACTAAATACTTTGCATTACTCAATGGTTCTAGGAAATAAAATTAACAAGACTTATAACCTTAGGCTTTGCTTCTACCAGTAAGAATATCAAACTCAGCAACCATCCAAAATTCACCAAAACTATTGTGAAGATGTTCTAATTATTTTTGTAGTTAATGAAAGAAAGATAATAAAGTTCATTCTCACTGAAACTGTTATAATGGGGCAAACGCCAGTCGACTCAACATCACAGCAACAAAATAACAAACAGTGGCTAAATTGGCAGCACATTATTAATTTTAAAAAGATACTAAAGGCATGTGGGCCTAAATCGGGGGTAAAAAATAGAACCTATGAAAATAAAATATTATCATAAACTGCAAATGAGGAAAGATATGGCACAGATACAGTCTGTATTTGCCCACTGTTGGAGTTTCAAAAGCCATTTGGCTATTTTATTAGTATCATAGTTCACGTTTGATAAGTTTATCTAATGTATTTTTTCCCCCTTCCAGGCATAACATCGTTTGATACAGATAATTCTTTGCTAACTATAATTATCATGTGAAATTGTACTCCTACCGTTCTACGAAGCTTAATGAAGCGATTAATGCATAGAATTGGTACATATATCATGTTCTCAAATCTGGAATATTTGACACTCTACTCTTATCCTTAACTGACTTCCCAAATAGCTATCTTCTTTCTTTCTTTTTTCTATTTGACACTGTACTCTTAAATTTATATTTTACTGAAAGCAAAACATTTTACTTCAAATAATTACAGTTCGTCACCCGACTAAAACGCCATTCAGTAAAAAAATAAAATTTGTGTATTGTACAAGAGTTCAAATTTTATCTTTGTAATATCATCATTGAAGACGCTGCAGTAAAACTCTTTTGCACTTTCAGTACACCTCACCATGATGATTTTAGCTGCAACAGAGAAAGCTAGGACCAGTACTATAAATATAGTAGTGATGCTGGTGAATGCACTAATGCCAGCAAAGCAACACAATGAAAATATCTTAGCACCAATTTCTTGGGTTTCTTTATTTGGACCTAAAATTTCGTCAACCGGATAGGTCTTTCATTGTGCGTATCATCTCGTATTAAAACCAAAGAGAAGCTGTTACGATCTTTGATTTTCTTATAAAACAGAGAAGCTAAACCTAATACAGAAATAGGTAGCACATTCGTTAAGATGTTTCTGAAATAACAAAAAAGGTTGAAGATGTTTCTTTCAATGAAAAGTACAATCCGTTTCGCCAACTAACTACACCGTTGAATTTCTTTCCAAACAACATAAACTATATATGTTTAAAGTGTCTGCATATCAATCTAATACTTCCAACTAATATACCTATCCAAAAATCACAAGAGACTCGCAATAAAAGATCGTAAACACAACCAAAATGCCATTTGGTAAACAGTTGAAAATGGCTCTGTTAAATTGGTTTCATTTTGCAGCTATGGGAACACAGATGATGAGGCAAACTTATTTTCACACTTGATAGCACAGAAAAACTTTTGAAATATGTGCACGATTTAACCGTAGTCGTTTGGATTGGAAATTGGTTTGAAAGTAAGTAGGGCCACAATAACGAAATAATCACATAAAATGGAGGAGATGATCATAAAGTAAGTAAAAGCCTGAACCTTTTGAACTTCCGGAGCTCTTTCGCAACACGACAAAGAAACCATTTGGAAAGCCGCTTCTCTTCGTTATCCCATTCATCCAAAATCGCACCTGAACCAACATTAGGTTTTTGCATCGTCGATATTTTCCTGTACAAAGAGCTCCATTTTAGTGCCGGTTTCTTGTCGTAGTCTACGGTTCTGTAGCTGTGGATATGAGAAATTGGGCATTCAATTGGTTTGACATTGAGAAAAACCGAGGGGTTCAAGCTAGAAGACGAGAAATTTGGCAACTGGAACAGAGATGAAGCTAGGATGGAAACGAGAGCGCGAGCGGCAACGGCGGCGAGTGCAACGGAGGCCAGCAAGGGCGGTTTAGTTTCTTGGATGGAAACGAAGGAAGGAGGGTAGCGGGATAAGGTTAGGGTTTAGGTTTAGGAATAGAAATAGAAAAATTTGCGGCCAGCTAAAATAAAATGAGCGGTGAATGAAAAGGAGGGAGGGAAATCAAAATTATTTAGGGTAGAAAAATAAAGTAGGGAGACAACTGACGAAAACAGTTGTTATAAATAATATCTACAACTGACACAAATTAAGCAGTTGTAACCGATCGCATATCACAACTGCTGCATAAATAAAGTTGTTAAAAGCGCCTTTGTTACAACTGCTAACATAAACAGTTGTTACAGAATACCTATTACAACTGGCTGTTTGTGTTGGTTGTAAAGGAAAAGTTGTAATATGGTTGTTTTGTTGTAGTGTATACTAGCGAACCCATGCAACACACTGATATGATAAAAATAATGTTTATCAAAATAATTAATTCGCTAATATGACAGTTTGCAATAGTGATTCCAATGAAAAAAAGAAATCATGTTAAATAATTAAATATAAAACGGGTTTGTAATGTTGAAATTTAGCATTAAATGAACCTTGAATATTAATATGTTCAGATGCGACTAAAGCATAGAAAATGAGTTGTTGGCTAAGAATATAGAGGAAGGATTGCCATTCCATAGTTAATGATGGAAGAAAAAGAAAAGTCTCAAGTTCTTACCAAAGAGAGTGATGACCTACCGATACTTATTTTAGAAAGATTAATGATTTCACTTAGGATATTTATATTCCATTTATCTTGCAATATTTTAGGAAAATATAGAGATGAAAAAAGTGAGAAATAGGAAGATACGTAAAGATTAAGAATAAGAGTCAAGTGGAAATAAAAAAGACTAAAATAATTTCCTATAGGTATATAAAAGAATTCATAATCCTTGAGTAACCTTCATATTAACCTAGGAGAAACGAGAAACTTGTAGTTTTATGGAACACTGAGAAGTTTAGACTTTTTAAATGGTAAGAAAAATAATCAAGTTATGTTGAGTCTAAATTCATATAATATATAGCATTATGCTAGTTCATTGAACTTCATATTTTATATTAGACAGCTTTAAATGAATACTAATTAAAGTTCCTAGAATAAATTGAGTGGTATGTTTTTTCTATTATGAGCTCATTCACTATTGTTGTGGGAATATGACTAAGTAATTTTTCACTTATTTGAAAAATACTTGAACAACAATATATGTTGAAAGTTCATTTACATTCAACTTTTCTAAGTAAATATGAAATCTATCAAGAAGTTAAATAAATACATAAAGTATGATTTCATTAACATGTTCTATGCATATATCTAATAAATGGAAAACACTTTTCGATTTTCACACTTCGTTGTGAGATCTATTTATTACAGAATGGTACTACTAAATTCTGTCTGTTCAATAATTATCCTTAACTGCTCTCTAACCCTCTGAAATTATCTGAATATGAAAATTTCACTCAAAGTCAATAAGCTTAATGGTACGTAGTTGATCACATTAGTACTAAAAGGTATGAAAGGGTAAACTTTCCTTTTTATATTAGTATCATACTAATGAAATTATCAAAGAAGATATTTAAACAAATTCTCTTAATTTTCTATTTTCTTTGAACTTCACCATCACGTACTCCATATACTTTATTGTATTTGTCGATTTCTCCCTCTATATTGCATTTACATTTAATACAAAAGTCATGACTACTTCACTGAAAATTAGTTCAAAAATGTAAATAAATGATAACATGTTGTATGCATTTATTAAGTATTAAAACTCAACTATATGAATCATTCATCGCTTCAGACTTATCAATTGTCATTTTTTTTAAGTTTTTTAGGTTTAATAAATAAATCCAGAAGTTTGCATCAAACATCATTAAATTAATTCATGATGAACTAATAAATAGTTTGAAGTTTTTAAACCTTCAGAATGGACCCACCCAAATTTTAGTTTTTGATGATGAGTGAAATGAAGGTAGAAATGCATTGAACATCGAAGAATTAAATTAAGGATTTTAATGATAATGATTTTTCTTTATACTAATGAGATAAATACTATAAGACTTAAGGATAGGATTCGTTGTCAAAAAATATTTCTCAAGTTGCAACTCATGCATTCTAATATGTTCAAAAATTCTTATTTGAATGGAGTAAGTGACATTTTATGGTTTATAGAACATAAAAAGTGTTTTAATTGGAAAATTTGATATTTATAACATTTTTTCTTTAATGATTATTCTTTATAAATTTATGTCTACGACAATTTAACCTATAACTAACTTTACTACTAATTTTATAAGAACTGAGAAAGCAACACTAATTAGAAAGCATATGTCCCAAACTTAAGCCAACAAGTAGCACACTTGATGCCGTGAAGCTTTTATAAAATTCTAAGTGTCAAATTAATATTTAAAATGGTAATATGATCAAAGCCATTACTATGTGTTGCCCACTGAACTAATGAAGCACATATTTAGTGATACTTATTATATATTGCTTTAGTTAGTTTAGTATCGAAAAAATTATTTTATTTGTGTTTGAGTTGTCAAAAAGATATATATATATATATAATAAATTATAGCAATGCTATAAAGTAGAATTTCTGACAACATGCTCTCATGTAGATTGACGTCTATACATGATTGACTAATATATGAAAGTCTATAGTATGGTGGATCGATTATACAAATGACAAGTATATGACTAATTTAAACTATAGTGTAACAATAGTAAAGTATGTAAATAAGAATAATCACACCAGGGATTTTATACTGGTTCGGACCTCCCGTCCTACGTCCAGTCCCGAAGCTCCTCTTCGGAATTTCCTTTCACCAAATAACCCTCACTTCACCCGGAGGAACAGGTTTACAATAGCAGAGTTTATTTTTCAAGAATGTGTTCTCTATTACACGAATTTTGACTATATAGTACAATTGAACTTCCTATATCTCTTGAATGATTGAATACAATATTGTTCGAGAGAGTATGGAAGTGTATGATCTCAGATTTTTAGATTTGATAGCAAGTAGATGATTAGAACAAGAGATGATCAAGATAGAGAGTCGAGTGAAATAGTTAAGTGCTTTGATCCTTCTTGATTCTCGTTTATATAGTTGTAGAAGGTTGC
Organism: Allium fistulosum; assembly: GCA_030737815.1. Taxonomy (NCBI): domain Eukaryota; kingdom Viridiplantae; phylum Streptophyta; class Magnoliopsida; order Asparagales; family Amaryllidaceae; genus Allium; species Allium fistulosum. Next base: position 907,010,451 of record CM060901.1, read on the forward strand.
TTCTAGTAGTTACACCTCTTCCCTTTTAGTCTAGAGTCGTCACTGTTCACTGTTGAAGAGTTGTGGAGGAGAGATGGAGTTGTGTCTCTTCGGAGATGACAGTTGTAATTTGAATTATCTGCCCCGAGCCCAGTTTCATACATCTGAATGGTGTTTTCAGACGTCTGAAAACCTATTATTATTATTTTTCATCTTCTACGTTCAGACGTCTGAAGTTCTGCATTCAGACGTCTGAACCTGTTAAGTGATGTTCTCCTGGGTTTATTCTTGAGTGTATCTCTCTTCGATCCTCGTGCAACTTTGTAGATGAATCTCTTCAGTGCTTTAGTCATCGTCTTGTCACAGTAGTGGTTTGTCTTGCTTTGAATTCGTATCTGTATAGTTGTATGATATATATATATATATATATATATATATATATATGATTTCCATTGTATAGTCGTCATCGTCGAAATTGTAAACTAAGGGTTCTAACATTCTCCCCCTTTTTGATGATGACAACTATATAATGTACTTAGATAACAATTACAGAATGGTTCTCCCCCTAAATATGATCTCCCCCTATAGATGTGCATATTTATTTTTCTCCCCCTTTGTCATTATCAAAAATAATCGAAGAATTATAAAAATAATGCAGAACCAAGTATGATGTACATACATAATTATATCACTAACAAAAAGGTTATGATTACATCATTAAGCACATCAAAAAACAGGAATATTGATAGTGTCTTACCAGAACTTTGATAAGGGAGTTAATTACTATTTACCTTATAAAGTCAAGGTAGTTCATCACGAGAGGAGTCTAATTTCCCTTTCCCCTTATCGCCGGTTTTTGATGATGTGTGAGGAGATTGAGAAGGTGTAGACCATTCAGAAGAAGGTTGACGGACTAGTTGAAATGCATGATTAAGTTTGGAAACCACTGAAACGAGAGAGTCTTCAACTTTGGAAAGCCTTGTGGACAACGTGAGATCAAGCTTCGCTATTTGTTTACCAAGGATAATTTGATTTCTTGATAGGAGCACTTGGTTTTGTAAGGTTAGTTAGCAATATTCTCATTAGCATGAGGCTGAGTTCATGCTTCCAATATCTCCATATTGGAGTGATATTCAAACGAGGAAGGAGGAGGTGGAGATGGTTGCCTTGGTAGTTCAACATCACCTTCTTGTTGTTGTTGTTGAGGAGGAGGAGGTTGATCTTGTGCAATTTTCCATTCTAGAAAAGTTATATAAGATGGTGGTTCCTCCGGAAAATGCATAAGATTGAAAAATTTTGTTCCACTATATTTGATAGGTAACTCCTCAAAAGCAGAAATGTACGATGGGATGTTTAGTGCTTTGAGAATTCGCATAATATAAGCCGGGTAAATGATTGTATGGCGAGATCTATTCCAAAAACCTTTTAGTTCATCGAAAATGAACTGAGCCCAATTGATCTTAATTCGACCAAATAGTGCATATAGTGCTTTGTGTTCAAGATCGGTAATTTGTTCATGGCTACCTAATCGAGGGATAATGGCATTTATAAGCATTCGGGTAAGGAGCCTAGCACGTGGCCTAAGGAATTTGGATGAAAATTGAGGCATTCGATTTTCCCATAATTGATGAGTGATGGTATCACGAGGTTTGAATCGCATGTCCTCCATTTCAGATAAATTTTGACCCGTATAAGAGCATTCTAAGAATCGTCCAATTATAGCGGGGGTTATCATGATTGTTGTCCCATAGACACTCGTCCATAACCAATCTTCACCATTCTCAGTAGTCCATACTATGGACTATCCTGATTAGCGTAAAAAAGATATATAGCTAGTTGATCGATAGAAACATCGTTGGCATTAAAAGAGATAAGGGTTTTCAATTCACCTTGCTCACATATGTCGTCCATATCATGTGAAGGAAACTTGATTAGGCTATAGAAAGGTCCTAGATGCATCTTCTTAATCTTCAAGTCGTTAAACCATCATATATTTATTGGATTTTGAAATAACCAATTGTTGATTTGAGTATCAGTCACCATAATTGGTTGAGAGGAAGGTCCTTCTCCATGCTTCCTTTTCTTAATTCCCATCTTTTTAGTTCGTGGTGGCATTGATTTGAAGAGAAATTCGATTTTAGAGATTTTGAGAGAGATAATTTTTAATTTGGAAATGAATTTAAGTGGTGAAATAGTGGTTGATCGATCAGGTATAGGGTTTGAAAAACTGTCATTTCCCGTTCCAGACGTCTGAAAAAGTAGATCAGACGTCTGGAGATGTCTAAATTAGAAAAAGAAAGTAAAGTCAGACGTCTGGAATCAAAACTTAGACGTCTGGAAAGTTTTAATGTGAGACAAAGAGTGATTTTAGACGTCTGGACTTGAGTTCAGACGTCTGGGAACATATAATTTGTTCCAGATTCTTAGTTCAGACGTTTGGAATCTATTTCAGACGTCTAAAAACTCCATATTAGCTTTTTCTTGAGAGTTTTGTGAAAAAAACTTTATTTATTGAATAGAATACAATATAATACAAACAAATATGTATGTATATAATCATCTCCAAATGTCATAGTTTATTTTTCTTGGTTCCATTCCTGACGATCCCATGATTTCGATTCGCAGGTGGGATCACCATAGTTGATTGGGGACCAGGAAGGAGGTTTGGGTGACGAAGTTAACGGTTCGTCTTTAGGAGTTTCAACAAAGCGTGGAGATTTTTTATGCAAACACTTCTTTGTTGGAGAATGACCAAATATAGCATATAAAGCCTTTTCCAGGAAGTTCAAATGTTTGATTGTTCCTTCCTGTTTATAGAACATTTCCTTTTGAGCATCCATCATTGCGAATTGATATTGTGATATTTCATCAAGTTTTTCATGGATTGTAGGTGGTTTTTCTCGTTTGGCTTTCTTCAGTAGAGGTGATAATCCCCATCGTCTTTTTGGTAAGTCAGGAGAAGGTAGGAAACAAGGAGGTGAAGGAGTACAAAGAGAAGGAGTGGATACGTTTGAGGATGGCGATCCAGATTTATACGAAGTTATTTCCTGAGATGACATTTTGATTATGATATTTGTTATGTTTAAAAAAAACTTCAGAAAGTTAGTTTTTATAGCAATCCAAATATAAAAATAGGTTGTAACATCCTGAAATTTTCAACCATTCGCATCCATGCATGTCGGATTTAAATTGCTCAAAATATCAGATTGTTAATTTAAATTTGGCAAAACTCAACATATACAGTAAATAAATAATCACAGAATCACAGACACAGAGTAATATAAAAATAAGCAGTGGAAACAAAAGAATAGTAGTTCATGAAGCTATCGTGTATATATATAATAGAGTTAAACAAGATACAACTGAAGTCTTGAATACAGAGATGTCTCAATACAATAGTCAATTACAAGATCAGAATACATAACTAGAATCAACTGAATAACTAAAAGCTAGATAGATAGCTGGATCTCCAAGCGAAGCTCCAACTCCAAAGGTGAGTCTCGAACACTGAACCATTCAGTCTGACCCGAGCGTAAAGCAAAACACAAAACACTCGAGTCAGGATTAACATTCTTATATCAATAAATCCAACTCAAGTGAAATATCAACTGAAATACAAGTAACTCAAAGGATGTTTGGGATAACCATCCTTTAAGGATCCGTTAAACTATCTACTATGTAGTAATATACGCTATTATAATAATGTCTAAAGTAAAGTAAACTATTTAAAAATAGCGTTAAGGCGTTACTCATATCCCCCTTAACACATTTTATAGTGCCAATAGTCTATACAGTACCGTAATACCCCGTAAACTGGAGCTACCAGAGGATACTCCATAGGTACGACACAAATCAAACTCGTAGTAAAGCACGCTAGGGTAGGTGACACGGCACAACTAAGCAATGCCCGGGTAGATATACCAATTACACTTCCGGGCCGGTGGTAACGCAGAGCCGCAGCAATCGCCCACCTTGAGCCACACTCCCGAATCAAGGGTGCGCACCAAATCAATCAAAAAGTAATAAAATGGCATACGATGGAGTGTGTCCGATCAGAGGAGCTACCTCATTAGCCCGTCAATTGCTCCTGTTTCAACTACCTTATGCCAACTCACGGGAGTCGGGTCCACGAATATACCTCATATAGGATCGTCGCCACCATCCTACTTCATTCTGGAATCTCCACCGTGTACACAGTTGTTAAAGTGGTTTTCGGTATCGACAGAGAGTATGCCCATATCCGATCCCGGTCTCTTTAACTACCAAACGTTATTAAAACACCGCGGTCATTTCAAAATAGTTTATACTTCAAAACCAAAATATCATTTCCATTTTAAAACCATATCAAAACGATATCATTTTCACTTCAAATATATCCATTTCCAAAATCATATCACTTTCCAAAGTTATAACGCTTCCGAAATCACAAGTCTTTTAAAATCAAAACACTTTGGAAATCAAAACCTTGAAATTCATAACACTTTGAAATCATAGCTTTGAAATCATAACATTTTGGAATCCATAACACTTTCCTCTTAAACAGTTTAGATATTAAAATTTGTATATAAAAAAATAGTTTATAAAATAAAAATAGTTTATATTAAATAGTTATAAGTTAAAAATAGTTTATAATAAAATAATTTATATTGAAAATGATTTATATTAAAATAGTTTATGATAAAATAATTTATAAAGTAAAATGTAAATAGTTTTAGATATAGTTTAAAAATACTTTATATAAAAATAGCTTCCTCAAATTTCACAAATCGATTCAAATCAACTCGAATTTCAAAATTCAAATTTAATCAAATCTCGAATCATCAATTTCAATTCGATTCAGTTTCTAAATAAACCATTTCAAATTATCGATTTCAAATACATATTTAAACCATAAAATAAGCCATTTCAATTTCAATATATTTCAAAGCTTTAAATATTCAACATTTCAAAACTAAATTCGATAATTTCATATATATATATATATATATATATATATCAAATTCACTTTACTATTATTTTAGTTTTGAAATATTCATTTAATAAATCCAATATCATTTAAAACAAACCCCAAATTACAATAAACTAAATATTTCCTTCAATTTATTTAAGCTTGAAATATTCGTTTAAATCACTTTAAATCAAAAATCAAGTTATAAAATCATATCTTTAGAATTTCAAATTTAATAAATTTCAAATCAAACTTATTTAAGTATAATTCTTAAATAAATATAATTTCAAATTTATCTTTTCAACCTGAATCATTTCAAACTTTATATTTGAAAATATAAATTTTTAAATAAATACTTAAACATATTATATATCAACTTTAATAAATCTTTAAAAATCAATATTTAATAAACCATATACTTCTTTCCAAAACCATAGAAATCATTTCAAAATATTTATAAATAGACCAACGGTGTCTGTATATAATTCTCTACCCTATGGTCAAGTGATACGGATATTTATCATTTCAATCCGCAATTTAAATATATGCGGGCATATATCATTTCAACCCACAATCCCAATTCAATGTCAATGAAAATCGCTTGGGTTTATCATTTCACCCATAACGATTTTCTCCTATTCTACAGATCGTTCGGGTATGTATCATTTCAACCCATAGTGAATTCTATACTAACAGGGAACTTGTAGAGTGATAACCGATATGGTAATAATATAACAATCAGTAACAGGCATATATCATCAGTGATAAATAATAGATAATGGTGTCAGATGTCATAGGTGAACAGATACAGAAAAGGGCATATATAGCAATATAAATAACTAACAGCAGCATATTTCAATTGTCGTTTCAATTGTAATCAAATTTAATACATATAAGAACGTTAATCGTGAGTGATTGCTCACCTTTCGAGTCTAGAGAGGATAGACAATGAAGTTGAGTTACGAAATGCAAGCACGACTTCCAAAGCAAAGCTAGATGGACACGATTTTGACGAGCAAAGCTGATAGCTCAGAATTGACGATATCAAATCGAACTGGATTGATGAAGATAAATGGTATAGGTGAACTCATATATATATATATATATATAACTATATATATGTAAAATCATATTTTAAATTTAAACATATATTAAATTAAATATATAAGAATTTCAAAATCAAAGGTTTAACTAAACTCATATATTACAGTCCAATATATATACATAATATATGTTGAAATAATTACTTATATATACATATATCAAGCCATAACCTTACTTATATATATCAACTAATGTATACATTGTAAATAAACCTTTAAACATATTATACCTATCATATAAATCTGATCAAAGGAAGGCTGTAAAAAAATCTCAGACGAAAGCATGTAAACTAATATATATATATATAAAAACTAATATATATCAACATATATGTTTTAAACTTACATACATATCATACAAAAAAAATTCTTTTAGAAAACCCATAACATACAACATAAACTTCAATATATGATCTACTGTATACTTTAAACTGATAGTAAGCTAACATATATATCAAAATATTTAAACAGATCATGTAGACATATTACTATAACCAATATATCACTACACCATTATAAGCTATTAACAACGGGTAAAAACCGTTGTTAAGTCCAAAAGCAACGGGTAAAAACCGTCTTCAACACAGGAGTGGTTGAATTTAGCGACGGGAGAAAACCGTTGCTTTATGTCCAAAAGGCAACGGGTATAAACCGTTGCAAATTGGGACAAAGGCAACGGGTATAAACCGTTGCAAACTGGGCCAAAGACAACGGGTATTAACCGTTGCAAATTGGGCCAAAGGCAACGGGTATAAACCGTTGCAAATTGGGCCAAAGGCACACATAAAGCAACGGTTAACACCCATTGCACATAGTGTTTGCTCCTGCTCCTACAAAATCACATATGTAACTCACTACTGCGTTACACGCATATCTCAGTATATATACCAGAATATCAATATATATCAAAATATGCCAGAATATCAAAATTTTGGTACACAAGCACTATAAACATATCGCACATATACCATACATATAAAATTATCAAACTTATAATTGCATTATTGTTTTGCAAACAGAATGCTACCGTGCCGGAATATCATACTTATTACACCGCATTGTTTATTACACTACACTACAAAGATTTCATTAATTACACTACATTGTTTTGCAAGCAGTGAAGTCTACAAAGATTTCATCAATACCTCCGACTAAAGATATCGTATCAAACCCTTTTGATGGCTCACATAACCTCCGGCTCCAACATCCCCAAAGGTCTCGGTAAATTGTCGACATATTTTGGCGGTTAGCTCATCCGGCAATAAAATTTTGTCCAACAACACTTTTTCATATGTGGGTGGTACTGGTTTTCCATGAATTACTAATGCTGTGGAATCTCGGCATATAGTACCTGTTATATAAGCATTTCTGGAGTGAATATATGGAATCACATTTACAGAACTAACAAGCTCCCAAACATTTAAGACCATTGTGCAGAGCTACACAAGTCCTAGACCCATTGTGTATGCGATATTCGATCTTTAAAATCATGCAAGATTGGAATGGAAGGTGTAAACTTTTATGATCTTTCTATATCCTTTTTTGTTTTGGAGTTTACTGATTTATTTTTGGACATAATGGCTATTGTGAGTGTCAATGAAAATTGAAACCAAAACAGATATAAGATAAAGACTACGATGAGTATAAGTATACAAACTAGATCGCTATTGACAATGAATTCCTTCTCATCTCTGTCATTCATTCGATGTCTCAAACTCCAGCTCTGCAATAGAATTTTGAACTTTTACGTGATTCTTCATCATTTCTTGCTATCTCTCACTGTTTCTCAAATCTAATCATGAACACAACCTTTTTTTAAATAACACTGTACTTTCAGCCAAGCAAGAATTTAGTGAAGGTTGTGCCCACTAGAACTTATCCATGTGATCATTGTTATTGATTTGCTAAAACTACTTAAAACTGCTTAATTTGCTCTATCCTATGGTTATAGCATTATAAATATTGCTAAATATTCTCTTATATCTTATGATTATGTTAATTTAAATTTGAAAATGTCATATATACCTCTTGTGAACCTAATTATGACGTACATGTCAAACGTGAACCTTTGTTGCCTAACCTCTTTTTCTATAACAAAAGATAATTTGGAATCTATAAATACACATGCACTAATACTCATTAATTTGTTTATATGCACAATAACAGAGAGCGGTAAACTCGGTTGAAGCACAAAAAGACTGATTGGTCGATTAAAATAGTACCTGTTGCAATTACTTCGTCCTCGAAGTTCAGGATTTCACATCTTTGGTCGATTAACTAATTGTTCGGAGTGGCAAACTGAGAAGATGCGATTTCACTGCCTACTTGACGATTATCTTGGGCTATGCTGAGAAGACGCTCCAGTTTATCATCCATATTGTCCAGCTTCATCAATTTTTGCTCCACATTTTGCAGTCGCTGCTCATATACTCCTTGGGCCTGTATGAGCCGTTTGCATGGAATGGCAGCACTCTTAACTTAGCTAGGAGCTATATTGGTCCCAATACTTCGGCTCCTGCCCTTTATATCTTTACCAAACACTGATATAAAGACGGCTTCATCACCACCACTCGTCGTTTTTTTTCAATTTTGTCCTAAAAAGTAAATACATATATATGAATAATGAAAATTTAATTTAGAGGCGTTATTATTTGTTTAACTTACAAAGTAGGAAGATGTCGCATCTGACGTGCTACCATCTTTTTTCTTATGTGTTTTCTCCCATACTTGAAGACGTGATACTTCTGTTCCCGGACTACTTGAATCGACCTGCATACAATAACCTAAAATTATATTTGGAACTAATGGTATATGCAATGTGATGCACCAATTCAATGACACATACCATTTCTTGAGTAATCATAGCGTGACTCTTACGTCCCGAATGATGACCATATTCGAGCATTGATCTATTTTGTTTGCCTCACTTCCTTTTTTCTTTCGCCTCGGGTTTTGATTCGTTTCTTATGAACTCATCCCAATCATCTTGAGCAATTTTCGGTGGACAATTTCTCATTCTTTCTTCGTCGGTGATGAAATGGTCATAATGATTCTTGCGCAAATCATTCTTGTGTCTCCTAAAAGCCCCGGACATTTTTTTCATAATAAGGTCCTTTGATAGAGGATCGAGCTCATAATATTTCTGCATAACAAAAAATGCATGTAAACCATTTTTTATTTATGTATTGAAAGCATTATAAATGAATTTAAACCATCTAAGTTCATGTACACAGTTTACATTTCAAAGTATATGGATTTTTACATTTCAACGTATATAGTTTCATCAGTCTCTATGAATAAAGTGATCAATCTAAATATCCTATAAATATCATAAAAGAATATATCTTGAAATAGAAACAGTAAATAAATATGGTCTCATATGAACCCTCGCTCATTCAGGCCTATTTTACAATCAGAAACAGAACAGTACAGAAATAGAAACAGTACATAAAAAGGGTGCATATTACAATCAGACGACTATATTTTACAAACAGAAACAGTACATAAAAATGGTTATGAGATTGGAGAACTTACCTCCAATTGATTCCACACGTCTTCCTTGTAATTTGGCGGAACTTTTTTCCAACTTGGATATGAGATTGGCACATGATTTCTTACTAGTTTACCAATCTTCGTAGCGACCTTTGAACCATTTTTTCCGACTGGAGAACCGTAGTTGTCTATATCAATTTTCTCCCGTTTTAAAGTGGATGATTGTGAAGTTGTATCATTTGACGGTGGTGTGGCATCTTGTAACATTATGTCCTGCAAAGTCTAAAATCCTAAAATAATCCCAACAATTTTATGACGTACATTTCTTCCCCTTCCAGCCCATCCCTGTGATGCCCGATTGCTGTCGGCCAAATTATTGCACAGAGTCCCCTCCATAACGTCCCCTTATTGCTACTGTACATCTGATATATGAACCAACGTCCCCTTCTGATTTGTCTGATCCCACCAACTTCTCTCTCACCACATTACAATTTTTGTCAGTCCGATTGACAATAATAGTAATGTGATGAGAAACTGGTGGGATCAGACAAATCAGAAGGGGATGTTGGTTCATATATCAGATGTACAGCAGCTTACCAGTAATCGCTTGGAGCAATTTTATTAAGTCATATAATGCGTTTGATCTTGTTATGGAGGGGAATCTGTGCAATAATTTGGCTAACAGCAATCGGGCATCACAGAGATGGGTGGGAAGGGGAACATTCACTTTTATGCGGCAGTGATAAAGTCTTCCTGCATCACCAGAATTTTAAACTTAAGCGGATTCAAAACAATATCTAAAATACTGACTGAAATAAAGGATGCAAATACAAAAATATATTACCTTAGCACTGCTGAACTAAAGGGTGCAAATACAATATCTTGAACTGCCTGTCTACCTACAAACACAAAGAAAGAAAGAATAGTCAAGCTGATCATATGTATGTATGTGTACATGTGTGTATGTATGTGATCATATGTAAGTACCTACAACTACAAACACAAAATGAACTCTTGCAATATATCCATCCTTATGGATCCATCAGGATATTATAATGGCACTAATAAAAAATATAATGCATCTATTACTATCATATAACACACCATTTTACATTTTACACCATTTTAAATAAATATTTTGTTAAGGTACAATAACTGCTCTGAAATACAAAGTTAACATATGCATTTGATAAGATCTTCTAATTTTTCATTGTCTTCAAAAGCTGATTGATAAACGATGGGAAACTCAGTGTCATCCACATTTATGGTCAACCGTTTTGGTGTATGCAAAACCACAAACCATCCGTTATTTTTTAAATCTTTTGAGTAGAACACTTGACTCGCTTCCGATGCAAGAATAAATGGCTCATCATTCACGCTATCTTTATTCTTCAATTTTCCCAAGTTAACTGTGATCAAGCTTGAAACAGAATCTATTTTACAACCATTGATCTTATCTTCGACCTTTACCCAATCACAATAAAAAACTGTTTGTTTGAAGTCAATGTAATCCAACTCAATTATCTGTTGAATGACTCCGTAATAAGTTGTTTATGCTTCCTTAAAATTTTTATCCTTCCCACTCGCTCTAAATTGTGTAATTGCTCTCATGCATACACCACTATCCTGTGTTAGCTTTCGCTCTTCATAACTCTTCGAAGAAAATAAAAACCCATTCACTTGGTACTTCATATAACTACGGGCATCAAACTTCGGCCCGTTAACTAACCGCCAAAGAGTTGAGTCAACATCGACGGTCTTCAACAACTACAACAAACACAATAAGTAAAAAAACATTGTCAAGGAGGTGTATGGTCAACTTGAAAATACGTTAAATATTTAATACATATACCTCCTCACGTAACCAAAAAGTGAAATTTTTAATAGCTTCCCCAGATGTACCCCCGCCTCGAGTTTGAGATTTGGTGCTTTGAACATAGGAGTTATACCTCCTATGAAAAACACACAATAAATACTATATATATGAATTGATTTACAATAATAAGAATTCAGAACAAATTCATGAATTTACTTCTTCCATTCATCCAATCCATCGTACTTATTAAGGACCCATTTACGCACTTGTTGAAATTGCACTTGAGTTAACGTTATATCTTTACCATTATCTAGTGCTATTTCATCAGCAAACTCATCATCCTCGTCTAAAAACGCTTCACGGGTATGTTTATGAGTGCCAGCACCTCCTTTTGGCATATACTCCATGCAGTAAAGACTAGCTTCTTGTACAATATATCCTTCTGCAATACACCCTTCAATATATCTTTTGTTGCGCACATATCCTTTATATGTTTTCATCAACCTATGAAGATGAATAATTGTAAAATGTAGACATCAATAGCTATTTAAATCGAATAATTATGTACATAACTAAAATTAGTAATTTACCGTTTAAATGGGTACATCCACCTATATCTAACAGGACCAGAAATCAATGCTTCATCGGCTAAATGAACCATAAGGTGAATACTGATATCAAAAAATGCAGGCGAAAAATGTTTTTCAATAACACACATTGCTTCTACCAAACTAGCCTTTGCTTTTAGAAGATGTTCCCTGTTGATCACCTTTGAGAACAAAATGTTATAAAAGAGACTAATGCGGTGAATAGCATACCGTAGATCCTTATGTTGCGGAAAACAATGCTGAAGCAATACCGGAAGTAAATGTTGCATTATGACGTGGTAATCATGTGACTTCATATTTTTTAGTTCAGGAGGGTTGATGCTCACATTGTTATGGAAGTTCGAAGAGAATTTGCTCGGCACTTTCAAATTTTTCAAAACGGTGCAAAACCGTATCTTTTCTTCTTTGCTCAAAGTGAAAGTCGCATTTGGTATGGTTACTTTACTTGCTTCAGGATCTTCTATCACCCACAACTTTTGTTTTATACCCATGATTTTCAAATCCTTCCGTGCATTGATCCCATCTTTTGACATGTCTTTATGGTTCATAATTATGTTGATCAAATGTTTCGTGACATTCATCTCCGTATGCATAACATCAATATTATGTCGGGTCAAATTTGTTTTCCAATATGGCAAATCAAAGAACTTCGACCTCCTATACCATGCAGGAACTTCTTCATCGATTGTCTTTTTCCGTTTTTGACCAATTTCCGGTATGTTTTTACCAACTTTCATTTTTATATTCGCTACCTTTTTTTCAACTTGATAACCAGTCAGTGGTTTTGGAGGACGCTTAAGTTCTTGCTCGTTGTTGAAATTTGTCTTATCGTATCGAAACTTGTGTCCGGACGGAAGAAATCTACGATGTCCCATGTAACAAATCTTCTTACTTTCAGGGAGATAAACAGATGTAGTTTCTTCTCCACAAATAGGACATGCAAAGTAGCCGTGAGTTGTACATCCCGATAAAGTCCCAAGAGCGGGATGATCATGGATTGCCTACAACACTCTAGCTCTCATTATGAACTCAGATTTCATAAATGAATCAAATGTAACGACTCCTTCCCATAACTGCTTTAACTCGTCTATCAAAGGTTCTAAATAAACATCAATATCCTTCCCCGGTTGTTTTGGCCCAGAAATCAACAGTGTTAACATTGAGAACTCTCTTTTCATGCACAAAGACGGAGGAAGGTTATATGGTACTACAATTACTGGCCAACAGCTGTAAGGGTTAGTTAAAGAAGCATTCGGACAGAAACCATCTGTTGCTATTCCAAACGTGATATTTCGTGGTTCAGCAGCAAACGAAGAATCAAAAGAATCTGTAGTTTTCCATTGAGAAGTATCACGCGGATGACGCGTTACGGTTGTACCGGACTTGGCACGACCATGCCAGGTCATCGCTTCTGCTATCCATGGTACAGTATACAGTCTTCTCAATCTAGAAATTAAAGGAAAATGTCTTAAGGTCTTTTGAGGTACTGTGGTAGCTTTTCTCTCTTCGTCGAATGATGTCTTATATCTTGGTGCGTTGCAATTTGTACATGAAACTTTGTTCGCATTATCTTTCCAGTACAAGATGCAGTCATTAATGCATGCATCATAAGTTATGTAATTCATCCCAACTTGCTTAATGATCTTCTTCACGTCGGGGTACTTTGACGGTAGCGTGTTACCTTCGGGGAGTAACTCCTTTATGAATTCGAGTAGTGCAGTCACACCATTGTCTGAAAATCCGTATTGGGTCTTCAAGCTATTCGGTTTCACAATGGCATACAACTTTGTAATCTCTTTTGGACAAGAAGGATACAATGGCTCTGTTGCAGTTGCACTATCAAAAAATGATTTATCCGTAAACTGCTCACCAATATTAGCATTATCATGCAACTGACTTGTAGGTTGAAAATGATGGAATCTATCTGCATCATTGATCAAATCCTCCATCCTAATATGTTCGGACTCATCAGTATTTGTGGCATGACTAACCGGTTGTTGTTTTGGCTTCTCTGGTATTCTTTCCCCGTGAAAACACCACATGGTATATGATTGAACAATACCATATCTAAGCAAATGAAAATGAATGTCATTTAATTTGAATGTATCTTCATTTTTGCACCGCATGCAAGGGCACGAATACTTTTCCTTATTGCCACCGTTTTCAGCAACAAATTTAATGAAATTTCTCATACCTTCCACATATTCTGTATTTCTTCGATTAGATTGATTCATCCATTGTTTGTCTATACTAAAACACATACTGAAAGAAAATAACAAGAGCTAATAAGAAATCATGGGTAACAATATCTTATGGCTTTCCACCAAGTTCAACTCTGATATTAACTAAACAGATGTATATTCTTCTGATTTCACTTGAAATTTAACATTAGCATCAAACTGTTTCCAAAAAATTTGCCAATACAACGGCGCCATTTTGTAGCACCAGAGTAATGTCTATGCATTACCCCTCTCATGATACTTGGCTTACGCCATTAACAACAATTTTATCCACTTACTAAATATGGTCCCATATTTAGTAAAACAAAATTCATTGCATCAACTTATACCCTAGCAGTCACTATAAGCAGCTATTAGTAAAAGTATAATACAAAACAACCCGGTTTCAAGTGAAAAACATAACTCAACACTATCTGATAATGCCTGCTCAACTCAAGCAGCCATAGTCATAGATCACACAAACCCTGTACAACCCATTCAACACTCTGATCAAACAGAGTATCAACCAAATATTATAGACCAAAGCCTATCTCTCCCTATTGATAAGTCCTCAGAAATACCATGCATTGAACATGATAAATGCAGCTCCTCGACATCCTCGGTCAGTAATAACCGAAAGCATTAATGCACATACAAACTTGATAGAATGCATTGGAACAGCTAACCTCTTTGAACCACAAGGGATAAGAAATTATTATACATGACATGGTGGGCCTAATCTATTGACTCACAGCAAAATTGATATATGCTTTATTAACTGGGAATGTTTCACTAAATTCCCACGTTTCTCGATTCTCTTTGCTAATCATTCCTCAAGCAATCACACTCTAATAATTTTCAATTTTGATACCCAACAGGAACATGCCAAAAACATACCTTTCAAATACGGCAACGGATGGCAATATAAATCAGGATACAAGCAAATAATTGAAGAGGAGTGGAATTATTCTTATATTGGAAATCCTTTACTCCAACTCCTAACAAAGCTAAAAGCAGTAAAAATGAAACTAGAAAAGTGGAACAGATAGGAGCATAATTCTCAAAACAAAGTTGACGATGTAAGGAAGGAGCTGGACTAGTCCTACAATCACCTAATCATCCACCCGAATGATGAACAGATTAATAGACTTTGTAAACAACAGTTTGATAGTCTAACCTGAGAGCTAAACAAACAAGTTACAAAAATTAGACAAAGATCCAAAATGAAGTGGCTAACGAAAGGAGACAGAACAACTCAATTTTTCCACTTAAATGTCTCCTATCCAAAGACAAATCAAAGCAGGAAACTGATGATGGATTCACTTAGTACATTTTTTTACAAATGCAGGCCATAAAGTAGATCAGAATTTTCTTATGGCTACAATGACCTCCAATATGCTTATAGCTACAAATGTAACGCTAAGTAGAGAAAGTAAAATAAATAGGACCAAATTTTTGCTTTTAGAGTTCTTGTAGTATTGAACAAAAGCATGAAGTCAATGAAACTTGAAAGCGGTCCAGCCTACTACTACCTACACATACTACAATATCAAGAAAAAGACACTACAACAGACTTCCTACACATTCATAGTTTGTTATTTCTGGATTTATTAAACACAACCAGGTATTCTAGATTGGTTAGTAGATATAGAAACTGTAATAAATGTTGCTTAAACTGATGTGCTCTACAAGCTGTCGAAGTCAGTGACCATGAGTACGACATTATTTAAGCATATAAAATCAAAATGTATTGAGCATGTACAAATTACTTGCTCATAACACAAATCTGACTTTACTGGAAGCTCAATCATATAAGATTTGCAAGTTGTAACTACAGATGAGAACTCAGATTACCGAACTGAACCAAATTGAAGAATTAAAATCAAATTGCAATCTAACAAGACTTAAATTTAAACATTCGAAAATAGGAACCAAATTGATGATTTAAACATAACGAACCATTCATAAGGAATAAAAATAAAAATCGATTTGTATTAAATACCTTGACCGGATCGATTGGAAAATGAGATCACCAGATTCTTTTTGAACTGCGTCGATAATCGATACCTTTGCCTCAATCGAGTGTAGTATGTCAGTGTTTAACAATTGATGGCTTTCAAGAGATTAAAATTTGGCGATCTGAAGATGAAATTAGAGAAGAGTACGGGGACGATATTAGGGCAAATGGTAAAGGAGCGTACTATTTTGGGAATAAGGGGGTTACACAAGTGGCAACAAACTAAAAAAATCAAAACGGCTTCGACCGGTTGCAAAAGTAAAACGGCCTTTAGCCGTTCTTATTGATTTTACAACGGCTCGAAACCGTTGCTATTTAGCAACGGCCCAAAACCGTTGCTATTCTTCCGCATGAGGGGGTTGCGAAACTGCCAATATGGTGTAGTGTATGTGCAGGCTAGTTGAAAACTGTTTATGAAAATATAGAACAAAATATACATACATACATACATATATATATATATATATATACTTGTATAAACTTCACTTTATATAACAATACTTATAACATAGTACTATTGAATGAATATAAACCTATATATATTGACAACAGACTAGCCAAACTAGCCAAAATCTAATCTGAAAGTATATTCATAAATACTGTAAAATATATGATATATATACATACTATATAATAAAATAAATATAAACTCAAATATAAACTCTAACAGATAGTAAATAAACTTAGATATACTAACGTATTATATTTATCTGCCTACAAATTGCTACAGAAGTATATATAATATATATATATATATACATTAGACAACAAAAGTATATACAGTGTATATGAAAGAAAAACAACTCGTGTAAACTATTATATAACTTATACAGTGACCGAAAATTTAAAAATCTATGTATAACATATTGTAAACACTATATTCAACAACCTATATAGCTAACAAATTTTATAATCTATATATACTAATATAATATAAACAATACCTATATATATAAGCTTAGGGAAGCAAAGACGAGCACGACATTCAGGGCTCGGAGGTGCTTGCGAGTTGAAGGCGGAGGCCGTGACAAGGCTCAGTAGTGATGTGGAAGGAGAAGAGAGGGAGAAGTGGAGGTGCAGTTGCGTGCGGCAGATTTTGGAGACGAGATGAAGTCAGGCCGAAGTGGAGTGGAAGGGGGAGGAGGAGGTTAGAAGGCGTGGGCGGAGGGTGGAGGCCGGAACAGCTGCTTCGGTGGGGTGGTGGGCTGTGCAAGCGGGCAGGCGGAGGTGAGGATGGGGAAGATGTGAAGGCTAGATGAAGAGGTGGATGGGGAAGATACAGCTCGGTCGAATTTTTCATTTTCAAAAATGTGAACGAATGGAAAAAACAAAAAAAATCAAACCGTATAAATTAGAATATAAAAGGTCAGTATGCTTGAATTCAAGGCAACTATTTAAAACTGATGACTACTGATTTTGAACGGTGGAATATTGAAAGGTAGGGAAGGTTAAAAGGTCGAATGCGGTATTGATATGAAATCGTTTTTTCATGGATTTCGCTGTTCCATGGACTTCAAAACATAGAATTGAATATACTGCAAAGATCAACACGATGAGACAATCAAAACGGTATACAGATATTAGTGGTACGATCGAGCTATCAAAAATCGATAATCGGTATCGAAAATGCTGTAAATTTGTCAGAAATAAGATAAACGGAGCAATAAAAGTCCAAATTTGGAGAAACGAATTATGATGTCTCACTCAGAAGATGATTTACAAATTTATTATATAAAAGTATTCTGGTTTGGAAAATATTTTATTATCATCAATTTTAACTGATTTAAATTGAAATAAAATTACACAACAAAACAAACTTCCATATTATCAGATGAAAATTTACCAGTTGCTATGCTTAAATATACGTATTCCAAATATTAAATTTTCAATTCAAAATTTTATTATTTAAAATTTCACAAAAATTAAATAAATTTAAATTAATAAACCACTAAAATTTACGGGTCATTACATAGGTAGTTTGTTCATGGTGCAAAATTTTTGTCTAAATTTTTAAAGGTTTTTAACAAACTAATAAACTTATGGATATAAGAATTTTTTCTTAGTTTAAAAGTTTATTAAGTGAACAAATGCCTAAGTCTCGTCGTAATTTTACAAAAGTTTTTTCGTATAATGGTTTTGTAAAGATATCAGCTATTTGATTTTCAGTGTTAACATATTCTAGAGTTATAGTTCCTTTTTCGACATTATCTCTTAAGAAACGATGTCATATATCTATATGTTTAGTTCTTGAGTGATTTACTAGATTTTTAGATAGATTGATTGCGCTAGTGTTATCACAATAAATCGGGGATTTTTCAATTATTTTTCCAAAATCTTTTAAGGTTTGTTGCATGTAAATTACTTGTGCACATGCTAATGCCACTGAAATATATTCGGCTTCACAAGTGGATAGAGAAACACAATTTTGTTTTTTACTAAACCATGAGACGATAGATTGTCCGATGAATTGACATGTTCCACTAGTACTTTTTCTATCCGTTTTGCATCCTCCAAAATCCGCACGCTATATGATACAAGTGCGAAGGAAGATCCTTTTGGATAGAATAGTCCATAGTTTTTCATGTTAGATAAATATCTCAAAATACGTTTAACGGCTCTTTGATGAGATTCTTTTGGTTTTGCTTGAAAACGTGCGCAAAGACAAACACTCATCATTATATCGGGTCGACTTGCAGTTAAATATAATAATGAACCAATCATACTCCTATATAATTTTTCTTCAAAATTTTCTCCGTTCTCATCTTTATCAAGATGAACCGTAGTACTCATAGGAGTAGGTTTACTAGATGTTTTATCCATACCGAACGCTTTAATAGTTCATTGCAATATTTTTCTTGATGTATAAAGATACCATTTTCTAGTTGCTTTATTTGTAATCCTAAAAAGAAATTTAATTCTCCCATGTGTGACATTTCAAATTCATTTTTCATTATAATAGAAAATTCTACACATAAATTTTCATTAGTTGATCCAAATATGATATCATTAACATAAATTTGAATAACTAAAATATCATTATTTTCTCTTTTAATAAATAAAGTCGTGTCAATTTTACCAATTTGAAATCCTAATGAGATTAAATGAGTTTTAAGCCTATCGTACCATGCTCTAGGGGCTTGTTATAACCCATATAATGCTTTATTTAATTTAAAAACATGATTTGGAAATTTTTCATGTCCAAATAATGGTGGTTGTTCAACATAGACATTTTCTTTGATAAAAACATTCAAAAATGCACTTTTGACATCCATTTGATATAATTTAAAATTGTTATGACAAGCAAAAGCGAGTAGAGTTCGTATAGCTTCTAATCTAGCCACAGGTGCAAAAGTTTCATCGTAATCGATTTCTTCTTCTTGATTATACCCCTGTGCTACTAAACGTGCTTTATTTCGAACTATATTTCCGGTTTCATCGGCTTTATTTTTAAATACTTATTTAGTTCCAATGACGGATTGATCTTCCGGTCTTGGAACGAGTTCCCAAACATTATTTCGTTCGAACTGATTTAATTCTTCTTGCATAGCTAAAATCCAAAAATCGTCTTTAGAAGCTTCTTTATAGTTCTTTGGTTCAAAATTTGAAACGAATGCAACATGACTTATTTGATTAAGTTGATTTCGAGTTACTCTAGAATTTAAATCTCCAATAATGTTATCTATAGGATGATTCTTTAAAATCCTAGGAGGTGAAACTAGAGTATTATTTTGATCGATAGCTTCATTAGTATTGTGAGGTGTGTTAGAAGAATCATTTGGATGTATTTCTTCTTCGTCATTAATTTGTGTAGTTACAAAATTTTCATCAAAAGTAACATGTAAACTTTCTTCTATAATATTTGTCCTTTTGTTATAAATTCTATAAGCTTTGCTACGATCCGAATAGCCAACAAATATTCCTTTATCGGCCTTAGGATCAAACTTTCCTAGATTATCTTTAGTATTTAATATGAAACATTTTGATCCAAATGTTCTGAAATATGATACTTTAGGTTTCTTACCAAAAGATATTTCATAACAAGTGTTTTTTGTCATTGGTCGTAGTGTCATTCTATTCAAAATATAACAAGCCGTGGCAATAGCTTCAGCCCAAAAATGTTTTAGTAGATTACTACTGTTTAATATTGTTGTAACAACCCTGGTTTTGGAGATTACCTGTTAATATTAAATTATAACGGTAGTTATAAATTAATATTGTAAATTAAATAAAATTGAAAGTTTTATATTGTTTAATTGGAATAAACAATGAATTTTGGAAACAAAATGTGAAAATAAAGTTTTGGTAACTTTATTATGTTTATTTGTGAGAATAATAAATGAAGTGTGATTTTATTTTGAGTAAATGCAATAATTATTGTAATTATTGCTAATTACTTCTTTTAATAATTTTTAAAGGAAGTATTTGATTTTTAAAAGGTGTTTATTTAAATAAAAAGATGGAATTTGGTATAAAAATGTATTTTGATTATAAATTTGAGTTTGAAATGGAGATTTTTCTATCCAAGAAATAATTTTTGTAGAATTTTTAAAGTTAAAAATGAGGGTTTATGCATTTAATTGTGTAAATTGTGTATTTATGTAAAATAAGGGTTTTTAATAATAAAAATGTTTTAAAAACTAAAATTTACTTTTTATATGATATGAAATATTTTATTTCATATGTAAGTATGTTTGCATAAATTGGTTGTATTAAAACTTGAAGAAAAATACATTGTTTTCATTATTGTGTTTATGTGCATATTTGTTCAAGTGGTGAATTAAAATTTACTTAGCCTAATTTACTTTCTCTATTGGGTCCAAAGCCCACTAGCAAATTAGCAACCAGGAAGGAGAAAAAAGAGGAATGAATTACCTGTACGTAAATAACTTTTAGTTCCTCTTCTTCTTCATTAGCCTGGAAATAGAGGAGGAGAGCAAAATTTCACCATTTGTTAAATCTAAAGCCTTAAATCTCCAAATCTTCAAATCAAAATGGTGCTTTTATCAATTAGAGAGTATTGC
The DNA here is from genome assembly GCA_030737815.1 of Allium fistulosum. Lineage (NCBI taxonomy): Eukaryota > Viridiplantae > Streptophyta > Magnoliopsida > Asparagales > Amaryllidaceae > Allium > Allium fistulosum. The sequence continues at coordinate 907,031,654 of CM060901.1, forward strand.
AACAGGTCTTTGAAGCAAATTGAAGCTCCATGCCATCATCTTTTCATGTTAATTTGAGTTTTGCTCTTCAAAATCATAAGGTGAGTTGAAAACTCACATTTTCTAGCATAGATTGAGATTTCAAGGTTTGAAATCTCAATTTTATTTTTGTTGCATGTTCATTTGTGAATCACTGTCAGTAAATTAGACATATCTTTTTCGTTTTAGATCGGAATTTGATTTTGTTTGAAGTTCTGGAAAGCTTGAAGAACGTGTGATAACTTTCATTTTAAATACATTCGAAAATTTTGAGCATAGAGGGTCGAAAAACTCAATACAAACCCACTGCCCTGTCATTGTAAAACTAAGATTTTCTGTGCTTAATATTGTTAGTAATTTGAGCATATCTTTCTCATCTGATATCCAAATTTAATGATTCTTAATGTCTCGGAAAGCTTAGCTTGTCTTCTATAACTTTTATGTTTTGGGTTTTGTTAAATTTTGAGGTATAAGTGGTCGAAAATTCCTTCTAGTGATGCTGTCTCGAGACTAAAATGACAGCAGAGATGAACTTCAAATCTGAAAATTGATTTAGTCGTAACTTTTTCATTCTTGAACGGAATTCGATAATTTTTAATGTTCTGGTAAGCTTACTTTATATGTGACAACTTTCATGTTGAACATATTTACTAATTTTGAGCACAGTTTGATTGAAATTCTGTCATAAACTTCCAGCTTTGTCACTTTGATAATTACACTATCTAAACTAAATACAGTTAGTAAATTAGGCGTATCTTTCGTGTTTCAAGTCGGATTTAGATAACTCTTGATGTTTTGGAAATCTTAGACTATTTTCTAAAATTTTATTGTTTTGAGTTTTGCAAAATTTTGAGGTTAAGATAGTCGAAACATTATTTCTTTGCTGCTGCCCTGTGAATAAACAACAACGACAGTGAATTTAAAATCTTAGAATTATATTGACCATATCTTACACGTTTCTAATCCAAATTCAATAATTTTAGATTTTTCGGAAAGCTTATTTCATTGGCTACAATTTTTGTTTGTTGAGTTTTCTGCAATTTTGAGGATAGCTATGTCAAAATTGAACTTTTCTACTGCTAACCCGAGAGCAAAATCAAATCTGCTCTGTTGTTGAGGCAGAAACGAAATCTTCCATAAATTTTTCGTTTCTAAGCGGAATTTGATAATTTTGGATGTTTCGGAAAGCTTATTTCACTGGCTAAAACTTTCTTTTCTTGTGTTTCCTGTGATTTTGATGTTTACTATGCTAAAATTACAAATGTCCCTCGCTGTCCTGTTGTTGTAGTATACTCAGTGTTTTGTGCAAACCTGAGCTAGTATTTTGTGCATAACTTTTGCGTTTCTTATTCAAATCCTATAATTTTTAAAGTTTTGGAAACTGTAGAAAGAATGTGACAACTTTCATTTGTATCACATTCTGAAATTCTATGATTAAAGGGTCGAAATAGCTGATGCAAGATCGCTGTCCTGAGCACTTGCATGTAGTCTTGTGTGTTGTATTTGATTTGGTTGATGAGTTTTCTGATGATTTGTTTTTTTTTCACTTGATTAGCGAATAGTTTGAGCTTAGTATTTTATACCATATGCTGATGATATGAGGCAAGGTATATGACTTTTGTGAACATCTGAGTTTCTATTTTAATGTGGATTTGACTAACGGTTAGTAAACTGTTTAGTGCGAACGTGTGGTATGGGACACAGGTTAACACTTTACAGATTCCTCTCCGAAAGTTAGCGACACATTCTAGAATTACTAGTGCTATGACCTTCGGGTCATCTGAGAATCTGAGAATCTGAGAAATCCAAAAAAAGTGACCTCGGTCGCCTTTGAGATCTCTGTTGGGTACCTAACTATATTACTAGCACTAGTCTGAGAACTTTAGCACGTGCAACATGCTTTAGCATGTAATTATTGGCCAATCTGAGATTTATTCTATGAGTTAAGAGAATTTTGATTTCACCATATTTTGATGTGTTTACTTAGCCTTATAGAGATGAATAAGGCGAAATATGAGTTCTTGAGGATTTTGGTGATTTCAATTTTATGGTTTTATACTTGGGTTTCATTTACCACTTTGAGAAGTTTATTTATTCATGAATCATATTTGGATGTTTTCTTTATATGCATGAATCCCCTAGTATTAACCCAAGTAAGCGTAGAATTATAACTTCTTAGAGATAGACAATCCTTGATATCAACCTTAGTCATTCTTATCAATTATTGATCCCTTGATGTATGTTTCCCTTATACCTTATCGTATTTCCTTTCTAACGATAAGATTCAGTTGCATGACCCGTGTGTTTATCACTCGAGTCAGACCGAGTTATTTCAGGTTAACTATCAGTTTCAGGACTTAGCTTTGATGCATCTGCTTGGATATCAGCCTAGCATTTTTGTGTAGTTTATATTTCTTTCCGTTTGACTCTGATGTGTATTTTGATTCGATGTATATAGTGTGGTCTTTGAACCACTTTTGTATATCGTTTTGTATTGTACTGGGATGTATCGGTGTATATGTATTTATATATATGATGATTACTGTTCTGTGATGTGATATGCACACTGTTATTGTACGTTGTTCTGATAGATCCATTAGCCACCTATAGTTTGTATTAAGCATTTATTGGATATGTCGATCCACTTAAATAGAAAAAAAATATAGAGCATTTATCGACGTATGCTGTAGATGTTTAAGACAAGATTATAGATGGTCGCTCCTAACCAGCCCTATTCTCCGCATTAATAGACAGAATTACCCAGTAATTCTCTTTGTTAATGTGGGTCTCGGGGTGGGGCGTCACAGCTTGGTATCAGAGCTGAGGTCAGAACAAAGTAGGATAAACACAGAACAGTACGTTTATCACGATACTTCGAAGTACAGTATGAGTGAATCACTGTCCTTTATTTGAGCTTGTTTTCGAATCGTGCTTTGATTCTTTGTCGAATCTTTGGTATTGTTAAGATGGAATATTTCTAGGAATATATTATATTCCGTAGTATTTAATAATTGAGTTTGATGTTATCTTATCATGTGAATAATCTTATTAGAAGATTATTCTATTCTTATTTTTGTCGATACGAGTGAGTTCGTATCGATGGAGCTTTTTGATTCCTTTGAGAATTCATGTTGTATTTATTTGAGAGTTGTGAATCCTATTAAGGGGATCACCAATGATTGGCTTGTAATGAGCATTCTGAGATTTCTATTTGATGTTGCTTTTGTGAGTATCTATTTGTTACTCACAATCTTGAGATGCATTTGATTTGGAATGGATTGACTTATTTGATATTATGTCCAATCATTTGTTTTATAGGATCCAATTGTATATTTAAGTTTCCTATTTTGATTGGTTTATTATTTCTGTCACTTTGGAATGTTAATGATGATTCCGAAGTTTCTGAATTCACTCTTGAGTATCGAGATGTTGATGACATATCTCGAATTCCAATCAAGGTGACTTTGTTGAGTTTTGATGAGTCCGGTTGGGTTTGATATCCAATCGGGCAATCGAGTGTTAAATTAACCTTATTCCTAGCTGTTAGCCTTCGGCTATCCTTCCAATATGACATCCACTAAGGAATGTGTGAGTTTCTAGATTGTTCGAGTTTGATTGAGTTTATCATTCAGTTTCTTTGAGTTATCCTTTTCGGATACTCAATCGGTGTTATTCGTTGTAGCATTACTTTGTTTGAAGTAATGATATGTTGTTAGTATTCTTCTTCTCATTCGAGAAGATATCTTAACCTTACTCTTATACCTCATTGATCTCTTTTTAATCCATTAAGTGGTGCTAGGGTCATTCCTAACCTTGACCCTACGCCGATTTTTCATGAGCTACGAGTTGCGGAGGATAGCGTTACTCTTACCGCATTCCAAACTCGTTATACGTCTTGTGAGTGGTTCGTTATACCATTCAAAATAATGAACACTCCAGTCTTTTCCATCAATCTTGAGGATCGAGTATTCTGGGAATATCTCGATGAGCTCTATTTGTGTTCCTTGATTTTGAGAATAAGTAATAAACTGTGTTTTTAAATTTTTCAAAAAAATTGAAGATAGGTTTCTAAGAAAAATTGGATTTTGTCTTTGGGAAAAACAAAGAATATTTTTAGTATTATATATAAGGTATTTATTTTTAAAGAAAATGAATTTTTGTGTTGGGTTGTCCGTCTAGTGCTTTAAGAATTCTGGTCGATGCGTTTGGCCAACGTTATCGATAGGAATTTCCTAAACGCTATGATGAGACAGTCAGACACGGTAAATTGAGTTTTAATAAGTAAAGTTTGAAAATAATTAATATGATGGAGTATTAATTTTGTTTTAAATGTTTAATAAAGCCCTTGAACCATAGTGAGTTTTGGATGAGTGGCGAGGCAGTTTTGATCACTCGATCAACTCTGCAGCCAATTAATGAGGTCATTCACTATAAATCAATGGCGAGGAAATACCCTTAATTATTTGAAATTTATGAAATTTAATATGGTAATTTGGGTAAGTAAAGTGAATAATTCTAATTAAGGAGATGTCTTAATTAGAAGAAAATATCATTTGATGCATTGATTAATAAAATGATGTATTTAAAGTAAAATAATACTTTGGTTTGAAAATTAAAATATTAATTGAATATTTTGGTACAAGTAATTAATGATGACTATAAAACTTTATTTTGATGGATAATTAATAATCATCTATTGATAATGGAAGAAATTAATTATCTCTTCCAAAATGAGTTTTCATAATTAATTGTTTTTAAAGCTAGATTTTGGAAAGTAATGAAAATATTTCCACTTAATAGAATATTTTATGATAATTACATAAGGTTGATCATAATTTTATATGTCTTAGCTTTTCGGGGAAAAAGAAAATCATTTAATAAATGACTTAGCAAAAAGCTTGTTTCAAATTGTAGTTTGAAATTAAAATGGTTTGGGAGAATTTCAAATTTCAAATTGATTTTAAAAGCTGAAATTTCATTTAGAAAAGTGTTGTACTAAAACAGAGATAACTTGAGATTTATAACTCCAAATGAGCTGAATCTTTTTGTAAATGAAAGAACTTTCAGTAAGAAATAAAGTTTGTTTTTACCACTTTTAAATATTTTTCTTTTTACTAAGCCTAAATAGGGTTTGAAAGTGGATAGGCAGTTCTGCCCTATTGCAAAATTCTCTAAGACTTAAGCTGAAAGTAAAATTAACATAACTTTCAAACCGTAAATCCGATTTTGATGATCTTTATATTGCTGGAAAGCTTAAACTGAGTAGAACAACTTTCATATTATAAAGTTTTTCTTATTTTGTTGTTTGCTTAGTCCAAATGGGTCTTCTTTACAGCAGATCTGAAATAAAATTGTTCTATTTCCCTTAATAGTTAAGTGTAGCACGTCTTATCTATGAACATGAACTAATATCATCTATTTGAGTTAAGTACAGGTGAAAAGAGGATAGTTGGACTATATTTTGATCAAAAAGAATATATATAAGTTTGTGCAAACTCGCTAAAGGAAATGCTAAAAAGGATGGTATGTTTTCGGATTAATTTTAAAGTGTTAAATGATGATATATATTGTGTTTCCGACCTAATGGTCGATGTATATTATATAATTCATTTTTGTAATATTGTATACGGCCCTCCGTACAAAGGAGACTCCGCCGATTTTTCCGAAAAGTTCTAACACTTAGAAAATTTGAGAAACAAATTGAAAAAAATAATATGTTACAAACTAGAGTATACCTATGGAAGAATTAGAGAATAAACAACTTAAACTTTGTTTACTCTAATGAAGAGTAATAAATTTAAATTTAAAATCCAAGTAAGAAGTTTTGAAAAAAAAATCAAGATTTGAAATTTATGGTTATAACTATAAAGTTATTGAATTTTTGGAACTCTAAGAATTATTGATTGAGAGTATATACATATATTTTAGTTCCTTGTGATTATCTTACTCTTGTGCTATTTTCTAACGACGTGCATTTATGCGTTCGTTCGAGTTTGAAACCACCTTTTCGTTGAACTATCTTGCCTCTATTGTGTATATCTTGTATCGGTGTGGTTCCTTCCGTAGTGTTATACGGAAAGATCATATCGATAATCATCTTGTTGATTAGAGTACGAGTTTGAGTTGTGCTAAGTCCCGACTCTACTCGAGGAGCTTATGAGAAATCAATCTCATTTGATTGATCCTTTGTGTAGCATCTTGTTATGCTCTTATTCGAAGGTGAGACGCCTTCGAAATCTTGTGTATTAATCAGAAAATTCAATGGTTCGCTAATTCCATATGTGCACTTTAAAAACCATAGAATTAATCGAGCAAACTTATCTTGGTCTTCTTTCATCTTGAGTTGAAAGTGAGGAATTTTGATCTCATGCTTGTCTATCCTTCTTTGATTGATGAAATAATTGTGTTGAATACAAACTCTTCTCTAGAAATTGCGAGGACGCAATTTTGATAAGGAGGGGAGTCTGTAACAACCATGGTTTTGGAGATTACCTGTTAATATTAAATTATAACGGTAGTTATAAATTAATATTGTAAATTAAATAAAATTGAAAGTTTTATATTGTTTAATTGGAATAAACAATGAATTTTGGAAACAAAATGTGAAAATAAAGTTTTGGTAACTTTATTATGTTTATTTGTGAGAATAATAAATGAAGTGTGATTTTATTTTGAGTAAATGCAATAATTATTGTAATTATTGCTAATTACTTCTTTTAATAATTTTTAAAGGAAGTATTTGATTTTTAAAAGGTGTTTATTTAAATAAAAAGATGGAATTTGGTATAAAAATGTATTTTGATTATAAATTTGAGTTTGAAATGGAGATTTTTCTATCCAAGAAATAATTTTTGTAGAATTTTTAAAGTTAAAAATGAGGGTTTATGCATTTAATTGTGTAAATTGTGTATTTATGTAAAATAAGGGTTTTTAATAATAAAAATGTTTTAAAAACTAAAATTTACTTTTTATATGATATGAAATATTTTATTTCATATGTAAGTATGTTTGCATAAATTGGTTGTATTAAAACTTGAAGAAAAATACATTGTTTTCATTATTGTGTTTATGTGCATATTTGTTCAAGTGGTGAATTAAAATTTACTTAGCCTAATTTACTTTCTCTATTGGGTCCAAAGCCCACTAGCAAATTAGCAACCAGGAAGGAGAAAAAAGAGGAATGAATTACCTGTACGTAAATAACTTTTAGTTCCTCTTCTTCTTCATTAGCCTGGAAATAGAAGAGGAGAGCAAAATTTCACCATTTGTTAAATCTAAAGCTTTAAATCTTCAAATCTTCAAATCAAAATGGTGCTTTTATCAATTAGAGAGTATTGCAACAGGTCTTTGAAGCAAATTGAAGCTCCATGCCATCATCTTTTCATGTTAATTTGAGATTTGCTCTTCAAAATCATAAGGTGAGTTGAAAACTCACATTTTCTAGCATAGATTGAGATTTCAAGGTTTGAAATCTCAATTTTATTTTTGTTGCATGTTCATTTGTGAATCACTGTCAGTAAATTAGACATATCTTTTTCGTTTTAGATCGGAATTTGATTTTGTTTGAAGTTCTGGAAAGCTTGAAGAACGTGTGTAACTTTCATTTTAAATACATTTGAAAATTTTGAGCATAGAGGGTCGAAAAACTCAATACAAACCCACTGCCCTGTCATTGTAAAACTAAGATTTTCTGTGCTTAATATTGTTAGTAATTTGAGCATATCTTTCTCATCTGATATCCAAATTTAACGATTCTTAATGTCTCGGAAAGCTTAGCTTGTCTTCTATAACTTTTATGTTTTGGGTTTTGTTAAATTTTGAGGTATAAGTGGTCGAAAATTCCTTCTAGTGATGCTGTCTCGAGACTAAAATGACAGCAGAGATGAACTTCAAATCTGAAAATTGATTTAGTCGTAACTTTTTCATTCTTGAACGGAATTCGATAATTTTTAATGTTCTGGAAAGCTTACTTTATATGTGACAACTTTCATGTTGAACATATTTACTAATTTTGAGCACAGTTTGATTGAATTCTGTCATAAACTTCCAGCTTTGTCACTTTGATAATTACACTATCTAAACTAAATACAGTTAGTAAATTAGGCGTATCTTTCGTGTTTCAAGTCGGATTTAGATAACTCTTGATGTTTTGGAAATCTTAGACTATTTTCTAAAATTTTATTGTTTTGAGTTTTGCAAAATTTTGAGGTTAAGATAGTCGAAACATTATTTCTTTGCTGTTGCCCTGTGAATAAACAACAACGACAGTGAATTTAAAATCTTAGAATTATATTGACCATATCTTACACGTTTCTAATCCAAATTCAATAATTTTAGATTTTTCGGAAAGCTTATTTCATTGGCTACAATTTTTGTTTGTTGAGTTTTCTGCAATTTTAAAGATAGCTATGTCAAAATTGAACTTTTCTACTGCTAACCCGGGAGCAAAATCAAATCTGCTCTGTTGTTGAGGCAGAAACGAAATCTTCCATAACTTTTTCGTTTCTAAGCGGAATTTGATAATTTTGGATGTTTCGGAAAGCTTATTTCAATGGCTAAAACTATCATTTCTTGTGTTTCCTGTGATTTTGATGTTTACTATGCTAGAATTACAAATGTCCCTCGTTGTCCTGTTGTTGTAGTATACTCAGTGTTTTGTGCAAACCTGAGCTAGTATTTTGTGCATAACTTTTGCGTTTCTTATTCAAATCCTATAATTTTTAAAGTTTTGGAAACTGCAGAAAGAATGTGACAACTTTCATTTGTATCACTTTCTGAAATTCTATGATTAAAGGGTCAAAATAGCTGATGCAAGATCGCTGTCCTGAGCACTTGCATGTAGTCTTGTGTGTTGTATTTGCTTTGGTTGATGAGTTTTCTGATGATTTGTTTTTTTTTCACTTGATTAGCGAATAGTTTGAGCTTAGTATTTTATACCATATGCTGATGATATGAGGCAAGGTATATGACTTTTGTGAACATCTGAGTTTCTATTTTAATGTGGATTTGACTAACGGTTAGTAAACTGTTTAGTGCGAACGTGTGGTATGGGACACAGGTTAACACTTTACAGATTCCTCTCCGAAAGTTAGCGACACATTCTAGAATTACTAGTGCTATGACCTTCGGGTCATCTGAGAATCTGAGAATCTGAGAAATCCAAAAAAAGTGACCTCGGTCGCCTTTGAGATCTCTGTTGGGTACCTAACTATATTACTAGCACTAGTCTGAGAACTTTAGCACGTGCAACATGCTTTAGCATGTAATTATTGGCCAATCTGAGATTTATTCTATGAGTTAAGAGAATTTTGATTTCACCATATTTTGATGTGTTTACTTAGCCTTATAGAGATGAATAAGGCGAAATATGAGTTCTTGAGGATTTTGGTGATTTCAATTTTATGGTTTTATACTTGGGTTTCATTTACCACTTTGAGAAGTTTATTTATTCATGAATCATATTTGGATGTTTTCTTTATATGCATGAATCCCCTAGTATTAACCCAAGTAAGCGTAGAATTATAACTTCTTAGAGATAGACAATCCTTGATATCAACCTTAGTCATTCTTATCAATTATTGATCCCTTGATGTATGTTTCCCTTATACCTTATCGTATTTCCTTTCTAACGATAAGATTCAGTTGCCTGACCCGTGTGTTTATCACTCGAGTCAGACCGAGTTATTTCAGGTTAGCTATCAGTTTCAGGACTTAGCTTTGATGCATCTGCTTGGATATCAGCCTAGCATTTTTGTGTAGTTTATATTTCTTTCCGTTTGACTCTGATGTGTATTTTGATTCGATGTATATAGTGTGGTCTTTGAAGCACTTTTGTATATCGTTTTGTATTGTACTGGGATGTATCGGTGTATATGTATTTATATATATGATGATTACTGTTCTGTGATGTGATATGCACACTGTTATTGTACGTTGTTCTGATAGATCCATTAGCCACCTATAGTTTTGTATTAAGCATTTATTGGATATGTCGATCCACTTAAATAGAAAAAAAATATAGAGCATTTATCGACGTATGTAGTAGATGTTTAAGACAAGATTATAGATGGTCGCTCCTAACCAGCCCTATTCTTCGCATTAATAGACAGAATTACCCAGTAATTCTCTTTGTTAATGTGGTTCTCGGGGTGGGGCGTCACAGCTTGGTATCATGAATTACCTGTACGTAAATAACTTTTAGTTCCTCTTCTTCTTCATTAGCCTGGAAATAGAAGAGGAGAGCAAAATTCCACCATTTGTTAAATCTAAAGCCTTAAATCTCCAAATCTTCAAATCAAAATGGTGCTTTTATCAATTAGAGAGTATTGCAACAGGTCTTTGAAGCAAATTGAAGCTCCATGCCATCATCTTTTCATGTTAATTTGAGTTTTGCTCTTCAAAATCATAAGGTGAGTTGAAAACTTACATTTTCTAGCATAGATTGAGATTTCAAGGTTTGAAATCTCAATTTTATTTTTGTTGCATGTTCATTTGTGAATCACTGTCAGTAAATTAGATATATCTTTTTCGTTTTAGATCAGAATTTGATTTTGTTTGAAGTTCTGGAAAGCGTGAAGAACGTGTGATAACTTTCATTTTAAATACATTCGAAAATTTTGAGCATAGAGGGTCAAAAAACTCAATACAAACCCACTGCCCTGTCATTGTAAAACTAAGATTTTCTGTGCTTAATATTGTTAGTAATTTGAGCATATCTTTCTCATCTGATATCCAAATTTAACGATTCTTAATGTCTCGGAAAGCTTAGCTTGTCTTCTATAACTTTTATGTTTTGGGTTTTGTTAAATTTTGAGGTATAAGTGGTCGAAAATTCCTTCTAGTGACGCTGTCTCGAGACTAAAATGACAGCAGAGATGAACTTCAAATCTGAAAATTGATTTAGTCGTAACTTTTTCATTCTTGAACGGAATTCAATAATTTTTAATGTTCTGGAAAGCTTACTTTATATGTGACAACTTTCATGTTGAACATATTTACTAATTTTGAGCGCAGTTTGATTGAAATGCTGTCATAAACTTCCAGCTTTGTCAATTTGATAATTACACTATCTAAACTAAATACAGTTAGTAAATTAGGCGTATCTTTCGTGTTTCAAGTCGGATTTAGATAACTTTTGATGTTTTGGAAATCTTAGACTATTTTCTAAAATTTTAGTGTTTTGAGTTTTGCAAAATTTTGAGGTTAAGATAGTCGAAACATTATTTCTTTGCTGCTGCCCTGTGAATAAACAACAACGACAGTGAATTTAAAATCTTAGAATTATATTGCCCATATCTTACACGTTTCTAATCCAAATTCAATAATTTTAGATTTTTCGGAAATCTTATTTCTTTGGCTACAATTTTTGTTTGTTGAGTTTTCTGCAATTTTGAGGATAGCTATGTCAAAATTGAACTTTTCTACTGCTAACCCGAGAGCAAAATCAAATCTGCTCTGTTGTTGAGGCAGAAACGAAATCTTCCATAAATTTTTCGTTTCTAAGCGGAATTTGATAATTTTGGATGTTTCGGAAAGCTTATTTCAGTGGCTAAAACTTTCTTTTCTTGTGTTTCCTGTGATTTTGATGTTTACTATGCTAAAATTACAAATGTCCCTCGCTGTCCTGTTGTTGTAGTATAATCAGTGTTTTGTGCAAACCTGAGCTAGTATTTTGTGCATAACTTTTGCGTTTCTTATTCAAATCCTATAATTTTTAAAGTTTTGTAAACTGCAGAAAGAATGTGACAACTTTCATTTGTATCACATTCTGAAATTCTATGATTAAAGGGTCGAAATAGCTGATGCAAGATCGCTGTCCTGAGCACTTGCATGTAGTCTTCTGTGTTGTATTTGCTTTGGTTGATGAGTTTTCTGATGATTTGTTTTTTTTTTCACTTGATTAGCGAATAGTTTGAGCTTAGTATTTTATACCATATGCTGATGATATGAGGCAAGGTATATGACTTTTGTGAACATCTGAGTTTCTATTTTAATGTGGATTTGACTAACGGTTAGTAAACTGTTTAGTGCGAACGTGTGGTATGGGACACAGGTTAACACTTTACAGATTCCTCTCCGAAAGTTAGCGACACATTCTAGAATTACTAGTGCTATGACCTTCGGGTCATCTGAGAATCTGAGAATCTGAGAAATCCAAAAAAGTGACCTCGGTCGCCTTTGAGATCTCTGTTGGGTACCTAACTATATTACTAGCACTAGTCTGAGAACTTTAGCACGTGCAACATGCTTTAGCATGTAATTATTGGCCAATCTGAGATTTATTCTATGAGTTAAGAGAATTTTGATTTCACCATATTTTGATGTGTTTACTTAGCCTTATAGAAATGAATAAGGCGAAATATGAGTTCTTGAGGATTTTGGTGATTTCAATTTTATGGTTTTATACTTGGGTTTCATTTACCACTTTGAGAAGTTTATTTATTCATGAATCATATTTGGATGTTTTCTTTATATGCATGAATCCCCTAGTATTAACCCAAGTAAGCGTAGAATTATAACTTCTTAGAGATAGACAATCCTTGATATCAACCTTAGTCATTCTTATCAATTATTGATCCCTTGATGTATGTTTACCTTATACCTTATCGTATTTCCTTTCTAACGATAAGATTTAGTTGCCTGACCCGTGTGTTTATCACTCGAGTCAGACCGAGTTATTTCAGGTTAGCTATCAGTTTCAGGACTTAGCTTTGATGCATCTGCTTGGATATCAGCCTAGCATTTTTGTGTAGTTTATATTTCTTTCCGTTTGACTCTGATGTGTATTTTGATTCGATGTATATAGTGTGGTCTTTGAACCACTTTTGTATATCGTTTTGTATTGTACTGGGATGTATCGGTGTATATGTATTTATATATATGATGATTACTGTTCTGTGATGTGATATGCACACTGTTATTGTACGTTGTTCTGATAGATCCATTAGCCACTTATAGTTTTGTATTAAGCATTTATTGGATATGTCGATCCACTTAAATAGAAAAAAAAATATAGAGCATTTATCGACGTATGCTGTAGATGTTTAAGACAAGATTATAGATGGTCGCTCCTAACCAGCCCTATTCTCCGCATTAATAGACAGAATTACCCAGTAATTCTCTTTGTTAATGTGGGTCTCGGGGTGGGGCGTCACAGCTTGGTATCAGAGCTGAGGTCAGAACAAAGTAGGATAAACACAGAACAATACGTTTATCACGATACTTCGAAGTACAGTATGAGTGAATCATTGTCCTTTATTTGAGCTTGTTTTCGAATCGTGCTTTGATTCTTTGTCGAATCTTTGGTATTGTTAAGATGGAATATTTCTAGGAATATATTATATTCCGTAGTATTTAATAATTGAGTTTGATGTTATCTTATCATGTGAATAATCTTATTAGAAGATTATTCTATTCTTATTTTTGTCGATACGAGTGAGTTCGTATCGATGGAGCTTTTTGATTCCTTTGAGAATTCATGTTGTATTTATTTGAGAGTTGTGAATCCTATTAAGGGGATCCACAATGATTGGCTTGTATTGAGCATTTTGAGATTTCTATTTGATGTTGCTTTTGTGAGTATCTATTTGTTACTCACAATCTTGAGATGCATTTGATTTGGAATGGATTGACTTATTTGATATTATGTCCAATCATTTGTTTTATAGGATCCAATTGTATATTTAAGTTTCCTATTTTGATTGGTTTATTATTTCTGTCACTTTGGAATGTTAATGATGATTCCGAAGTTTCTGAATTCACTCTTGAGTATCGAGATGTTGATGACATATCTCGAATTCCAGTCAAGGTGACTTTGTTGAGTTTTGATGAGTCCGTTTGGGTTTGATATCCAATCGGGCAATCGAGTGTTAAATTAACCTTATTCCTAGCTGTTAGCCTTCGGCTATCCTTCCAATATGACATCCACTAAGGAATGTGTGAGTTTCTAGATTGTTCGAGTTTGATTGAGTTTATCATTCAGTTTCTTTGAGTTATCCTTTTTGGATACTCAATCGGTGTTATTCGTTGTAGCATTACTTTGTTTGAAGTAATGATATGTTGTTAGTATTCTTCTTCTCATTCGAGAAGATATCTTAACCTTACTCTTATACCTCATTGATCTCTTTTTAATCCATTAAGTGGTGCTAGGGTCATTCCTAACCTTGACCCTACGCCGATTTTTCATGAGCTACGAGTTGCGGAGGATAGCGTTACTCTTACCGCATTCCAAACTCGTTATACGTCTTGTGAGTGGTTCGTTATACCATTCAAAATAATGAACACTCCAGTCTTTTCCATCAATCTTGAGGATCGAGTATTCTGGGAATATCTCGATGAGCTCTATTTGGGTTCCTTGATTTTGAGAATAAGTAATAAACTGTGTTTTTAAATTTTTCAAAAAAATTGAAGATAGGTTTCTAAGAAAAATTGGATTTTGTCTTTGGGAAAAACAAAGAATATTTTTAGTATTATATATAAGGTATTTATTTTTAAAGAAAATGAATTTTTGTGTTGGGTTGTCCGTCTAGTGCTTTAAGAATTTTGGTCGATGCGTTTGGCCAACGTTATCGATAGGAATTTCCTAAACGCTATGATGAGACAGTCAGACACGGTAAATTGAGTTTTAATAAGTAAAGTTTGAAAATAATTAATATGATGGAGTATTAATTTTATTTTAAATGTTTAATAAAGCCCTTGAACCATAGTGAGTTTTGGATGAGTGGCGAGGCAGTTTTGATCACTCGATCAACTCTGCAGCCAATTAATGAGGTCATTCACTATAAATCAATGGCGAGGAAGTACCCTTAATTATTTGAAATTTATGAAATTTAATATGGTAATTTGGGTAAGTAAAGTGAATAATTCTAATTAAGGAGATGTCTTAATTAGAAGAAAATATCATTTGATGCATTGATTAATAAAATGATGTATTTAAAGTAAAATAATACTTTGGTTTGAAAATTAAAATATTAATTGAATATTTTGGTACAAGTAATTAATGATGACTATAAAACTTTATTTTGATGGATAATTAATAATCATCTATTGATAATGGAAGAAATTAATTATCTCTTCCAAAATGAGTTTTCATAATTAATTGTTTTTAAAGCTAGATTTTGGAAAGTAATGAAAATATTTCCACTTAATAGAATATTTTATGATAATTACATAAGGTTGATCATAATTTTATATGTCTTAGCTTTTCGGGGAAAAAGAAAATCATTTAATAAATGACTTAGCAAAAAGCTTGTTTCAAATTGTAGTTTGAAATTAAAATGGTTTGGGAGAATTTCAAATTTCAAATTGATTTTAAAAGCTGAAATTTCATTTAGAAAAGTGTTGTACTAAAACAGAGATAACTTGAGATTTATAACTCCAAATGAGCTGAATCTTTTTGTAAATGAAAGAACTTTCAGTAAGAAATAAAGTTTGTTTTTACCACTTTTAAATATTTTTCTTTTTACTAAGCCTAAATAGGGTTTGAAAGTGGATAGGCAGTTCTGCCCTATTGCAAAATTCTCTAAGACTTAAGCTGAAAGTAAAATTAACATAACTTTCAAACCGTAAATCCGATTTTGATGATCTTTATATTGCTGGAAAGCTTAAACTGAGTAGAACAACTTTCATATTATAAAGTTTTTCTTATTTTGTTGTTTGCTTAGTCCAAATGGGTCTTCTTTACAGCAGATCTGAAATAAAATTGTTCTATTTCCCTTAATAGTTAAGTGTAGCACGTCTTATCTATGAACATGAACTAATATCATCTATTTGAGTTAAGTACAGGTGAAAAGAGGATAGTTGGACTATATTTTGATCAAAAAGAATATATATAAGTTTGTGCAAACTCGCTAAAGGAAATGCTAAAAAGGATGGTATGTTTTCGGATTAATTTTAAAGTGTTAAATGATGATATATATTGTGTTTCCGACCTAATGGTCGATGTATATTATATAATTCATTTTTGTAATATTGTATACGGCCCTCCGTACAAAGGAGACTCCGCCGATTTTTCTGAAAAGTTCTAACACTTAGAAAATTTGAGAAACAAATTGAAAAAAATAATATGTTACAAACTAGAGTATACCTATGGAAGAATTAGAGAATAAACAACTTAAACTTTGTTTACTCTAATGAAGAGTAATAAATTTAAATTTAAAATCCAAGTAAGAAGTTTTGAAAAAAAAATCAAGATTTGAAATTTATGGTTATAACTATAAAGTTATTGAATTTTTGGAACTCTAAGAATTATTGATTGAGAGTATATACATATATTTTAGTTCCTTGTGATTATCTTACTCTTGTGCTATTTTCTAACGACGTGCATTTATGCGTTCGTTCGAGTTTGAAACCACCTTTTCGTTGAACTATCTTGCCTCTATTGTGTATATCTTGTATCGGTGTGGTTCCTTCCGTAGTGTTATACGGAAAGATCATATCGATAATCATCTTGTTGATTAGAGTTCGAGTTTGAGTTGTGCTAAGTCCCGACTCTACTCGAGGAGCTTATGAGAAATCAATCTCATTTGATTGATCCTTTGTGTAGCATCTTGTTATGCTCTTATTCGAAGGTGAGACGCCTTCGAAATCTTGTGTATTAATCAGAAAATTCAATGGTTCGCTAATTCCATATGTGCACTTTAAAAACCATAGAATTAATCGAGCAAACTTATCTTGGTCTTCTTTCATCTTGAGTTGAAAGTGAGGAATTTTGATCTCATGCTTGTCTATCCTTCTTTGATTGATGAAATAATTGTGTTGAATACAAACTCTTCTCTAGAAATTGCGAGGACGCAATTTTGATAAGGAGGGAAGTCTGTAACAACCATGGTTTTGGAGATTACCTGTTAATATTAAATTATAACGGTAGTTATAAATTAATATTGTAAATTAAATAAAATTGAAAGTTTTATATTGTTTAATTGGAATAAACAATGAATTTTGGAAACAAAATGTGAAAATAAAGTTTTGGTAACTTTATTATGTTTATTTGTGAGAATAATAAATGAAGTGTGATTTTATTTTGAGTAAATGCAATAATTATTGTAATTATTGCTAATTACTTCTTTTAATAATTTTTAAAGGAAGTATTTGATTTTTAAAAGGTGTTTATTTAAATAAAAAGATAGAATTTGGTATAAAAATGTATTTTGATTATAAATTTGAGTTTGAAATGGAGATTTTTCTATCCAAGAAATAATTTTTGTAGAATTTTTAAAGTTAAAAATGAGGGTTTATGCATTTAATTGTGTAAATTGTGTATTTATGTAAAATAAGGGTTTTTAATAATAAAAATGTTTTAAAAACTAAAATTTACTTTTTATATGATATGAAATATTTTATTTCATATGTAAGTATGTTTGCATAAATTGGTTGTATTAAAACTTGAAAAAAAATACATTGTTTTCATTATTGTGTTTATGTGCATATTTGTTCAAGTGGTGAATTAAAATTTACTTAGCCTAATTTACTTTCTCTATTGGGTCCAAAGCCCACTAGCAAATTAGCAACCAGGAAGGAGAAAAAAGAGGAATGAATTACCTGTACGTAAATAACTTTTAGTTCCTCTTCTTCTTCATTAGCCTGGAAATAGAAGAGGAGAGCAAAATTTCACCATTTGTTAAATCTAAAGCCTTAAATCTCCAAATCTTCAAATCAAAATGGTGCTTTTATCAATTAGAGAGTATTGCAACAGGTCTTTGAAGCAAATTGAAGCTCCATGCCATCATCTTTTCATGTTAATTTGAGTTTTTCTCTTCAAAATCATAAGGTGAGTTGAAAACTCACATTTTCTAGCATAGATTGAGATTTCAAGGTTTGAAATCTCAATTTTATTTTTGTTGCATGTTCATTTGTGAATCACTGTCAGTAAATTAGACATATCTTTTTCGTTTTAGATCGGAATTTGATTTTGTTTGAAGTTCTGGAAAACTTGAAGAACGTGTGATAACTTTCATTTTAAATACATTCGAAAATTTTGAGCATAGAGGGTCGAAAAACTCAATACAAACCCACTGCCCTGTCATTGTAAAACTAAGATTTTCTGTGCTTAATATTGTTAGTAATTTGAGCATATCTTTCTCATCTGATATCCAAATTTAACGATTCTTAATGTCTCGGAAAGCTTAGCTTGTCTTCTATAACTTTTATGTTTTGGGTTTTGTTAAATTTTGAGGTATAAGTGGTCGAAAATTCCTTCTAGTGACGCTGTCTCGAGACTAAAATGACAGCAGAGATGAACTTCAAATCTGAAAATTGATTTAGTCGTAACTTTTTCATTCTTGAACGGAATTCGATAATTTTTAATGTTCTGGAAAGCTTACTTTATATGTGACAACTTTCATGTTGATCATATTTACTAATTTTGAGCACAGTTTGATTGAAATTCTGTCATAAACTTCCAGCTTTGTCACTTTGATAATTACACTATCTAAACTAAATACAGTTAGTAAATTAGGCGTATCTTTCGTGTTTCAAGTCGGATTTAGATAACTCTTGATGTTTTGGAAATCTTAGACTATTTTCTAAAATTTTATTGTTTTGAGTTTTGCAAAATTTTGAGGTTAAGATAGTCGAAACATTATTTCTTTGCTGCTGCCCTGTGAATAAACAACGACGACAGTGAATTTAAAATCTTAGAATTTTATTGACCATATCTTACACGTTTCTAATCCAAATTCAATAATTTTAGATTTTTCGGAAAGCTTATTTCATTGGTTACAATTTTTGTTTGTTGAGTTTTCTGCAATTTTGAGGATAGCTATGTCAAAATTGAACTTTTCTACTGCTAACCCGAGAGCAAAATCAAATCTGCTCTGTTGTTGAGGCAGAAACGAAATCTTCCATAACTTTTTCGTTTCTAAGCGGAATTTGATAATTTTGGATATTTCGGAAAGCTTATTTCAGTGGCTAATACTTTCATTTCTTGTGTTTCCTGTGATTTTGATGTTTACTATGCTAAAATTACAAATGTCCCTCGCTGTCCTGTTGTTGTAGTATACTCAGTGTTTTGTGCAAACCTGAGCTAGTATTTTGTGCATAACTTTTGCGTTTCTTATTCAAATCCTATAATTTTTAAAGTTTTGGAAACTTCAGAAAGAATGTGACAACTTTCATTTGTATCACTTTCTGAAATTCTGTGATTAAAGGGTCGAAATAGCTGATGCAAGATCGCTGTCCTGAGCACTTGCATGTAGTCTTGTGTGTTGTATTTGCTTTGGTTGATGAGTTTTCTGATGATTTGTTTTTTTTTTCACTTGATTAGCGAATAGTTTGAGCTTAGTATTTTATACCATATGCTGATGATATGAGGCAAGGTATATGACTTTTGTGAACATCTGAGTTTCTATTTTAATGTGGATTTGACTAACGGTTAGTAAACTGTTTAGTGCGAACGTGTGGTATGGGACACAGGTTAACACTTTACAGATTCCTCTCCGAAAGTTAGCGACACATTCTAGAATTACTAGTGCTATGACCTTCGGGTCATCTGAGAATCTGAGAATCTGAGAAATCCAAAAAAAGTGACCTCGGTCGCCTTTGAGATCTCTGTTGGGTACCTAACTATATTACTAGCACTAGTCTGAGAACTTTAGCACGTGCAACATGCTTTAGCATGTAATTATTGGCCAATCTGAGATTTATTCTATGAGTTAAGAGAATTTTGATTTCACCATATTTTGATGTGTTTACTTAGCCTTATAGAGATGAATAAGGCGAAATATGAGTTCTTGAGGATTTTGGTGATTTCAATTTTATGGTTTTATACTTGGGTTTCATTTACCACTTTGAGAAGTTTATTTATTCATGAATCATATTTGGATGTTTTCTTTATATGCATGAATCCCCTAGTATTAACCCAAGTAAGCGTAGAATTATAACTTCTTAGAGATAGACAATCCTTGATATCAACCTTAGTCATTCTTATCAATTATTGATCCCTTGATGTATGTTTCCCTTATACCTTATCGTATTTCCTTTCTAACGATAAGATTAAGTTGCCTGACCCGTGTGTTTATCACTCGAGTCAAACCGAGTTATTTCAGGTTAGCTATCAGTTTTAGGACTTAGCTTTGATGCATCTGCTTGGATATCAGCCTAGCATTTTTGTGTAGTTTATATTTCTTTCCGTTTGACTCTGATGTGTATTTTGATTCGATGTATATAGTGTGGTCTTTGAACCACTTTTGTATATCGTTTTGTATTGTACTGGGATGTATCGGTGTATATGTATTTATATATATGATGATTACTGTTCTATGATGTGATATGCACACTGTTATTGTACGTTGTTCTGATAGATCCATTAGCCACCTATAGTTTTGTATTAAGCATTTATTGGATATGTCGATCCACTTAAATAGAAAAAAAAATATAGAGCATTTATCGACGTATGTAGTAGATGTTTAAGACAAGATTATAGATGGTCGCTCATAACCAGCCCTATTCTCCGCATTAATAGACAGAATTACCCAGTAATTCTCTTTGTTAATGTGGGTCTCGGGGTGGGGCGTCACAATTGTTCTTGCACATTCTTGTAATGTTCGATTTTTCCGTTCAAATACACCGTTTTGTTGTGGTGTACGTGGAATTGAAAAATTATGATTAATTCCCTTTTTATTGCAAAAATTTGTAATAAGTTCATTTTCGAATTCTCCTCCATGATCACTGCAAATATTTTTAATTTTTAAATTCATTTGATTTTTAATTCTTTTTGCAAAAAAATTAAACATACCAAAAGTGTCGCTTTTATGTTTTAAAAACAAAGTCCATGTATATCTTGAAAAACCATCAACAATTACAAAAGCATACTTGTTATGATTTATTGATCTTACTTGAGTAGGACCAAATAAATCTAAATGCAACAATTCTAATGCTTTTTTTGTTGAAATATTATTTTTAGATTTAAAAGAACTCCTTTTTAATTTTCCAATTTGACATGCATCACACAAATTGTCTATTTTATAATTTATTTTTGGTAAACCTCTAACTAGTTCATGTTTTGATAATTTATTTATAAATTTGAAATTCATGTGACAAAATCGTTTATGCCATAGCCATGGATCATCAAGTTTAGCAGTCAAGCATAAATCGAAATTTTGTTTTATATTCATATTCAAAATATAAATATTTTTATTTCGAAATCCTTCAAATAATAAATTTTTATTATTATCAAAAATATTGCATCGATTTTTCTCGAAATTTATTTGAAAACCTTGATCACATAATTGACTAATGCTAAGTAAATTATGTTTTAAATTTTCTACTAACAAAACACTAGAAATAATAGGAGAGTTAGAAATACTGATGTTTATGACTTCTCCAATTCCGATGACATATCCTTTTGAGTTGTCTCCAAAGGTTACGGTGCCTCCATCGATATATTTTATATTTGAGAGCATCTTGGCATTCCCGGTCATATGTTTTGAGCAGCCACTATCGAGTATCCATTTCTCCTTGCTTTTATTTTTGGGTACCTACAAAACAAAAATTATTCAATTGGTACCGACTTCTTTTATTAGGGTCCTAAATGTTAGGAGGGGAGGGTAGCCATACCCAAGTGGGTTTGGGTCCTTTAAAAACATAATTATTATTAAATACTACACTTGATAAAAAACTATCAATATGTTTTTATCTAATTAACTTATCATTAGACTTTGGTATCCAAATTTTTATATTTTTTGATTTTACATCTTTACTTAACTTTGGTGACTTTTTGAAACTATGATACAAGATACTTTGCTTTATAGTATTACCTTTTTTCTTTTGTGAATTCTTTTCAAATCCCAATCCATTTCAATTACCAGAAGGTTTTGAAATTTTAATTAAATTATCAAGATCTTGTTTTCCTTTGTTAAACTTTGAAACATTGTTAGTAATTTTTTCTAGTTTATCCTTTAATTCACAAATTTTAGTTTTTGAAATTTCTATATTACTTTTTAGTTCAATATTTTCCTTAATCAAATTATTATTCTCAAGTTTTAACTTATCTATTTCACTAAGTTGTGTATCGTATTCGATAGACTTTTTACACTTTTCTTATGAAATCTCTAGTTCTTCTTCTAAAATAACTTTTTCATCCTTGAATAATCCAATTTATTGTTCTAGTCGATTTATTTTGGCTAGGTGTTCTTTATTTAATTTTTTGATTTGTCTAAACTTATCATCAAGTTCCATACTTAATTCTAATAGTTCATTATAGCTAAGTTCAGGACGTACCTCATCAGTGTTAGCGATAAAACATACATTAGCTTGTTCTCCATTGCTATCACTATCAGAAGATGATGATGAATCGGAATCGTCCCAAGTGACTTTAAAAGCTCTTTTCTTCTTAAATTTCTCAAATTTGTTCTTTTTCTCATTGTTGCGTTTAGGACAATCCTTCTTCATGTGTCCGTATTGATCACATTCATAGCACTTGATTTGAGATAGATTTGTTGTATTGGACTTCCCTTCTTTTTGGAATTTGGTCATCTTTCTAAATTTCTTGAATTTGTTGTAATTCTTGGCAATGAAAACTATCTCTTCTTCATCCAAATCTGAGTCATCATTCTTTGCTTGAAATGCTATGTTCTTATTTTCAACATTTTGTTCTTTTCTTGCCTGTAAGTTAGCTTCATAGGACATTAAATTTCCTATCAACTCTTCAACCTTGAGAGTAGAAAGATCATTAGCTTCTTCAATAGCTAATACCTTCCTTTCCCAATCCAATGTTAAAGAGTTGAGTATTCGAGAAACTAAATCAAAATCAGTAAACTTAACTCCTAATGCCATAAGATCATGTTAAATAGTTTGAAATCAAGAATACATGTTAACAATAGTTTCATTTTGCTTCATTTTGAATGAGGAGAATTGGTTTTGCAAAATTGAAATCTTAGTTTGTTTGACCTTTGTTGTACCTTCATCTGTAATTTGTAAGGTACGCCAAATGTCAAACGCAGTGGTACATAACATGACACGTGAAAATTCATTTTTATCTAGAGAGCAAAATAAAACAATTATAGCTTTAGCATTATTTGAGGCTAAGGTCTTTTGTGCATCGGTCCATGTGCTCATAGTAGTGTCAGGTGCTTCATATTTATTTTGTGTAGCAGACCATATTTCTAGACCATTGGCTTCCATAAAAATACGCATACGGGTTGACCAATATGCATAGTTGGAGCCATTAAATAGTGGGGGACATGCGGTAGATTGACCTTCTTGAAAGATACTTGCCATATTAGTGATTCAAAAACTTGTTACAGTACTTTTGATCAAACCAAGCTCTGATACCAATTGAAAGTCTATAGTATGGTGGATCGATTATACAAATGACAAGTATATGACTAATTTAAACTATAGTGTAACAATAGTAAATTATGTAAATAAGAATAATCACACCTGGGATTTTATACTGGTTCGGACCTCCCGTCCTACGTCCAGTCCCGAAGCTCCTCTTCGGAATTTCCTTTCACCAAATAACCCTCACTTCACCCGGAGGAACAGGTTTACAATAGCAGAGTTTCTTTTTTAAGAATGTGTTCTCTATTACACGGATTTTAACTATATAGTACAATTGAACTTCCTATATCTCTTGAATGATTGAATACAATATTGTTCGAGAGAGTATGGAAGTGTATGATTTCAGATTTGCAAAATTGATAGCAAGTAGATGATTAGAACAAGAGATGATCAAGATAGAGAGTCGAGTGAATTAGTTAAGTGGTTTGATCCTTCTTGATTCTCGTTTATATAGTTGCAGAAGGTTGCTTCTAGTAGTTACACCTCTTTCCTTTCAGTCTAGAGTCGTCACTGTTCACTGTTGAAGAGTTGTGGAGGAGAGATGGAGTTGTGTATCTTTGGAGATGACAGTTGTAATTTGAATTATCTGCCTGAGCCCAGTTTCAGATGTTTGAATGGTGTTTTCAGACGTCTGGAAACCTATTATTATTTTTGTTCATCTTCTACGTTCAGACGTCTGAAGTTCTGCATTCAGACGTCTAAACCTGTTAAGTTATGTTCTCCTGGGTTTATTCTTGAGTGTATCTCTCTTCGATCCTCGTGCAACTTTGTAGATGAATCTCTTCAGTACTTTAGTCATCGTCTTGTCATAGTAGTGGTTTGTCTTGTTTTGAATTCGTATATGTATAGTTGTATGATATATATATGATTTCCATTGTATAGTTGTCATCGTCGAAATCATAAACTAAGGGTTCTAACAATATACACACATATATATATACAAATATATATATATATATATGTATGTATGTATGTAAGTATGTATGTATGTTTGTACATATAGTACACTGGGTGAAAAATGTTTATGTATGCCTTAATGTAACCATATGAAAAATAACATGTGAAAATTATATTTGGTGTAAAATTATTCATGTGTACAATTTGTAAGAGAGTGATCAAAAAAATTATATCCAAAAGATAAATGATTCAAATATTCTTTCTCAAAATTATTTTTAGCAACTCGGACAGAATTTTCAATTTAAGCAACTCAAACAATTTGCTAGCAAACTATTGTCTAGCACTTTTGTAACGACCAGCCTTTTCGACCCTCAAAAGTCGACATTAATACATCCACAGTATTCACGTGTCGAGCATTCAAGTGCCAGAACGACAGTTTGTTGGGGTGAAAGAAAGAAAAAGACAGAATAGAATCTCACATCATGACGAGAAATATATAATATCCAAATGATCTTTACAAAAAGAAAACTTTACAACAATCAACGTAAACTAAATTATCATCGTCCTGAATAATTATAATATTATGTCCTTGCAAATGCTGATAAATACAAAATAAGAAATACAGCGGAAAATAAAATACGTCGGGACTTGGAGGCATCCAGCTCATCTCCTGAAGCTCCAAAGCGTTCATCTAAATCTATGAAAAAGGTACTCGGGTCTGACCCGAGTATTATAAGAAAATAACACTCGAATCAGTTTTGTAAACCAGCATGAGAAACTCAAATCACATGGATTGTTATATTTAAAAACAATTTCAGAAAAGGTATCTCGTAAGACCATGTTGCACATAAACATGGATGGATTTTTATCTTATGATAACCAAACCATTTTTTTAGGAAATCTTGTGATATCATAATAAAGTCTAGGATTTAAAATAAATAAAGAATCATAGCCGGAGTGGTTACATTAATTACATTCAACGTCATATTTAGCATACAACTAAGTATGTAAATGCACGTATTGAAAAATGGATTAAATGCATTGATAAGGCTACTGGAGTACCGCCAGCCATAGTACACCTCTAGAAAAATGTACCGAGGGCCTCACATAGACCACCTACCAACACAGAACCGGCCTACCTCTTCCTAGATTGTACGACCCAAAATTTTCAACGTTTCAAATGAGAATATTTAATTTATTTAAATATTCAAATTTGATTCAAATATAATAAATAATAAGAGAATTAGTTATTAATATAACAGCTTGATTTTTATTGACGTATTTTTAATTTATTTTATTTGATTTTTTCATAATTTTTAATTTGGAGATTATTTAAATTATATGTTGATGATTTTTCGACAAACGATGATATTTTTGTGATTTTACAAAATAGGATAACCAGTGTTGATTGTGTTTTTGTGTGTGATCGTATTTTTGTTTTGTCATTCGCGGTTCGTATGCGAACAAATTTGATGTGCGGTGACGTAACGAAAACTGAATAATAAACTTTACCCACCAACAAGTCAACACTCAACTCACCCATCCATTTTTTCTATCTTCATTTTCAAGTTTCCAGTAAAAATCAAAAGCAAAGAAAATAAGCTTCTTTAATTTCAAAAATCAAAATCTAAGAATCTACTCAACGGAAAAATTCAAAGCAAGGATCTTTGGATCCATAATGTAGAGATCTACAAGCCTATGGTCTTTTGTTTTGTTGGGTGGTGGTTTGGAAGGTGCGGTAGTATGGATGTGGAGAAGTTTAATTAAGGTTCCGATTTTCGGACATTGTAAGGCGTTTCAGGCTGAGGCATTGGTGGAAGGGTGTTTGGCTGGTGAAGAGGAGTGGGCGGTTGTGAAATAGGGTGGTCTGATGGTCTTGGGTGGAGCGCGACAGTTTCTCGACATGGGGAGTTCATCTAGGTCGTGGTGATAGAGGATGGATCGGGTGTGAAGACAAGAGGTCGACGGCGTAGTACTCGAGAGGAGAAGTTCAACAGTGGTGGTCTCGATTCGTTTCATGGAGTGTGGTAGGAGGAATTGGTGATGTAAGGAACGACAATGGTGGAGCAGGTTTTTGGTTTAAGCAGGAAGTTGTTTTGGAGAAGGAGGATTAGTTTTAATAAGGTAATTAATTTAAACTATGTAATTAAGAAAATAATTATATTATTAAAATTCTCAAATCTTATAAATGCAATAGCTCTTTCATACGAGGTCCATTCGAGGCAAGATTTTTTATATTGCACTCGTAATAGAGATAGCTACGCGATGGAACTGGTTTGGTCGAATTTGGAGTAAGTGAAATTTTGGACTAAAATCGAACGTCGTTCGATTTTAGTTCAAACTAGAGCGCTTTGGCGTCAAATAGAATCTCGATGTGTTAAAATCACCCTTTTGGATAATCTATATGATATATAGTAGACAAAAATTTAATATTTGTGTTTGGATGAATTTTTGATTGGTTTGTTAAATATCGGCTTTTGAAAAGAGAATGTCATTTAATTTGAAATATTGGGAATTTTGTAGAGCAATCCGGATTTTTTGATATTGTGATTTTTAATTTCCAGTTATATACCTTTGATTTTGTTTCAGTTATATACCTGTCATATAGATTTTTAAATGCTGAAATTTGATTGTTTGGTCATATTGGATGTGACACCGACAGATGTTAAAAGTTGAACCCTTTTAGAGAAAAGGTAGTAATAGCATTGGTGAAGTGCCATTGTAACTATTGACCTCATTATAGTATTTTGGAAAATACTATTAATTGTTGTTGGGTTTGGAAATGGTTTCGATTTGGAAATATAATTTTAAATCTTACCTTTTTGGATTTTCTAGGATATATTATTTAATAAGGGTTTTTCAACTTCTCTATTTTACTTCAACTTCTTGTATTATTCTTTTCTATTATATGTATATATGTAAATGTTTAAAATTATTTTGGAAAGTATTTGTCTTTATAAAAAGGTTATTTTAATAAGGAATGTTTGTTGTAAAGAAATTAAAGGGGTTTATCTTTTATTTTAAAGTGATTTTAGTTTTTAAAAGAAGATAAAAATATTTTGGAATAAATATTTGGAAAAAAATTTATGTAAAATATTGTAATAAAAGAACATACTTATAAATGGTATTTTATAAATAAAAGGATAGATTTTTGAATGGTATTTTATAAAAGGGAAATTAATATTATTTTGGATAAATTGGAAAATAAATCGCATTTGTAGGTTTATATTAATATGTGGAATGATCGGTTTATGGAAAGTATTTGACTCTATTTTGGAAATTGAAGTTTGTGATAACTTATGACATTTATAAAAAGGGAGTTTTATACAGAAATTTTTAAACGAAGTTTCTATAATGTAATTTCCTATGAAATGGTTTGGTTATGGTAAGGTAAAAATCCGTTCATGTTTATGTGCGGCGTGGTCTTATGAGATGCCTTTATTTTGAAAGATTTTATGATATAAAAATTCATTTGAGGATTGTTTCTCACGCTAGTTTACCAGTCTGATCCGAGCATTATTTTTCTTATAATGCTCGAGTTAGACCGAGCATATTTTTGGATATAGTTTT
Organism: Allium fistulosum; assembly: GCA_030737815.1. Lineage (NCBI taxonomy): Eukaryota > Viridiplantae > Streptophyta > Magnoliopsida > Asparagales > Amaryllidaceae > Allium > Allium fistulosum. The sequence continues at coordinate 907,059,416 of CM060901.1, forward strand.
GGATGCTTTGGAGCTTCAGGAGACGAGGTGGATACTGCTAAGACGTATTCACGTATTTCTATTATTTCTACTACATTAGTTGTTTATCTTTATCAGCGTTTGTGTGGATAGGTTGTTATAACTATCCAGACTGATGATAGTTAGCTTATTCTGATTGATGTATGTTTATTCCAGTTTTCTCTTAAAGAGATCTGTTGTATATTATATATCACTCGTCATGATGTGAGATTCTATTCTGTCTTTTCTTTCCTTTTCCCCAACAATCTATCTTTTTGGCACTTAGATACTCGGCATGTGAATACCGTGGATATATTAGTGTCGACTTTGGAAGGTCAAAAAGGCAGGTCGTTACAGTTGGTATCAGAGCTTAGGTTGAGCGAATACCTAAGTTTTGGTGGGGTAGACTCGTTAGAGATAAGTTAGTAATACCCTAGAATGAGTTTGAGTGTGTGTGTGTGTGTGTGTGTGTGTCTATGTGTGTATATATATGAGCGCGTATTTGTTAGTGCTATAAAAATATTTTATATTGTGTTGATTTATCGGTTGAGTGGTTTATAAATTCTAGTCGATATAGAAGGTACAACTGTGTCGATGGGGGTTTCTAAACACTCTAACTAGGTAAACCAACATTGTATTGTTTTGAAATTTGGTAAATGGAATAATTTTACCTAAATTATATTTTATGTATATAAAGGAATAATTTTCAGAAGTTGATGTATAAATTTGTCATTGATTTGTTTGTTAGCAATGATAATACTCAATTATTATCATTTATTGTTTGATTAGTCATGCTCTCAAATTTAGGAGCATTGACTATTGGTTGTTGATTGATTGTTTGTACTCAGATAATTTATGAGCATTTATTTGTTTGGTTGAATTAAATACGAACACCTAATGAATTCAGTTTCACTATTTGACTATAAGGTGTTTGGGAATAAAGCTAGGTTAAAATTTAAAATTTAAAATTTAAAGTCTTTATAAGAGTTGTTTATTATTATAATTTAAAACAAACATAGACAATTGTGAAATGATTTTATATAAGAAAGTGAAAATTTATAAGTATGGTTTATAAATAGAGTTTATGAATAAAAAGAGATTTAAACTAAGAATTGAGAACATAAATCCCGGTGTTTTTGGAAATTATTTTCCAAAGTTTTGATGAAAATAATATTATTATTATTTGCAAGTATTTTTGAATAGTAATATGTTAAAATGGATTTTAAAAAAGTGAGTTCAGTGCTTTGTATCATCGACGTTCATCTTCGAGTTTCTAAGTGAGGGATTGCTACCATAGTACATTGCTATAGGGGGTTGTTTGGCAACCCAGATCTTGATCTAAAAAATCCCAAAAAGGTATGATTTTATATACAAAAAAAAGATAGGCATATTATTATTATTTCAAAATGATTTGAAATAAAACCAGATGTTAAATTTTGAAGTTTCCAGTTAAGTTATTAATGGACTCATGTATCCTATGTAGTAGGGTAGTTTAGCTGATGTGTCTCATTATGATATGTTAATGGGTAATTTTCATTTGTTGTAATGAAATGGAATTTTCAGCAATTTTGGACAGTCGAAACTTCCAAATTGCTATAGAAACCGAAGCTAAGTGATTTGAGAAATTAAGTTTTCGTAACTTATAAATTTGAGAAGATAGTAAGTAAAATGAGTTTTAAACTGGTTGAACATCCTAGTTAAATAAAACCAATATGAAAATTGTATATATGCTCTTAGGATGTAGAAGAGTGTTATACGAATATTAACTTAAGTTTTTAAGTGATAAAAAACATAAGTTGGGTTTTATAAGATGTTTATAAACGTAATAAAAATTCTATGAAATGGTTCATAAGTGATTTTAGTATTAAAGGAAAATGCTATTTGTGAAATTAATGTGATTTAAATTGAATGTGAATAAAAAGAATTGGGTGTAATTAAGAAACCAATGGAATAAATACATAAGTTATATGTAGAACATTTTATTCACAAAACTGTTCTTGATCTAGATTCGAGTACATGATTTCGAGGTGATTTACACTAGTCCGAGTTAGGATTTTTCACTCCATACTTGACGGCGAACACTTGATACAAATTTTTGATTTGATTCTGAAGTTTTCTATCATAGTATATGGCTATGCAAGGAGAACGGAGGTTTCTAATCAAGGAACCTGATCGGAGTCCGCACTAGGGAAGTCGAGTGAGCGATACTAGTTCGAAAGTGGAAGTTGTGTAATTGAGCGAGTGATTGGATTTGATATTGCATATGGATGGCATATGTGCATCGTACTGGCTTAAATAAATTATATGTTTTTAACATTAGAAAATGCAAGTTATTTGGTTGGATATTTTATGTAAGTGAGATATAGGTTCATGGAAGCAAAGTTTAGCTTGCTACTTTTGGTTTCATGAGTAGAGTTTGATTGCTTGACTAATAGGTACGCGTTTATGTTGTTGTTGATTATTTCATGCCCTAGATATGGGTTACCACTTTTGGGCTTGGGTTTTCTTTTATCGATTTGGGCCCATAGTGGTAAGTTATAGTCTTTCCGGATTGAGCCACGCAAAGGAGGTGCGGCCGAAATTTTTCGTAACTTTTAAGATTTTTAAAGTTTAACTCATTTTAAGTAATAATTTATAAGCCTAAGAGTAAGAAGTTTTAAAAGCAAAGGGTTCGAAGACACTTTTCTTCCTTTGAGAATTTCGGGGACAAAATTCTTTTAAGATGGGGATAATGTAAAGACCCAAAAAATTTAATGTTTCAAATGAGAATATTTAATTTATTTAAATATTCTGATTTGATTCAAATATAATAAATAATAAGAGAATCGATTATTAATATAATGCCTCAATTTTTATTGATGTATTTTTAATTAATTTATTTGATTTTTCCATAATTTTTAATTTGGAAATTATTTAAATTATCGTTTGATGACTTGTCGGCAAACGACGGTATTTTTGTGATTTTACAAAATATGATAACCGGTGTTGGGATTGTATCACTTTTTGTGCACGGTCATATTTTTGTTTTGTCGTTCGCGGTTCGTACACGAAAAAATTTGCTTGGTGGTGACGTACCGAAAACTGAATAATAAACTTAACCCATCAACAAGTCAACACTCAATCAACTCACCCATCCATTCTTTCTATCTTCATTTTAAAGTTTCCATTAAAAGTCAAAAACATAGAAAATAAGCTTCTTTAATTTCAAAAATCAAAATCTAAGACTCTGCTCAACGTAAAAATTCGAAGCAAGGATCTTTGGATCTATAATGGAGAGATCTACAAGCCTATGGTGTTTTGTTGTGTTTGATGGTGGTTTGGATGGTGCGGAAGTATGGACATGGAGGAGTTAATTAGGATTTCGATTTTGGTCATTGTAAGGCATTTCAGACCGAGGCAGTGGTGGATGGGTGTTTGGTGGGTGAAGGGGAGTCGACGATGGCGAAATAGGATGGTCCGATGGTCGTGGGTGGAGTGCGATAGTTTCTCGACGTGAGGAGTTGTCCAGGTTGTGGTGGCGGGGTTGTTTCGGGTGTGAAGACAAGGGGTCGGCGGCGAAGTAATTGAGAAGAGAAATTCAATGGTGGTGGTCTCGAGCCGTTTCATGGAGTATGGGAGGAGGAATTGGTGATGTAAGGAACGACAATGGTAGTGCAGGTTTCTGGTTTAAGCGGGAAGTTGTTTTGGAAAAGGAGGATTAGTTTTGATAGGGTAATTAATTTAAACTATGTAATTAAGAAAATAATTATATTATTAAAGTTCACAAATCTTATAAATGTAATAACTCTCTCAAATCTTATAAATTGTTTTGGTCAAATTTGGAGAAAGTGAAATTTTGGGCTAAAAATCGAACGCCGTTCGATTTTAGTTTAAAGTGGAACGCTTCGGCATCAACTGGAATCTCAGTGAGTTGAACTCAACCTTTTGGATAATCAGTATGATATATAGTAGACAATAATTTATTTTTTGTGTTTGGATTAATTTTTGATTGGTTTGTTAAATATTCGCTTTTGAAAATTGAATGTCATTTAATTTGAAATACAGGGAATTTTGTAGAGAAATTCGGATTTCTAAACATTGTGATTTTTAATTTCCAGTTATATACCTATGATTTTTTTTTCAGTTATATACATGTCATATAGATTGTAAAATGCTGAAATTTGATTGTTTGACCATATTGGACGTGACACCGACATATAGTTAAAGTTGAACCCTTTTAGAGAAAAGGTGGTAATAACATTAATTAAGTGCTATAGTAACTATTGGCCTCGTTATAGTATTCTGGAAAACACTATTAATTGCTGTTAGATTTGGAAATGGTTTCGATTTGGAAATATGATTTTAAATCATACCTTTTTGGATTTTCTGAGATATTTTATTTAAAAAAGGGTTTTTGAACTTCTTTATTTTACTTTAACTTCTTGTTTATTCTTTTCTATTATATGTATGTATGTAAATGTTTAAAATTATTTTGGAAAGTATTTATCTTTATAGAAAAGTAATTTTAGTAAGGAATGTTTATTTTAAAGAACTTAAAGGGGTTTATCTTTTATTTTAAACTGAATTTTGTTTTTAAAAGAAGATAGAAATATTTTGAAATAAATATTTGGGAAACATTTTATATAAAATGTTGTAAAAAAAGGACAGATTTATAAATGGTATTTTATAAATAAAAAGATAGATTTTTAAATGATATTTTATAAGAGGGAAATTAATATCATTTTGGATAAATTGAAAATAAATCACATTTGTGGATTTATATTAATATGTGGAATGATTGGTTTATGGAAAGTATTTGACTTTATTTTGGAAATTGAAGTTTGTGATAAATTATGAGATTTATAAAAAGGGAGTTTTAAATTGGAAAATTTTAAATGAAGTTTTTATGATGGAATTTGTAAATGATATTTTATAAAGGAGATATATAAAAAGGAGCTTTGTTAAGGAGATTTAGAAAAGTGTATTATTTATAGAAAAGATTTTTATTTATTGAAAAGAGTTTATAAATATAAAAAAGTTTATAAATATGAAAGAGATTTATAGAAAAGAGTTTTTCATAAATATGGAAAAGAATTTTAAAAGGATATTTTTATAAGGGGTTTATAAAAGGAATGAGATGTGTTTTTCCATAAATGATCATTTTAAATTACGGTGTTATGGAAAATGTTCTTTCCATAATTAACACCAAATTTTGGGTTATGAGAACTCGTCTTTATCTTAAGAATTAAAGTCAAGGTAGTTTTCTAACTTGTCGGATCTTATTATTAATCGAGGGATAGTACAATTTGAAATCAAGAAGTGGTGTTAAGTATATTTGGTCTAATTTCTATACGATCTATTTACTTACACCGAAAGGAAAGTGTTTGGGTTTATTGTTATCAATGTTTTAAATGACATTTGTTTTGACCCAATTAAGTGCGATTTTGGAAATGAAACCTTTCTTAAGATTTGTGTATATACTTATATCGTTGAGAAAAGCACATGAGTACATTTTCTAAGTATTGAAAATGTAGTGTTTTTGTGAATATACTTATACCGTTAATATAAGTATATGGGAAAGTTTTTTTAAGTTTCGAAAGTGAAATGTTTTGTGAGTATACTTATACAGTTGAGATAAGTATATCAATATTTTTCAAGTATTGGAAGCGTTGAGGGGGTTGGTGAATATATCTTTGTAAAAGTATTTTGATACAAGTGTTTACAAAGTGGTTTTAATTAACAAAATGATTAATTAATGAAGCTTAGTGGTTGCTTTGTGCATCACCGTGCTTGGTTAAATCTTTGGTTGAATTGTTTTTTATTTGATAGTTAAATAACCGACTATCAAAATCTTGGCCAGTTTTTAAAACTATCGTTGTCGGTTCGGAGAGACCAGGATCGGATATATTATCTGAAAACCACTTTGAACCGACATAAACGTTCGAATTAAAAACATCTTGAAGATGATGGAATTGAAGACATGGTTCTTTTAAGTGCAAGGGCTAATTGCTACTAATTCCGAGGGTGATTCCAAAAGGGATGTAGTAGAATTAGTGCCTTCGGTTCGTTCATATCTTGAACAACTTTTATGGATGAATGTTGGCATTACATTGTTGCCTGGAGGGCAGGGTGAGCATTTCAAGTGGGATTTGCTAAAAAAAGATAAAACGTAGCCTCTAGCCTCAACAACCAGGAATTACTAAAATAGGGATTATGCTTCGGGGCTATGTGGTTCACTACCATTAGGCTATGTAATCACCCTTTAGGATATATATATATATATATATGGTTTTGGTTATGCATGAGAGCTCTCGAGAAAAGGTCTCAAAACACCTAGGGTGCTGACATATTTGGTACTATCCAGTAAGGGGTATGCCGGTCTTGATTCGTCAGGATCAAACCAAGCGTTCGAATTGAAAACATCTTGAAGATGATGGAATCGAAAACGGAGTTTTTTGAAGTGCAAGGGCTACTTGCTACTAATCCTGAGGGTGATTCCAAAAAGGGATGTAGTAGAAGTAGTGCCTTCGGTTTTTTCATATCCTGAACAACTTGTGTAGATGAATGATGACATTGCATTGTTGCATGGAGGGCAGTGTTAGCATTCCAAGTGGGATTTGCTAAAAATGGTAAAACGTAGCCTTTAGCCCCAACAACCGAGAATGACTAAAACAAGGAATTTGCTACAGGGCTATGTCGTTCGCTACCATTAGGGTATGTCATCACCCTTCTAGATATATATATCTATATATGGATTTGGTTGTGCATGAGAGCTCTTTGGAAAAGGTTCCAATGCACCCAGGGTGGTGACATATTTGGTACTATACAATAAAGGGTAGGCCGGTCCTGATTCACCGGGGTCAAAAGTTTTTCGACCTTGGTGCATTTTCTAGAGGTGTATTGTGGTAGGCGATACCCTAGTAGTCTTGTCATTTTATGGAATATGTTCTCCTATAAGTGCCTTTCGGATTTAGTCGTATACATTCAACGGCATATTTAGTATACAACTAAGTTCGTAAAGGCACGTATTAGAAAATGGATTCCAAACAATGACAAGGCTATTGATCTACCACCTGCCATTGTAGACCTCTAGAAAAATATACCGAGAGCCTCACATGGACCCTGCCAACATAGAACTGGCCTACCCCTTCCTGGATAGTACCAAATATGTCATCATCCTGGTTACAGTATACAACCATACCGGCTCCTCTAGCATACATTAATCTATAAATATCGAACTAGACCGGGTGATGACCATAACCTAATGGTTGCGACCCACATAGCCCTGCTTCATATTCCCTGATTGGTCATTACTAGTTGTAAGGCTCGAGGCTACATTTTACCTTTTGAGCAAATCCCACTTGGAATGCTAACATTGCCCTCTAAGCAACAATGCAATGTCAATATTCATCCACACAAGTTTTTCAGGATATGAACAAACTGAAGGCACTACTTCTACTGCATCCTTTTTGAAATCACCCTCAGGATTAGTAACAAGTAGCCCTTGCACTTTAAAGAACTTCGTCTTCGATTTCCATCATCTTCAAGATGTCTCCAATTCGAAGGCTTATGCTGGTTCGAAGTGGGTTTTGGATAACTTATCTGATCTCGGTCTCTGCGAACCAATAAACGATAATTTTCGGCTGACACAATCCCGGTTCTTTCAAAAGTAAGCAGACTATATAAGATTCCCAAATGGATCTCGAATATATGCCCTTAAAGTAAGAGACGTTTCACCGGAATGAGTTCTCCTAAGGGATCTCAAACCATATGAAATCGCGAAGCTTTCATATACCTACTAAGTTAAAATAGGTCAAGTAATCGATAGTGGACAAAATACCTATCTGGTGTAAGTATATAGTTTTCACATGGAAAAATCGAACATCGTATACTTATCACCACTTTTTGATTTAATCCCATACTATTCTTCGATTAACAATGAAGTCGGATAAGTTAGTGTACTACCCTTGCCTCGATTACATTCTTAATTCTCACATGTAGAAACGGGCTTCCATACCTCAAAATTTAGTGTCGAGTATAAGATGAAGTACCTTCCATATACTTAATTAATCATGACCTGTTTGTAGAAATTAACTCTCTTATACTTATCACACTTCCAACAATTCGAATTATCTATCCCTCACCCAAAATTGAAGCCAGGTAAGTCGGGGCACTGATTACACCTGGCCTTGCCTTATTTAAAGCACTTTGATTCTAGATCTTACTGATAGAGGAAAGTCCTCTCATCGGGTTTTAGTGCTAAATATAAGATGACTTACTTTCCATAAACGTGTCAACATTTTAGCACTACCTATCATATTTGTTTTATGTTACTTAATGGCACCAATAAAGAAATCTCGTGCATAAAATAAACTATATTTCAAACAATCGAAAGATCAGCTCCATAAACTTATTTCTAGTATTTGATTCCAAACTAGTTATCAGAAACATTTTTCAAACTCATTTATTTAAACCAAAACTTGATTTCAGCTGACAAGATCCTTTCTCTCTATAAAGTAAACTACTTATATAATAATAACCAAGTGTTATAAGTCAAACTTCCTTTCCAATTTCCTGAAACCATTTGCTATAACAAAAATGTTATAGTATACAATCTCTTTCCTTTTTCTCGAAAACATTTATTACAACAATATTTTTGTAATCCATATTTCCTTATTACTTACAATTATATTTACAACACTTTAACCACCATTTAAAACCAATGCTCAAACATCACTTAAACTCACCACTTTTGAAAAAGAATTTGACTTTGGAAAATAAAGGAGTTTCCTTTATATAAAATAAACCCTTACTTATATAATTCAAACAAATCCTTTTATAAATATATTTAAATTCTAAACCACCTTTAAAATTACTTATATGACTTTTTGAAACCATATTTGAAAGGAATTTACAAAATATCTAAAGTATATAAATTTTACTAAAATCGTAGATTTCCAAAGCGCATCCATAGCGACTATCGTTATATGAACCGCAATTTTTAAAACTTTGTTTTGTAAATCAAATAGATTTTAAACTCCATTTTCTTTATATGTTTTAAACCACTTTATATACCTTTTCCAAAAAGGTAGTCAAGTTTGGAAACCATATCAAAATACTTTTAGAAGACAAAGTGGTAAACTGCTTTAAAGAAAGCACAGGATTTCAATGTCGCAAAACCAACAATAAGTAGGTCGACTATGACTATGCAACATCCACTTTCCATATACAAGAGCATTTACATAACCAAGAATGTATGTAAATAATAATCACAAGGCGAGGAATCCTTCTACAAAAAAATTATTTTTCGAAGTGCTTCCATAGCGACTTATTCGCTATGAAGACACTTCGACTCCCATTTCATTGTTTTTGTCCCCTGTAAATGAAAGTTACATATGCCATCCACTACCAAGCGGGAATCAAATCCAAACAACAATATATAAACAATACACAACAACCAAAGTAAGCAATTATTTTACAACAATTCTCACATTATTAATATGGCATAAAAAGTAAGTTTTCTCACTTTATCTTGACTAACACTACCGTAAACAACCCCAGCCAAAAAAGCACACATTCCTCCTACCTTCACCTTCAGTAGTACATGGCCAAGCCTCCCCTATCACCTACATGCTCATGCCCCAAGGCTTCCTCCCTCCTTCTTTAGCTCACGGCCAAAGGCCATTTGGGAAAAATGTGCTCCATTCTCCGAGCTTTGACTTACTAGATGTTGATGTCATGTTGTATTAAAGAATTACTTGAGTTTGTAGGAGAAAGAAGTTGTCTTGAAGTAAAAAAGAGAAGAAGGAAGAGAGAAGAGAAGAGAGGGAATAAGAGAGCAAAAGTTGGAAATAAAAAGTTGAAAACAAATGAAGTAAAGAGGTCTTATTATAGAATTGCAAAAGGTGGCTATAATAACCCGCCCCGAAAAGGACCTAATTTCGATTGAAACAAAAGCTCATCGACCTAATTGGAAAAAAGATTTTACCTCCATTTCTTTCTATAATTTATACTTTTATAAGTATAGAAACGTTTTTTCTTCAAATAAAAGTTGAAGTCGATTAAAAATCCATAAGTATAACTTTTCAAACTCAAAATGAGGCTTAGCAACCACCTTAGCACATCATCAAATGCAATTCACTTCAACATCAAAGAAGTCAACTTTCAAGTCATACAATAATTCTCAACTTCACATCACATCATAATTAGAAACATAGAAAATCATATATATACACACACAACATTATATACATGAAAACACAATATTCAAACACGAACAAAATACATGACATCAAAGTGCTTTTATAGCGACTATTATTATACGAACACTTCCATTTCAAGTCCAAGTCCCTTACTAATCCTTATGTGCCATTAAATATTCTCAAAATACAATTACAAGACGATAGTCCAAATCATATCCCGTCGGATTTACATATGCTTTACAATATAAGTCCATAGTCTACTTCAACCACATATGCTATTTAAGCCAACACATCAAAGTGCTTTCCAAAGCATTATAACATACACAAAAATATTGCTTTCCAAAGCAAGCATCAACATCATAATATATTCAACCAACACACAAACATATATATATAAACACCAACATAAGCATCATTTATATCCTATATATATATATACTAAAAAGGGACTTTTTAAGGTAAGAAATATCACTTTCAAACCATGCTAACTCCCTTTTCTCCATAATATTTTGACTTTGACATGTTAGGGTGTGTTTCAATAGTGTGCTAAGGAACATACTTGAGTTTGGTCAAGTTTAGAGAAAGTTTGAATGTGTTTTGAAAAAGAAAAGTGAAGAAAGAAGGAAGAAGAAGAAGAAGGCATTTTTAATCTCCAAACTTTTGAAAGCTTTTGAAATATTTTGTAAAAATGAAATGAAAAGGAGATGGAAAAGGAATAATAACCCATGTGCCACTAAGTACCGTCCATCAAATCATTTGACATTTAACATTTTTAAATAAAGAAGAAAATTCTCCACTTCACTTTGTTATTTACTAATTACATTCTAGAATTTTCTAATGACTATTTGATTTAGTTAATCCATTTGGTATACTTTGAATTGTTATTATATGTGTTCATTTATAAAATAGTGTGTTCAAAAAGTTACAATAACTTCCGTTCAATTAAAAGATGAAAATCAGAAAAATGATTTTCGATCACATTTTCAGTTTTTCACCGAACGGTTTACTTTTGTAAACCAAATTTAAAAATGAGTTCACCAACTTTACTTATTAATTAAAAGAGGGTTATCTGATTATTAAAAACCATTAATTAAATATTTAAAATTATTCAAATATTCACAAGTCAAAGCGATAAAATTTCAAGTCGTTATAGGATGAGTGTGCAATATTCTACCATTATTACTACCGGATGATGGATAGTTAATTATGGTTTAGGTTGTTTGGGTGGTATTGCTGTTTGTGTTACTAATGTTGATTTTCTGGTACTCATTTGATGATTTGATGTTCGTGTTACTAATATTTATCAGTGAGTGCACATTTGATAATTTGATGCTTGTGTTACAAACGTTGATTGATTAGTGTACATTTGATCATACTATTGTTGTGTTAGTAATATGAGGTAATTTCGTACTCATTTGTTTTTTATACTTGCATTTATGATGTATTACTAATAGTTGATGATTAGTACATATATGAGTATATTTGTTGTTGTTCGTTCATTTGATTTTTAGGGTTGACATTGGGTGTTATTAAATTTATATGATGTTTAATGGTTGTGTGTTGTCGGTACTATTGTTGCACCATATTTATGATGATTGATTGTGATGGGCTAGTAGAAGTGGTGTATTCTGCTTGCATTGGTTATATGGTTGCTATAGTTATGTAATGTATCTGCTAATAAGTATTTGATACAGGATAAGAGCGGGAAACAAAACTATATGGCCTTGATCCTCAAAAGGGTATGTGGGCAGCCTTTCCCTATGCAATAGCTCTCGAGCCTCTAGCTAGAGTGAATAGGATAAGGCATAGTCCAAACATAGTTGAATATGTGTTCCTTCCATTTGTGAAGTGTGCAGGTTGGAGTGAAGGATGGAGCAAAAGGTATGGATATATGTCACACTCGCAAACTATAAACTAGTATATGTCTCTCGTATCTTACATACATCTTTTGGATTTGATAATTAATGTATTGAAAAGTGTAGATGTAATTTGATATATTGGAGATTATATTATGAGATATATACATTTTTATTTAAATTTCATTGTGATGTTTTTCGTTTTTGCGAATACAGATTTTAGATTTTATAAACCAATGGTCCATTGTTTTTTATATATGAGATTAATGTGTAAGCATAATTTGTCGGTGTTTTTAGCTAATTTTAGATTTTATAAATAGTAGGCTATCTCATGTTTATTCCTTCGAAAGTCTATTGGTTTTTTCTTTAACATTCCATTGAGAGCTAATCAGCCCTCGGCAATCACTATCCACGGTCTCATCTAGGGAAGCCTAATTTATATTGTACCTTCGTTTTGGTATCTCTCGACCGCCTTTGATTAATACCTTTAGTTTAACATCCCTAGGATTAAACCTATCATTTATTAAGTCATGAACATTGTGTTCTTTAGGTTTATACCATCTCGGTTCGGGTGCCCTTTCAACAATGACTCTCGGTACACTTCAAAAGCCAAACTTCTGCACGCCTGACACCACCTTTACACGTGTCGACTTCTTATTTGTTCTAATTTCCACCATTTACAATTATTATAGCACCTTTTTGACTAATTTAGCATAAAGTATGGATCTGGTTCTTGACCGTTATTTACATATTTAATTTTTTAATAACCTTTCGGACATTAATAGTTGTCTTTTGATCTTTTAAAATCTCCTTTTAACCTATATATTTTCCTTTTGGTAATAGGCATTTTAGTTGTAATATTATTTGTAATAATTTACGAAAAATATTAAGAATTGGAAACTTTATTTCTTTTTATAAAAGTTATCAAACTCCTTATTTCTGACCATTTTATACATTAATTTGTTCTTAGATAATTCATAATTAAGTATCTATTAGTGACAAAATTTTATAAATAAAAACCCATCTCTAATAATGTGTTCATAACATTATATTAAATTTTCCAATCAATTTAATCACAAGAAGCATAAGCAATAGCCTTAATTACTTACATTCATACCTAATTACCAAGAAAAAAGTGGATTAGGATTTATATTACTTACCTATATCTCTTAGTTGATAACAATTCTAGTTTCCTTAGCTTTAATCTTTTTCTTCCTCTATTACTTACTTTGACCATCATTATTAAGTGTTTCAAACTTATGTTTTTATTTCAAGAGAGTAGAATGAAATGGTAGGAGGAAAAGTTAATTAATTTTAATTCCTATGAATAGTTGGGCCATCACACATTACTCCTCTTTCTCATTTAATTCACTCTAGTCGGTTCCATTAAGTAACAACATTAATAAGTAAATGTACACCCAATACTATCACAACATATTATTATTTAATTCCACAATTAAATTGTTTAAATATTTATTCTCATAATTAAATCTTTGTTAGTTTAAGGGGTGTTACATGCTTCCCCTTATAGGAATTTCTTCTTAAAAATTCAAATAAGGTACGGTAGTGATTCTCAATCTTTCCCACATCCAATCCAGCATAAAAAGATAAGTTCCCTACAAATATGCAACAACAAATGTACTAGTTCATCTACTAATACATGAAAAAATAAACCTCAATATCATCTATATACAGGGTTTATAGCAAAACATAGCAAACAACTAGGGATAGGTCCTCTTGACTTTTTCTTCTATTTCGCAAGTACAATCATCTTGGTCCTCACTTTACTGGACTTGTACATGATTCACAACCTTACTTCGAAGCTCCTTCAAATCTTAGTCTATTATCCAAAAGGGCTTCCTTCCATTGGTCATGTTTGGCTCATTAACCAAATCTTCCATAGCTCTTGGACTTGCAACATCCTTTGAGTGTCGGATACACTTCCTTACATGTGATACATGAAATGCATTATGGAACTCAGCAAAAGTACTTGATAACTCAACCTTACATGCTACTTTATCTATCTTCTCAAGTATTGGAAATGGGCTAACATATCTCGACACTAGCTTCCCACCTTTTTTGAGCCTCGTAATGCCTCTCATCGGTGAAACCTTAACAAACACTTAATCCCTGAGATCAAACTCCAAATCTTTCCACTCTTGTTGACATAGCTATCTGCCTTGATTTGGCGTCTTTCATTATTTTTCGATCAACCCAACTTTCTCTAAAAATTCTTTTACAAGATCTGGACCTAACACGAGCCTATCCCTATTTCATCTAGAATACGGGTTACTTACACGATCTTCCATATAACACCTCGAAAGGTGACATCCGCATACTAGATTGGTCGTTATTATGGTATGAAAACTCCATTAAGTGTAACTGAACCTCCTAATACCTACTTAAGTCTAACACACATGCTCATAAGAAATTCTCTAGTACACGGTTGACCCTTTCGGTCTAGCCATATATCTATGGATGGTAAGCTATACTTATTCACCACTATAAACCCAAGGTATTCTGTAGGCTCCATAAACTAACCATATACTTAAAATTCCATAAAGTCTCACTAAAGTCTTCACATACATCTCGGCTAACTTGGCCGCCATCCTCATAGATTTCACCTGGATAAAATAAGAACTCTAAGTCGGTCTATCTACTATGATCCATATTATAACGACCCGCAAATTCGACACGTTTGAAATTAAATTAACTAAAAATGGATTCTTAATTAAAGGTTGAATATGATATCATATTGATAACTTTATGTAGGTCTTTCTGAGATGATCAGTTTAATATATAATTTTGAAAGATTTGGAATTACGATTTGTGAAATAGAGGCGTTACTCTGTTGAAATAGAGTACGTAGCCACTTTTGGACCAAATGGTTACACATAATTAACTTGCATCATTGCATATAAAAATGATTTTAAGAAACCCTATAGAGAAGCTATCACATCAGTCTTTTACTTCTAATCCTGAATTCTCCTAAAACTCTCTAATGGCATATTAACAAACTAATTAAAAATCATTTAAAATTCAAAGTGCACAAACCCTAACTTATAGTATATGGATTTGAAGCTCTCAATGAGTAGAAAGGGAGTTAAGTGTTCATTTTTGGAGATGGGATTCGAGGGGGTCGGAGATTGGCGAAGGAGTTTTAACCGTCCTTTTTTGGATTTTTTGATTCAATAGTGAAACGGTGACCAATCAATGATCAATAGTAGCAATGCATAGGGGGTCATGAATAGAATGCATCTATGGTGGACGATTGCCAAAGATTGACCTACAAAATTCAAAAACAATGGAGAAAGGGGTTTGTAACGACTCGGCTTTTCGACCCTTGAATGTCGACACTAATACATCCATGGTATTTGCGTGCTGAACACCCAAGTGCCGAAAAGATAGAAAGTTAGGGTAAAATATATACAAAAGAATAGAACAAGAAAGGAAGAATACAATATCAGAATCTCACGGCGGAACGATAATATATAATATCAAAAGAACAGTACAAAGAGTTACTCTGAATACAGGAATTTCAGAGTTACAAAATATAAGTACGAATATCAACCTGGATAGTTATAACCGCATGTCCTCACAATGTTGGTATATACATAGCTAATAAGGAACAACAGAAATAGAAATAGATAAATAATCGAAGCCTCTAGCTCGTCTTCTGAAGTCTGAAGCATCCAAGGTAAAACCTGCCACACTCATCCTACTCGAAAGATTACGCGAGGAATTTAGGGAAACAAAAACCAAGTGTCAGACATAAGTTTAGTATGAGAAAAACTGAGATACATGTAACATGTAACAGTAACTATTGAGACCGTACAGATTCCCGTAACAGTTTTCCCCTTAAAAGAAACCAACCATTCATTAAGTTTAATATAGTGATATGATAAATAATGTCTAGGGTGTAGAATATAAATCATATGAAATAGCTTTGATGCTTACATTGGTTACACCATAATATATTTAGGTTACAATCAAAACCGCTAAGGTACGTTTGCATAATGGATTTTCCTTCAAGATCCCTTCGGTCAAGCCGAAATTCAACCTCCGTGCATAAGGATCAGAAACCACCTTTCAAGCATCGTATATCTATAGATAAAATATACCATAAGGTAAACACAAAGGGCCATGCCCGAACATAACATGAACCATGTGGTACCAAATATCATCAACTCCCAGTACCAACATCGATAAGTATACACAAGGTATAGAGTTGATAATACCCTGTCCTGGGTCATCCAAACCCCAGATTGTGCATCCTACTCTATCTTTAGCCATTTTCGATGTTGTGATTACATTCGACATCTTTCACATGAGTTTTCATCACTCGAATAGAGCACGAATCCAAAATGGATTCCCACAGTTTGAACAGTTCACGAATCACTACATGGATTCGAGCATCTCGAACAGATCACGAATCTCCATATAGATTCCTTTTTCAACTGCTTCCAAAACATAGAACCTATATACTAGTTTTGAAGTAGTATTCCATAAGTAAAACACTTATCCATCTTGGACTCTTTAAAACCAATCGATGAATTTTCGGATAACTCAATTTCGGTTCTTTCATAAGTAAGTGAAAGCTAGAGGCATTTCGTACCAATACTCCTCCTCGGGGGTTCTCATTAGTATGAAATCATGAAGCCTTTCGATTACTTTTTAAGTTAATATTAGGTCAAGTTCGATAATCAACTAATCGATTATTTAGTTAAAACAATTGCTTATACAAATATCAATATTTGTACACTTAAATTGTTTCTGACATTCCAACTTAACTATTTCTCATCCAAGAGTGAAGCCCAGTAAGTTAGAGCACTGGCTGCATCAAAGCCTTGCCTAGGCACTTCATTCTTAAATCTCACAAATAGATAAGTCTATCTCGTCAGCTTTTAGTATTAAGTATAGAATTAATGATTCCATTAACAAGTAAGAAATCAACACGATTAACACGTTTCCGACATTTTTCGACTTACTACTCTGCGGTCAATAGGGAAGTCGGTAGGTTAAGGATCTATTGCTTCATCCTTTTTCGACATCAATCTTAACTCTCACAATAGAGAAGTCTACCTCGCTCAGCTTTTAGTATTAAGCATAGTTTATTTCTTTTAAATAAGTAATCGCATTATAAAACCATTTAGCCACTAAGCAATTCTTAACCCCTTTTGAAAACATTTGTATATACTTTTAAAATACTTGAAAACACTTATAATAGGTTTTAAAATATTTATCCAAAATATTACATTAAAATAACAAGTTTGTAAAATCTATAAAATTTGGAAAAGAACATGTTTTATCATAAAAACCTCTTCGTATAAAAATTCACAATTAATTCTTCAAAATTCATAAATTCCTCAAACCACTTTTAAAATAATCTAATAATAGTTAGTAAACACTTTTAAAAAGAGTGAAACAAAATACTTAAACTTAAATATCTTTTCAAACCTTTAAAGTCCAAAAATCAAGTCTAAATGGGGCAGTTTTGCACAAGTGAAATTTTGGTCATTTTCGAGATGTTACTTAACTTTTTATCATCCACGCTTTTAATAGAAAAAACATATATATAAACTATTATAAATATTGTGAGAAACCCCTATGAATCTCTCTACAAAGTTCCGTAGAAATAAGTGCTTTCAAATTCAAGTTATATTCACAACCGTAATTTTGCCAAAAATAAGGCAATTCACAACTGCATCTATAGCGACTATCGCTATAAGTGCACTTTCAAATCCAAGTTATATTCACACCTATTTTTAACTACAACCTATGTGCTTTATTTTAAGACTTTTTATATGTTATACAAGTCCATTCAAGTTCATTAAAGTCAGTTCAAGTCCATGCATATGCCACTTGCTTTCAAAGCAAGAATCAAAATCAATGTTTTCAACATATATCCAAGTCATTTAAACAAATTTAACAAAACAAAACACAAATATACATGCAAAATATTTTCAATCAAAGTGGTGAGTTAGCTCACCTTTAACCTAACAATAACCAAGTCCAAGCAATCCAAGCTCAACCTCAACCTAGCAACCACCTTTGCTTCCTTTCTTCCTAGCTTTTACCTTGCTTTTTGCCTCTCGTCCTCACTAAATGCTCACGGTCTTTCCTCCTAGATGAGAATGGCTTTGCTTCTTCAAATTCTAATTAGGTAGGAGGTTTTGTAATGTGGTAGTAAGGATTCACTCCAATTTTGAGTTGACTTGGATTTGATTTATAAATATATTTCTTTAGGAAATTATGAAGAGGAAGAAGAAGAACTGGATTTTATAACTCCAAGCTTTGTGAATTTGTCAATAATAACTAAAAGTGTGCCCCTCCTTATATATGCATTGCATGGTGCTCTTTAAGCTTGCCTTCACCTCCCTCATGCTATAGAAGCCTTACCTCTCATCACTTCGCCTTTAAATCGCTTCTCCTTTATACTAATTACCATTATACCCTTCTCATGATAACATCTCTTATCCTAAATGAAGATTCTAGAATGTTCCATGCTTTATGAAGAGGTGTGTGCGTTAAGTAGTTGTTAATGTGTTCATTTAACCATTAGACAAGTGCAAAAGAATTCGAACAACTTATATCGATTGAAAAGTTGTTTACCGATAAACCAATTATCGATAACATTATAGATTTTCCATCGAAGAATATATTTTTGTAAACGATTTTCAAAAACAAGTTTCTTATCATTATTCATTAATTAAATGATGACTAATAAGGTTATAAAATCTTATTTATAACACTTAATTATATTTCAAAACATTTCGATATTCGAAGAGGAAGTGTTCGAATTTTCGGATCGCTACAAGGTTAAAGGTAGAAAGTGATGTGGCGGAGGTAAGGGCTAACTGGTTAGGTCGGACTAGAAATTGGCAATATGAGGATGCCAGATTTGGTCTCCGATTGCCCATTGGTTGTCCGAAGTGGCATCTAGAAGTTGTCAAAGGGGGAAAATGGGTTCTTAAGTGACCTGGGAAGAGATGCAGAAGAGATGCACGTAAGTGCATATTAACTAATATTTATTTACTGGCCAAATTCAATTTTTTAAACTATGCTCTAATCGCCATAACTTTTGCATACGAACTATGATTCATGTGCGGTTTGTTTAGTTAGACTTGGGGTGGAATTCCGAATGAGTGGGTGCTTAGATTACTGAGTTTTGAGGATATTTGCAAAAGTGTCTTAGTATGGTTTATTTATTTTAATTAGTTAAGGCTTAAAAATATTAAATGCATATCTACTGATGAAAATATATATTTATTGATATGTGATACATATTATCGATGATTGTATGGTTGCTATGGTATTTTGAATGTACGGTATAGTGATTGGATTGTTATTATTAGTTATTTTATTATTAGATGTTTAATTATAATTAGCTTTGTATTTGGATTGGGAAAATAATTAATTAAAATAGGAAGGGTGAAATTGTGTGATAATGGGAAAAAAATTTAATAAATGATGGAAGTGATTATTTACAGATTTTGGATAATGTTTATAAATAACAATGAATTAATGAATTAAATGAATTTAATGGGAGAAATTTTATAAAGTTATTACTTATGAATTTCTAGGAAATTCATAAATAATAACAGAAAATATATTTTAAATGGAATTTGAAAGTTTATTGCTATTTATAAAATAAATTGGGATATTTCATAAGTAATAATATGGTATTATGAAGATTGCGTTATCTTGATTAAGTGATAAATATAATAGATTATTAGTGTTTATTAGGAATTATTATTATTATTATGAGCAAAAGAGGGAACAGAGTTGATACTCTTTCCCTTTTCATTGTATGTGTGTGTCAATATATATAGTTGTGAAGTTGTAAGTAGGAACAAAGAAGGGAACGGAAGATTGCTCATTTGGTATATTCATTTATATCATAGTTGTATTGTTTACGAATTTTTGATAAATAATGTATTGAAATGTGAATATTATTTGATGATATGATCTTATATGATGATTGTATTATTGAGGTTAATGTATGTCTATGTTGATATTTAATTCCATTGTCAGGTTTCCCTTTTACTTTCATAGTTTTGAAATTTTAATTATAAAATAAACGATCTACTACTTTTAATATCGGAAATTAGTTGCAAGCCTATTTCATGGTGTTTGTACTTGATTTCAATCGTTAAAAATAGTAGGGCATCACACTTGGTATCGGAACTTAGGTTTAGCGATTCCCTGAGCCTTGGGTAGACTTAACCATCAGGATAGGTTAATTTATACCTTAGGTAGGGTTAAAAATATAGAATGATAGAGTGTTCTTATTTATGGTTGCATTTTTTTTATTTTGTACTGGTTATGTGCAAAACCACCATCGCCTCGTCCTAAGATATTAGTTATTTATAATGGCATTTGAAATGGGAAATAAATATTATAGGAATAGGGATGGATGAGCACTTATAACAGAAGTTAAGTGTTGGTTATAACCCAAGTGACACATATTTCATTAAGACCTAACCTTAATAAGTGGGCTTATTTTTATGGAACTTTGACTTGAAAAGTTATATTAAAAATATACATTTTCGATTTAAAATGAATTTTACTTAAGAAGGGAAAATGTATGTTTTTGGCCTTAAAGTGATTAACTGAAATTTTAAAAAGGTGAAAATAAAATATTTAATTTGCGGAAAATTTGTTTCGATGGGGTTTTGCGGAAAAAGACGTTTTATTAAAAAGATATTCAAATATAGGAAAAATAAAATAAAAATACTTTTGAGAAGTTATTTTAGTGAAGAAACTATTTGAAAGTATTTTTGTCAGAATTGTTTTGAGAAATATCTTTTTGAGTAAAGAGTGAGAGGAACATTTTTTTTATTTGAGAAAAAGTGTTTTGTTCAAAAGAACATCCTTTAAATTTAACAAAGCTTTTGTATGGAAACTAATTTTAGTCATAGGTATTTTTATGTAAAGATTACTTTTTGATAAACTGTGCTTGGAAGAAAAACATTTTTGTGGATAAAGATTTGATTAGGAAAGTAACCAATTATGAAACAAAGAATTTTTTTTATTAAAGATGTATGTGAAAATATTTTTGTCGAAAAAGGATGTATTGTAAAATATCTAGTTTTAAAAATACTTTCGAAGTAAATTTTACAAGGATGGAAATAATTTGATTCAAAAGTGAACTTTGAAAACGTAAATTATTTGATTTGAATAATAAACCTTAGCGGTGGTTGTTAAAAAGTATTTTATTGAAAAGATAGTTTGTCAAAAAGGATATTTTGAAGACTATGAGACCGGACTAAGTATCATGGGATAAGGGAGAACTGAGTTATGCGAACTTCAAGTTTATCCTAAATCTATTGTGATGATGTAATTTGTATGTCCATTATGTGTGGCCTTCCCTTATGTGTTATAGGAATGTCTAGTTATTCCCTTCCACAGAAAGAGTAGGGATATGAAGTTATGATTGTCCATTTTTAACGTATGGGAAAGTGACATTTTGCCACCCATGTATTTACCTGCTTTGGATAAATTGGTTATGTTGTTCTATTGTCTATTAAGTTATCAATTATGTTAATTTGACTATTTGTTGGTTGCTTGTTGGTTGCCTTGTGTGTATCATATGTTAGGATACACTGTCTGTTACTGTTAATAATTTTAAGATGAAGTAGTTACCCAATGTTGGCTTTCCATGGGATTTACATTAGAAAAACTGGCGAGTTGATAAGGGACGTATATGGATCTATCATAGTGGATGATGTAGGGTTTTCTTTACGGGCCATGCTTAGGGAAAATGGTGGTTTGCTTCGAATCAAGTGCAAGGAAATCCTAGGAGCCAAATAAGGTGTTCTAAACTTCGACATATCGATGATGTGAATCGTTTTGGTTGATTACTTTGGATGAAAAATGTATGTGGACTTGGTGATGTCTGAGGAGGCACGTTTGAGGATGTGAAACGATGTGGTGGGAGTGGTGTGTTCCGGTATTGAGACATGTGCTAAAGAGATCGTTGATAACTCTGGATGTGATGTGTGTTTCGTAGGACAATGGAATGTGAGGATGCTTACCTGCGTACCTTGGACCTTTGTGATGGTCTAGACTGCCTTGGTGATGGCAGTACCTATGCGACAGTATGTGATCGAGCACCGAATCCAATTGTCGCATGGTGTGTTAACGACCGTGGTGATGATCGTACAGTTATCTAGTATCCAAAAGCATCTTGGTGATAATGCGAAGCCTTGGTGTTAGCTATGATGATGTGAAGCCTTGGTGATGACTATGATGATGAGAGACCTTGGTGATGGTTGTACAAATTATCATATATCCGAGAGCATCTTGGGGGTGATGTGAGGCCTTGGTGATAGCACTGGTTATATGGGACTTAGTGATGTTCTAATTCTCTTTAGTGCTGGTAAGAAATGTTCTTCAGCACAAGACCTTAGTGGCAGTCGAGTTCTCCTTAGTGGTGGCAAGGAGCTACTTCGTGCAATGGTGAGGCCACGGTGTTTATTGGTTACTGAACTTAGTGATGGTCACACGAGTTATAATATATCCAATTGTAGTTAATATGTGTAGGACTGGGAAATATAGGATTGATGTGATTGCAGCATTATTTTAAGGATGTAACCATAAGTGGGCATATATATTATTTTAGAGGGTGTAGATATGAGATGCTACACCGATTATTTTGAGGATGAGACTATGAGGAAGTTCATTGGTAGTTTGAAGATATACATATTATAGTTGATGTGTAGTCAGCAAAGAGATTAGTACACATGTATTATTTGTTGGTATGATGATGTGATGATTACCCTTCTTGGGCATGTGCATGCCATACTTTGACGAGCTATGTTGTATATCGATTTATGTATATTTTATTGTGCATGCATGTTTGGACCGACCTAAATTTGGTTGTGCATTTTTGTTATGGGCGATTATGGTAGAATTGTTGAGATGCATGATATGACTTGTGTACGGAGTTAATCTTTGATTGATATTTTTCACGCTTTGTTAGTGGAGTGTTATTTTCTTTTCATGTTATAGTCTTGATTACATGTATGTGTTACTACAGTAAGTGTGTTAAATTCATTGTTATGATGGATTTTATTGTGTCATGATTGGTTGGGTTGTGTGGGTGTTATGTACTACTTTATAAGTAGTTAATATGTGATTGACATGTTTCCCCATATTTTGTGGTTAAACCCATGATGATTCTTTGTTGATTTGGTTGATGGTTGTATTTGGGGAATTGTGAGGACATATACGCTTTTAAGAGGGGAAGAATGTAATTACCCGCAAATTTGACACAATTGAAATTAAATTAATAAAAAAATGGATTTTTAATTAAATGATGAATTGGATGTCGTGTTTATAACTATTTTATGGGTCATTCCAAGCTGATCGGTTTGCTATATAATTTTGATGGATTCAGAGTTACAATTTGTGAAATAGAGGCATTACAGTATTGAAATAGAGTACGTAGCCACTTTTGGACCAAACGATTACACATAACTGAACCCGCATTGTTGCCTATATAATGATGTCAAGAAACCCTAGAGAGCAACCGTCACATTAGCCTTTCTCTTCTAATCCTAAAATTATCCTAATATTCTCCAATGGCAGATTAACAAGCTAATTAAAAATCATTTAAAATTCAAATTGATCAAACCCTAGCTTATAATATATAGATTCAAAGCTCTCGACGAGTAGAAGATGCGTAGGTATTCATTTTCGGAGATGGGATTTAAGGTGGCCGGAAATCAATGAAGAAGTTTCAACCATCATTTTTAAGGTTTTAGATTCAATGTGAAACGATGACCAATCAACGATCGGGAAGTAGTGTCGCATTGGGGACGATGAATTGAATGCATCTATGGTGGCCGATCGCCTCAAATTGACCTAGATTAGCCTATAAATTTCAAAAACCATGGAGAAATGGGTTGGCGGCGATGGTGATGTATCAGTGGCGGAGGTTAGGTGGTCGAGTTGGACTAGAAGGCGCCGACATAAGGATGACAGATCTAGTTCGATTAGCTAATGGTGGTTTAAAGAGGCATCTAGAGGTGATCAAAATGGGGAGGTAATGTGGAAGAGATGCATATAAATGCATATTAATTAATATTAATTTAATTTAATTTATTTTCTGTCCAAATTCACTTTTTTAAGTTATGCTCTAATCGCCATAACTTTTTCATATGAACCGATTCATGTGCAGTATGTTCCGTTTGACTCATGGTGGAATTCCAAACGATTTGGCACTTTTTTGCTGGGTTTTGAAGCTGTTTGCAAAAGCACGTTGGTATGGTTTATTTATTTTAATTAATTAAGGTTTAAAAATATTAAATGCATATCCACTAATGAAAATCTATATTTATTAATATGTGATACATTCTACCGATGATTGTTTGGTTATTGGTGTTTTGGATGTGTGGCACATCGATTGTATTGTTATTATCGATTACTATGTTATTGGATGTTTAGTTATAATTAACTTTGGATTTGGATTGGGAAATAATTAATTAAAATAGAAAGGGTGAAATTGTGTGATAATGTAAAAATAAATTAAGAAACGATGGATGTGATTATTCACATATTTTAGATGATATTTGTAAATAACAGTGATTTAATGAATTAAATGAATTTAATGAATTAAATGAATTTAATGAGAGAAATGTAATGCGGTTATTATTAATGAATTTTAGGAAAAAATCATAAATAATAACGAAAAATATATTTTAACTAAATTTGAAAGTTTATTGTTATTATTTATAAAATAAAGTGGGATTTCATAAATAATAATATGGTTTTGTGAAAATTACGTTGTTTTGAGTAAGTGACAATATAATGGATTTTACAAAGTTTATTAGGAATCAATATTATTATTATTGGAGTAATAGAATAAAAGATATTTTCAAAATAATAGTAGTAGTAGTAAAGGTATGTTCCCAAAAGTGTTTTGGATTAAATCATTACTACTTTGGGGCAAATAGCAATAAAAGGAGTTTGAAAATTAATATTGAATATTGTTATAAATAGTAATAAATTGTTTTAGAAGATATTGAATTAATACATGTTATTAATTTGACATAAAATAATATTATTATTGCTTTGAAAAGTATGTCAATTACTATTTTTGATGGAAAATACGATGTTTTAAGGGATTTGAAATAATGGGATTATAATAAATTATTTTTGAAGTGTTTTATCATATTGAAGGATTATTATTATTTTGAAATAGATAAAGGTATTTTTGTAATAAACAATAGTAAGATGATTTTTATACTTAAGGGAAAACAATTGTTGTAAATATAATGTTTGAATGGATGTAATATGTGATTAATTGTTATTTGAATTATCATATACATTGTTTTATGATGATGAAATCACATTTGGATGTATGTGCAATATTTTTTTATTATTGCTACATTGTGCGTAGTTAACTATGGTTTTATTGTGTTGAGGGTTAGTGCATATTTGATGATTTGGTGTTGTGTTACTGTGACGACCCAACTTTCTACTACCAGAAAATTGCATCATCTTTAAGAAAGAAAGGGGTGAGAAAATAGAAAAGATAGAGAAGAAGAAGAAACAACATCAGAATCTCAACAGCGGAACGAAATAAATATAATATATCACATAAGAGAATACATAATATCATATACATCAGAGTTACACAGATAATACAACACATACTAGACAGTTATAAACACCTGTCTAGTTAATACAACTCACTATAATACATCTTAGAGATACCAACACAGCGGAAAACTATACATATCTATAGCGCTGAAGCCTCCTACTCCATTTGCTCCTCCATAATTCGTCAAAGCAAACCTGAATCCCTTGGCTACCCGTAAAAATTTGGGTACCCGAGAGTTTAAGAAAGAAACAGAAATAAACTCCGGGTCAGACATGGGTCTGGTATGAGTAACAGGTTAAAGTTGCTTAACTTTAAAAATCCTTTGAAAACAAAAGGTATCACGTAAGACTTCCCACACATAAACATGGAAAAGTTTTTACCTTACGCTAACCAAACATTTGATAGGAAATCCAGTGATATTATAGTAGGTCTAGGGTTTTCAAGTAAATATGAAATAGCTGAAATTGTTACATGATTAAATTCCAGCATACTAGCCACAAAGTGGGTAATACAATCAAAACCGTAAGGTCACGTAGGAAGATTGGGTTTCCAACAATGGCTGGGCTACTGGGGTACCGCCCGTCACAGTACGTGGCCTAGATCACCGTACCGAGGACCCACCCTAAGTCCCCTACAACACAAAGCCGGAACCATCCCTTAACTGAACAGTTCCAAATAAGATCACCCCACGGTTGCCGCGAACAACCGCACACTAAGCCGAAAAATAAGGGACATCTAGACAGGGGTAAACCTTACTCTCAAGTGGGTGCTACCCACGAAGCCTTGCTGCACCTCCCCTGTTTTAGCCATTCCCGGTTGATGAGGCTTGAGGTCACGATTACCTTTTAACAGAACTCATCACTTAGAATGCTCATCGCCCACCTGACGATGTTCTGAAAGCATTCAATCCATACAAGTTCGTTCCGGGTTCGAACGAAACCGAAGGCATTATCTCGTTACACTCATTTTGGAATCACCCTCAGAGTTAACGACAATAACCCTTGCACTCTGAATCACCATCTCGAGCCTATAAGTACTATCTCCGTCAAACTCATTACGGAATCACCCACAGAGTTATACTGACGAATAGTTCTTATACCTCGAGTCTTCACTTGCTCCAATTGAATTTCACGACCTAACGTTAATTTGGATCGATGTGGTTTTCGGGTCTCCAGACCTGGAATCCCGGTATACGGAAACCCGATCCCGGTCTCATCGAAATCCAAACCGTATCTTTTAAGGCCAAGTTGTTTTAAAGTTAAAACAGTTTAATTCAATTATCTATATACACAGAGATAGATAAATCACAATATCACAACGGATAATAACATCATCATCATAAACAGATAATCCATATTATCTACTCAAACAGATAATTAATAGTATCATACTTAAACAAGCATCCATATCACAATAGATATTACTCATCTCATATCTGAGATCACAATCAATCAAGGAAATCAATATCATCCATCATAAGCAATGATTAATAATCCCACCATTTATAATTAATTTAAAATGAATTAAATTAATTACAACTCTCTAATTAATTTAAAGTAAATTAAATTAATTACTTCATTCTATAAATCATGCTTACTTAACCATTGATTAATTACAAATCAATTAATTAATCATTCTCTAGATTTCCATCTTAATTAATCATCCTAGATTAATTATCCTTTAATTACATTCGAGTAATTATTCTTTAATTAATTACACAAATTAATTATTTATAACCAAATACAGTAATTAATCTTTAATTACCCTATTTATTAATTAACCATAATTAATTACATTTATCCTTAATTAATTACAATTAATTAATTACTTATAACACTTATTATTGATTAATTAATCTTACTAAAACAATCCTTTAAATTTATCATTAATCATATAATTAATGATTCCTAATACATTTTAAATTAACTATTCCCTTTACATTAATTACTCTAAGTAATTAATCTTTAACCATAATTATTAATCATTCTTGATTAATCCCATTCAGTAATTAACTACCCTTAATTACTTCACTTAATAAATTAATTACTCCTTAATTAATTTTCTAAATTAATCCCTTGATTAATTTTACAAAGTAATTTAATCCAAATTACTATTATACTCAAAACATCTTCAATCAATTACATATAGTAATTATTATCAATTACTTCATTAAGTAATTTCACTTCATTAATTACATTTTAGTAATTATACTTATCAAATCATCCAATGGTTTATTTACATTAATTAAACTCGATAAATTAATCTAAACAAATCATATTAAACTCAATAATTTTATTAAGTAATAAACTCAATAATTCTTTAATTAATTTATCTAATTAATTATTAAAATTAATCACATAAATATACCAATTAATCAACTTAGATAATTCAAATTTATTTAATTAATTATCTTGAGTAATTAATTCCTTTAATTACACTTAAACAATTCCACAATTGATTTTCTTTAATTAATCAATCTAATTAATTATTTGAATTTCACATTGATTAATTATAAAACAAATCTTGAGTTAATGACCATTATTACTATTAACAGTCCTAAATTTCTTTCTTAAGAAATTTAACTTAGATAAACCCTTATTAATTCCAAATTAATTTATCCTTAACCAAATATTAATTAACCACTAATTATTTAATTAATTCAAGTTTTAAACCGTAACTTAATTAACCTTTAATTTCTTGATTAATTAACATTTAACCATTAGTTTAAAATCTAATTTATTCAAATTAATGATCTTAACTCCAATTTAATTATTTCTAATTAATTTACTTAAAACTTAATTAACGAGTTTAAAACTCATAATTACTTAATTAATCCAGTTATCAATCTATTTAATTAACTTATTAATTTAATGAATCCAATCACTAAATTCCACTTTACAGATTTTAAACTAAATTTCTTTTTAAATTTTCAAATTATTAAAGTATACTTTACCTTTAAACTTATTTACATCATTTAAAATTATATACATTATTTATTTTCAAAACCTAAGATTCAAATTCAGTTTAAATTCAGATTAAAATTTCAAATCAAACTTGGTTTTAAATTCTATTTCAAATTTTATATTAAATTCAAAAATCCAGAACTGCCAGGCTTTACTTTCTCAAAAGCCTGGAACCATCATACTCGAACGAACAAAATATACTTCGAGTCATTCTTTAATTACCCCGAGTAAATCACTAGAAAACTCGAGTACAACCCGAGATAAAATTCGTCTTCCCTAAAAATTACCAGAGATGATAAAAACGTGCTCGTGCACGTGCACGATCGATGCCACCCACTCCGATCGCCAGTGATGATCTTCTCACATCGGAAAACCCCTCTACAACCAATAACGATCACCTGAACTCGACTAACTACCCAAAATCAAAATCGAGTCTTACAACCCAAACCTGGAAACGTGAAGTGAATTCTCCCAAACCTGGCACGGCGTCGTTCTCGTCACCACGACAACCAGACGACTCGAAACTTCGGCCAACTATTCGACGTCAACCCCTCTACCATCACGTTAAACCCCATCGCACTCGATCCATCCTTCACGCCGCTACAATCAATTCAACATAGCGTAGTTAAACTAGGGTTCTAGAAATGAAACCACAGCCACGACCTCCTCGATGAATTCGATCACCATCAACCATTTTTCCCCTCAACTACGCTTGCTCCTCCATCATCAGGGAGAACCCTGACCACCACCATGCATTAGATCGCCAGAAATCACCTCATTTCCTATATTTAGATGAACTAGAACTGCTCATCCCAGACTTAACTAAATATTATGATCCCTCCTTTAAAAATCCTAACTTTTAATAAGGCTTCAGATCATAGATCTGAATCAACGAATTAAGACATTCGAATTTCTAGTTATCTTGAGTTTACTCTGTTGTTTTAGTTTCCTAAGACATTCAAGTGAGATTTTAACTTAATTAAAATTTTGAACATTAGTCTATGATTAAATAAACAGCTTTTGTTTATAATCTAATTCCTAACAGAAACTAGATCAAAGGGAAAGAGGATTTTTAAATAAGTCTTAAGCTTTTAAAACTGGCAATAGAAGAGATACAGGAAACATACATATACTCATATCAACACATTCACATATAAGCAGAAACACACCATACAAATAAATTCACAAAGGAAACAACATTCCAGAACTTAATATTCAACCAAAATCAATTTATAGTTTTCAAAAGTGTGATGTTACTCACCTTAAAAGATGATGAAGAACAGAGCACTAATTTGAAGTTGCTTTTAACTGAGAAAACTTGAATTCCCCTTTGCTATAAAAACTGAGTTGCTTGTTGTTAAGGTTTGCATGCAGGCTTGACTCCAGATGCATTTGAAAACTTTAAATTTGAATGCTTGATTTAAAATGCTTAAATTTTAAAACTCGTAGTTGCATGCAGAGATAGCTTCATCTCAGGTTGAAGGAAATGAACTACAGGCAGGCTTTGAATTGAACTAAAGCTTTAGTTTGTAATTGTCTTTGAAAACTTAAAGATGAAAAATGCTAAATTTTCTTTGAACGAATTGAAATGAAATAGGTTGATATATGGAAAAGAGTTCACAGGATGGCATCATTTTACTTGTACAAAATGACCAGAGATTTTTTTCTCTTTAGCTTATCAGGTAGGTTATGGGGCTGAGATGATTTTTTTCAACCATTCGAATAGACTAAAGTGTTGCTAGCATTTAATGCTTGGTCCTTTATGTCTACAACTCATCTTTTATTTTACATTTTCGTATGTACTTATATCTTAGTGTATAAGTTTCTTCCTTTCAAGGTACATACTTATCCTATACTACCTGTACAAACATGAACATTACTTTTATTCCTACTTGCATTACCATCATGTATTTCCAGAATTGTCCAAGAGTTTATACTATTTATCTGTACAACATGAACATGTATTTTCCTTACTATGTCTTACAGCCGTATGTTTTCAAGAATGGTGTCAAGTGTTTACTTATGTTTTGCTTATTCCTGCCTTCAAAATCTTACAGCCTTGCCAACATATGGGAGTATCTTTATAGACTATATTGTTAGATTTTAGGTAATGTATTTACTTTTATTCTCTTTTATATTTTAACTTAACTATTCAATACTTCATTTACTTATTAATATATATATATATAGATAAATTTTAAGAAATAAAAATAAAGCTAATTATATAAAAACTTATACAATTATCCTTTAAAATCTAAACATTTTAAATATTTACTCTTTTAATCTCAAGGCTTTTGAATTCAAATAAATTCAAAATCCAATTTTAAAATCAAGTTATATATATACATATATAACCACATATTAAATTTGAAAACAGCATTCCTATTTAAAAATCTATTTATATTTATATATATAAAGCAATACATTAATAATGTTATTTGAAAATAACAGTTTGTCAAATTTAAATAATTTATAAAAGAGATTATAACTTCCTATTGTTATTTAATAAACTCATATCTCATATTTACTAAATAATATTTTAAAATAAACCTTTTATTTAATTTTAACTTAAGCTAAGATATAATTTAAATCAATTAAACATTTATCTTAACTATTTTAAAACCCTATGGTTATTTATTTAATAGCTTAATATTAAATTAAATCAAATTTCCAAATTATCAAAAATATTAAAATTATAAAATATGCCTTATTAATTAAATTTACAACAAAGCTCACCTATTTACAATATATATAAATTTATATACATTATAAATAGAAAACACTTTATTTAGCTTTTAAAAGATAAATTCTCAATTTAAATGTTTATTAAAAGAAGAATTATCAAATCAATTCAAATTTATCAACAAAATCATCAAATCAATTTAATTTTAAATGCAGAATATTAAATTGATATTGTCAGAAATTCCGGGATGTCACATTCCTCCCCTCTCAAAAGAATTTCGTCCCCGAAATTTAAAACAAAGGTAATTTAATAATCTAATTAAAGATTTAATTTTAAAACACAAGCATATATTAATTATATGCTTACAACCATAGCAACCAACTCAACCAATCAAACAAATCTAACTATCCAGACAAAATCGTGGATAGAACTATCTAGAGTTTCCCAAGTATAAATACTGGGATACTCGCTCTACAGAATCCAAACAAAACTACACTACAAAGCTATAGAGCTCCTACTCATCTAGATCTACAAAACTAGACAAGATATCAGACTACAGACAAGTCTGACTCAACCACCAAACCCTCTAGAACTGCTGGTTCCAAAACCAGAGATAGATCCTACACGTACTCCCTCAGAGATACGCGGAACACATCGAATTTCAGTTGTCCAAACTGACAATTCACTCCAGAAGATCAAACTCTTATCCTTACCAGAACAAGATAAAATCCAAGATACCTCGGTGCTGACTTCCCAGTCTTACCAACTTGAAACCCCTTCGATCTGAGAGAACTTACTCAAAACCAAATCCTCGACTTCGAAATCCAAATTCCTTCGTCTCTTATCCACAAGACTCAACTAACGATCCTGGGCTGTCTACATCCCTGCTGATGAGCTCAACCTTCGCTGATGCCTTAAAACAACTCATCACAATGATCCACTCACAAACAATCCAAGAACACAGCCTCTACTATCATCAGTAGAAAACAACTTCTCCTATCCGGAAAAGAAAAACAGATGCACTCTCAACTGCTTCCGCTGCACAACTCTGATCTGAGTAGAAGAAATGCTGATGATACAACCGAGCACAAACCGGATAATACACCACAGAATATTGTTCAACGGATCCATAAAGAGAAAACTCAGAAATCCTGAAAGATATCTGAAAAGCCAAGAGAACACTCCACTATCGCAAGTCACTTTTGCGATCAACCCAATCCAATATCCAAAGAAAAACTGCTCTCTCTTTACCAATCAGAACAGCTTAAGCTTATCTAGCCAATCCACCGAAGAAACGGATCCACTCTGTTGCTCCTGAACTTCACTTCCAGAAAACTGCTGACAGACGACCTCCTGCCTACCCACAGAACAATCAGAACTACAAATGCTGCCACTGCTGCCAAGGACATCCTAAACCAAACTCCTTGAGAAACACAGGCCTCAAAGCCAAACACAAACACCCGACTAAACACAGCCTCAACACCGAAGCAGACATACTTCTTTAAACTGTTCCAAAGAAAATCTTCGGGGACATCCATAGTCACTGTGTCTCATCACACAGCTACTGATTCCTGAGGTATCAAAATATCATAACTCGCTTCTGTCCAATCGGAAGATCCAAACTCTACTCATCCAAACTATACACTTCAAAAAGGGACTCCGAACCCTAACAGATATCCTACAGAGATTTGTGAAATCCTTATACCACAACAAAGCTCACTCGAGACGGTATTGGGTCTACGGTCTCGGCAGATACACTTCCAACCCTAACAACTCCAACTATTGGTAGTCGTGTTACACACACCACTACCCTATCTACCTTTATAATTTATATTGGAAAACCCGAACAGGTAACCCAACAGATAGGTAGAAATAAATAAATATATCTATCAAAAATACAAATACGCTCTCTCAAGATAGATACCACTCCATAGCTTAGGTATTCGCTCAACCTATGCTCTGATACCACGTGTGACGACCCAACTTTCTACTACCAGAAAATTGCATCATCTTTAAGAAAGAAAGGGGTGAGAAAATAGAAAAGATAGAGAAGAAGAAGAAGAAACAACATCAGAATCTCAACAGCGGAACGAAATAAATATAATATATCACATAAGAGAATACATAATATCATATACATCAGAGTTACACAGATAATACAACACATACTAGACAGTTATAAACACCTGTCTAGTTAATACAACTCACTATAATACATCTCAGAGATACCAACACAGCGGAAAACTATACATATCTATAGCGCTGAAGCCTCCTGCTCCATTTGCTCCTCCATAATTCGTCAAAGCAAACCTGAATCCCTTGGCTACCCGTAAAAATTTGGGTACCCGAGAGTTTAAGAAAGAAACAGAAATAAACTCCGGGTCAGACATGGGTCTGGTATGAGTAACAGGTTAAAGTTGCTTAACTTTAAAAATCCTTTGAAAACAAAAGGTATCACGTAAGACTTCCCACACATAAACATGGAAAAGTTTTTACCTTACGCTAACCAAACATTTGATAGGAAATCCAGTGATATTATAGTAGGTCTAGGGTTTTCAAGTAAATATGAAATAGCTGAAATTGTTACATGATTAAATTCCAGCATACTAGCCACAAAGTGGGTAATACAATCAAAACCGTAAGGTCACGTAGGAAGATTGGGTTTCCAACAATGGCTGGGCTACTGGGGTACCGCCCGTCACAGTACGTGGCCTAGATCACCGTACCGAGGACCCACCCTAAGTCCCCTGCAACACAAAGCCGGAACCATCCCTTAACTGAACAGTTCCAAATAAGATCACCCCACGGTTGCCGCGAACAACCGCACACTAAGCCGAAAAATAAGGGACATCTAGACAGGGGTAAACCTTACTCTCAAGTGGGTGCTACCCACGAAGCCTTGCTGCACCTCCCCTGTTTTAGCCATTCCCGGTTGATGAGGCTTGAGGTCACGATTACCTTTTAACAGAACTCATCACTTAGAATGCTCATCGCCCACCTGACGATGTTCTGAAAGCATTCAATCCATACAAGTTCGTTCCGGGTTCGAACGAAACCGAAGGCATTATCTCGTTACACTCATTTTGGAATCACCCTCAGAGTTAACGACAATAACCCTTGCACTCTGAATCACCATCTCGAGCCTATAAGTACTATCTCCGTCAAACTCATTACGGAATCACCCATAGAGTTATACTGACGAATAGTTCTTATACCTCGAGTCTTCACTTGCTCCAATTGAATTTCACGACCTAACGTTAATTTGGATCGATGTGGTTTTCGGGTCTCCAGACCTGGAATCCCGGTATACGGAAACCCGATCCCGGTCTCATCGAAATCCAAACCGTATCTTTTAAGGCCAAGTTGTTTTAAAGTTAAAACAGTTTAATTCAATTATCTATATACACAGAGATAGATAAATCACAATATCACAACGGATAATAACATCATCATCATAAACAGATAATCCATATTATCTACTCAAACAGATAATTAATAGTATCATACTTAAACAAGCATCCATATCACAATAGATATTACTCATCTCATATCTGAGATCACAATCAATCAAGGAAATCAATATCATCCATCATAAGCAATGATTAATAATCCCACCATTTATAATTAATTTAAAATGAATTAAATTAATTACAACTCTCTAATTAATTTAAAGTAAATTAAATTAATTACTTCATTCTATAAATCATGCTTACTTAACCATTGATTAATTACAAATCAATTAATTAATCATTCTCTAGATTTCCATCTTAATTAATCATCCTAGATTAATTATCCTTTAATTACATTAGAGTAATTATTCTTTAATTAATTACACAAATTAATTATTTATAACCAAATACAGTAATTAATCTTTAATTACCCTATTTATTAATTAACCATAATTAATTACATTTATCCTTAATTAATTACAATTAATTAATTACTTATAACACTTATTATTGATTAATTAATCTTACTAAAACAATCCTTTAAATTTATCATTAATCATATAATTAATGATTCCTAATACATTTTAAATTAACTATTCCCTTTACATTAATTACTCTAAGTAATTAATCTTTAACCATAATTATTAATCATTCTTGATTAATCCCATTCAGTAATTAACTACCCTTAATTACTTCACTTAATAAATTAATTACTCCTTAATTAATTTTCTAAATTAATCCCTTGATTAATTTTACAAAGTAATTTAATCCAAATTACTATTATACTCAAAACATCTTCAATCAATTACATATAGTAATTATTATCAATTACTTCATTAAGTAATTTCACTTCATTAATTACATTTTAGTAATTATACTTATCAAATCATCCAATGGTTTATTTACATTAATTAAACTCGATAAATTAATCTAAACAAATCATATTAAACTCAATAATTTTATTAAGTAATAAACTCAATAATTCTTTAATTAATTTATCTAATTAATTATTAAAATTAATCACATAAATATACCAATTAATCAACTTAGATAATTCAAATTTATTTAATTAATTATCTTGAGTAATTAATTCCTTTAATTACACTTAAACAATTCCATAATTGATTTTCTTTAATTAATCAATCTAATTAATTATTTGAATTTCACATTGATTAATTATAAAACAAATCTTGAGTTAATGACCATTATTACTATTAACAGTCCTAAATTTCTTTCTTAAGAAATTTAACTTAGATAAACCCTTATTAATTCCAAATTAATTTATCCTTAACCAAATATTAATTAACCACTAATTATTTAATTAATTCAAGTTTTAAACCGTAACTTAATTAACCTTTAATTTCTTGATTAATTAACATTTAACCATTAGTTTAAAATCTAATTTATTCAAATTAATGATCTTAACTCCAATTTAATTATTTCTAATTAATTTACTTAAAACTTAATTAACGAGTTTAAAACTCATAATTACTTAATTAATCCAGTTATCAATCTATTTAATTAACTTATTAATTTAATGAATCCAATCACTAAATTCCACTTTACAGATTTTAAACTAAATTTCTTTTTAAATTTTCAAATTATTAAAGTATACTTTACCTTTAAACTTATTTACATCATTTAAAATTATATACATTATTTATTTTCAAAACCTAAGA
This sequence comes from Allium fistulosum, assembly GCA_030737815.1. Taxonomy (NCBI): domain Eukaryota; kingdom Viridiplantae; phylum Streptophyta; class Magnoliopsida; order Asparagales; family Amaryllidaceae; genus Allium; species Allium fistulosum. The sequence continues at coordinate 907,095,833 of CM060901.1, forward strand.
TTCAAATTCAGTTTAAATTCAGATTAAAATTTCAAATCAAACTTGGTTTTAAATTCTATTTCAAATTTTATATTAAATTCAAAAATCCAGAACTGCCAGGCTTTACTTTCTCAAAAGCCTGGAACCATCATACTCGAACGAACAAAATATACTTCGAGTCATTCTTTAATTACCCCGAGTAAATCACTAGAAAACTCGAGTACAACCCGAGATAAAATTCGTCTTCCCTAAAAATTACCAGAGATGATAAAAACGTGCTCGTGCACGTGCACGATCGATGCCACCCACTCCGATCGCCAGTGATGATCTTCTCACATCGGAAAACCCCTCTACAACCAATAACGATCACCTGAACTTGACTAACTACCCAAAATCAAAATCGAGTCTTACAACCCAAACTTGGAAACGTGAAGTGAATTCTCCCAAACCTGGCACGGCGTCGTTCTCGTCACCACGACAACCAGACGACTCGAAACTTCGGCCAACTATTCGACGTCAACCCCTCTACCATCACGTTAAACCCCATCGCACTCGATCCATCCTTCACGCCGCTACAATCAATTCAACATAGCGTAGTTAAACTAGGGTTCTAGAAATGAAACCACAGCCACGACCTCCTCGATGAATTCGATCACCATCAACCATTTTTCCCCTCAACTACGCTTGCTCCTCCATCATCAGGGAGAACCCTGACCACCACCATGCATTAGATCGCCAGAAATCACCTCATTTCCTATATTTAGATGAACTAGAACTGCTCATCCCAGACTTAACTAAATATTATGATCCCTCCTTTAAAAATCCTAACTTTTAATAAGGCTTCAGATCATAGATCTGAATCAACGAATTAAGACATTCGAATTTCTAGTTATCTTGAGTTTACTCTGTTGTTTTAGTTTCCTAAGACATTCAAGTGAGATTTTAACTTAATTAAAATTTTGAACATTAGTCTATGATTAAATAAACAGCTTTTGTTTATAATCTAATTCCTAACAGAAACTAGATCAAAGGGAAAGAGGATTTTTAAATAAGTCTTAAGCTTTTAAAACTGGCAATAGAAGAGATACAGGAAACATACATATACTCATATCAACACATTCACATATAAGCAGAAACACACCATACAAATAAATTCACAAAGGAAACAACATTCCAGAACTTAATATTCAACCAAAATCAATTTATAGTTTTCAAAAGTGTGATGTTACTCACCTTAAAAGATGATGAAGAACAGAGCACTAATTTGAAGTTGCTTTTAACTGAGAAAACTTGAATTCCCCTTTGCTATAAAAACTGAGTTGCTTGTTGTTAAGGTTTGCATGCAGGCTTGACTCCAGATGCATTTGAAAACTTTAAATTTGAATGCTTGATTTAAAATGCTTAAATTTTAAAACTCGTAGTTGCATGCAGAGATAGCTTCATCTCAGGTTGAAGGAAATGAACTACAGGCAGGCTTTGAATTGAACTAAAGCTTTAGTTTGTAATTGTCTTTGAAAACTTAAAGATGAAAAATGCTAAATTTTCTTTGAACGAATTGAAATGAAATAGGTTGATATATGGAAAAGAGTTCACAGGATGGCATCATTTTACTTGTACAAAATGACCAGAGATTTTTTTCTCTTTAGCTTATCAGGTAGGTTATGGGGCTGAGATGATTTTTTTCAACCATTCGAATAGACTAAAGTGTTGCTAGCATTTAATGCTTGGTCCTTTATGTCTACAACTCATCTTTTATTTTACATTTTCGTATGTACTTATATCTTAGTGTATAAGTTTCTTCCTTTCAAGGTACATACTTATCCTATACTACCTGTACAAACATGAACATTACTTTTATTCCTACTTGCATTACCATCATGTATTTCCAGAATTGTCCAAGAGTTTATACTATTTATCTATACAACATGAACATGTATTTTCCTTACTATGTCTTACAGCCGTATGTTTTCAAGAATGGTGTCAAGTGTTTACTTATGTTTTGCTTATTCCTGCCTTCAAAATCTTACAGCCTTGCCAACATATGGGAGTATCTTTATAGACTATATTGTTAGATTTTAGGTAATGTATTTACTTTTATTCTCTTTTATATTTTAACTTAACTATTCAATACTTCATTTACTTATTAATATATATATATATAGATAAATTTTAAGAAATAAAAATAAAGCTAATTATATAAAAACTTATACAATTATCCTTTAAAATCTAAACATTTTAAATATTTACTCTTTTAATCTCAAGGCTTTTGAATTCAAATAAATTCAAAATCCAATTTTAAAATCAAGTTATATATATACATATATAACCACATATTAAATTTGAAAACAACATTCCTATTTAAAAATCTATTTATATTTATATATATAAAGCAATACATTAATAATGTTATTTGAAAATAACAGTTTGTCAAATTTAAATAATTTATAAAAGAGATTATAACTTCCTATTGTTATTTAATAAACTCATATCTCATATTTACTAAACAATATTTTAAAATAAACCTTTTATTTAATTTTAACTTAAGCTAAGATATAATTTAAATCAATTAAACATTTATCTTAACTATTTTAAAACCCTATGGTTATTTATTTAATAGCTTAATATTAAATTAAATCAAATTTCCAAATTATCAAAAATATTAAAATTATAAAATATGCCTTATTAATTAAATTTACAACAAAGCTCACCTATTTACAATATATATAAATTTATATACATTATAAATAGAAAACACTTTATTTAGCTTTTAAAAGATAAATTCTCAATTTAAATGTTTATTAAAAGAAGAATTATCAAATCAATTCAAATTTATCAACAAAATCATCAAATCAATTTAATTTTAAATGCAGAATATTAAATTGATATTGTCAGAAATTCCGGGATGTCACATTCCTCCCCTCTCAAAAGAATTTCGTCCCCGAAATTTAAAACAAAGGTAATTTAATAATCTAATTAAAGATTTAATTTTAAAACACAAGCATATATTAATTATATGCTTACAACCATAGCAACCAACTCAACCAATCAAACAAATCTAACTATCCAGACAAAATCGTGGATAGAACTATCTAGAGTTTCCCAAGTATAAATACTGGGATACTCGCTCTACAGAATCCAAACAAAACTACACTACAAAGCTATAGAGCTCCTACTCATCTAGATCTACAAAACTAGACAAGATATCAGACTACAGACAAGTCTGACTCAACCACCAAACCCTCTAGAACTGCTGGTTCCAAAACCAGAGATAGATCCTACACGTACTCCCTCAGAGATACGCGGAACACATCGAATTTCAGTTGTCCAAACTGACAATTCACTCCAGAAGATCAAACTCTTATCCTTACCAGAACAAGATAAAATCCAAGATACCTCGGTGCTGACTTCCCAGTCTTACCAACTTGAAACCCCTTCGATCTGAGAGAACTTACTCAAAACCAAATCCTCGACTTCGAAATCCAAATTCCTTCGTCTCTTATCCACAAGACTCAACTAACGATCCTGGGCTGTCTACATCCCTGCTGATGAGCTCAACCTTCGCTGATGCCTTAAAACAACTCATCACAATGATCCACTCACAAACAATCCAAGAACACAGCCTCTACTATCATCAGTAGAAAACAACTTCTCCTATCCGGAAAAGAAAAACAGATGCACTCTCAACTGCTTCCGCTGCACAACTCTGATCTGAGTAGAAGAAATGCTGATGATACAACCGAGCACAAACCGGATAATACACCACAGAATATTGTTCAACGGATCCATAAAGAGAAAACTCAGAAATCCTGAAAGATATCTGAAAAGCCAAGAGAACACTCCACTATCGCAAGTCACTTTTGCGATCAACCCAATCCAATATCCAAAGAAAAACTGCTCTCTCTTTACCAATCAGAACAGCTTAAGCTTATCTAGCCAATCCACCGAAGAAACGGATCCACTCTATTGCTCCTGAACTTCACTTCCAGAAAACTGCTGACAGACGACCTCCTGCCTACCCACAGAACAATCAGAACTACAAATGCTGCCACTGCTGCCAAGGACATCCTAAACCAAACTCCTTGAGAAACACAGGCCTCAAAGCCAAACACAAACACCCGACTAAACACAGCCTCAACACCGAAGCAGACATACTTCTTTAAACTGTTCCAAAGAAAATCTTCGGGGACATCCATAGTCACTGTGTCTCATCACACAGCTACTGATTCCTGAGGTATCAAAATATCATAACTCGCTTCTGTCCAATCGGAAGATCCAAACTCTACTCATCCAAACTATACACTTCAAAAAGGGACTCCGAACCCTAACAGATATCCTACAGAGATTTGTGAAATCCTTATACCACAACAAAGCTCACTCGAGACGGTATTGGGTCTACGGTCTCGGCAGATACACTTCCAACCCTAACAACTCCAACTATTGGTAGTCGTGTTACACACACCACTACCCTATCTACCTTTATAATTTATATTGGAAAACCCGAACAGGTAACCCAACAGATAGGTAGAAATAAATAAATATATCTATCAAAAATACAAATACGCTCTCTCAAGATAGATACCACTCCAGAGCTTAGGTATTCGCTCAACCTATGCTCTGATACCATGTGTGACGACCCAACTTTCTACTACCAGAAAATTGCATCATCTTTAAGAAAGAAAGGGGTGAGAAAATAGAAAAGATAGAGAAGAAGAAGAAACAACATCAGAATCTCAACAGCGGAACGAAATAAATATAATATATCACATAAGAGAATACATAATATCATATACATCAGAGTTACACAGATAATACAACACATACTAGACAGTTATAAACACCTGTCTAGTTAATACAACTCACTATAATACATCTTAGAGATACCAACACAGCGGAAAACTATACATATCTATAGCGCTGAAGCCTCCTGCTCCATTTTCTCCTCCATAATTCGTCAAAGCAAACCTGAATCCCTTGGCTACCCGTAAAAATTTGGGTACCCGAGAGTTTAAGAAAGAAACAGAAATAAACTCCGAGTCAGACATGGGTCTGGTATGAGTAACAGGTTAAAGTTGCTTAACTTTAAAAATCCTTTGAAAACAAAAGGTATCACGTAAGACTTCCCACACATAAACATGGAAAAGTTTTTACCTTACGCTAACCAAACATTTGATAGGAAATCCAGTGATATTATAGTAGGTCTAGGGTTTTCAAGTAAATATGAAATAGCTGAAATTGTTACATGATTAAATTCCAGCATACTAGCCACAAAGTGGGTAATACAATCAAAACAGTAAGGTCACGTAGGAAGATTGGGTTTCCAACAATGGCTGGGCTACTGGGGTACCGCCCGTCACAGTACGTGGCCTAGATCACCGTACCGAGGACCCACCCTAAGTCCCCTGCAACACAAAGCCGGAACCATCCCTTAACTGAACAGTTCCAAATAAGATCACCCCACGGTTGCCGCGAACAACCGCACACTAAGCCGAAAAATAAGGGACATCTAGACAGGGGTAAACCTTACTCTCAAGTGGGTGCTACCCACGAAGCCTTGCTGCACCTCCCCTGTTTTAGCCATTCCCGGTTGATGAGGCTTGAGGTCACGATTACCTTTTAACAGAACTCATCACTTAGAATGCTCATCGCCCACCTGACGATGTTCTGAAAGCATTCAATCCATACAAGTTCGTTCCGGGTTCGAACGAAACCGAAGGCATTATCTCGTTACACTCATTTTGGAATCACCCTCAGAGTTAACGACAATAACCCTTGCACTCTGAATCACCATCTCGAGCCTATAAGTACTATCTCCGTCAAACTCATTACGGAATCACCCACAGAGTTATACTGACGAATAGTTCTTATACCTCGAGTCTTCACTTGCTCCAATTGAATTTCACGACCTAACGTTAATTTGGATCGATGTGGTTTTCGGGTCTCCAGACCTGGAATCCCGGTATACGGAAACCCGATCCCGGTCTCATCGAAATCCAAACCGTATCTTTTAAGGCCAAGTTGTTTTAAAGTTAAAACAGTTTAATTCAATTATCTATATACACAGAGATAGATAAATCACAATATCACAACGGATAATAACATCATCATCATAAACAGATAATCCATATTATCTACTCAAACAGATAATTAATAGTATCATACTTAAACAAGCATCCATATCACAATAGATATTACTCATCTCATATCTGAGATCACAATCAATCAAGGAAATCAATATCATCCATCATAAGCAATGATTAATAATCCCACCATTTATAATTAATTTAAAATGAATTAAATTAATTACAACTCTCTAATTAATTTAAAGTAAATTAAATTAATTACTTCATTCTATAAATCATGCTTACTTAACCATTGATTAATTACAAATCAATTAATTAATCATTCTCTAGATTTCCATCTTAATTAATCATCCTAGATTAATTATCCTTTAATTACATTCGAGTAATTATTCTTTAATTAATTACACAAATTAATTATTTATAACCAAATACAGTAATTAATCTTTAATTACCCTATTTATTAATTAACCATAATTAATTACATTTATCCTTAATTAATTACAATTAATTAATTACTTATAACACTTATTATTGATTAATTAATCTTACTAAAACAATCCTTTAAATTTATCATTAATCATATAATTAATGATTCCTAATACATTTTAAATTAACTATTCCCTTTACATTAATTACTCTAAGTAATTAATCTTTAACCATAATTATTAATCATTCTTGATTAATCCCATTCAGTAATTAACTACCCTTAATTACTTCACTTAATAAATTAATTACTCCTTAATTAATTTTCTAAATTAATCCCTTGATTAATTTTACAAAGTAATTTAATCCAAATTACTATTATACTCAAAACATCTTCAATCAATTACATATAGTAATTATTATCAATTACTTCATTAAGTAATTTCACTTCATTAATTACATTTTAGTAATTATACTTATCAAATCATCCAATGGTTTATTTACATTAATTAAACTCGATAAATTAATCTAAACAAATCATATTAAACTCAATAATTTTATTAAGTAATAAACTCAATAATTCTTTAATTAATTTATCTAATTAATTATTAAAATTAATCACATAAATATACCAATTAATCAACTTAGATAATTCAAATTTATTTAATTAATTATCTTGAGTAATTAATTCCTTTAATTACACTTAAACAATTCCATAATTGATTTTCTTTAATTAATCAATCTAATTAATTATTTGAATTTCACATTGATTAATTATAAAACAAATCTTGAGTTAATGACCATTATTACTATTAACAGTCCTAAATTTCTTTCTTAAGAAATTTAACTTAGATAAACCCTTATTAATTCCAAATTAATTTATCCTTAACCAAATATTAATTAACCACTAATTATTTAATTAATTCAAGTTTTAAACCGTAACTTAATTAACCTTTAATTTCTTGATTAATTAACATTTAACCATTAGTTTAAAATCTAATTTATTCAAATTAATGATCTTAACTCCAATTTAATTATTTCTAATTAATTTACTTAAAACTTAATTAACGAGTTTAAAACTCATAATTACTTAATTAATCCAGTTATCAATCTATTTAATTAACTTATTAATTTAATGAATCCAATCACTAAATTCCACTTTACAGATTTTAAACTAAATTTCTTTTTAAATTTTCAAATTATTAAAGTATACTTTACCTTTAAACTTATTTACATCATTTAAAATTATATACATTATTTATTTTCAAAACCTAAGATTCAAATTCAGTTTAAATTCAGATTAAAATTTCAAATCAAACTTGGTTTTAAATTCTATTTCAAATTTTATATTAAATTCAAAAATCCAGAACTGCCAGGCTTTACTTTCTCAAAAGCCTGGAACCATCATACTCGAACGAACAAAATATACTTCGAGTCATTCTTTAATTACCCCGAGTAAATCACTAGAAAACTCGAGTACAACCCGAGATAAAATTCGTCTTCCCTAAAAATTACCAGAGATGATAAAAACGTGCTCGTGCACGTGCACGATCGATGCCACCCACTCCGATCGCCAGTGATGATCTTCTCACATCGGAAAACCCCTCTACAACCAATAACGATCACCTGAACTCGACTAACTACCCAAAATCAAAATCGAGTCTTACAACCCAAACCTGGAAACGTGAAGTGAATTCTCCCAAACCTGGCACGGCGTCGTTCTCGTCACCACGACAACCAGACGACTCGAAACTTCGGCCAATTATTCGACGTCAACCCCTCTACCATCACGTTAAACCCCATCGCACTCGATCCATCCTTCACGCCGCTACAATCAATTCAACATAGCGTAGTTAAACTAGGGTTCTAGAAATGAAACCACAGCCACGACCTCCTCGATGAATTCGATCACCATCAACCATTTTTCCCCTCAACTACGCTTGCTCCTCCATCATCAGGGAGAACCCTGACCACCACCATGCATTAGATCGCCAGAAATCACCTCATTTCCTATATTTAGATGAACTAGAACTGCTCATCCCAGACTTAACTAAATATTATGATCCCTCCTTTAAAAATCCTAACTTTTAATAAGGCTTCAGATCATAGATCTGAATCAACGAATTAAGACATTCGAATTTCTAGTTATCTTGAGTTTACTCTGTTGTTTTAGTTTCCTAAGACATTCAAGTGAGATTTTAACTTAATTAAAATTTTGAACATTAGTCTATGATTAAATAAACAGCTTTTGTTTATAATCTAATTCCTAACAGAAACTAGATCAAAGGGAAAGAGGATTTTTAAATAAGTCTTAAGCTTTTAAAACTGGCAATAGAAGAGATACAGGAAACATACATATACTCATATCAACACATTCACATATAAGCAGAAACACACCATACAAATAAATTCACAAAGGAAACAACATTCCAGAACTTAATATTCAACCAAAATCAATTTATAGTTTTCAAAAGTGTGATGTTACTCACCTTAAAAGATGATGAAGAACAGAGCACTAATTTGAAGTTGCTTTTAACTGAGAAAACTTGAATTCCCCTTTGCTATAAAAACTGAGTTGCTTGTTGTTAAGGTTTGCATGCAGGCTTGACTCCAGATGCATTTGAAAACTTTAAATTTGAATGCTTGATTTAAAATGCTTAAATTTTAAAACTCGTAGTTGCATGCAGAGATAGCTTCATCTCAGGTTGAAGGAAATGAACTACAGGCAGGCTTTGAATTGAACTAAAGCTTTAGTTTGTAATTGTCTTTGAAAACTTAAAGATGAAAAATGCTAAATTTTCTTTGAACGAATTGAAATGAAATAGGTTGATATATGGAAAAGAGTTCACAGGATGGCATCATTTTACTTGTACAAAATGACCAGAGATTTTTTTCTCTTTAGCTTATCAGGTAGGTTATGGGGCTGAGATGATTTTTTTCAACCATTCGAATAAACTAAAGTGTTGCTAGCATTTAATGCTTGGTCCTTTATGTCTACAACTCATCTTTTATTTTACATTTTCGTATGTACTTATATCTTAGTGTATAAGTTTCTTCCTTTCAAGGTACATACTTATCCTATACTACCTGTACAAACATGAACATTACTTTTATTCCTACTTGCATTACCATCATGTATTTCCAGAATTGTCCAAGAGTTTATACTATTTATCTGTACAACATGAACATGTATTTTCCTTACTATGTCTTACAGCCGTATGTTTTCAAGAATGGTGTCAAGTGTTTACTTATGTTTTGCTTATTCCTGCCTTCAAAATCTTACAGCCTTGCCAACATATGGGAGTATCTTTATAGACTATATTGTTAGATTTTAGGTAATGTATTTACTTTTATTCTCTTTTATATTTTAACTTAACTATTCAATACTTCATTTACTTATTAATATATATATATATATAGATAAATTTTAAGAAATAAAAATAAAGCTAATTATATAAAAACTTATACAATTATCCTTTAAAATCTAAACATTTTAAATATTTACTCTTTTAATCTCAAGGCTTTTGAATTCAAATAAATTCAAAATCCAATTTTAAAATCAAGTTATATATATACATATATAACCACATATTAAATTTGAAAACAACATTCCTATTTAAAAATCTATTTATATTTATATATATAAAGCAATACATTAATAATGTTATTTGAAAATAACAGTTTGTCAAATTTAAATAATTTATAAAAGAGATTATAACTTCCTATTGTTATTTAATAAACTCATATCTCATATTTACTAAACAATATTTTAAAATAAACCTTTTATTTAATTTTAACTTAAGCTAAGATATAATTAAATCAATTAAACATTTATCTTAACTATTTTAAAACCCTATGGTTATTTATTTAATAGCTTAATATTAAATTAAATCAAATTTCCAAATTATCAAAAATATTAAAATTATAAAATATGCCTTATTAATTAAATTTACAACAAAGCTCACCTATTTACAATATATATAAATTTATATACATTATAAATAGAAAACACTTTATTTAGCTTTTAAAAGATAAATTCTCAATTTAAATGTTTATTAAAAGAAGAATTATCAAATCAATTCAAATTTATCAACAAAATCATCAAATCAATTTAATTTTAAATGCAGAATATTAAATTGATATTGTCAGAAATTCCGGGATGTCACAGTTACTAATATAGTTGGTTAGTACACATTTGATTAATTTATACTTACACTGATGGTGTCAATTGTTTGTGATGTTTAATGGCTAGGTGTGATAATATTGTTGTTACCTCAAATTTATGATGATTGATTATGTTGATTGTGTTTCATGCTTGCACTGGTTGCATGGACATTATGGTTGTTATGTGCTAACAAATAGATGCAAGAGAAGAGTAGAGAACTACAAGGGCTTGAACCCCGAAAAGGGGTATGTAGGCAGTCCTTTCCTATGCAATAGCTCTTGAGCCTATGGTTAGAGTGTATAGGATTAGGCGTAGTCCAAACATATGATATCCTTTCCCTTTTCATTGTATATATAGTTTTGAAATCGTACGTAGGAGCAAAGGAGGAAATAGAGAAATGGATGTAGGGTATATTATAGATTGCTCATTCGGTATATTCCTTTATATCACTGTTGTATTGTTTATGAGATGGTGATAAATAGTGTATTGAAATGTGAATATTATTCGATGAGATGATCTTGCATGACGATTGTATTATTGAGTTAATTTTTGTATGTATTAATGTTTAATTTTTCTTGAGGTTTCCCACTTACTTTCATAGTTTTGAAATTTTAAATTATAAAATAAACAATCCACTGCTTTTAATATCAAAAATTAGTTGCAAGCATATTTTTGTGGCGTTTGTAATTGATTTCAGACGTTAAAACAAGTGAGGCATCACACATATCTAGTTCCCTTTCCTTGGCCTCAATACCCATCTAGGAAATCCATCAAAACTGAATCTCACTTCCAAACTGGAACCTCCATAGGTTGCAAAAGTCCACTAGGCTTTTGATGTTCAACCTTAACTAGTTGGCATGTGAAACATCCCTTCATACATTCTCCAACATCATTCTTCATTCCTTATCAGTAGAAGCATCACTTCATATCTTGGTACATCTTAGTACCACTTGGGTGAATGGAAAACTTCAAACAATGGCATTTGTTTAAGATCATCGTCTGCAAGTCTCCACTCATTGGAATATATAACATTCCTTTCTTCCGAAGTCGTTCTTTCTCGTCAATATCAAAACCTTTTAGCTCTTTGGTTTTGGCACCACTCTTAAGGCCAGTGACCCTTTCGGCATATAGTGGATCTTCTTTCTGCTTTTCGATAATCTTTTCTATAGAAGTTAGATATACCTCTAAGAATGATATTATCCTAAAAGCACTTCTTAGCCCAGCACTCGATCGAAAATGAGCAATGCAAGCAACTAAAGTCTCTAATATATTCCGCTCTTCTATTATAACTAGAACACTACTCTGCTGTATTTGGCTCAAAGCATCAACAACCTTATTACCTTTACCTGGGGTGTACTCATTCCTGAAATCATAAGAAGCCAAAAATTCCAACCACCTTTGATGTCACATGTTCAACTCCTTCTGGAAGAACAAGTATCATAAAGACTTATGGTCGGTAAAAAATTCAAACTTTTCACCCAACAGATAGTGCTGCCAAATCTTCAGTGCAAAGACAACTGCTGCTAATTCCAAGTCAGGGATCGGATACTAAACCTCAAGGGGTCTCAACTTCTTAGATGCATAAGCTATCACTTTGCCTCTTTGCATCAATATTGCCCCCTAACCCCTAACCTGAAGCATCAGTATAAACTATCATATCTTTGTTCTCCTCGTACGTCACTAAAACCAAAGCATTGGTCGGCTGAAGCTTCAAATCTTGGAATGTCATCTCACACTCCTTCGTCCGAACACGCCTTTCACTTTTTTGAGTAAGTCTCGTCAATGGCACCGCTATATAAGAGAAGCCTTTAATCAATCTTCGATGGTATCATGCCAATCCCAAGAAACTCTTTATCTTGGTAACAGTCTCGGGACTCTTCCAACTATTCGTAGCACAACTTTCAAAGGATCTACGGCTAATCCCTCCTTAAAAACCACATGGCCTAGGAATTTAACCTTCCATTTCCAAAAGTGACACTTAGAATACTTCGCATTCAATTTGGATGTCTTAACATATCTAACAGCAATCTAAGATGAACCTCATAATCTCACTCATCCTTATAATATACTAAAATATCATCTATAAAGACCAACACAAACCTGCCCAACTGATTGCGAAAGACCCGGTTCATGAGATCCAAAAAGTATGTTGGAGCATTGGTTAGTCCACAGGGCATGACTAACCACTCATGTGAACCATTTCTCATTCTAAACATGGTCAAAGGAATACTTCCTTCAGCAATTGTTAGTTAATGGAACCATGTAGCTAAATTTAGTTGCATGAATACTCTAGCTCCACTCAACTAATCAAATAAATCGTTTATCCATGGCAATGGGTAAGAAGTATTTATCGTCAACTCATTCAACTTCCTATGATTAATGCATATCTGAAGTGTTACTTGTGACTTCTTTACAAATATCGTGGAAGCTCCCATGATGAATTACTTATCCTATTGAAACTCTTATGCTCAAGTTCCACTAGTTGCTTCTTTAACTCTTCCATTTCCTTAGGCGGCATTCTATTAGGGGGTTTACTAACAAGTTGTGCTCATTTATCAAATCTATATAGAACTTAATCACCCTTCTCGGCAGTAATCTTATCGTTGGGTTAAAGACATCTGAAAATTTTCGAACCATAAAAACTATACGAATCACTTCTTCCTGATTTTCCATGGCACACAACGAAACTTTGCACCTCTCCTCGATCTCGTCCAAAGTTACTAAGATCATTCCTCCTCCATTCAGGTTTCGTATAGCAATAACCCTCTCGACATAATAAATTCTAGCATCGTTGTGGACTAACTAATTCATACCTAGAATTACCATATACCCTACAAAGTCAAACATATATGGGTCGCAAGAAAACAAATGCTCACACGAAATAAACTGTAAACTAGTGCACTTTAACCCGAGAGTGGCATACCCCCAAATTAGATTAACAACACGGAAAGAAGTAACTAGGTTGGTAACATCTAACTTCAATCTATTAAAAATATCTTTTAAAATAAAAGAGTGCGTAGCTCCAATATCAAACAAAACTTTAACATAAAGATTGGATATCAAAACCATACATTCAACCACAACACTCTTTCCTTTCTCTTTGGCAGATGGTCCTCCTTTCGGTCCTTCGAAGGCACAAACCTTTTCCCGCTTCGGCTTCGAATAATCCTTCTTCTTATGGCCTAGCTTATTGTTGGAACTGGACTAGCCCGCGGTGGAAGTTATGGGTGAATTTCAAAAAATTTGCCCTATTGGATCTTTTATTGGGCCTATGAAGTCTAGCTGAATTAGAACATTTCTAAATTTCATTTAAATAAAATCCTTTATTTTATTTAAATTCAAATATATTTAGATATGAAATTAATTTTATTTGATTTATATTATACATAAATGTATCATATACATATATGTGTGAGTTCATGTGTAACATAATAATCCGTGAAAGGTATAATATGCCCATATGTAGATGTTGGGATTTACATCGCAACAGACATATTAGCTCATTTTGTATGTCATGTATGTTGTCTAAATATGTGCATGTATATGTGTTACAATATACACACACACACATATGTATGTATAAATATATTATATATAATATATGAATATAAAACATTTATATATAGATAAATATATATATAGAAAGAGAGAGAACAATTATTAAAAATTATTTATAATTCAAAATTAACTTAGTTTTGCAAACATAATAATTTTAGTATTTTAATTTGTATATATTATGAATAAAATAATGTTTTCATCCATAAATAATTAAAAAAAATCTATTGATGAAAAGTCAAATTTTACAATTTTTTAAAATCTAGGATCATAAAATAGAGCTTAGCAAAAACCTAGAGATTTTTCAAAGTTGAAATATTATTTCTAAAAACAAATACATTGATTTCAGCAATAATTATTTAATATAAAATAATATATTATTAAAAGTTAAAATTTTAAAATTTCAGAAATTCTAGGATCATGAATGAAAGGATATGAAAAATTTTGAAGAATTTTTCAACTAAATTATTGTTTTTAATAAATCATAAACAGTTTTCTGAAATAATATTAATTATTAAAAATAACAAAATTTATTGAAAAATTCCTAAAATTTTTCTATATGTTTCTCAAATGATATAATATTTTTTTTAAATATAAAATTGAATTTTTAATGTAATAATTATTTTATGTATAATAAACAATTCAAAAATTCAATAAATGTTAATTTAAAAATATGAATATGTGTATGATAATTAATTTTCGAATTTGTAAATTCATATTATATATAAATAAGTGTACTAAATTTTTTAAATAATATATATATCTTATATATGCATATATGCTATTATGAGAGAGAAATATACGATAATATATATATATATATATATATATGAATTCGTTAATAAATATATATAAAACAATTATTAATGACAAAAATTAATTTTGTACAGTAAACAACATTTGTCTATACATAAATCAAATAGTATAATAAATAAATTATGCACATAACCAAACCGATTTGTGACAATCACATCTACTTACAAAAATCTCACCTAACTAAACATATAGTAGCAATATGTTTAAACAGATATGAAATTGCTCATTATAGGATCATAGAATATAATTTAATTACTGTATTATGAATTAAAATTAACAATTTAATGATGCCTTTGAATCCACGTTGAAGCAATGACTTCCCTTCCTTTTACTGTTCTTGATTCGTCAGATTGCAAGTCCAGAATCACCGACCTCTAACTATCGAATAGTATTATTTTAATTTGAATTGAGAATTTTGAAGTAGATTGAGAGCTTGTTTTAACTAGCAATGTAGAAGGAAATGGCGGCCAAAAAGGTTAGTAATTGTTTTTAGAGATACATACATATACATATATATATAGGGTTGTATTAGAGAGAAACGAGGAAAACCTTTTTACCCATTCTCACTTTATCTTAACCCATTATCTCCAAGCCAATTCCTTATGATTTAGCCACCCTTAGACCTTCCCAAAACCGAAATTTTGCAGTCCTAATGATGGGCCTTAAACCCATCTAAGCCCAAGTCAAAATACTATGCAATTAAATCTAATTTAATCGCTTGTCGATATTGTATACCGATCGAGATATTTATAACTGTTATAAATATATATAACATTATTTATTTCTCAAATCATATTCAAATTTTATAATTAATATTTCATAAATATTAATTAATTTATAACAATTATAAACTAATTAAATCGTTCGGTTTTAAGGGAATTCATCATTTCGGCTGTGCAACTTTTGGGTGTAAATTTGGTCAGCGATTAACATCGAACTATTCTAATGTTAACGTTCACACATCACTTAGCAGGTGGTGTGACATTATGGCCAAATTTATCGTTTACTCATTTTCGGTAAAATCCAATTTTAGTTTAATAAGTGTTACCTGGTTATGACATTAGTTTACACCAATTCTCTTCGTCAAAAGTATATCACTTTGGACTTATGGAATTTGGTAATGGTCAAAATTCCAACCTCATCCACATTCAACTTTATAGTCTAAATACAAATTCCTTGGTTCAATAATAACAATTATTATCAACCGAAATGCTCTGGCCAAAGACTTTGACTTTGAGTTGACTTGAGTTGATTGTGATACTAACCGCATATAACTGAGGAGATGAATTCTCTCTTGAATAGTGTTTCACTTCCAATACTTCCACTTGACCCAACTATAGTCACTCGATGGACGCCATGCCATGATTTGGCTAATCAAAGCGAAGCTTTCATATTGAAGATCCACAGTATTCTCAAGTCGAGAGAACTGTGTAAATCAGTCACATCAATATTTTCTATTTGACCTTAGTTATATTAACCAATAGAAAACTATTGAGTGAGTCATTCCATAGTTATCCAATAACTATTAGTACATAAGACCCCTAGGCGCCCCCAGCAGTCATGAGTAATACACTGCCCAACATTTGGAGAGCGTTACCAACTCCAGTCACAATGGATACATCGATATCCAGTCTCGATGCATCTTGACTAGGAACATTTAAAATAGTATATTTGTTTCGTTGTGATAAATTACTCATGGTTACAACACTTTGTAACTACTATCACAGAATATACCATTTATGGATTTTTCTATTAAATATACTTTTAATTAAGTTAATTAATTAACATAACCATATTATATCAAGTATATAATAGGAAGAAAATAACTTTTATTTCGAACAAGATTGGTCAACGAGTTAGATGTATGTAACAAATTACATAATTTCCACTAGGGAATACCCCTAACTCTATCACTTATCACAATTAAAGCACTTGACCTTGACTATTCAAGCTTGTTGTAGACACTTAGATGAATAGTGAATGTTCTGACCGCAACTATAACAAATAATTTCCAGCCTCCTCCCTCCCGAGCTTTTCCTTTTTAATGCCGCTCCTTCTTACCCTTCTGGTATGGGGAGAACCTCTTCCTTTGCTCTTCTTTAGGGTTCCCTTCTACCCTCCTCTGCTCTTGATACATGCTACCGTATCTTTATGACCATATCCATAATAAGCTTAAAAGAAGATGCTAAATGCACCATTACCTTATGATCCAAACCTTGCTTCAAACATCGAATGAGCTTCTTGTGACGACCCACATTTTGGAAGGTTTAAATCAATAATAATACACACATGTCCAACTTAAACAATTCGGAATGTGGATAATCAATGGGGAAAAATTAAGAAAAATAATAAAAGAAGAAGAAAACAAACACAGAATCTCACAGTGGAACGATAAAATATAATACTCAAATAAATAGTTCATTAAGTTGTTTACTAAACATTTAATTATAACCTATACACATTTATCAGAGTTATATATATACATCAGGGATAAATAATCAATACAGCAAAATAGCATGGTGCTGGGGATGATAATAATAGTAATATACCAAATCTTCTTCGTCCTCCAAAGAATAATCTTCAATACACTAAAACTCAGGACTGACCCGAGCGTAATGGAAAGACAAAACACTCGAGTCGGGACTAAAATACTCTTATGTAAGTCAAATCAACATCAATAAATATGAGTGTAACAGCGTTAGAGATGTTTACGGGATTTTACATCTCCTATCCAGTGTATAACGTGCATGCAATAACTTAAGAGATGTTACGGGATTTTCCATCTCCTAAGGATCCGTTAAACTATTTATATATAATAGTATACGCTATAATAGATAATGTCTATCAGTTAAATAAATATCAAAATAGCTTTAAGGCTTTACATTGGTCCACCTTAACACATTTTTATAGGTAAACCAAAATCATAATGGGCTAGCATAAGGATAAATATGACAAGGCACGTGAGGCAATGCCCAAGGTAGGATTCTACCAGTTTATCCTTTCTGGTTGGTCATAACCCATCTATGGTCGACCGCGATAATCAATCCGAACAAAAAGGGTGCACCCATCGAGTACAAAATCATGATAGTAATACGAGTGATCAACGTCGCTAGAGGGAGCTAACCTCATTGGCCAGACATAGGCTCCTGTTTTAGTCATTTTAATTATGACACAAGTGTCAAGTCTATCCATCATCGTTCTCTTACTTCATTCCAGTAAACGTCGCCAATTCAACCACTACATTCTGGATATCATCCACCACGTACACGGTTGTCAAGGTGGTTCCAATATTGATAGAGAGTATGTCAGTAAGAGGCCCCTGTCACTTTAACAACCAACGTCGTTTTACACACTGGTTGGTTCTTTTATATTTCAAAAATAGTTCGTACTTGATATCAATATATCATATTCGCTTCAAAATCAAATCCATTTCGAAATCATCATATTTACTCAAAAATATACCATATCCAATTTTGCCTTAATATCTCGATTTCGTTTCCAAAACCGTTTCGAATCACAATTTAGGTTATAACTTCATTTTAACCTCATTCGCATTTAAATCTAAGATTTAAATATAAACATTCCACCCTTTTGACCAGTTTGAATTTTAGAAAAGTAGTTTAAATAGCTTTAAAATAGTTAAAATAGTTTACTAGAAAATAGCTTGAGTGTTAAAAATAGTTTTTATATAATAAAATAGTTTGGAAAGTCAAAATAATTTGAATATTTAAGAAGATAGATTTTAAAACATTTATATTAAAATAATTTATTTAAAAATAGTTTCAAAGTCAAACTGATTCAATTCCAAATTTTCCAATTCAAATCAATTCTAATTTTCATTTTGATACAATCGATTCAATTCTAATTTTCATTTTGATACAATCGATTCAATTCCAATTTCAAGTCAAATTTTACTTCGATTCCAATTTTAATTCAAATAAATTTGATTTCGATTCCAAATTAATTTGATTTCGCTTTCAATTCCAATTGATTTAAATTTCAATTCCAACTTGAATAAATTTCAATCCAATCCCAATTAAATTTCACTTTCAAATCCAAAATAATTTCAATTTCAATTCCAAATCAATTTCATTTTCAATTCCAAATCAATTTCATTTCACTTATCTGATTCAATGACTTAATTTCAACTCAATTTCAAATTTAAACCATTTTGGTTTTATCAATTTCGCGTTTGATTTTTAAAATATCGATTCAAAACACTTAAATCAGATTAGCCTTCCATGTTCAATTTAAAATCCAAATCTTTAAATATAATTCAATTCCGAGCTAAATTTTGAAATATCGTTTATATTACTTTTACTTAGCAATATTCAAAGTTCGAATAAAAGTCCAATCTTTAAAACAAATCAATTTTAGATTTTCAATTCATATTTTGATTATAACTTCAAAACCTCAACTTCGATTATTTAAACAATTTCGTTTACCAGATTTAAATTTCAACATTTTGAGCTCCAATTCGGAAATAATTCTACTTCCATAAATTCGATTTTATTTCTTAAAAATCAAAATCAATTTAAATAATTTCAAATCAAAATTTTAAAATCATTTAATTTAACCAACCCAATGTCCGTATATAATTTTCTATCTGATGGCTAAGTGAATAATTATTTCAATTTAATTCAAGGATGAATATATATCATTTCAATCCAAAATAAATGACATAGGTATATATCATTTCAACATATTTCTTAATTTATTCGAAATAATTCAATTTACAGTTTATATACTGTAAATAATATACAGTATGATAACATGATATATCAAAATAAATAAACATTCAAAATATCAACCAATAGCATTCATCGCAACCAATCATCCAAATAGTCAATAAATTTCACAACAATTTCATAATTATCAATATCGGGTATTTTACGGGCAATTAATTCTAATTCAATTTAACTATCAATTCAAATTATATCAATTAATTCAGATGTCAATTTAAATGCCAATTAAACTCATCAAACAATAATCAATAAATTTCAATCACTTCACAATATAAATTTAACTAATATAAAAATTATTTCAGTCAATTGTGAGCGTATAAACACTCACATTTGATTTATCGACGATTTAAAATCCAAATGAAGGCCCAAATTTGAACAGTCTCAGAATTCGACCAAACTAGTTCCATAATATCTGGACTTTCGAAACGAATGCAATGGAGAAAACCGCGCGTCGATCCGAGCTCGTATGCAAAAGTTATTCGAGTTAGAACATTTAAATTTTAATATAAAATAATTAATAAATAAATAAATAAAATAAACAAAACGTATACCATCTTCCTTCATTCTTTCTACAACACGTTGAACCCATCTTTCGCGACAAAAACTTCCACACGCACGCAAGAATCATCGACCTGACGATGATCAGCCTCCACCATAACGTGCGCCACCCCTCTACACGCATCCGCTCTAAACGCCGACCCCCCGCCACCTTCGTTCACACACAATCCAAGAAAAACATGCACGACTTCAGGGCCAAATCTTGGCGATTCTGAGACGCTTCGGCACAAATGAACCATTGGATGTGCAGAGCTCGTCGAGCTCTACAACTTTCATGTTGGAAGTTTTCGATTTCGATGAAAGATGAAGGAGATCAGAGGAGAAAGATATTCGAATATTCTCGGCCATAGAAGATAATAGGCGGCCATGAGCTAGGGTTTCAGAATTAAATTAATAATAAAACTGTCTCGATTCGCGTGCCGTATTTATATAGTTAGGTCCAAATTCGTCCGAACTCCAATCGAGGCATGCCGTCTGGCGTTTATAATGTTTTACCCTCATTCTGAACGCAATGGATCTGGTCTTGAGGCCTAAATTGATCGTATGCAGAAGATAGCTTTTCAAAGTCGATAAATTTTAATCGAATTCCTTAAATTGATTTCTACACGTTTCAAGCTCGCACGGCCAAACGACAAGTCTGATCGCTACGAAACTTAAAATCCCACAATAACTCACTATTACGGATCCGATGAAACTAGTTTCGTCAAAATCCGAGACAGTTGCCAAAATGGCTATTTTTTCTCGTTAATCAAAATATAAAATTTTCAATTTCTAATTATTCACATTTAAATCCAATTTTAAATGTTAACCATCTTCATTCATATTTAAATAAAATTTAAATCAATTTTCGATACCATTTCCATTCACATTAGTTCAAGATTCAATTATTTACATAATTTCCAATATTT
Organism: Allium fistulosum; assembly: GCA_030737815.1. Taxonomy (NCBI): domain Eukaryota; kingdom Viridiplantae; phylum Streptophyta; class Magnoliopsida; order Asparagales; family Amaryllidaceae; genus Allium; species Allium fistulosum. The sequence goes on from CM060901.1 coordinate 907,117,062, forward strand.
AAATTCAAACGATTTAATTATCTATTAAATCACCATATTAATAAATAATTCAACAATTATTAAGAATCATAAATTTCCAAATGAATTTAGTTATTATTAATTATTTCCATCTAAATAATTCAACACTTATGATCTAATCCTAATTATTGATTGTAATTTTATTTCAATATAAATAATTCCTAAATTTCCGAAATTGTTTATTTCAAGATTTTATTCAAGTTCATATCCATTAACTACACTAATAATTCATTAAATTTATTTTTAACCATTTTTATTCAATAATTATATCAAATTCTATAATTTAAAATATTTTAAAAAATACGGGTCGTTACACTTCTCATTCTTTTTCATTAGTGTAATGATCATCTCTCGGCCATAATTAGCTAAAGCATTAAAACTTTGATATATTCCTCTATCGAAAGATCCCCTTGTTTCAGACAAATTAACTCTTGAAGCAACACACTCCTTTGAGATTTCCTAAGCCTCGAACCTTTCCCTAATCTGATTCGATGTAATCTCCTTCTCGAAGGTCCTAGTTATAACTGTCTCCAACTAATCCAAAGCATCCTCATGCAACTTCCTTGAGGCCATCCTTTGCTTCTATGCATCATTCAACCTTATGTCTCCAAAGGTTTGCTCACAAACCCTTAAACCAATTCCATGCCTCAACAGTTGGCCCTTTCCCAGTAACATCATGCCTCTAAGTTTCGGTAATCTTGATTCATCTTTGAGAAGTCTTCTCTAGCTATGAGCCATAGCTTAGCAGCCTCTGACATGTTCACCCTCATTATATGTACAATGAATTGATGAAACAAAGCATTTACATCCATCCCCCCGACGGGTGGGACAACTTCATTCTCGGCTACTCGTGGCATTTTCCTTCCATTCCCTTCATCAATCTGTGTGCTCTCCATCTCTATCCTAGCATTTTCTCCTATAGCAATTCTTCTTTTTCTCATTTCCATCCTTGCTTTTCTACTAATAAATTCTTCATTAGAATTGGAAAGAAAGAGAGTGAATATACAACAAAGGGATAGATATACCTACCTATATATCTATATAACAAAATAAAAGTACGTCGTATAGTAGCCTATACCCTTCCCAAGGTGTTATTATCTAGTCTCTACCTAACCTTAATCAAAGCTCTAATACCAACTGTAACATCACTCATTCTGAAACTCAAAGATGAAAGTCCAATGTGTTGTAGTCACCTTGGAATTATCTTTCGAAGATAGAGATGGGATCGATCATATAAACAATTCATATAGTTCCCATAATTCTCATGGTCGTGCCTACGTAGTGGTCAAAATATAATACAATCATAGATAATAGTGTCGTGCTTAACATAAGATGATGCTAACATGAACACTTAATTCAACGGAATAGAAACAACACTTATAACATCTAAGCCTTATACTTCGTCTTTGGAGCTCTTCATTCATCTTTCGAAAGAAACCTGCTTGAATCCATAAACTTAACATGCTCGAAGGAGTAACCGTAAGTTTATGGGGAACAGTAACAAAAACATGGATCTGACATAAAGTCTGGTATGAGCAATATATTAATCTAAACATAAAATATAGTGAGACCACGCCGCTAAAGTACGGAACAGATTTTCCCCTCACTATAACATAGCATTCATTTAACACTTGAAACATAAGTATAAATCATCATCCCTAGAGATCTATTCATGTCATGATATTTTAATTAAATTCAATAGTTATTTTATGTGATACGATATTCAGCAATCATTCTCTTTTCTTTTCAAAACCTAAGCTACAAAAGCCTTCAGCAACCACTAAGGCCTTATGCCTTTATGACTTCCTTAGTTACAACTAGTTATACCTCCGATTTTGATTGCCACTCCAGATCTTACACCTATTATCTTTTCGTATTTCGGTTGCCACTACCTGTGTAGTTAAAGCCCCGTTAAATCTCCGTTATAGCGCGTAGCGCTCTTCGACCGTTACACATTTCCAATATAGCTATTAAACAGTAGATCTACCTTAAAACCCGCTATTTTCCGCTACATCCGCTAAATCAAGGCTTATTAGAATCCGCTTTAGTAATATTAACACAAAAAGGTTGATCTGACTAGATTTCTTTTGAACCATACCAAAAAAGTTAGAGTAAAGACCTAATTTTAAGGCATAAGTGCTCAATATATGCTATAAATATATTGTAGTCATCAAATCTAGACTGCATATATCATGATATTCTTCGGTTTTGTTATATAAGATTAAATCATATTTCTTTTTCCTACATAAATGATGTGAGAATGTGAGTAAATTAACTTTAAATATTTGGTTTCATACCTAATGAGGCTTTTTGCACCTCTGCTATTTTTCGATATATCCTCGTTTTATCACCGCTATAACTTTTTGTTGCTCCATCGCTACGGAACTGCTAAGCGTTTTAGCTACATAGGCCACTATAGGCCTTACACCTACTTCACTTTCAGTTTCGATTGCCACTTCAGGCCTTACACCTATTTTGCTTACGGTTTTGGTTGTCATTCAAGCCTTATACTTTCGCTTTCGGTTCTTGGTCACCACATTGGATATTACGCTACCAATTACTGCCTTGATTTCCACTATAAGCCCTACACCAATACTTTTGTATTTCGGATGCCACCCTAGGCCTTACTCCAACACATTCGGTTGCGGTTGCCAATCTAGGACTTACACCTACGTTCTTGGGTTCAACTGTCACCCAAAGCCTTACACGTACGCTTTTTTGTTTTAGTTGCCACTCAGGCCTTACACCTATGCTTTCGGTTTCGGTTGCCACTCAGGCCTGACATCTACACTTTTGGTTCTTGACTTCCACATCAGACCTCACGCCATCTACTGAATACTCTGTCTACCTATTCATATATTGGGCTTTTCCTTTAGTTATACAACAAGCTACTTAAAGTCTAACTCTCTTTGGTTAACTCTCCCACTTGTTACATTATCATTAATGTTCTAAGTACTAGTTCTTCCTCCATAAGTCTATTGGTTCGACTTTAACATTCCATTAAGAGCTAATCAGCTCTCGATAATAACGACCCACGGTCTCATCTAAGGAAGCATGATTTATGTAATAGTTTCATTTTGTTATCTCCTACCCGCCTTCGGCCTTCAGCTAACACCATTTCTTTGCAACCCTAGGCTTAAATCTATCATTCATTAAGTCTTGAAGATGGTATTCTTTTGGTTTATACTCTCTTGGTTTAGGTGCCTACTCTCGGCAATTGTCTCGGTACACTTCAAAGGCATGCCTTCTGCACGCCTGGCACCACCTTACACATCTTGACTTCTCTTTCGTTCTAACTTTCGACTTTTATAGTTATTATAGCACTTCCTGGCTGATTCAGCATAAATTATGGATCTGGTCCCTTGATCGTTATTTACACATTGATTTATTTAAATAACCTTTCGGACTCTAATATTACACTAGCACATTTGATCGTAATAAGCAAAGTAACATAGTGTAATATTCATTTCAAAAAGATTAATATTATTGTTGGTCTTCATCGCGAAACTTCCTAGAAGCATGTATTCTAGAACCACGATTCAACCCAATAAGAGAAGAATCGCAATTGCTACGAATGTTGTTTGAACTATTTGTATTCATATTATCAGCTGAAGAACTCGAATGAATAACACCAGCACAAAAAACCAAAAAAGATCTATCAAAAAAAAAAATTATCTGCGTGCGCAATAACAAAATAGCATGATTGAGGAGCTTCTCTGAGTACTAAGTTTGGTAGCAAGGATGTGGGCTAATATCCTTTTTTTTTTTAAGTCATCCATATACGTTGCATGAATACAAGGCACTCATTGAAAACTAACCTAGATTATTGCCATGCCCTATTCCTTCAGAATATAAACATATCACCGATAGTATGTGCAGCCAAGTACAGAAAAATAGCACATCAATATTCAAGGAAATGACCGAAAATGAGTCCCTCTCTACTTACAAGGCAATTAACCTTACAAGGTGAGTTGCATGACATGAAAAAGGAGGAAACACCTCAAACATTTGGCCACACCTGGGGCTGCCAATGACTCACGAAAAAGCTAAAACTCATTCGTATTTGTATCCAAAATATGAAAAGTTATTCAATATTCAAAAAATAAGTATGCATTTGATAATCATCCTTCTGATTTTTATCAACATTATTTTTGTATTTTGTGTATTTTAATACATAAAATAATTGTCATATACTATTTTATCAAGATAAAAAAAATTAATATGTATATAAAAATCAATATCTACTACTTACAATTATTTTTGTATGTATTGTTTTTTTTATTTTTAGTCCCAAAATGAATTTATAATGAAACACAATTTTCTTTCTATTTAAATTTATTATTTGTAAAATGATCGAAAAATATCTAATATCCATCCGCAACCACGAATATGGATATCCGAAAATGATTTCGAATATGGCACTATCCGAATGTGTATCCAACCGTTTACAGATCTAACCACAACAATGAGCAATCCAAGGATTTTTAATTCAAAAAACATAATATACCCTCAAAATTCAACGGTATTCACACCCAAACATATCTGAATTGATATGGTAAGACGATGAAAAGATAAAAATTCAGAATCTACAAAGTAATCAGAAATTAAAGAGTCCAGAAAGCAGTAGTATGTAGAGCAATAACCAGTGAAGTCATAGGGGATTTGGTAAGATAAAGGTACACGAGTTTATGTTATTCAATAGCAACAGCACAAGCATATTACTTAAGGAGGGTTTTGACAATTGTCTTCACATTCAGCTTCTTGAGATCGGTGTAAGATTGACCACATCCAACAAACATCACAGGAGACCCGGAAACATACACCATAGAAAGCGCCGCTCCAACCTTCATTCCAAAAAAATTATTCATATTAAAACATCCTCGAAACAAAACTGTTTAAAAAACGCTAAACTAATTGCTCCATGAATTCCTATTATCTAAAAAGAACGTCCCAACAACAATTTGCACAAACTGATCATGTATATGTATAGAGCAAGGATCGGTTGCATCTCAATTTTGACTACACCTCTAATCCCCTTGATTTCCACCACATTCCAAATTAAGTAATACTAATTTCACTCTCTTCCCACTAGCTATATTATTTAATTCGGAATACGTGCTGGAAATCAAAAGGGATTAAAGGTGTAGCCAAATTGAGGGGTAGTCGATTCTTGCCCACATATGCACACACGCACCCCTGCACGCATATATATATATATACACACACACACACAGACACACACTAATACACACATACACATACACACACACAACAAAGATCCATAGCCCCCTCTGTTCTGCCCCCAACGCAACCTTCAAATTTCAGTCAATCATTCCGATTTAATTAATAATATGATGTGATACAAGAGAGAGAGTATTATTTTTTAGATCGGAATGAGTGGCTGAAATTAGAGGGGCTGTGTTGGGGCTGAATAGAGGGGATTGCGGATCCTTCTCCATACACAGATATATATGTATGTACATACGTACGTATGTGTGAAGGTATCTGCATCCTGGTTTTCTTTTTTCTTTTTTTCGCATCCCGAGTTGTGCCAAACTAGATTGTAGGTACTTATGGTAACTTTTTTTGCGCACGATCTATATGTCATGGACATCATCTATCCAAAAAATTATCTCATTCTAATACTATTTGTCCCACCGAACTTAATTACGTAATATATTGTATATATTCAAAATACTTATTATAACCTTTGGTTTACAAATACTAAATTATAGTGGTCTAGAGATATCGAAATATGGTAATTTTTGGAAGAGTTCATGTTTATCACATGCACTCTGTGTAGCTTTCTGCAAAAAATATTCAAATTTTGATGATCAAAGGTATCTAGAATCAAGTTAGGCACAACTCGGGATATGAAAAAGTTGATGTGGACCCCCCCCCCCCACACGCGCGCACACATATACATACACATACATATTGTGGTATGCTCACATTAATGAATATTTATTACAATTTCAAGACTGACATTGATAAAAAACAACAAATTATAATATTGAAGTGAAATTGTGGTACATATAGCTGATATTTAACAACTAAAAAAAATGTAGGGAAAAGTCATGGTTATTTTATGGTATAGGAAAAAAACTGAATAAAATGTGTTAAAGGTGATTAAAGGAGAAACAGTAGATTGACATTAAGAAAGAAAGACCAAAAGGTAAAATTTAAGTCAATTGTATTAAGACTTGAGAATAACAGTAACATAAAAAGATACATCTTAAGCGGATATTAACGAATTGTGATTATAAAAAAAATAAGAATAAGACCGCTAAATGAAATTAAGGGTATTATTGAAGAAGGATCATTTGTTGATATAAGGTACAGAAAACAAAGTACGAAAATCATAAGGGGACTAAATTTCAAATCAAGTACAATCTTTGAAAAAGGCATGTGCAAAAAAACAAAGACCGACAATGTTGTGCTATCCATATACCCATAAGCCACAATTTTTTTAAGTGATATCTATATCCTTCCCAATATATTTCAACTTCTACCGTGATGTCAAACCAAACTGGTTATTATTAAATGAAACTTATGGTTATAATACAAACCTTGTCATCGATTGTGTCGAATTTGGTGAGTAGGATTCCATCAATCAACCTTGTAGTAGGCACAGTGGAAAGGTCAGCTAATTTCTGCAAAATAGACAAAAGTTGGTAAACCTCTGGTAATCAATATTGTAGAGACAAAGGAAATAAAAATAAAAATAATCATAGAACTTCATATACCTGGTTGAATTTTGTTAGTTGATCCACAGCATCGTTTCCTACAAGTGCCTCTCCAACAAAGAGAACAAGGTTTGGGCTGTTAAGGTTGATAAGCTTGGACAGTGCACGCATGAGAGGTTCATTATCCTGATGTTAAAGGAATATTATTTCAAAATCTGTATTCTGGCAAGCCATAAACAATTCACCAGGTATATTTCCATGTTTATTTACCTGCATCCTTCCAGCTGTGTCAACAAGAACAACATCTGAATTGCTTCGACCAGCTTCCTGAATTGCTTCCTTTGCAACAATTGCTGGATCTTTTTCATAACCTTTCTCAAAAATAGGTATCTGCAAAGAAAATAGAATATTAATTCGTTTTTACTTATGTTCCAAACAAAGCAAAATGCATAAAATATGGCCAACATCACAGGTTTTAACATTTACATAGTTCTCTGTCATCCATTTTTCATGCAAAAGTTCACTAGCAAAACTGCCAAATAATATAATTCACATGTGAAGCTAAAACGGCTTTGTGGATTTTAGCATCAGAACTACTATAAATGGTTGAGCTTGTTTTTTACACGTGGTGAATATCTAGTATATGTAGGATTCAAAATGATTTGAAAGTTGGAAGACAATCTTTTTCTCAACCCCCCCCCCCCCCCCCCCGAAAACACCCACTAACAGCTGCTTGTACAATATACTATATAAATTTGCATACAGGGACAGTATCATATAATTTTTGTTGCTAAGTTGCTAACATATCCGTTAATGTACATGCAGTTTATGCATAAATCTCTTGATGGCATAAATTATGAACTGACATTTTCAATGATTCCCATGAGAACAGAAAGATTATGCCGAAGAGAAGTAAAAAAATGTCAACAGTGCCTAAACAATATCTACCATACTTGCTCTGATTTTCAATCTGGGCAGCCAGCACTTCTAAGAATGACACATTCTTTAGGTTGGAGCCTGTTATGATTTAGTGTCGTTTACGTTCAACTAATGCAGTAAGAATTTTTGAAAAAATAGGTAATTGTAAATATGACATAATGCTTTTTAAAACCTTGAATGAAAATACCATTTCTCAACAATAAGAAAATTACAAAACCCAAACCTACGAACTAAAAGGATAAAAGGGCCCGACACAAGGCATAAAGGCAACACAAGCCTTTCCTTGAAAAGAAAAGAGTACTACAAAAATCATATCCAAGACAACCATGATAAGAACATGTTTGCTAGCCTGACCCTGAAGACATAACCACCCTTTTTACAAGCTAACAAGGTTGAATACATCAAGAAAGGATGAATTGATACTGTAAACAGACAAACAAGATTATGTTTACTACCAACAGCATGACAGTTTAAACTCGAGTCTAAGATTGCTTTGAAGTTGCAACATATCACAAGTCAAATTTTCAGCAACATTACACATTTAAGTATACATGAATGTAAGAAAAGCAACGCAGACAGATTATGTGATGGTATCATTCATATATTGAATTAAATTTCATACCTGGAGTCTGCGAGCATGTGTCCTTAGCTGCTCCACAGCACCAGACCTAAAGGTATCACATGCTGCCATCATTACATTGTACTTGTGTTGCTGGAGCCAGTATGCAACCTGTAACACATAGAGATGCCTACTTGGTTATACATTGAGCAAGAAAATAAGCATCCAAAATATCTAAAAGTTAGGTGAGGGAAAGAAACCTTTGCAAGATTAGTAGATTTCCCTACTCCATTTACACCAACAAAAACAATGACATACGGTTTCCCTTGCTCCTTAGCAGCTTCTACATCTCTCAATATATCAATTGAACGTCTTGGAGTTAGAATACGAAGAAGAGCCTCTTCCATCGCTGTCTGTAGTTTTCAACCAAATTATTGTATCATTCTAGTGATTTTATCATATGCAAAAAAATCAGGTGTATTTAATATTCACATGAACAAATCATTTGACAGAAACCTGAACAGTTGAAGAGATTCTTGTAAATGATCCAAGCTTTTTCCCTTCAAGGCTAGCTGCTACTGACTCACAAAGTTTCTCGGCTATTTCCTCAGCCTGCGTAAGTCAAGATGATGAATGTAAACAAGGAATTAAGGTACATAAAATATGATTAGCGTGACAGTAGAAATCTTCTGTTTTTTTTATGTTAATTTGATGAAACAATATTATGATAGATGGACGTCTATACTACAGGAATGAAAAGAGTTATATTATGTTGCTACACTTTGTTCTTTCCACCTTTTAATCACATCTTACATGCTGTGTCTAGAACATAGCCAGTCAATTTGGGTGTTTAAGTTTTAAGATATGAAACAAATATACAAGGTAAACATAAGATACTGTGGAAATTGATATCAGGGGAGATGCTAAAGAAAGTAGCTAAAATTCATATTGTAATATTATTGGGAGAAAAAAATTATGAACAAATACAAATATATAAAGTGCTGTTTTCTCTTCTTTTTTTAAGGAGTGAATATTGAGACATAAAAACAAACGTAAAATCTAACACAGCATTTTTTCACCATTGGTTTCCACTGTGATTACAGGAGTTGAATTCAAGAGATCTATGGTTTAAATCTGTTGTATCAACAATTTGTATCTCAATAGAATTTTCATTTTCTTTACTCTAGTATATAAAAAGCCATATTCCAATACTCTACATATGTGTATGTGTGTGTATGCATATTTATATAATACATGTGTGTGTGTAAGTCCGTATATGAGAAAGTTTCCATAAGGCCCCTTTTGGAGCATCCTTTAGTACCCATTATATTTTGAATTGCACTATTACAAGGTTTAGATTTTCGATTTTCATGCCATTCTGGTTGACTAAAGTTTGTAAAGTTTTGGTTCTTTTTAGAACATTCCGGGTATTCTGTTTCAAATTCATTATGTTTTCAGCACTTTTTATCATACTAATTGATTCTACAAATTTGTATTTATAATATGCTGTGTAATTGGACTGTAATTGTTATTTAACATGTATAATTTAGCGGTTGATAACCTTAAAATTTACAGAACATTTCACTCTATCATCTACTAAATACTAAAGCCCAATTGACCCAAGGCCCAATCAACAAATAATTGACAACTAACCTGTTCAAGTCCTAAAACATACCACTGTCGTTAATTCTTTCCAGACGAAGCCTGAATCCTATCAAAACGAAGCTATTCAAGTTTGAATATTGATCAAAACGATGAAAATCGAAACAATGAACCCTAGTAAATTGAAACAACAAAGCTCCCCTAGTCCCTAAATCGATCTCAGGTCATTTGTTTTTGTTTTTTGGTTCTCTTTGGTCTACTTCTTTGAATCTTTCAGTCTTTGGTAGGATTTCCTCGTTTTCTTTGAATTGTTGTGGTAACTGTTGGATCTTTTCATATACGTTCACTCTTTGTTTAGTTTCTTAACCGGAAGCAGTTTTTCCAGTAAATTTCAATTTGATCAACGCTGGAACCAGACCAAAATTTGGAACCATGACAATTCAAAGCTGGTATAAACATTTATAAACATTTATAGATGTTTAACCTACACCATAGATATCATCTCCAAAGTACTTAAGACCATTTTATAATTTCTAACCTCGTTAAAATTATAAGTCAACATTAACCACTAAATTTTTTATTTTAGCCTTTGATTTGAAGTATCAATTTGACTGAGTTAGAGATACTCAAATGATGTCAGTTTTTGTAAAAATGATCTTAAACATGAACATACCTACAAAATTTTGTAGCACTTAAAGTTGTGTAACTCAAAATATAAGAAGATGTGCTAATGCCACAAAGAGGGTGTCATGGAATATATCACGTATACATGTGTGTGTTAAAAGGCACCCAAAAAATATTATATCACACTTGAATCAAGGTTTATTACCTCGATGCTCGAGTAAATCGTGCCTTGCACACAGTAATGTTGTTAAAAAATATCCATAGTACTTTAAATATTGTTAGAAATAGAATTTATAATGCAAATACGATAAACAAGTTACTATGAATCAATTATAGATTGAACATCATTATTATTATTTTATACAATTTCTGTTGTGTGATTTATATATATTTGAATGGAAAATTAATTTACCAATTGCACAAATGGTAACTTACAAGATTACGAAAAAATAAAAGAGAATAAAGAAAAGGGGAGGAACTTTCTAAAATCAATGAGAAAGCTCTAAATTCCTCGGCTTTATTTTTGATTATTAGATAATTTATTGAGATAAATAAATTATAAATTAAAGAAATTATTTTTTATGTACCTTTTTTTTGTTATGTGATTTATTTATATATTTTTGTAGTTGAATAGGAATTTAGTTTTACCATTTCAGTTAATATGAATGTCATATACAATCGAAATTGTCGGTTTAGGATTTACTATCGAATAAATGAACATTGGCTAATTGAGTTTATTTTAATAGTTTAAATTTAAGATAATTAGTTTAAGTGTAAAGTAATAGGACACCGAGGAGAAATTTGTGAACTATTGTAGAAATCATACAATGTAGGTATTTGAATTCAACATTGTTGGAGAGAATTAATACAACATTGTGAATAATTGTGAAAACCATATATTATATTATGGAGATTTTCAAATAAAATACCATGAGAGAATTAGGAAGATAAGAGAAAATTTCTAGCAGTAATGGGAAGAGTTCTGCTTTATTATTATTTAATATATAGATTGACAAGTTAGATATCTCATTTATTGCTTTTATTTTTATGTCAATCACTCTTCCATTTTAGGCATTGCAAAGATTCAATCAAAATGTAGTCGGTGGAGCACGTATTTTTGAATAAAGCGGAATTTGAGTTGATTGAATTGAAATAAGATTCAATTTTGCACTTGATTCATATATCTAAATGATGTAAAATATCTAATTATTGCATGAAATCCAAAATCATTAATGTTTGTGCTGATTTATCTTTGATAAAATCTTGATGTTTATTTCCTTTTTTATGTGTTAGCACGGGAGTCGAAATTTCTTCCGAATTGTATCTCCGACCGTCTGCGCCAAAAGTGGGGCAGGAATAACTGGAATTCAGATGCGCCAAATGAAATTTTGAACCAATGATTTGAAACCTATCTAAAAAGTTCAATTCAAGTATTCAATGTCTATTGATGATGATGACATGAATAAAAATAAATAATGATCAATTAAAGTTATTAAATATCATATCGTCATCATCGATAATTATAGATTAAATAAAGGGGCATTTCACCAGAAGGACAAACTATGCAGTCCAATTAGTTTGTAGGACACACATTCAAATAAATTACTTTCAAGGCCAAAGTGAACAAAGTCAACAGTCTAAATACTTTCAAGGACATAATTTCATAGGTTTTTAGGCTCTAGAAACTAATTATTTTACGTTTTGTCCTTGAAAGTAATTATTTCAGTTGTGTGTCCTAGAAACTAATTCCACTTGCTAAAGAGGTTGCTAAAGAGGCCCTTGTGGCTAATTTTCACTTAAATAAATCTAACAATTAAATGAGGTGCAACTATGGTGCTATTACTAAGGGAACTATTAAACGTTAATACCCACACCTTCATCAATAAAAAAATGAGAGGGTGTACAGCATATTAATATTGCCAAAAAGGATGGTATTATCAAAGGATAATGCGTAGTCTACATACCACATTTTTAGTCATCAACCTATCCTTAAGAGCTTTTAGTGCTGGTTGCAAGTCTGACTTCTCCAAAACTGAGTTTCCTGATATACTGAGAACGCAATGGTACAAAATGTTTTCATCAGTAAACAAAACAGATCGGAATATTATGTAACATTCAAATAAAAAATAAAACTTGACTGAATACTAATATCAAAGTTGTAGTTCCTGTAGCTCTTTAAAAACAACTAATCTATTTCATTCAAAGACAACAAAACAAAACAAAACAAAAATCAGCACATAATTATGTCAAAACACAACCCTTGCTTTACAGTTGATAAATATACTTAATGTCATATGGAGAAACCTGTGAACTTAACAATTTATCTTACAAAATGATATTTAGGGTTTCACAATCCTTGCTTTTCAAGTCAAAAGTTTGTGACCGTGTAGAAGAATAACGTGCCTTTTCTCTCAAGCATACAAGAGGCACGAAAAACTAATGCCCACCACTCAAAGATTTTAGCATGCTTTACACAGTTGCATTATTCAGTAACAATAATCCTCCAAACAATTAACAAATTATAAAATGTGCCAAAACTATGTATTAGTTCAAAATCTAAATAACGTTAATTAACCAACCATTTCTACTTTCTATAGATGGATTTCACATTTGTTCCATAAAAAGTATAGCTTTTACTTTACCACTAATATTATTCCCATTTTTGTTCAGGCGATACATACATACTTTATAACTTCATTTTTTTTTGTTGATCCTCACGCACATGATGTCTGAAATGTGTATGCATGCATACTAGACGTTATACGTTCAACATTTGAGTAAGGTAAAAGACAATCATAAAGTTAAAAGTAGAAATAAAAAACAAAATAATAGTGGTGATGATATAGGAGATATATGTAGTGTAACTTAAAAGGATATGAAAGCAGTTGAAGAAGTAAACATAGTGGTTTTTGGCTTTAAGGCAGACAGTTTTTTGGCAGATTATTAGAATAGCACCGTTATATGCTTGGCTTTAAGGCAGAAACTAAGAGGTAGAAACTACGAAATGTTGTTTTATCGAACAGATTTTCACAAGGCGAGCCTAAGGATAAGGATGAGATAACATATTTTTGGTGCGACATGACAAATTCTGACTGTAATAACCAATACAGAAAAAGACAACTGCTGACATTTTAGGTTACTATAATTTACCAACTCAACAGTACATGTATGTGCGCCCACTGTATTATTTCCTAATACGGCCGACAGAATCTATAAGGTCCATGTGGTGAGACATTTAACTGAAGGAAATAAAGGAAACTAGGTGTGTAATTGATTCCAAATATCTGACCACCAGTTCACATATGAGCGCTTTTAATATGATACTGATACTGTCAGCATATCTACTCTGCTGATTCTGGTCAACATCCACCCAAAATAATATGTGCTGGTCATAGTTACTAAAGCTCTTGCCTAGGCGCCAAAAAGCCCTGGCGCCAGTCTGGGGCTTTTTTACCTTTCAAAGCGCCGACGATGCATAAGGCGCTAAAAAAGCCCCAAATGCGCCAAAGCGCTCGGGCTTTGAAGCGCTGAAAAAGCATGCTTTGTGCATCGTTATTGAGGCAAAAAACAAGTTCCAAGTATTTGGCCCAACATGAAGCCCCATTACATTTTGAAATCCAACAAGCAGCAAAAAAAGTGTTTATTCATCTCCACTTCAATATCGAAGAGTAAAAAACATCGTTCTTTCAATATCGAACAAAAAACCCATAGGCAATTTCTATATTTTAAGTATTTTTGTTCTTTGTAGACTTGAATTGAATGGCTTTGTGCCTTCTTAGTCTGATTTATGATGATCGTATGATGTTTTGTTCTCAATATTGCATTTATATGCAATTTTTTTAAGTCAATAATTGAGTTTTAGTGCATTTTCAATTGCATTTTTTTTGCTGTAAAACAGAAAAAGCGATGCTCAAGGCGTCTAAAAAAGCTCTTGGCGCAAAAAAGCCCTAAGCGAGGACTTGGGACTTTTTCTCCTTGACAACTATGGTGCTAGTGTGCATTTAGGCATGATAATTTGTTAAACAATAAACTACAGCACGGTTGTATATCAAAATATATTTTGCTAAGTGAAAAAAATACCATCTTGTCATGGTAATGAATATAGGATCAGATTACAAATGCTAACATTAGTTTGGATGAAAGTTTTAAACTTAGTGAACTTTAAGTGACAGGTCTGATAATTCTCCATTTCATAACAAATTGTGATAACATACCACTACGGTGCTTTAATAACAAAATACCCTGTCTGAGATTAAATTACTCCAACAGACAACCTTACTAACGATAATAACAAAAGAAACAGAAAAGGTTATACCTTTGAAACATTGAGGAAAACCAACCCTTTTTCCTGGCATTAGGCTTATTACTTTCCATTTCCTCGTCATCTTCATCTTCGCTGTCACTACTCAGGATATCCTCCTTATCCATCATACTCTTACCTTCATCCACCTTCACCACATCTCGAACTTCATCCCCTCCTTCACCAGTTGGATCCGTGAAGTCCAATTTGATATCCTCCTCCTTTTTGGATTCATCCCAAACCCTATTCTTCTTCACTATCTTTTTTGCTTCTCCTTTTGAAACCTTATTTCCAGTATTACCCATGTTAGCAGTATTAGTATCATTTTTTTTTCCTCCTTTTGATTTTAGTTTGAGTAACTTATTTACATCAAAGGCCCCCGCTTCGGGTGCCCCGTTCTCTTTACCTTTTACAACAGTATTAACATTAGGAAGTGACCGGGATTCTTTCATCCCATTGTCCACATTTTCTTTCATTTTTTTACCACCATCCTCATCGCCGTCATTTTTTGCAGTATTACCATCACCGCCGACACCCTTCCCATTCTTCTTCTTCCCGTTGCTCAAACTTGACCCAGAACTCGCTTTTTTACCCAGAACAGGTGGATTCTTTCCCATCTGTTTCAACTTCCTCATCTCCTCCACTCTAGCCTCTGCCTCCTTATGCAATTGCCTAAAAATTTCATCAAACTCATCATACCTCGTCTTTTTTGGCTCATAAATCCCCGAAAACTCGCGCTTCACTGCATTCAACAAATCGTCTACATACAAAAGATGTAAAATCCTCTGATAAACAGCAACAAACACAAGACCCAAATCATTGTTAAAAGTCCATTTCAAATTGTAAGATCCACCATGCGCTTCATAGCTAAATGACGATTCGGCAGATCGCTCTTCTAGAAGGCAGGATTTGATTAGGGTTTCGATCGGTGACCCCTTCAACGCGTTGCTTAATTCTCGGCATGTCCAGAGAATTAATCCTCCTCGCGTGAAGATTAAGAGCTGTTCCAGCATGGTTTTTATCCTGAAAAGGTACAGGTATAGGGCTAATTGGTCGGAAATCAAGGAGATTAGATTGATTTGAGATTTTTGGGAGTTACCTGAATATGAGATCCGGATTTTAAATTAGAAACCTAGAAAGTTATTAAATGATGGAAATGAAAAAAAACGAAAGAAAGAACCCGAAGAAAATCAAGGAATGTTTGGCATTGAGAGGAAATTTTATAGGCGGGACGAAAACGCGGCGGCAGCCGAGTGGAACATGGCTCGGTCAAATATGTCCGGTGTGGACGCAGTTGACTTAGCTTCAACAAGCTCGTACTGCCACCGGATATCCGCTAGGCGAATTCTATTTCTAGCCACCTTACCCCTCCGGAATTTTTAACATTTAATTGAACAAAAATTACCTTAATTGAATTTCTAATTTTTTTTCAGCACCTACCAGAATGTTATTATAGTTTTCAGGACAGATACGTGTATTCGTACATAACCACGTAGTGCGAGTGCGTGGTTTATATACCTATCACGTATTTGACCTACGAGATTTAAAGACATACCCCGTAGTTGATCTACGAAATAAGCTTTTATATCATGCAGGTTTACTGTGCATGGTAATTTAAGAAAAAAAATTAACTATCATGTAAATCAATTACAAAGTAAGCATTTAAACATCATAGATCAAATGTGTGATAGGTGTATAAACCACACATTAGCACTACATGATTGTTTCGTAATCCACGTAGACTCTCTACGTGGTGGCAAAAAATGTTTAAAAAACATAATATGAGATAGATATTTAGTTAAGAGCATTTTAACCAAATTCAATTCTAAAATTGGAAGGGAGCGGGGGGGGGGGGTGGGGGTTGGTTGGGGAGGCCTTATTCAACATTTTTTGTATTCAAATTGAAATTGCCTCTATTTTCAAGAGTTATATAGTCTTCTTCTATTTGCACTCTGTTGTTCTCCTTCACACTTTGTACTCATATTCTATATTCATTTTCTTAACACTACCAATTTACTCATACTTCATTTCTATTATTTATTCCCATACGTCAAAATAATTTTCTAAACTCCACCAAATTTAAGATTTTGAATTCCATTATTTCCCATCAAGAAACTCATCTCAAGCTTAAAATTTCAAAAGAAAATCCAGTATATGGTAAGGATTCTAGTTCAAAGAGTAAAAACCTCTGGGGAGCCTTCTTGGTAAGTATCATACTTGAATTCAATCATATATTTTTTCGTTGTTAGCCAACTGTTTCTTTGTAGGTTGGGTCCTACTATAACAACCCGCATTTTCGATCAGGTGATTAACGTTCGGATTGACGTTCAAACCATCACGAGCTAAAAAGACAAGTCGTTGGAAAATGACAATAAGAACCAAACAAGATTCGTACTGCTAACTTCTTGAAGCTCACTGTGGAAGTAAACAAAACGTAATATAAAATAACCATCATTATTTCATAAAACAATAGTGTATCAACATTGACATACATACATATGTGTGTGTGTCTTTGCAATACTATTCAAACTTAATCCACACACATAAGTACAATTGTGTCTAGCACAAATTTACAATATGTACATCAAAGTCCTTGTCACAAGCTCAATACGACCCCAAGGCTCAATCAACCTAGTGATGTGAATAAAAGGGAAAATAGGAGTGGGTCGGATATAATTGTGCTTATGTGTGTGAATTGGGTTTGAACATTATTGTAAAGGCATATGTATATGACAATGTTGATGCGTTATTATGTTATGAAATAATGATGGTTATTTTATATTATATTTTGTTTCATTCCGTTGCGAGATTCAGGAAGTTAGTAGTTGGAATCTTGTTTGTTCTTGTTGTCGTCTTCCAATGACTTGTCCTTTCGGCTCGCCATTATCTAAATGTCGATTCGGAAGTTAAATTAAAGGGTCGAAAAGGAGGGTTGTTACATTTGGTATTTGAGCAAAAATTTCTTTGAATTAAGGACTAGAATGCATTGAGAGAGTGTAACTGTATTTTTATAAAAGGCTTTATATATATATTATATGAGTAGGATATGTATGTATACACTGTTTACTGTTTCAGTTGAGTTAACTGTCTACTGAGAAGTTGCTAATGAATCCCAATTAAGTACAGTCCAGGATGATTACATTAGCAGAGAAAGAAACAAGAACAAAGATAAATAATGTGGGTTGACAGCGGAATTGGAATTTGTACTGGAGTTAATATTATGGATATTTTGGCGTGCATATTCCCATCTAGTTCCACTGATTTCCGTAAGTGATAAACCAGACAAGTATAAACCCCGCAGTACACCGATTTAATGTATAAGGACTAGTTTTTGGTCCTAAGCCGAGCTGAACCATAATTAGCAACGCAGGCATGGCGAAGCACTTGTGAGAAAATATTTAAATTTTTGGATCTGATTTAATAAGTACACCAGATGAGGATTTGATGAAGTTAGCAAAAGAATGAAGTTTTGGAAGTTGATTTTTCTAAGAATGGATATTTTTTGGAGTTATTTAAAAAGTAACCATTTTTGGGAATTGAAAATTATATTAAGTTTTAAAAGAGGATTTATGAATTGACATTGTGCTTATCTAAAGTTGGGAGATATTTTGAAGGATTTTTACAAAGGGGTTTAAAGTCTTATTCCAAAGTTAGTAGAGTTCTTTTGTCTCGATATATATACATTTTTGGATAAGAAATTGAAGGAATTGTGGTGTAAAATTTTGAACATACACACGCACACATATCTGATTTTGAACGAATCAGCACAACTAATATAATGTGACTAGCTCGTAATAACATACTATGATAAAGATGAAAGAACCATATCTATGGTGTTTTGATCATAACAACCAAACAACAATACTACTAACTATCTTCATTAAGTACATTACAGATGTAATAAGCATTCTATGAAAAGACAATAATAAACGCACATATCAAGGGGATACTTTGCTTCAGAGTAATACAATGGGAATACATCAATTTTACTGGAATGCAAGATTCACTCAAGTAAAGACCAAAGAGATCAATTATGAAGGAGAAAATAAAAGGATGAAGGGGTCAGTCGACTAAACTAACCTCCCAATCGACTTAACCAATTGACTAAACTCCTATTTAGTCTACTGATTTTGACTATGCTCTCTGGATTATTTCTATAAAGAGTTAGTCGATCGAGCTCCATTTTCAATCGACTGAATGCATAGTAAACGGCTAGTTCAT
This sequence comes from Allium fistulosum, assembly GCA_030737815.1. NCBI lineage: Eukaryota > Viridiplantae > Streptophyta > Magnoliopsida > Asparagales > Amaryllidaceae > Allium > Allium fistulosum. The sequence goes on from CM060901.1 coordinate 907,136,011, forward strand.
GATCACATTCCTTCACGCATACAGTTGCTTCTCTTCATTCCTCGATACTTCTGAAAGGTTGTAACCCTATTTTAGTATCCCTACAACACCTATAAAATCCCTAATCATCCCCGAATCACATACAACTCAATGTTATGAAATCTATGCCTAAACTCTCAAATCATAAAGCATTTGTCCTACTCTTTAAAAGATTCATTTGATTCGGATATTTTCGACTAGTGTGCTTCATCTTCACATCTCATATTCTAATCGAATAAACTTCTTAGCTTCCACACCTTCACTCAATATCATTTGGTTTGGTTATAGGAGTATGTGTACTAAAAAGAGATAATTTGTATATAAAAGATACATTGTGTTAAGAAGTAATTTTCTGTTACATTGTTTATTAAAGTCTCATTCTACTGCTCAGGCAAAGTTGTAAGCATGTTCCTCTAGGCTAAGCGAGGGTGTTTTATTTAGAAGAAATCCGAAGGGGATCTTCGAGATTGGACATAGGACGGGAGGTTCTAACTAGTATAAAATCGACTATGTGATCTACTATATTATTTCCACTACATTTACATTGTTTATTACTGTTGCCCATCTTCGATCTAGTGCATAGTGACTAACAAGTGGTATTGAAGCCTAGGATTCTACTGATCGTAGCAAAATCTTAGAAAAATGGCTAGAAAAAGAAGATCCAGTCAAAGCTCAAAGACAGTCGAGAAAAAGCAAATTTCTGAAAGCAAGCAACGGTCAATAGAATCAAGGTACATGTGCTGCATGGCTAATCTCAGATCAAAATCGGTATGCTTAGATTCTTTATATAGTGATCTTTTAGAAACGCATGAGAACTTATTAAAAGATTTTGAAGCGTTACAAAAGGTCAATTTTATTGCTTAAGCTAAATTAGATGATTGTGAGCGTAAAAACAATATTTTAAAGGAAGAAAAGAATTATTTAGTAAAATAAATTGAAGTTTTTGAAAACACATTGGAATAACTTGTATTACAAAAAGATTTCCTACTAAATGATATAAGCGTTTAAATGATAAAAACATTATCTTTTGAAGGAAATTAAAGTTTTGTAAAATAAATATATATTTTTGAAAAAATCTTTAAATGATTCTAAGTCTAAACGTTCACCTCTTGAAAAAAAGAATAGTGTTTTAAATGGTAGAAATCTAGAATTAATTAAAGAATGTGAACTTTTAAAAGATAATAGTGTTATTTTGTAAAAAAAATTGTCATTCTAAAGCTGCTTTTGATAAATTAAATGAGAAAATCACAAAGTTTAATAGAGGAAAAGATGATTTATCTTCCTTGATTACTAATACCAAAATTCATAATGATAAAACTGATTTAGGCTATAAACAAGATAAATGTAGAAATAGTACTAGATATGTTTTCATGTATACACATTTTAATGCTAGTGCTAAACATCGAAATAGTCCTAAAACTACTCTATGCCATGAAAGTACTCTGTTTAGAAATAGAAACCGCTCTTTATGTACAAATCATTTGACATGTGATTTTAAAATATGGGTTCCGACTAATTCAAGCTCAGATGATAAATAACTATATATTAGCGACTATTTTGACTCGGTTGTAAATAATGAAAAATATATTTTCAAGGGATCTATCACATTCATTTGGATATGGTTCCCTAAGACGTGAACCCTAGATATTTTTTTTAAATATGGGTATCATTATGCCTGCAATAAATTAATATATTAGATACTCATTACTTTGATATATTGTCAATATTGCATGTTAAAAATATTTATTATTGACTTATCTAAGATATTCCCTATTTTTTAAATTTTTTGTACTTTTTGTTAATTACAAAGGGGGAGAAATAATGAGCATATAAATAGGGGTGTACGTAGTTATAATTTAAAGGAAAGCATTATATTAGGGGGGATATATAATATACATGACAAGCTGCACATTTCTCTATATATGTGTACGTTATTATCTCTTTTTGTTGATTAGAAAGGGGGAGAAGAATGTTTACGTGTTTTTATATTGGCATAAACTACTTCAGTTAAGGGAAATAAACTTATTATATATAACATATATTTAGGGGGGACTGTTATTTCATATTACAAAGTTGTGTAGTTGTCATCATCAAAAGGGGAGAGAATGAAAGAACCATATCTTTGGTGTTTTGATGATAACAACCAAACAACAATGCTATTAATGATCTTCATAAAGTACTTACAGATGTAGTAAACATTCAATGAAGGGACAAGAATAAAAGCACATATCAAGAAGATACTTGCTTCAAAATAATACTATGGGAGTACATCATTTTTACTGGAATGCAAGGTTCGCTCGAGTAAAGACCAAGAGATCAATTATGAAGAAGCAAACAAAAAGACGAAGGAGTTGGTCGACTAAACTAACCTTCCAATCAACTGAACCAGCTGACTAAACTCCTATTTAGCCAACTGATTTTGACTATGCTCTCTGGATTGTTTTCTACAAAGAGTTAGTCGACTGAATGCAAAGTAAAAAGCTAGTTCATGAAAATGTTTCTTCATAGCCCTTACACCATTGTTTATTATTGTTGGCTAAGTGAGGGTTTTTTTGTTGGTAGAAATCCGAAGGGGAGCTTCAGGACTAGACGTAGGATGGGGGGTCCGAACTAATATAAAATCGACAGTGTGATCTATTATATTATTTCCACTACATCAATATTGTTTATTACCATTTGTCATCTTTGATCAGGTGCATAGCGACTAACAAAAGTTAGCCCAACACATAAATGTGGATGACTTAGATCAAAATATAAATCTACAACACAATGATATATGCCAAATAGTGTGTGTATGGTTATTCCCATCATTTCTAATGAGTGGAGCCCATGACGGACATCCATCATGGTCCAATGATTCCCATCGAGGGTTCAAAATAAATAGAGTCAACACATAATCATACCATAGACCCCGAGCTACATCCAGTGTGATGGAACTTGTGTAGATCTCACCGTACCTCATATCGAGCATAAGTGATATATAACCTACTCTACTTACTTGTAACCTATGTGGATCTCACCGTACCACATACCGAGCATAAGTGATATGTGATCCACCCGTATATGATCGTCATCATCTCCCCCTTATTAGTATATATTAAAATTCATGCCACACCTCTACAAAAGAGAACGATGGGTGTTTCCAGTATAGTACACCATCGGGAACCACAAAGGAACACCAAATTCGTATAATATCATGTAGCACACATACTTATCCCAAACGAGCACAATATAGCATTACCATCTCGTTGTCGGAATGCATGCAAATGCATCTCAACATCGCCCAAAGTATTCCACGAAGTTGCTCGAACAAAAAGGGATTTTGGTCCGAAGCAAAGTGCTTTGGATTTGAGCCTAATTGCCCACTTATGTCGCCACCCGATGGACCGGTTGGCACCCACTGGTCCATCTGTTAATGACCAAACTAGGCAATTCAGTCCTAGTTCAAAGCACCCTCCGGCTTCGATTCGCACGCTGTTTCCGTGCCGCCTTCTACATCAAGCCGCTTACTTTCCCAGCCATGTCGTCCTGGCCGCACGGTCAAAGTTCGATGTCGTTTACTCTAGGTTCAGCTTGATTCCTTAAAGTGCTCATTTATAATTTACACCACCACGAAATCCATCTTCGTTCATTTAGCTACCAAATCACGACTACATGCTTCAGGTAACTCGACTACATCTTACGACATCGTGCCAAGTGTGTACAAACACACATCCAAATGCACCATACACACATGCACACTATTACATATATAATTCATGTCCATTCCTTATGCTTTCCTCAAAATATTTAGTTTCCCAAATAAACTCTTTATATTTTGATTCTAACTTTCATGAACATCTTATACATATATAATTATTCACTTTTACTTATTTATTTCATTTATTAAGTATAAAATCATTTTTATTTAATGAATCCATTACATACAATAATCAATCAACAAGCAATTTAAAATATCAAATAAGCAATAACAGTTCCTACTGTCTAACAAACAAATACTACATTAATTAAGCAATCAATTTACCATTTCCAAATAATTTATTTACCATCCATTTAATAAACAAATACTACATTAATTAAACAATCAATTTACCATTTCCAAATAATTTATTTACATCTATTTAATTTATATTCAAATTCCTAAATTCAAGCCTTTTCATTAAAATTCATAACTTCTACAAATCATGTTATAAAATTCCCAAATAAGTTTTATAAAACCATATACTCGTTTGTTCACCATTTTATAACTTCCTATTTAGTTATTTCTTCATTTAATTAATAATTTGTGCCCTAAATGCTTACCAACCTTCTTAAATCACTAACATAAATCTTCAAGTTGATTCTTTTAGTGTATAATCAAGTTTAGTATACTCATACAAGCTCAATGAAGCTACATGCAGTGTCTTAACCAATTCCAACTTCATTCAACAAATTGTAAAATCCAAATACATAAAAATAAATTCCATAATAAATATAAGAGCATTTCCACTCACCTTGTTAAGAAGAGGAAAGAAGAAAATTAAGAAAAACCCCTCTTTTTCTTTTCTTGAAAAAATGGATGAAGCTCTCCTCCTTAAATCAAGCTCGAAGGTGGATTTTGTTTTTAGCTCTTGCTTTAATAGGAATTATGGTAATTTTTATTTGATTTTTAGGGAATTTATTTTGGTTTGTAGAGATTGATTTAGGGTTAGGCCTAAGGTGAGAATGGGTTTGAGAGTGTTTGGGAAATTAACAGCGAATGAAAAGTTAACGGAGAGAGAGAGAGAGGAAGGAAAGTATATATAAAGCCCCAAACTTAGCCCCTTCTCATTTTCTACAAAACATTATTTATCGCCCAAAATTCCAGACTCCAAACATATCAAAGCCTGTACTCACTCAAATCGGGACTCATTCCAGACTCAACGGGACTATCCGTGGGTCCTAATTCCAACATCTGCAAAAGTTGAGTATTTCACCTCCCTATTGATTAATAATTTCAATTAATTAAAATATCTAATAAATCTCTCGGTACTCAAATGAATTAGGTAGTTACATTCTCTCCTCCTCAAAAATGATTTCGTCTTCGAATTCTCTAAGTATAGAGAATCAATCTCCAACCCTCATGAGTTTTAATTGAACAATTCAAAAAGCAAAGCAACACTCAAGTTAACATACATCGAATCCTAACAACCAACCTAGCAAACATGTAGAACAAAATAACAAAGAGAACAACATGCAATTTCTAACAAAGTAAATGTAGGCATACTAGTGAAAAGCTCAGGATGAGAAGCTCAAATCCTCTCCTTCGACTCCCAGGATCGTTGCCCTACTGAACACGGACTAGGTTGACCACCTTGTTCCTAAGCTGTCTAGTCTCTCTATCGACTATGTAGATAGGCTCACATTGTCTAGTAACATCTAGCCTAAGATCTACCTCCACAAACTGGCTCGGCCTGATGATAACTCCTGAATCGAGCGCACTTTCGCAGATGCGAAACATGAAACACATTACATACCCCAAAAATCTTCTTAGAATGATCAAATCGATAAGCTAAAGTACCAATCCTCCCAGTAATGGAAAAAGGTCCAACAAATCTCAGTGCAAGCTTCCTTGAACCGCCAAACCTCATAACATGCTTCAATGGAGATACTTTCACAAAAACCATATCTCCTACAGAAATCTCCAAGTCTGAACGTCTCACATCAATCTAACTCTTCTGATGGTCTTGAGTTGCCTTCTTCCTATTCCTAATTAAATCTACCTTCTTCGTAGTCTCATGGATCATCTCGGGACCAAGTATCAATATATCGGTTGTCTCCGACCAACACAACAGTAACTTTTACGGTCACCCGTACAAACCCTCATAGGATCCCATGCCACTAATCCCCTTATAACTGTTATTATAAGTGAACTCTACCAATGAAAAATGGTCCTCCCACAAACCCTCAAAGTCAAGAATACATGCTCTCAATAAATCCTCAAGCTCGTGATTCACCCTCTCAGTCTGCCCGTCTGTCTATGGGTGGTATGCGGTACTCAAGCTCAATTTTATGCACAAAGCATCCTGCAGACTTCATCAAAACTGACTAGTGAATAGTGATCCCGATCATGAATGATGTTTGTTTAAATTCCATGGAGTCTAACAACCTCCCTCGCATGCAAAGTGGCTAAAGATAAAGTTGTCCTCGATGAAAAAACATGAACGAAATGAGCGCTCTTCATCAATCGGTCAACTATAACCCAAATGCTCTCATTTCCCTGCCTACTCTGAGGCAAGCCATTAATGAAGTCCGTGTAAATATTATCTCACTTCCATAAAGGAACCTCTAATGGAAGCAATAACCCACCCAGCTTCTTCAACTCCTTGACTCTTTGATAAGTCAAGCACTTCGCAACAAACTCCAAAACATGGCACTTTATCCTCTTCCAATAGAATGAGTGCCTAATAATTTGATACATCTGGTCATCACCAAGATGAATAGTCATCCTAGATAGGTGACACTCTCTAAGCACCTCATCAATAAGTCCATCCACATAGAGAACACATTGTTGGCCATCATGTCGAAGGCACCTATTCCGGTCAATAGAATACTGGCCTAAATCATTAGACTTCGCTCCGCTCTCAAGCTACTAAAAAATCATCATGAAGTTCGCATAATGTCTTTGAAAAGAACCGATGCGGTCAAAGAGAGTAGGTCTCACCTGTGCACAAAAGTATTTTATAGTTTTAGTAAATTTTTATATAAGTTAAATGACAAAGTATTAGTAAATCTCGTACCTCCAAGGACGTTAATAACCCAGGCATGATAACATAAGGAGGCCGAAAATTAAATTTTGTAATATTCGCCACTCAACAAATAAGAGCCCAATGCAACAAGCTTTCTGCTAAACACATCCGGAACAACATTCCCCTTACCCGGGGTACAAGATATGTCAAAATCATAAGAAGCAAGAAACTCCAATCATTGCTTCTGCCTAAGATTAAGATCCTTTTGGGAAAAGAGATATTTCAACGACTTATGGTCGGTGTATAGCTCAAATCTCTCACCCAAAAGTTAATGCCTCCCGTCTTCAATGCAAAAACAAAAAATACAAGCTCTAAGTCATGGATTGGGTAATTCCTCTCATTAGATTTGAGTTGTTTACTAGCATAATCCACAACTCTCCCCTTTTGCATCAAGACTGCTCCAAGTTCAGGCCCATGTGCATCTGAATAAACTATGAATGGTCTAGAACTATAGGGGTTGATAATAACAAGTGCAGAGGTAAGTTACCTCTTCAACTCAACATAAACATGCTCACACTTAGAGTCCCAAACAAAGGGTTTCCCGTTACTAGTCAAACGTGTCAATGGTGTGGTTATCTTAGAAAAGTCTCGAATGAACTTTCGGTAATACCCAACTAACCCAAGGAAGCTATTGTTCTCTATAATCGTCCTAGGTACTCACTAATCCTAAATTGTCGCCACCTTACCACGATTCACTGAGATCCCTTGTCTGACACGATATAGCCTAAGAAACAAACCTCCTTTCGCCAAAATGGGCACCTTATAAACTTAGCCCTCAACTGATGCTATCTCAAAACCTCTAAACACTCTAAATGTAGTTAATGCTCCTCATGAGAATAAACAATAATGTCATCCATAAACTCCGCTATAAATTTATTCAAATGATCCCTAAATACACGGCTCATGCGTTCAAGAAAATAAGAAGGTGCATTGGTTAGCCTAAATGGTATAACCAACCACTCAAAAGATCGATCTGGAGTCCTGAATGCCATCTTCTCAATACTGTCGGAAGAAACCCTAAGCTGATGGAAGCCTGTGGCCAGATCCAACTGTGAAAATATATATGCTCGTCCAAGCTGATCAAACAAATCATCAATATATGGTAAATGATACTTGTTCATCTTAGTCAGCTTATTCAATTCTCTATAATCAACACACAACCTCAAAGATCCATCGACCTTAGTAGCAAAGTCCATGGGCGGTTCCTACTTAGAAACACTTTGAAGGATAAAACCCCTTCGCAATAAATCAGCAACCTGAGCCTCAAGCTCACAGCGCTCCCTAGGCGTCATCCACCTAATAGGTAACAAAAAGTCCTTGGTATCCCTTACTAAGTCAATACAGAACTCTATCTCGTGGTGTGGGGGTAAACTAGTATGCTCACTAAAAACATCAATAAATCTACCAACAGAAGGAACAGTGGTCAACTCTTCATGAGAGACATCTAGTGAATATAAATAGTTAATCAAAGAGGCGGTCTCAGACCCGCATAATATGTTAAGCTAGTTTCCTTCACCATCTCTCATGCAAACCACTCCCCATCACAATCAAGCATGGCTCCATGTCCCAACATCAGTCCATACCCAATATCAAATCATATCCGGAAAACCCTAGTACATGAGCATCAAAAGAAATCGAAAATCCTGATATGAAAATAGATACCCCCGATAGATCATAGAACGATATGTTGATCCTCCAATAGGATCTTCTAATATGACGCCCTTTCCCTTCTGTCGATTTGAAGACTGGCTGAAACTTGGAACGGCTGAAATAGCATAAGCCTTCACTACCTATCTGCCTTGAGGAGCCGATGGACATTTCCACTTAAGTGACCAACCGGTTGCAATTATAACACTTCTTTTATGATATATTTTCTCTACAAATATGCTCCACATGACCAAAAAATGGAAATGATTTAATATCTAAATTAATCACATAGTTATTTATGCATTTAAGATATGAAAATCGTTATTTCTCAAACCACAATGTCGACAAAATGTTCCATACTTCCTTGGCCCATTAGAATTAGGCTTCCTAATGAGACCTTTCTTCTTCAGAAAGAACTTCTTCTTACCTCCTACCTTTGCCTCCCCCTTCGGAACTACCCTCGTGCTCTCATGCAAAAGAGCCATCTCCATAAGACTCTGAAAAATGGCCCCCATCGGGATATGAGTAAGTGTCAAATCTCTAAGTGGCAAATTAAGACCCCTAACAAACATCTGGGCCTTCTCTGTAAGAGTATTAACCAAATCAGTCCTAGAGTTAGCCAGAAAGTTAAACTAGCTAATATACTCCCTAACGGTCATGTCTCCCTATTGCAAGTGGATGAAGCATTTCAACTACATGTTTCTTTCAGTTGTAGAAATAAATCAAGCCTCAAAATGGCTCCTAAGGTTAGGCCAAGCCATCGTCTTCTCATCCACTTCCCCAACAACAATTTCCTACCAAGTTAAGTCCTCTCCCATAAGATGCTAAGAGGCAACCCTCCTCATAAGAATATCATCCAAGCCCATGGTGATGAAACCCTCTCAGTCGTGCGTATCTAAGCCCGAGTATCTGCAAATGTCCCAATGTCCAAAGAAGTCCTCCCACCAAGACTAAGAAAACCCTTACGCAACTTTAGGAAACACAACACCAGAAAGGCAATTTCCTCACGGTTATAAGCGTGACAAAACTAATTTGTCACGGTTATAACTGTGAAAATAGGTACCGTGGGCAAATTCTGTCACACTTTTGCTCACGGTTATAACCGTGACAAAATAGTATTTACTCACGGTTATAACCGTGACAAAATAGTATTTACTAACGGTTATAACCGTGGCAAAATAGTAATTTCTCACGCTTATAACCGTGACAGAATAGTATTTACTCACTGTTATAACCGTGACAAAATAGTAATTTCTCACACTTATAACCGTGATAGAACAATAGTAAACAGAAGACTAAATTTCAAAACTAACATCATCAAATCATTAAAAAAACATCAAATGTACGAAATAGAACATATCAAATTCTATAAAGTTCATTGTGACAACTATTGGAGGTACATAGGTACAAACGACAGAACATATCAAACGACATAACACAGGTACAGTAAAATCAACGAACGACTTAATAAAATTTATTGTATGCACCTATTGGAGGAACGAGAAGATATAGCCGGTTGCTGCATCAAAAGCTGCATGATTTTCATACCTGAAAAAAGGGACAATCTTAGATATGAGATAACAGCAATAAAATGAAAATGATCATTTGTTCGGTTATTGCCCACTCCTATATCACCCAGGCACGAGCGCAGTAGATTATATAAAAATTAAAAAGTGCAATTCCTTAATTAAAATACACACTGCAGGCACACTGAAGGCAGTAGGTAACAAATACATCACCCCTTAATCATAACACTCGCAACCCACTTATAAACCCTGCAGCACTTACACATGAACCCTTAAAGCAAATGTGTCAGGAGCAAGAGAATGTACACACACACAAGGATACAACCCAGTCACTAAGATGCAAGCCAGGTTTAAATGACGTGCAGCAAACAGGGAGAACTACCTATACAAATGAGCAAGCTTGCATATATGTATCAGATGCTACAAATATCAAGGCTTCGGCCTACAAAACAAAGCAAGTACATTGAAATATACGAGTGCACGTGTACAAACTAGTAGCAGGGATACAAATTAAATCCACTAATTGGTTTAGGCAATCAATTCTGGTGCATACAGGGGCAACTCGACAGCAAGGCAGAAGTGCACAAGCACAGGGTTTGTGTTTATGCAAACTATAGGGGAACAATTGACATTTTATGAACCGGTATAAAGCAACAGAAATTCAAACTTTCTTTTACACAATTTTAGAATTATATCAACAGAAATTGGAAACCAATTGATACACATAAACTAATTTCAAAGCCAAATGGTTTTACTATGTTCAATTCAATTCTGATGTGGATTACAAACATATTTTGGAATTTGGTCCATTTACATTCAATTCACGTATTATTACAATAAAGAAATGGATGCCTGACATTGTAATGGATAAAGATTACTTCTGCTCCATCTCAGTTTGGATTAAAATGCACATAATGATATAGAATTATAGGATATAGAGGCATTGTGTAAACTGACTAGTGTGGTTGGCAAGCCACTTAAAATGGACTACTTCATCACACAAGAAGATAGATTGTATTATGCAAAAGTAAAGTATTAGTGGAGATTAATATCAACATAGAGTATCCAAACAATATAGAGGTAGAATACTATAATGGTCGTATTGTAAAAATCCCTATTACATATGACTAAAACTACACGAATGCTATTACCTTAAGATATTTGGACATTCATACGAAGAATGCAATGAAAAACCCAAAAATCAGTGGGTACCAAAAGACAATCAAACTTGGCATGACAATGTGCAAGAAGGAAATTTCATTAACAACAAAAGAAAAAATAACAGTTCAGACAAAGGGAAAACAAAAATTGATACACCTGTTTCTCCCGCGCAAGCATTAGAAACAACCAATTTTCAGAATAATCCCTTCCTTGTCTTGAGTGAGGAGGCACTTCAAGTGCTGTAGAAAATTCTACATTTACTCAAACAAATAATTTTGGATTTAGATTCTAGTAATATATAGGAATGCAGTATGGTGAATATTTATCATAGTTCAACTGAATAACATGCACAAGTACCTAAATGTGACATGGACAAAAGTACTATTTCAAAGGCAAAAATATATATGGATAATGTTATTAACATCAACCAGACTATTCCAAAGGACAATGGGGAATTGTTTGAACTTGCTATTGATGAATTTCAAGAAGCTACACTGGTTGAAAATATTGCAACAAACATCCAAGACGAAACAAATGCACCAGAAAAATAAATGTGGAGAACATGCTAGAACATAATGAAGACTACTTGCAAGATACTGCTCACCTAATACACAAAATTACATAATTAGCAAAAGATAAAAGCTAAAGCTTGAACTTTGGTAATGATTCGCTCATCTAGTACCAACTAACGGTGCACGGTCAAATCATGTCTTTGTTTTCAGTCCGAAGAGTGGAGACAAAAAAAAATCGGTTACCTTAATTTCATCATAAAGTTTTCTTTCCGAAGCATACAACCTTCCAAGAGTTGAAGCATACCTATTTGGTCTGATCTTGGACATAAGCGATGTAATTATCATGCCACTTAGACATATAACTAAGCACATAACTCTACAAGTCTAATTATAGTTACAACTCATGTATGCTTACTTTTCCAAATTTGAGCGATATCAGTTTCTCCAGACCCGACTAACACTCAGTTTTGTAAACCTGAATAATCATAGTGTTGAAAAAAAATGCTGAGTAAAACAACAAATTTTCCAAAGTGATCTTTGGCACATAATAACAATATAGTTGAATGTTAGATATACTATGTAATTAACAACATCCAACAATAAATAAACAAGGTGGGAAACATGCCCAAAATTTGCTGTACAAATTTTATAGTGCTCATTTTGTTATGTATAAGATATACAATGATATAGGTTTATGCTCTTCAAAAGTTATGTCCAACATTGTTGTTTACTGATGTAGAAATAAATTGATGTGAAACTGTCATTTACTTCATCTAATATATATTGATATAGTTTTCTATGTATATAAACTCATAGAAAATCGAAGGTTTAATCATGTTCATCAAGTGATAGAGCTTATTGAAAAAATGAGTTATATGAATGTTAAACTAGGGAACATGGAAAGACTATTGGAGAAGACTTAGATGACGAGTCAAGGATGGTGTGCTATTTTTGGTGAGGCAACTCTTCTCACCAGTTATAATTAACATGACACAATTGTTCCAGACTTAAACCCAAAAGAAAAAAGTGCAAAGACAATACTCAGTTACCTAATATTCCCAATCAAGGTCAGAATTATTTTTGTGAAAAAAGAGAAAAAAAAAGATATTATATTACCCATACAGTGATTTCCATAAGAAATCCTCCTCTTCTTCTTGATGTTTGGCAGTGATTTCCATAAGCGTAGCTTGGAGAGCTCGCCTCTTCTCCTCCATTACCATCCCATACTGATCCAAGGTCATAGTCTATTTTTATAAGACAATGTAGAACGTTTGCAAATTAATCAATATAATATAAACAAGGTAAGGAGAAAAAAATAGACATTGCTAGCAAGCCAACAATCACGATTGTTAATGCAAAACTACAAATAAAGAATGAAGAAAGATGACATGCCAGCATGATCTTAAAAACAAGTACATGCATCATGAACATTTTTCCATCACAAAAACATGTATATGCATCAAGTACTCACATCATGTACATCTACAAAATACTCATACTTCGGCTTAAAATTCCTCATTTAACGGAAAATTTTCTTAATAATACGATACAAAAAACGGAAAGGCACAGAACTAAGTATGTGCATTTAAGCAATCAAGATATTCAAGGCAGCAAGACTTTATTCATTGTCTACTAATCTATTAGTAGCGCTATGAAGCTTCCGTATAAAAGATATGCAAATAGTTATTAGTCCTGTATGCTTATATACATGGTGCATAAAGCTATGTCTTTATTATATGCTTCTTAAACTACTATCGTATTCTTCCCTTTTTTGCTTCGAACAAAGGACAAATTAAAGGATATCAATTTTATGGTGGATAGTTTTGAAAATCCATTAAAAAGAAAAGTAATAATGACTTTAGGTGCTAGTAATATTTGACTACACTAAACTGAATATGATATTCCTACCTTAACAACTGTAAGAAACAGTTTTGAAGTAATGACCAAATTCAAAACCTACGTTAACATGAAAGTGAAAGCAACTGTATGCCTTTCAATACTATTAAATCTATAGTTCAAATTTTATTACTTTTTGAACGTCAAATAAAGGCCTTTATTTCAGGTGTGAGGAAACTCTATTGTTCCACAACATTTCCAATATCCCATGTTGGTATAAATATCTTGTGATGATGCCAAAATTCATTTCATGTCACAAAATTAGTTAGCTCCTTCAACTAAAATCCTTACGCATGCTCTGAAGGCTTACACAGTTGCTATGACTAATACAAATGTTGAATTTATCATAACCCCCCACACACAAAAAAAAACAAAAAAGATGCTATTTAGGAATTTGAGTAAAATAAAAAAATAAAAAATATTATAGTCATAATATTGGTTGAACAATTATTGTCAGATGAAATTATACACCAAACGAGAGTTAAGTCACTGGTTGACGATATACCGAGATTATGCCACTCAAATTATTAACACAAGAATAACTTACAAAGCACATACCAGTGATTTTTCTTGGTAAATCAGATCTTAGAGCTACCGTACAATATCAGTAGATTGTTGTGTAGCTTTTGGTGAATCTCATGAGCAACAACTCCTGCAAATTCCCATCCATCTACTCTACAAAATACTCATACTTCGGCTTAAAATTCCTCTCCACGCTAAACGTAAACAAGCCCGGACACCTCAAAACCAACTCCACCGCGTCATCTCTCGTCATGCCCAACCCAATCAAAAACTCAAGCTTCAACATCAATGTGCTCTCCACATCAGAAACCAAAAGAATCGCATCTCGATAAGCCAGCGCCTTCACATCGCTAAACCCCAACCTCCGCAAATAAATAAGTGTAAGCCGAAGTTGGTCGCGGACGCTGGAGATCAAAATCCTAAGGAGGAGGAACGAGATGACGTGATGGATGGTGTCCGGGGAGGTTTCGCGTAGGGTGGGGTTTTGGGTTAGGGTGCGGTAGGCGAAAGAGAGGGGCGACACGCTGGATCGAAGGAGGCTTTGAAATAGAACGGCTTAAACCTAATTTGATTTGGGGGAAGAATGCCAGAAGCAGAAGCGTGACAATCAACTGAAGTAACGATTGAAACTTAAATGACAACTCTATCCAACGTCTTTATTTTATTTACGAAAAGCCCAAATTTTGTCACGGAAATAACCGTGATATTACAATGTAACAGTAATAACCGTTACAAATTTCCAACAATAATAACCGTGACAAAATGAAACGAAAAAAGTGTGACAAAATGGCCTGTTTGGTGTAGTGAAATCCAAAGCAGGTAGAGATGGTAATGCAGGTGCCTCAGGGGCTACACCTCCTATGTCAGCTGTAGGTGTTGGAGCATCCCTCACAATGGTTAGGAACTCTCTAAACCAATCGGGTATAGCAGCCCACCTAGCTGATGATGCTCACATACCTCGTCCGCTCATAATGCTTAGCCTGAAACAAATATACTTTAGCTACTTGCAATATGAGTAAACTGAAGTGCAGAAAGTTCGAGATGTAAATAATATTATTCTAATAAGAAAATACAAGTATGTTCTCTCATGTTCTATTTTATATAACCTCAAATGGTTAGTTTGATCCTAAGTGTAGAACCTAGGCTCTGATACCAAATGTAACAACCCGCTCTATGGCAACCTAAAAAATTCTCCATCGAATGACAGTGACCGAACTCAAGTTCCACAAAACAGGATGCACATGGTTAATTTAAATTTTTATTATTTATATAATTAATTTAACTATAGTGTAATGACAGTATCTCACATGGAATAACAATATATAATATGCAAAGATACATAACCAGAACATGATATATATATATATGAGATATAGCAATACGAAAGCAACTGATAGGAATAGTAACAGCCAGAGTACATCGAATCCGTACAAACGAAGCACCATATATAACATTTGATAATACATGTCTCGTACATATAAACACAGACCTATTATATACTACAAAATATACATCTAAGTGTATAACAAAATATTATCATCCTTCTTCGATCCAAAATAATGTGATTCTAAGCTATCCCCCCAAGAGTTGTCATAAAATAAATAAAGAAAAAACGCGGGTCAGACTAAAATCCTGGTATGAGGGGAAAAATCTCAAGATACTGTATGTGAAATCAATAAATACATAAGTGACTACAATAACAATATGGGTATATTATTAATCTTGTGCCTCAACCAATTCTTCACTTGAAGCCAACGATTCAGCACAGCTAATATAATATGCCTAGCTCGTAATAACATACTATGATAAAGACAATCTAATACAAAAATGTGGATCATATAGGTATCATAATATAGATCTATGACACAACAATATACGCCAAATAGTGTGTGTATGGTTATTCCCATCATTTCCGATGAGTGGAGTTCGTGGTGGACATCCATCACATATGGACTCTCCCAATTAGGTCCAAGAACTTCATCGATTCAGTTCTCTGTGTTGGTGAAGACTTGTTGTATGATGAGGTTTCCTATTATGAAGTTTCTTTGCTTGAATCTGGAGTTGTAATGCTTTACGATCTTTCTTTTGTAAGACTCAGTTCAGAGCTCTGCTTCCACTCTCCAATTGTCCAGGTCATCGAGGCTTAACAACAACAATTATTTATTTTGTTCTAAATTGTGGTTGAGGCACCTTGGAGAGGCGACATCCGCATTTACGTGAAACATTGCTTCATACACGTAGGCTAGAGAGAAAGGTAAATGTCCCATTGATATCCGGGCAGAGGTCTTGTATGACAGAGAGCAAGTGGGAGATCTTCGACCCGATTTCTTTTACCATCAGTTAGGCGCTTCTTCAGGGTTAATTTGATCAATTTGATCATTTTGTTGATTGCTCCACTTGTCTATTTTCTTAAGGATAGGCAATGAAGGAGAATCACTTCTCGATCCCGTTTCTTTCATATAACTCGAGGAACTAGCTACTTTCGAATAGGATGTCATTGTCAATGATGATTTTCTTTGAGAGACTGAACAAACAAATGATGTTCTTTATGATGAAGTTATGAAACTTGGACGTAGTGATCACAATAATGGATCCGCATCGACCTATTTGGTAGGGTCATCAATGGCAACTATGGAATGATTATATTTGCCCTTCGCATTATGGAGTTTCCCAACCAGGTCGATCCTCATGTGTCGAATGGCTACTACAATGACCTACACTTCGTAACACCTATAATTCGCACATACAAGCAACAAAGTGCTATAAGTATCACAGATGATGTTCCATTAGAGATAGGATATAAAACAACAGCGCATACCATATCTATCACATCTATACATAGTTACATACTAACTCTTACAGCGGAAGGGGCAAAATATAATACCAACATAAACATGTAAAAGACCAAACATATATCATATTAAGAGACATAAGACTTAATATCACAACCCATTATGCAAGCAGTACATTGAATCCCATATACAACATATGTAACAATGAATATATAGTCTAACATATAAATATCCCAAAATATTGTGTGTATATATATATAAACGTAACGATAAATAAATATGGCCTTGTAACTCGCTCCTACTAGTAGGATCCCTATGCTAACCTACTCGGAGAATAGATAATAAAAGAGACAATAAAAAGATGTTTAGACATAAAGTCTATTGAAAATAGAATATCGCTAATCTGCACGATTACCAATCGCAACTTTGTCATGAAAAATACCAAATGGTAATATACGAGGTAATATAACCATACCTCAACCTACATCTTCACCGTCATCCAACAAGTTAGCATGTTTCTACTGAAGCACTACATTATACAAAATAAATCTATAATACAAAAACTAGCATGGAATCGATCGTGGATCAACCGTCATACACTAGCCTAGTGGACCCTAGGTCTTTAGATAAGGCCAAGGCCCGCTAAGCATGGCCACTACCGTAAGACCAATACTACGATAGTTCAACGCATCATCCACCACCTACAATAACGTCGAATCCAAATCGATATACACGTGCATAATCGCTACTATATGTTTTACAAAAGGACGTACGATAAGTAACTCAAAGCGAGTGGCCTTTTATTACAAAGTATCCCGATGTCTATCGCCTTTATTATCGAGATAGAACGTCTTCTATCTCTAGATCTGTAACATCCCACAATTGTAATGATCGAATATTTAAATTTTAATTTAAATATTTAATCGATAATTGATGGAACACCCATTATACTCGATTTTTCATAGGTGGATGAATTGGGTCTCCGGACACCCATAGTTGAGACTGCTTTTCCGACGTGAGAAAACAAGTATAAACTTGGCTATGTTTGAAGTCGATGAATTTCGGGGATAAATAGTAATTTCTCAAAGGAATGAAAATTGAATTGGGCTAAGCCTACTAGCTTGCCCTAACCAAGCTTATATGTATCTAAGTTATTCATTCAATGTTTCATTTCTTTTTTCCATCTCCTAATTACTTTCCTAATCTCACCTTAAGCCCTAACCTTAGATCTCTTAACCTATGCCCAAATAAATTCCAATAAATCCCGATAAAAGCAGCATAATTCCTTTCATCCAATTCCTCATATAACCCATCAAAAAATAAGTTTGATTCGAAGATTGGAGCTTCATCCAAGATTTTGAGAGAGCCTAGAAGTGGGTGTTGGTGATTAGAGCTTGTTTTTGTGGAAGAGAAGGTGAGTGGGATGATTCTCCATCTATACTTATATGTTAATCTTCATATTTTTGTTTATTGATTAAAATGGAATTATATGAATTGATTTGAGAATTGTTTGGGTTGATTTAGACTTATATTCATGTTATAAACATGATTATATTAAGTCATTACTTGGTTAACGACTTAATTGCTACCTATGAAATAGTTAGTAAGCTAGTAATTTGATTTTGAATTAAATGAATGATTATATCTGATGTTTTGGTAGATTAGAGACTAATTACATGAGATAATTAAGTGCATGTCATTAGTTAGTAATAAAGAACTAATTTAAATGGTTTTGGAAAATTTATTAAGCCAATTAAGTGAGTTTTGAACTCTACACTTATTATTAAAGTGATTGGAGGACTAACGAAGCTTAATTAGCACTTATGAGTATTATTTAAAAATAAAGAAATGATCTTCATTAATGAATATCATACTTATAAATATTATTTAAGTAAAGAAATGAGTTTTATAAGTAAATGAGGTATTTTATAAATGATACTTTAGAAAATAGTATGAATAAAGCTAAATTAATATTTATAAAATGGTTGTACGATTTTATAAATGAAGTATGGATTTTATAAAATGGAAATAAGATTTTATGAAATAGTAATATGATGTATACTTAATTTTAATGAGGCAGTTAAGTATTTAAAGGCTTAAAAATGATTTATAAGCTAATAATATATTTTATAAAATAGTTGTAAGATTTTATAAAATATTACGAAATCATATTAGACTTTTATTAAAAGATTTAGTAAATAAAAGTAAGATTTGATTCAGTAATAAATGAATTACTTACTATAATATGTGTGCGTATGCATGCATGAGAGGGTATACATATATGTATATTTGAAGTTATATAATAATCAAGACAATTCTTGTATTATAACTAGAAGTGTCGTATGTCGTTGTGCGCACACAAACACTCTATGAAGCAAATGTGTGTCTATAAGTACGTGTGTGCATAGGCATGCACAAGTGGGCGTATCAACACACTTATGAGCAACAAACAACGCAAGAGGTCCGGTTGGGTTTGTTTTTGCGTGTTAGCGGAAGTCGGGTCGTTGAAATTGTCCGTTAAACTCTTCGCGTGCGAAAAGTGGATTTTGTGTCAAAATCGATTTTCAAACACTTAAGTAACCACTTTAAAAATATCACCTAATACACTCCGGACGAGGCTTGATGCAGCAAAAGTAGGCTATGGTAGCTACGCGACTCATCGGGCGAAACAATGGAGAAGACAGAGCTCATATTCGGCAGTTGATGCAGCTCGAAGGAAACCAGCTTGGGCTTTATTTCCCAGGACCGGCTACCACCGATCGACCGGCGATGAACTGACCTGGGCGGTAAAGCCGAGGTTGGGTGCCATTTTATCGGGGATTCTTCCCTTGTGTTGGGTGCAGGTTCGTGTGGAGCTTTGGCACAACTTCGGGGAAGATTATGGGCTACTCGAGGAGGTGGAATGCAAGGCAAGGCTCGAGATCTAAATGTAAACGTTAGGTGATTCCTATGGGATTAGCAATGATTTGGCATA
Source organism: Allium fistulosum (assembly GCA_030737815.1). Lineage (NCBI taxonomy): Eukaryota > Viridiplantae > Streptophyta > Magnoliopsida > Asparagales > Amaryllidaceae > Allium > Allium fistulosum. Next base: position 907,155,826 of record CM060901.1, read on the forward strand.
GCATTAGTATAATTATTCGCCATGATCACGTCCGATGAGCATGTACGATCGAATGGAGTAATTTTGTACCTTCGGGCTTTGACCTCGATGAGTAATTCACTGAATTGTATCGGTCTTATATTAGTGACCGTACATAGTACTAATCTTATATTAGTATCCATACACTGTATTGGCCTTATGTTAGTGGTCATGCCCATTATTAGTCTTATAATAGAGACCATCTATTTTGATAGACGATGTCAAGATACCAGCCTTCATTTGTGATAAACGCATTTGATTATGTGACATTATATTTGATGTGTGTGTGTATATATATATATCTTTACGACATCGGTGTTCCATTGTGGTCCTGACGGCATATTATACGGGATACACCCGTCGTTCTTTTTGTAAAGAAGTTATGCGAATTTATTAAGAAATCCTTGATGGCCATGGGGGAGATGATGATGATCATCTACAAGTGGATCATATATCACTTATGCTCAATAAGGAGTACGGTGAGATCCACCTAGATTTTAAGTAAATAGAGCATATCATATATCACTTATGCTCACTACGGGGCATGGTGAGATCTACATGAGACCCATCACTAAGGATGTGACTCGGGGTCTATGGTATATTGAGATACTATAACAACCCGTATTTTACCTATAAGAGGATCGTAAAATAATTCTATTTAATTCATTTGAGGTCGTATCATTCTAATATTTTGAAATATGATTCTTAGGGATGTTTTACACATCCATGATTTTTCCCGAATTTCTATGTGACCATTTTGCCCTTGGAGATCTTATTTCGGCCAAAAATTTTGATAGGAGCCGAATTAAAAGTTTTAACCTAGTTTATTGTTTTAGGATGGTGGTTTCCCATTCCGTAGAGTGATCATATAAGAAAATCGGATAAGTAATTAAGAAGTTATAGTAGTTTTAAGTTTTGTAAACTGCTGACCAGAATTAGAAAGGGGATTAATGGCTCAATTAGCAAGCCCATTAGTCTAATCTGGTTTGGCTATAAATATGAGGTGAGAGAGACCATTTGAAACCTTTGTCTCTCATTTCATATTATCCTCAAAACCCACCTCCTCTCTAATTCTCCATTCTTTGCATAGATTTCATCCCAAATCGTCTCTAATCTCAAATTAGAGGCTAAATCTTCATCGAGGGGCTCGATCTTGTCGATTGGATCACATCTACATCCATTTTGCTACTGTCCGGATCAGATCTCTCTCATTTTCATAGGTTTAATTGGTTTGGTGAGTGGTTATGATCTCACTAGTCCATGATGGATAATTTGTTGTAATTAGGTGATTATGAGTTAGGATTGTCAAATTAAACTACAAATTTATTAAACATAGGTAATTTCAGATTTAGAAACCCTAGATTGACCTAATTAAACATATAATATGGATTAGATCATTAGCTAGTATCATTTGTGCGCATATGGCTATGTAATTCTATGATTTAGATTAGATATATGCTTGTTTATGATCATTGATTGAATTGGATGACATGAATGATTATGTGGATGTAATCGAATGATTTGCTATGTTTGATTCATTGTTGTGATCGAATTGCTTGCTATGCTTGATTCGTTTGCTAGTGTTGTGCATGTTTAGGACTTAGATTGGTGATCGGAGCATATCAGGAGCAAAGTTCATCAGAATCATACGAAACTTGGAAGATATGCTATGGAGAATGCAAGGAAGACGTCCTAAAAATTTCACAGCGATTGGAGAAAAGTATTCGGATTGGTACCGATCCAGTCAGATCGGTACTGATCCAAATTTTGTGCGCAAATCAACGTGAGATCCAGGGGGATGGTAGAGCATGGGTTCCAATGATGCTCTATGAAGTTGGATTGGAGGATAGGCCAAGTATTGAAGATTTTATGGATCATCTATATTGGATCAGCTATGAAGCATAGATGGAAGGACCAAGAGGCTAAGAGGGAAAGCAAGGGGTCTATGGCATCCAGAGGAAATGCACTAGAGGCTGGAAGTGAGAGGGAGCCAAAATTGGCTAAGTATTCGCACCAGTACCGATCCAAATTAATTGCTCCAATTAATGTGAGATCCGAGGTGGAGACTCTGGAGTTGTAGTGGATCATGCTGGAAGTTGTGGCTCACTGATTGCTTCTACGGTTTGGTAGTTATGGCATGACGAAGTTTTAGCTCTTCGATCGGAAACTCGAATAGGAGCAGGATTGAAGGAGTAGATTGACAGCTCAGGATGGAATGAGGGTGTAAGATAATGGACTTGGATAAGTAGTAGGCCCGCGCTCGAAAATGGATTGGAGTTGTGGTAAGCTCTGAAGGTTTGGTAGTACCAAGGAACCGTTGATGACTCAGAGTGATATGGTTGTGTTCAAAGCAAGGGTACTATATACGAGGGCACCCAAGGGCTGGTAGCACCAGTCATGTACTTTGGACCGGTAGGGTCTAGGTCAGGTGGTATAGAGGTATCACAAGAGACAACCGTGTGAGGTTTTTAACCGGTGAGTACGGTGAACACGATCGAGAACTGGGATTTCCATTAGTCTCTGGCAAAGCGAGCACAAGGCCATATGAGTTATCAAATGTTCAAGGCTTTAGAATATGATAGCTAGGTTTTGGATTCTATGGTTTCTATGATTGTATGTCTGCTTTTGGGAAGGCTATCATCTATAGGAATGTTGGAGAAGGGATTGGGAATAGGGCCAATGGAGGAGGCTGCTTAGATTCTTCTATCCTGTTCTTTTACAGTATCCAATTGTCATTTATTTTGAGTGGCATATTATATCTTATTATTATGTGCTAACTCTTTGGTTGTAGGGATATGTTAGGTATGGTTTTGTGTACCTATCTAGTACCATATTTTCCAGTATAGCTTTTGATGGTCATTTATCGCTCACACCAGACTGCTGTCTGACCCAAGGTTTTATGTTTCCTCTTATCATCTTGGGTACTCTTAATTGAGTAGACTAGATGACAGGTTTGGAGTCGCAGTTGCTATTCGAAGATGAGCTTGGAGGAACTATGGCACATTACTCTATATTTCTAGTTTCCGTTGTTTGTTGTTATATACTCAGAGGGATGTAGTGAGGAAATGTTGTACTGAGATTTTATGATATTTGTACTATAACTCATGATGTTCTAGTGGAGATGTTATTTTTCATTTGTTACGGCTCACTATATTTCCATTGTATATTTTCTATATCATATTTCATCCATGCGCTGTGAGATATGCAACAGGTTTTCTACTTTAAATTTCAACATTAATGATCGTCCCATATCAGCTTGGCACATTTACAGCGCTCTTTTAGGTCATTTGGTGTAGGTGGTATGAGGCGGTCGTCACATTTGGTATCAGAGCTTCTGTTACGAGTTAACTAAAGCAGTTCGAGAGTATACGCTAAATGAGGGAGCGTACTTGTTAATGAAGATATTAGGCTATATAATATTATTATATAGTATGGTATGCACTTGGGTACCATTACATCTTTTCTTGGAAAGAGGCCAATTATTCTTATTACAAATAAGGATGAATCGAAACACAAGAAACGATGTTAGGAATAACTCTGCTTCAGAAGTGGAAGATGGAGCAGTATTGGGAGTTGCTACACTCGATTTTCAAGCCAGGTTTGATGCAATGATGGCTTCGCTGATGAGAAGAGCCCAAACTACTCTTGGTATGGCTTTAGATGATGGTGCTCCTGTGCATGTACCTAGAGACGACTTCGCCAAGCTTTGTAAGGATTATTCTACTCTAGGAGGGAAGCTATTCTTGGGGACAAAATCAGCTATTGAAGTGCAAGATTGGATGGATACTTGTGAGCACATTTTGAAGGATATGGAGGTGGAAGATGCTATGAAAAGGAAGCTTGCTTCAAGAGAAGTTTATTTCAGTAGCTCAGAAATTAGTGCTCTTCAAGAAGTTTTCTGAGTTGAAGCAAGGAGAGATGTCTATTATTGAGTATGTGGTGGAGTTTGATGCTTTGTCGAGGTATGAGATGTCCTTTATTGATACACCTTTGAAGAAGAATGAGAAGTTTATCATGGATTGGACGACCATTTGGGAGAGAAGCTAGTGGACCATATCGAAGTGTCTTTTGAGAAGCTTGTTGAGAAAGCCCTTAGACATGAGAGTTTGTACCCGAAGAATAAGACTGCTATTGTGGCTATTGCTGAAAAGGAGGAACCAAACCCGCAACAAGGCGGTAGGGGTAAGAAGAAATGGAATGGAAAGCGGAAGCAACAACGACAACAACAACAATAGTAAGGAAAAGGGAGCCAGAAGAAGAGTAAGGGTGAGGTTGTTTGTCGCAATTGTAGTGAGAAAGGTCGCTATGCTAATTAATGTAAGGTGGCTAAAAAGTGCTTCAACCGTGATAAGCCTAAGCATATGAATAGGAATTGTCCAGGACCGCCTAAGGATAAGCAGATTGTAAAGGCATATGCTCTGGATGCTGTCCCGACCTCATCTTGTGCTCCTATTGCTAGGGATAAGGGGATGGGAGTCATGGTGCAAGGTATGCTCTCGATTCGAGATGTTTCTGTTAGAATTCTTTTTGATGCTGGAGCTTCGCATACTTTCATATGTGGTGACTTAGTATGCAGACTAGGTTTGGAATCTGAGATAGTAGACCGACCTTTGATTGTGATGAACCTTGTTGGAGGATCTACTAATCTTTGTATGATTTATCGTGGTTTAGTGTTATCGAGTCATGGATGTTGTTTTGTTTGTGATTGCTTCGTTCTTAATTTTACTGGGTTCAGATTTATTTTGGGAATGGACTGGATTAAGAGGTATGCGACTGTAGTGGATTGCGAGAAGCTAGAAATGACAATTGGAAATGTGGAATGGCGAATGTAGTGATATGCTACTTGGCGGAGGATGGGGTATTAGTCTACTTTCTTTATTTGCTTGAGATTCCACAGGAAGGATTTTCATATGTCCCTATCGCTAGAGACTATCCCGATGTCTTTGAGGAAGGGATAAGATTGTCGCTGCATAGGGAGATCGAGTTTTGGATCGACTTAGTGGATGGAGCCAGACCCATAGTTATCCTTTGAGGCGTATGGCAACCAGAGAGCAGAAAGAGTTAAAGGTGCAAGTGGATGATCTGCTGAAGAAAGGATTCATTCGGAGAAGCATATCCGAATAGTGTGTACCTTTTGTATTCGCAATGAAGGTAGATGGTTCTCTGAGGCTATGTGTGGATCATCGCAAGCTGAACAAGGTTACGAAGAAAAATAAGTATCCGCTTAAATGGATTGATGACCTATTTGATCGGCTACATGGAGCAAAGGTGTTTTCTCAGATGGATTTGGCAACGGGATTTCACCGGTTGAGAGTGGCTAAAGAAAGTGTGCCTATTACTGCATTTCGGACACCGCCAGGTTTCTACGAGTGGTTGGTGATGCCTTTTGGATTGACCAATGCTCTGGCATATTTTGTGGATCTTATGAATAGAGTCTTCGGAGATCAGTTGAACAAGTTCGTGCTTGTGTTTGTGGATGATATTCTGATTTATTTCACAACCAAAGAAGAGCACAAGACGCACTTAAGGATTGTGCTTGAGATTTTGAGGAAACACAAGTTGAGAGCTAAGTTCTCTAAATATCATTTTTGGAAGGAAGAAGTGAGATTCTTGGGACATGTCGTGTCAGGACAAGGAGTTGCAGTGGATCCCGAAGAGGTGGTAGTGATCCAGTATTGGAATCAACCCAAGAATGCTACGGATGTGAGATGTTTCCTTGGATTGGCATGATATTATAGGCGCTACATAAAGGACTTCTCAAAGATTGCAGCACCATTGACCAACTTGACTAAGAAGAATCAGACTTTCACTTAGGATGCAAGATGTGAGCATGCATTTGTAACTTTTAAAGAAAGGTTAACAAGTGCACCTGTATTGGTTATTCTAGGTGGGAATGAAGAGATGACGGTATACGCTGATGCTTGTGATACTGGCCTTGGAGCTGTGTTGACAAAGAAAGGGAGAGTTGTCGCTTATGCTAGTCGATAGTTGAAACCGCATCAAAGGAATTATCCAACTCATGACTTGGAGCTAGCGGCGATTGTATTTTCTTTGAAGATGTGGAGGCACTATTTGTTGGGAGAAAATTTTGAGCTATTCGCATACTATAAATCCTTGAAATATCTTTTCTCTCAAAAGGATCTTAACCTTCGGCAGCAACGATAGTTGGAGTTCCTTGCTTCTTATGACTTTGATATTTCCTATTCTCTAGGGAAAGGTAATGCAGTGGCAGTTGCATTAAATAGAAGACATGCTAAATTGGGAGGTATGTTTTTGGAATGGAAACATATGGAGTATATAGCTGGATTTGATTTCAGGCCACGTTGTGGGCTCGAGCCTGAGATGCTAGCAATTTTATTAATCATACCTACTCTCATTAAAAAGATTGGTACTAGTCAAAAGCAAGACGCTAAGATAGTAAAGATCATGGAGAAGATTGAAATGGGAGTAGAATCTGAAGATTTGAGACAGTACGAGATTGATCGAGATGGTTGGCTACATAAGGATAAGAGACTGATTGTTCCAGATATTGATGGATTATGAGATGAAGTACTAAGGGAATGCCATCATTCCAGATTAACCATTCATTCTGGTGGTAACAGAATGTACAGGGATACGAAGATGACTTATTACTGGGAAGGAATGAAGAAGGATGTGGGAAGTTTCATCTCAAAGTGTTTGAATTGCCGGTTAACGAAGGCTGGGCAGAAGAAGCCTAGTGGATTTCTACAACCACTAGATATTCCCGAATGGAAATGGGAACAGATATCTATGCATTTTATAGATGGACTGCCAAGGACTAGAGCAGGATATGATGGTATCTGGGTAGTGGTAGATCATCTGACCAAGAGTGCAAGATTCATACTTGTCAAGTCTACCAGAACGACATCCAAGTTGGTAGAATTATATGCTAAATGGATTGTTCGATTCCATGGTGTGCCAAAGAGTATTGTAAGCGATAGGGACCCATTGTTTACTAGTGGATTCTGGAAGAGCTTACAAGAGATTTTGGAACCGAGCTACATTTGGGTACAGCTTATCACCCACGGACGGATGGCCAGACCAAGAGAGTGAATCATATATTGGAAGATCTTCTTCGAGCATGCATTATAGATTTTGGAGGGTCTTGGGATGATCACTTGCATCTAGTGGAGTTCGCCTATAACAATAGTTATCATTCAAGTATTGGCATGGCACTATATGAAGCATTGTATGGACGACCTTGTAATTCGCATTCATGTTGGTGGGAAGTAGGTGAGAAGTCGATACTTGGACTAGAGATGATTAGAGAGACTTCCGAGAAGGTAGAGATCATTCGGCAACGAATGAAGACTGCTCAAGATCGTCAGAAGAGCTATGCAGACAAGAGAAGAAGAGATTTGGAATTCTCGGTTGGGGACATGGTATTTGTTAAGATTTATCCTATGAGGAATGCCATTCGATTTGGTAGGATGGGAAAGTTAGCACCCAGATTTGTTGGACCTTTTCCAATTATCAAAAGAATTGGGATATTAGCTTGTAGGGTGGATCTACCTCCGAAGATAATGGGTGTGCATAATGTTTTTCATATCTCTTATCTACGGAAGTTTGTGCATGACTCGGGTATTGTGGTAGCACCAGATCAACTAGAAGAGATAGAGGTTGTGCTAGAAGTTTCAAGACCTCATCAGCCGCTTCGAGTCATTGGGAATGACACGAAATAGCTTAGGAGGAAAATAGTTAAGCTAGTTAAGGTGCAATGGATTAAGGACGACATCGATTGTACATGGGAGACCGAAGAGAGTATGAGGATGGACTATCCAAAACTCTTTAAGTGGTAAGACACATAGGTCGTATCTACTTGCACCATTGTACCTTATACTATTAGAATTCTGATGCTAGGATAGGTTTTGATTACTATTGTTGATTTGGCTGCTTAAATGGATTGTCAGATGGTTGCTAATGGATAGTAGGCATGTGGGATAACCTTGGTTGCTTATGTTTGTTTAGTTATTTCGGGGGTGAAATTTCTAAAGGGGGGAGAATGCAACGATACGTATTTTTCGTATTAAAGAATCATAAAATAATTCTATCTAATTCATTTGAGGTCGTATCATTCTAATATTTTTAAATATAATTATTAGGGATGTTTTACACGTTCATGATTTTTCCCGAATTTCTATGGGGCCATTTTGCCCTTGGATATCTTATTTCGGCCATAACTTTTGATAGGAGCCAAATTAGATGTTTTAACCTGGTTTATTGCTTCGAAATGGTGGTTTCCCATTCCATAGACTGGTCATATAGGAAAATCAGATAAGTAGTTAAGAATTTACAGTGTAAACTGCTGGCCAGAAATAGAAAGGGGATTAATGGGTCAATTAACAAGCTCATTAGTCTAATTTGGTTTCGCTATAAATATAAGGTGAAAGAGGCCATTTGAAACCTTTGTCTCTCATTTCATATCAGCCTCAAAACCTACCTCCTCTCTAATTCTTCATTCTTTGCATAGATTTCATCCAAATCGTCTCTAATCTCAAATTAGAGGATAGATCTTCATCGAGGGGCTTGATCTCGTCGATTGGATCACATCTACATCCAATTTGCTACTGTTCGGATCAGATCTCCTCTCATTTTCATAGGTTTCATTAGTTTGGTGAGTGGTTATGATCTCTCACTAGTCTATGATGGATAATATGTTGTGAATAGGTGATTATAAGTTGGGTTTATCAAATTAAACTATAAATTTATTAGACATAGGTAATTTTAGATTTATAAACCCTAGATCGACCTAATTAAACATGTAATATGGATTAGACCATTGGCTAGTTTCATTTGTGCGTATATGGCTATGTAATTCTATGATTTAGATTAGATCTATGCTTGTTTATGATCATTGATTGAATTGGATGACTTGAATGATTATGAGTGGATGTAATTGAATGATTTGCTATGTTTGATTCATTTTTGTGATTTAATTACTTGCTATGCTTGATTCGTTTCTTTGTGTTGTGAATTTTTAGGACTTAGATTGGTGATCGGAGCATATCGGGAGCAAAGTTCGTCAGAATCATACAAAACTAGGAAGATAGGCTTTGGAGAACGCAAGGAAGACGTCCTAAAATTTTCACAACGATTAGAGCAAATTATTTAGATCGGTACTGATCCGATCCGAATTTTGTGCACCAATCAACATGAGATCCAGGGGGATGGTAGAACATAAGTTCCAGTGATGCTCTATGAAGTTGGATCGGAGGATAGGCCAAGTATTGAAGATTTTATGGATCATCTATGTAGGATCGGCTATGAAGCATAAACGGAAGGACCAAGAGGCTAAGAGGGAAAGCAAGGGATCTATGGCATCTGGAGGAAATGCACTAGAGACTGGAAGTGAGAGGGAGCCAAAATTGGCTAGGTATTCGGATCGGTACCGATCTGATCCAATTGGATCGGTACCGATCCAAATTATCGGCTCCAATTGATGTGAGATCCAAGCTGAAGACTCTAGAGTTATAGTGGATCATGTTGGAAGTTGTGGCTCGCTGATTGCTTCTACGGTTTGGTAGTTATGGCATGATTAAGTTTTAGCTCTTCGATTGGAAACTCGGATAGGAGCGGGATTGAAGGAGTAGATTGAAAGCTTGGGATTGAACGAGGCTGTAAGATAATGGATTGGAATGAGTAGCAGGCTCGCGCCCGAAAATGGATTGGAGTTGCGGTAAGCTCTGAAGATTTGGTAGTGCCAAGGAACCGTTGATGACTCAGAGTGTTCTAGTTGTGTTCAAAGCAAGGGTACAATATGCAAGGGCACCCGAGGGCTGGTAGCAGTAGTCATGTACTCTGGACCGGCATGGTCTAGGTCAAGTGGTATAGAGGTATCACAAGAAACAATCGTGCGGGGTTTTTAATCGGTGAGTACGGCAAACACGATCGAGAACCGAGATTTCCATTAGTCTCTGGCAAAGCGAGGACGAGGGCATACGAGTTATCATATGCTCAAGGCTTTAGAAGATGATAACTAGGTTTTGGATTCTATGGTTGCTATGATTGTTATGTCTGCTTTTGGGTAGGCTATCATCTATAGGAATGCTGGAGAAGGGATTGGGAATATGGGCAATATAGGAGGCTGCTTAGATTCTTTTATCTTGTTCTGTTACAATATCCTATAATAATTTATTTTGAGTGTCATATTATATCTTGTTATTATATGCTAACTCTTTGGTTGTAGGGACAGGTCAGGTATGGTTTTGTGTGCCTGTCTAGCACCATATTTTCCAGTATAGCTTTTGATAGTCATTTACCGCTTACACCAAACTGTTGTCTGACCCAAGGTTTTATGTTTCCTCTTATCATCTTGGGTACTCTTAAATGAGTAGACTGGATGAAAGGTTTGGAGTCGCAGTTGCTATTTGAAGACGAGCTTGGAGGAACTATGGCATATTACTCTATATTTCTAGTTTCTGTTGTTTGTTGTTACATACTCCGAGGGATGTAGTGAGGAAATGTTATACTAAGATATTATGACATTTGTACCGTAACGCACAATGTTCTAGTAGAGATGTTATCTTTCATTTGTTACGGCTCACTATATTTCTGTTGTATACTTTCTATATTATATTTTATCCATGCGCTATGAGATATGCAACAGGTTTTCTACTTTATATTTCAACCTTAATGATCGTCCCATATCAGCCTGACACATTTACAGTGCTCTTTTAGGTCATTTGGTGTGGGTGGTATGGGCTATCATAATAGGTACCGACTCTATTTATTTTGGACCCTTAACAGGAATCATTGGATTGCGATCAATATCTAAAGCAAACTCAAGTTTCAGATATATAGAGTAGTCATATATCATCTTTGCTCACCGAGGGGTGCGGTGAGACGTAGACGAGTTCGACAATGCTAGACACGACTCAAGGTCTATGGTATGTTGAGGTAGTGACTCTATTTATCTTTGGCATGACTCTACTATGGACTCCATTCATTAGCAATGATGAGTATCAATTCATATTCTTTGTTTATCGCTTATCATTATATTGTGTGTTATATTCAGTGTTTAATAATATTGTTGTGTACTATAGGATATTCTTGTATTGTGATATTTGCATTGTCTATGCATTCTTATATTAGGTTACCTTATCATGATATATTGTTACTTATCAGTCACACTATATTATTACTACTGAATCGTTGATTGCATGAGAAGAGCAAGTTATGGTATGATTTCCTACTTTTGTGATGGGTTTACTTTACTTGTTTATGGATAGTCCAGATTACCCCTGAGCCACATTTGTGGAGAGGACCGACTATGCCTTATTAGCTTTCTATTTTATTTGTATGTAGTTTTAATATATATTATTTTGAGATATCACACTAGGCTTTATGTTTGACCTATATTTTGTCTTTGTCTGTTTATATCATGACAACTCTTGGATACTCAATTGAGTGGTTTGAGAGTCAGGTGCTTCGAGGATACGCTTTCGGGACAATTGGAGCATGCTATAGAGGCAACATCGACACTTTATATATATACTTTGTATTATAGCAGTACATCAAATATGTATTTACATATGAGACTTGATGTATCAAATATTATATTCAGGACTCTATGTGTGTGGAGTTGATGTATTCTGACTTTCTATATTGCTATTCACTTATCATTTATTTCCACTAGTGAAGTCTCTTATATATATTGTTATCTTGTTCTATTCTTGTTTATTTAGCATATATATTATATGTTATCATTCTGCTTAGATCATATCGATGTGCCTTTGTTTAGTATTTTGTTTCCACTTCTTTCTTTCTTTTCTCCAAAAGCCATCTTTTGTGGTATTCGAAAGTTAGACATTGATGTGAGGTGCTGATTTTTGGATGTAACGAAGGGAGGATAGTTACATTTGATATCAGAGCTTAGGCTCAACACGCATACCAAGTAGACCCATTTGAGTTAATCAATCTGGTAAAGTAGATAAGTTGAGAGAGCGTACTTGTAATTTTCTACTATATTATACTATATACACCACTTGTCTTTTGAACTATGATTTATTTCTATCGCTAGTAACTGTGGTATCTTCGTCAGGCTATCAATATGTGCAGATGGAGTGCGGGAGCGACTGTGGATAGGCAGTCTGAGATGCCTGATTAGTTCACAAACTATTTAGCTACCATAAGGGATGTTCCACCACCCATGAACATTTTCATCATATGCGGTTCGCATTTGAAGTGGTGTGACACTTAAGGCACTAGTGTTTCTTGCTCCACTAGCTTTAGACTCCCTGAAACTATGCCGGGATTTCCTTATCCTAGGGGGAAGCCATATCTGAGTCCTGAGACTGTTCCTGAGACATAGCCTTGAACATGTGCATATGAGCGGGCTTCCGTAAAGGTCTATAGAATGTTCTCATAAAGAAGGGTGCTTTTCTACAATTCGAGAAGGGAGGCGTTGGTTGGGTAGGACGTAGTGTTAGAAGTTGTCGATGAACAGGCCCATGACTTGGAGTGAATTTAGGCGTCTCTTTAGCTCTCGGGTCATTTTTGAGATCAAGAAGGGTATGTAGATTGAGCACTTCATCCATTTTGTGCAGGGCAACTTGTCAGTAGGGGAGTAGTTGATCGATTCAATCTTTTAATCTAATTTAAGGATTTAGACTATCGGTACTCCACTGTGTGGGTAAAAGAGCTTGCCTTGGGTCATAAAGCATCAGTCGGGGATTCATTGCTTAATCTTATCCCTATTTGGATGTTTCTCCTCTGTGAGAGAACCCATGAGGTACTAGTAGAGATAGCGAAAGTGGAAAGCAAATCGAAGGTCCAATTGAAGCAGGAAGATCAAGGTACTAGGGAAGATCAAGCTTATGTGAAGAAGAAAGCTGGCCTAGTATGCCACTCTCATGGCATGTAAGGGCATTTCTCTAGGAGATGTCATCCAGCTAAAGAAAAATGTAAGTGCTTCAATTGCAATTGTCTCGATCACTTAAAGAAGGATTGTCCTATGTTGATGAGGGGTAGCTAAGTGATGACGACTTATGCTTTATGGGCATTACCCGGTCCTAGCAGGTCTACTACACAGGAAAAATGGAAGGAGCTTATGTAGTGATGTTTACTATATCTTTTGGGGTACTCACTTATGTTCCTTCCAATACTTGACCGGTATATATTTTTATTGCTAGTTACGCGGTAGATAGGCTAAACTTAACACCTTTCGTAGTAGTTAAATTCTTCAGTAAAGATAAACCTTGTATGAGTAACCTTAATCGCAAAGCTAAGGTGAAGTGACCGAGAGTACTACCATTCAAACTTGATGCATGAGTTTTCAAGCTGAGTGGGGTTAGTCAATGAAGTGTGACTTGGATTTGTATCTAGGTTGGGTTCTATGGATGCCTAGTAATGAGAAAAGACCGAGTAGATGACTTATAAGTGATTGCCTAGAGTCATTCGTGTTATAATTGTTATTCTTCATGTTAGTAAACCTTAGGTGATAGTAGTATTCCCATGTATCGAGAGGGATATTTTCTAAATATTGGCCCATTTACGTGCCAGTTCTTAACCCCTAGTTCGAGCGTAGAGTTTCTAGGTGATTTGCACCAGTTAAGAAAGAGTTTTTCACTTCATTGTTACAGACGAGTACTTTAGTCGGATTCTTGAGATGATTAGTGGATATCCGAAGCATGGCTTTGCATGCGAGGAGGTTTTAGTAGTATGGTCAAGGAACTAGATCATAGTTCGCATGAGAAGAGTCAGGTGGCCAACCCTAATTTAACAAAGAAATCTTGAAAGCAAACGAAGGGTTGGAATAGCCATCATGTCATTTTGGATGATCCTTAATTATTGTAAATTTTAGTGTAGTAAAGTTATGGTTGCTTGGGATAGTTTGGGGAAGGATTTCTCGACTATTTTTGTTGCGATTCGGATAATTTTCTAAATGACAAGATGATACCTTCCTAGGCGAGCATCGTGTGCACTTAGTATATTATCCTTATTAACATTGTGTCATTGAGGTGAGTTTGAACCCGAGCAAACCCAAACATTAGTAGATCATCATTTAATGATGATTTAATTAGTGTAGCATTCTCCATTGGAGAATGAGTTCTGTTCGGAAGAAAAGGAAAGTTGAGGCTTAGATTACTGGGTTAATTCAAGAGATTCAAGACTCGATGATCCTACATATCGTGTAAGTTTTTCTTTTCATAGCGAGAGGTGTAACAGTCTTTCGTGTATTGTATTCACAAAAGGGGTTACAACACTTAAGCATTTTGTTCATCTTGAATTTCGAACGGACTTATTAGAGTTTATGGATTGATATGCGCGTTTGGCCATTGATTGGTTACCGTGCATGTCGGTATAGACAATTTTTTTATGCTAATTATTTTTGCCTGTATTGTTTGTTGTTATGCTTGATTGATTACTAATGTTTGTTATTGTTCGTTGATCGGTTGTTTGTATGTTAATTTTATGCTGATTATTTATTATTGATTGTTGATGGTTGTTGTTTCTTGTTGTCGTTTGACATTACTCACGTTTGATTACTACCATTTGATATTGTTTGTTGTTATTGGCTAATTTTGGTTACTTTTGATTTTGTTGCTTGTTTGCATGTTTGATAGTCTGTATGCTAGTTATAGTTGCTTTTTGCTTATTATTGCTTGTTGACATCTCGTTATTTATCATTGTTGATTGTTATTGATAGATTGTTGCTTGTTTTGTATGTTTGATTGCTTGTCTAGTAGTTATAATTTCATAATTAAAGTATAATCTAGAAGTGATAGTGATAACTATTTAAAATAGATCGCATATCATCTATGCCTACTATGGGGTTGAGGTAGGATCTATATGAGTCTGTTGCAGTTTGATGTGACTCGAAGTCTATATCATATTTAGATACCGAATTTCCAACAGATTGTCATGTATGATTACGGTAGTATCAGTTGCTAGGCTAAGGTCATACATGTATGAATTTTGTGTTATTGTTGTGTTGGTACATAATCTTCTTGGTATAGTACAATTTGGTACTTGAGAGCTGAAGCATGGACATTTAAATGCTTCTTTGTTTAGATTTGCATTTAAATGGCGAGAAGCATTCTTAAAAAGAGATATGTATTTTTGGGAAATGTAGGATAATGCAGATTATTGCATATTTCCAAGCTGTGTTATGCATTCTAATTTGGGAGTTTCCATAATACTGTTAACATAAGGGAAAGTACCACTGAAATTTTCCAAAGTTGAGATTTAGGAATTTCGGTTAGTCATATTACTTTCTTGTACTCATAGGAAATACGAGGATGAAATTCTTTTAAGGAGGGGATAATGTAACACTCTGCAATTATAACAATCGAATATTTAAATAATTAATTTAAATATTTGATCGTTAATTGACGGATCGCCCATTATACTCGATTTTTAAAAGACAGATGAATTGGGTCTCAAGACATCCATAGTTGAGACAACTTTTTCGATGCGAGATAAATGAGTATAAACCTGGCTTTGCATGGAGTCAATGAATTTCAGAGATGTAGCGATTTATAGAAAGGAATGAAAATTGAATTGGGCTAAGCCCACTAGCTTGCCCTGACTTAGCTCATATGCAGCTAAGCTCTTCATTCCACTTCATTCAATGTTTCATTTCCTTTTCCATCTTCTAATTACTTCCCAATCTCACCTTAAGCCTTAACCATAATCTCATAACCTAAGACCAAATAAATTCCAATAAATCTTGATAAAATCACTATAATTTCTCTCTTCTAATTCCTTACATAACCCTTCAAGGAATAAGCTTGATTCAATATTTGGAGCATTATCCAAGGTTTCAATAGAGCTTAGAAGTGGGTTTTGATGATTAAAGCTTGTTTTGGTGAAAATGAAGGTGAGAGGGATGATTCTCCATTTATATTTATGTGTTAATCTTCTTATTTTCATTTATTGATTAAAATGGAATTATATAAAGTGATTTGGAGATTGTTTGGGTTGATATCGAAAGATAATTAATCACATTTATAATCTCTTTTAATAAACCAATCAATTATCTTTAGAACACCTTTGTTAAATTTGTTCATTAACTTTGAAACACTAAATCATAACTTTTAAACACTTTTATTAAACCAGTTAATTTACTTTAAACTCTTTTATTATATCAATTAAATAATTTTAAAACACCATTAATTAAAATAATTAATTAAATCCAAATATCATAAATTAAAATGATTAACTAAACCCAAATACCATTAGTTAAAATGGTTAATTAGATCCATACATCATTAATTAAAATGATTAACTAAATTGAAAACATCGTTAATTAAAACGATTAATTAAATCAAATATCATTAATTAAAATAATTAGTTAAACTCAAATATCGTTTATTAAAATGATTAATTAAACACAAATATCATTAATTAAAATGATCGATTAAATCAAATATCATTAATTGAAATGATTTATCAAACTCAAATATCATTAATTAAAATGATTAATTAAACTCAAATATCATTAGTTAAAATGATTAATAAAATCAAATATTATTAACTAAAATGATTAATTACTTTTAAACATCATTAATTAAAATGATTAATTAATTTCAACTATCATTACTTAGAATAATTAATTAACCTCAAACATCATTAATTTAAATGATTAATTAATTTCAAATATCATTAATTAGAGTAGTTAACTTACCTCAAACATCATTAATTAAATTGATTAATTAAAATTTGAATATCATTAATTAAAATGATTTATTAACATTTGTGAAAATACAAACTCAAGTAAACATACACAAGTTTATGGAATAACATTCAATAAGCGATGATATAGCGAAAATTGCTATAACGACATTTAAACAATTCAAATAGAATGTCATAATTATTCTCAATTAAATAATAATATAAGAAATGCAGGGATGTAAATAAATTAGTATTGGCGAGAAACCCCTTAGGGTCTCTCTACAAATGTCCCTTGCAAAATAATGGTTACGAACAACATAAATAGTAATATGGGTTCACTGCAAATTAGATAATATGTCATTCGTTTTCCAAAACGGGAATCCAACCAAACAATCAATCAGATAACAATATACTAACATTCAAGCATACAACAATAATCTATAGCATTATAGAAATTATATAGTTTATTCAAAGGTGAGTTAACTCACCAAAATTCCAGTCGACGCTTTCGCATTCCGGTTTGGTCTAAAATCGAACGTCCGATTGTAGCCCAAAATTCTACAAGCTCCAAATCCAACCAATCCAATTCCATTGCGCAGCTAATGACGATATGAGTACAATGCAACTTGCTGCGTTCAAATTCGACCTCAAATGAAATAATTATCAATTTACAAGGATTCGAATTAATTAAATTAATCAATAGCTTAATTAATTATTTTGCTAATACAACGTTAACCTCCTAATCACGCTATCCCTAACCCAGGTTGCGGTTAGAAAACCCGACACCGACTGAATTCTCAGCCATCACCGCCGCCACAGGCGACTGGGCGCACGCGCAACACCTACTCCGTCTCTCCAGACTCCAACGACTTCAACCCCAACAGCCGTGCCTCCAAATGTCGCCTTAAACTCCACAACTGAACCAAAGCATCGACCATGCGCAAATCAAGATCTATAGCGCCTTGTGCCACTCTATTACAATCCAACCAGTCGAAGTACTGAACTCACCTAGCCGAACATTTACCTACTTGAGACCTTCCCCTAAAACGACCTTTGGTGGCCGAAGCAACGGTGGCCATTAGATTAAGGCAGCTAGGGTTAGGCATGGATCCGAATTTGGGAGAAAAAGAAAGAAAGTGAGGTTCTTATATAGAGATTCTCTTCGACATTATTCACCCCCCAACCCACAAATCACGGACTCCAAACGAGGCGTGCTCACTAGCGTTCCAAGTTAATTACCCATATTTCGAACATAATGGAAATATTTTCAGGACCTAATTCCATTATATACAGAAGGTAACTTTTTAAAATCCAGCTATATTATTTTAATTCTTTAAAATTAATTGTTATGCGTTTCGAGCTCGCACGATCACACAGTACGTCCGAACGTCATAAAATTCGTCGGCACGACTTTTTTATTATTCTGGATCCAATAGCACTAATTTCATCAAAATTTGAGACACTACCTCGAAAGATAATTTCATACATTTTAAATATCGTTTTATCTTTTTGATCCAATTATCGATATTTATCCGATCTTTTTATTTTTGTAACTAAATTTACAAATTGAATTCACCAATATTATTTATTAGTTAAAAGGAGTTAAATAAAATTATTATATCCATTTAATTAATATTTAATTTGAAAACTCAAATATTTAAGTAATCCCTATATAAGAATATAAGTTATTAAATTCCAAAGTCTAATTATTTAAATATTTAAAATTAATTAAATGTTTAAAATCCGATGACCAAAATTCTAGGTTGTTACACACAACTAATTAGAATGTCTAGTAAGAACTCTTGTACATTATAGAGAAACTATGATTTTCTTATTAAGGTCAAGAAAATAATTCCTCGGTTGTTAATGTCATTAAGAGTATTGACTTTAACATATAGCATGATGCGCAAAACCTAAATGGATTTCAAGTGCATTATTAAAATATGATTTTGATAGTTATGTCCGAAGGGATATGTCCATTGGCCGCAAAAGTATCCCTAAGAAGAAGACCAATGAAATTGGAATATTGCAAGGTACATTAATAGAGTAACATCGTAATTTTCAATTATTGAAATTAATGTTACAGATTCATTATTCAATGCATTTAGTTTATTTGAATTTTACTCGTAAAATTATCGCTTGATATGATTTTGAGTTTTAGTATATGTATATTGAAACAGAAATTATAAATAATGATTTAGAATATATTGTTTGCGCTTAATAACTAAAGTATCTCGAAGTCAATGGGAACAATTTTGAGTTTGTGGGTTATTGAATAGGATCCAAGAACATATACGAACATATCATTCAACAAGCATCAAAGTTGGGAAAATATTTTGATAGAAAAATCAAATCGTTTTAAATTTCAGTCAAAATGCAGAGGAATCATATGTTTGTAAAAAAATACAAAGGTACTAGAATATTTCTAAATACATTAAGTAAGAAATAAACTTATGATAGTTAACGATGTACCCTGGTCAAAATCTATAGCTTGGTTGTCTAATTCTCGATATAAGATTAGAAAGATCTTTTATAATTAACATAAAAGGATATTGGAAATGTCCCAAACGATATACATGCACCTATTAAATTTTTGAATATGGAGAATGTAAGATGGATTCCTTATGCATTGGCAATAGGAACTATCATACTTGTTGCGTTGTCTACAATATCACATTTTTCTTATGTATTCGATACATAAAGTAAGTATCAAATTGTATTAAGATCACAAAATGGTAATTAAAGGTATTCTCGAGTATTTGCAAAATAGTAGAGAATTACTTATAGAAACAACGAACTCCTTACGAAGGAGTGTTCAGACTCAAACTTCATAAGTGATTTTGAGCATATTATGTAAATTCTAAATTCATTTTCAATCTTAAGTTAATAACTTTAAGTTGGAAATGTTCCAAACAATAAGTAGTGGCTGATTTAACCAAAGGCTAAGTACATCATCATGAGTAGCGTTGCAACAAAAAGTATAAATAAATGCACAGAGTTATAGCTGAGCTAGGAGTGACTCCAAATGCTAAGAATCCCATGACATTTTTATATGATAACAATGCCGCGATACAGTTTGCAGAAGAACTTAGAGCCCACCAAAAGTCAAAAAACATACTTCAAAAAGTTCCATATGATAAAGGCAGTTTGTTGGAATCAAAGAGAGTTAATTGATAGAGTAGATAACTAAAACAATATAGCATACCTGTTCGCTAAGTGACCGGTCCAATAAGTTTTGAGGAAACCAACTGAAGGAGCTAGAATAAGATTTAATAATTGACCCTAAGTGCAAGTGGGACGTTGAAAGAGTTGGGGTATGCCATAAGGGTAATTATGTGATTAGATACATATATCTGACTCGATAATCAATCTGGTTCATAATAAAGGTATTTGGTATCTACTATATACTTTCTTATGTTGTGATATAATTAATTAAGTAATTAGCACAAAGTATATTAAATAGAAAATCCCTAAATAATATATTATGTGATAGTAATTACAATGTGTTGTAGTCATTGGTCACAAACCCAAGTATTATGAAAGCACCAGTGTATGAATACAAATCAGCAATATTCAAACACAAATCTCAGATCTAAACAAGCAACGAACGGCAATCCAGAAATAATGAACAGTGACACACAATTTATAGTGGTTCGACTATCTCCGACCTACGTCCACTTCAAGGTTTTTTTTATCTTTTATTGATTATCCTTGCTGGTTACAGATGATTACAGCAGATACAATGAATGAATTCGAGTATAACAACAATGGAGAGAAGTAGAATTGAATCCGGCAGAGTCTGGACGTCCAATGGCCAAAAGATCCCCTTTTCTGCAGGCTTCATGGGGCTATTTGTAGGCGTAGGAGGCTGAGATCATGCCCAAACTTCGGGAGACTTCTTCTGGCACGTGAGGGGGCCCATGCGACCGACCCCACCAAGTTTCGACTCGATCTGTGATCGATACGAAGCAATTTCGTATCCATCAAGAAATGATCCAATCGAGCTGAAACTTGGCAGGATTGTTCTTTACCTTGTACGCAAGCTCCTGTGAAAATTTTGTTGCATTTGGATATGTGGTTTAGGAGATATGATCGATACAATCTCGTGTTCTTCGTAGGCTACATATTTCGAATCCATTGGTTTGAATCCATCCTGTTCGACTCGACCAAGGCACGCGCCTATTCGTGGCGCTACTTCCCAGGTCAGATCCTAAATTTGTGCCGAGTTGAAGGTTTCTTCGTTCGAACCATTCACATCCTCCGCCGCTTTGAATGCTTCTTCTCTTGATTCGCGCTCGCATCCATATTTTGCGTTCGTTCGCGCCAATAACTTTGCTTTGCATCTGTATCCAACTGCTTGCATCGTACCGTTCTTCGTATCAATTTCAGGAGTGTGTTTCGTATCGATCTATCTGATCGATACGAAATAATGTTATGCGAGGTTTTATCGATCGATACGAAAAATGCACGAAGGGCCAATCATATGGATACGAAGCTAGACGCAGATGGATACAAACGAAGCCTTACCTGATGGACGCAAACTCTGATGGCCTCCTATGGATACAAAGGTGCTAAACACTTCTACCATCGATACGAGAGTATCGATTCGAGACACGCCGCCTCTTCCCATCTTGACCGATACGAAACCACCAAGTCGAGCCCATGCTGATCGATACGAAATGTATCGAATCGAAACCTTGCCGATCGATACGAAGTGTATCGACTCAAACCACCATCTACTGATCGATGCGAAGTTCCTCGATACGAAACATGCCTTACGCACCTTAACCCATCCATATCTTGTGCATACGACCTCCGATTGACCTGAAACCTGAAACATAGCCTCTCCTAGTCTTGATCATCATCTCCAATCGATTTCGTTCTGATCGGAGCTTGGCCAAATTTTGACGACATCCATTGCAGCCTTGTTTCCAATTGAACACCAATTCCTCTATCCATCCTTCCTTGCCAATTTTGTTGATATTCCAGCTTTGACCAAAAGGTGGGATAACATTTGCCCCCCAAAACATGCCTTATGATAATAAGGCGTGTTTTGAATAACTCCGAATCCGATACCCGAAGTCCATAGCCAATTCCATGCCCATCCAAACTCGATAACCAAGTTTTAATCCATCCTTAGCCAATAACCGAATCCAGGACCTTTCCGGGTCGATATCCAAATCCATAACCTCTCCAGGCTCTTGCCAAGCGCGATCCACACCTGACGACCGTGGTCCAGTATCCTTGGACGTTTAACTGACCTCTTCGGGTTCTTTCCAAGCGCGATCCACACTTGACGACCTTGGTCCAATGTCCCTGGACGTTGAGCTAACCTCTCCGGGTTCTTGCCAAGCGCGATCCACACTTGACGACCTTGGTCCAGTGTCCCTGGACGTTGAGCTAACCTCTCTGGGTTCTTGCCAAGCGCGACCCACACTTGATGACCTTGGTCCAGTGTCCCTGGACGTAAGTAATGTCGTGGCTCAAGTCCTGAGCCGAATCCTGGTCGCTCCGGACCCTTGTTGAGCATAGTCCATACTCAACGACCTAAAAATGGTAATTGATAATACAGGGCCTAAGTCCTAGGCCGAATCCTGGTCTCTCCGGACCCTTGATGAGCATAGTCCATACTCAACGACCTGAATGAGTCACTTTATCGCGTTTGGGCAAAACGACTCACTCCTTGCCAGGCATAATCCATACCCGACGACTGTTTATCAAAACCCAAACAAAAATCCAGTCAAAATCCAATCCAAAATCCGAATTAAACCAAAAGAATCAGAAATCCAAAACAGCATCCAAAACAAAAGGCAAACAAAACCAGGAGTTCAAACCAAACTCCAAAACCAAACCAGAAAAACGAGTGTCCAATCCAAAAAACAAAAGACAGATTTCGCAAACCATGGCTTCGCGGTTTATCGTCATTCAGAGCATGCCTAGGGGCTATCTCCGTCCCCATACATGTGTAAATGACTTGGTTGCTTGCCAATGGTTTGTTACTTATTTCATATTACCTCGGTCAATTGATAACCAATCGACCATCATTCCTAGGCCTCACACCATCATGGCTTGAGGTAGGCGGTAGTTGCTCCTGCTTCGCCGCTGCATTCCGAGCTCCAACATACTGCCTCAATTGTCCATTCCTCACATGCTCCTCAATTATGTCCTTTAAGTGCCTGCAGCTATTGGTATCGTGCCCATCCAAATCATGGAAGAGACAGTTCCTTCCTGATGCCCTTTCTCGTTCAGAAGGTTCTCTCCTAGCCGGCCTCCGGTAAGGAAGGCGATTCCGGGTTTCCATGTATATCCGCTCCAGTGTCTCATTTAATCCCGTGTACGTGGAAAATTTTGGGTCCTTCCACCGCTTCCTAGCTTTTTCAGAATCATCATCCAATTTCCTCTTTCCTTTGTCTTTATCCGGGTTTCCGTTGGATGGTCCTCCACCCTTAGTTGCATTTACCTCCTTTAACTTTAAATCCATACATGCGTCTTCTTGCCGAAGGAACCTTTCAGCTTCATGGAAGAATTCCCCGAGATCAAGTGGCGGGTCTCGTACTAAAGATACCTTAAAATCCGAATCCTCTCTGACTCCCGACACCGCCGCCATCAAAACATTGATGGATCCGGCCGATCCACCGAAGCAACTGCCGCATTAAATCAAGTTAAAAATGCTCTAAGCAATTCATCCGTCCTTTGCTTTACCGATGTTAACGTCATCACGTTCTTAGGTCTTTCGATATGAACCCGAAACTGTCTCAAAAACCTATCCACTAACTCCCGCCAGGTCCTGATAGATCCTTCTTTCAGCCGTTTGAACCACATTGCAGCTAGATTTGTCAAATACAACGGGAAACATCTGGCCATTACTTCTTCCGATGCCCCCAGCACTTCCATGTGTCTGGTGTATCTCATCAAGTGATCAGTCGGGTCAGCCTTGCCATTATATACTTCCACGCTAGGTAACTTGAACTTAGGTGGATTCTGAGATATCCTGATTTCCCGAGCGAACGGACTCCTGTTTACTCCTTCCAAATCTCTATTGGTCAAGCCTCCACGCATAGTCTTCCTAATGATTTCTACTAATCCAGCGTTGTCTGTCAGGGGTTGCCCCACATGCTCCCGAGGGAACTCCGACACATATTCTTCATGTGGCTCATTAGCAGCAACGTTGGCCCTAGCCTGCTGAACTCCTTCCAAAGGTCCTCCTGTTGGATCATGCGGGCCTGCCCCCAAGCCCTTGCTGATTGCCTTTCGGTTCTGTATTCTGTCCTCCGTTGGGTTATGCAACCCTAGCTCCTTGTTCCACACTAACAGCCACTATAGCTGGTCCTAAGTTTTGCATTCCCGTAGCTCTCATCTGCTCAAAGAAATTCTGCAGCATCTCTTGTTGGCTCTTCATTATTCTTTCGTGCATCAGATTGGTCATGGTCTCCATTTCGTCTCTAGTGATGTAGATTGAAGCTGGTTCTTCTCCAGCACCGGAGGATGCCTCTTGACTTCCTCTTTGATGGCTTCTCTCAGCTCTTTGTCTCGTTTGTCGAGTCATTGTCTCCCAAATCTGATCCCTTCAAGCTTTTAAATCTGAACTCTGAATCTGATGTAGTGGGTGTTAGTTGTTCTCAGTGAAAGCACCAAAGTGTTTGCGCCAAAATTGGTCACAAACCCCAAGTATTATGAAAGCACCAGTGTATGAATACAAATCAGCAATATTCAAACACAAATCTCAGATCTAAACAAGCAACGAATGACAATCCAGAAATAATGAACAGTGACACACAATTTATAGTGGTTCGGCTATCTCCGGCCTACGTCCACTTCAAGGTTTTTTTTATCTTTTATTGATTATCCTTGCTGGTTACAGATGATTACAGCAGATACAATGAATGAATTCGAGTATAACAACAATGGAGAGAAGTAGAATTGAATCCGGCAGAGTCTGGACGTCCAATGGCCAAAAGATCCCCTTTTCTGCAGGCTTCATGGGGCTATTTGTAGGCGTAGGAGGCTGAGATCGTGCCCAAACTTCGGGAGACTTCTTCTAGAACGTGAGGGGGCCCACGCGACCGACCCCACCAAGTTTCGACTCGATCTATGATCGATACGAAGCAATTTCGTATCCATCAAGAAATGATCCAATCGAGCTGAAACTTGGCAGGATTGTTCTTTACCTTGTACGCAAGCTCCTGTGAAAATTTCGTTGCATTTGGATCTGTTGTTTAGGAGATATGATCAATACAATCTCATGTTCTTCGTAGGCTGCATATTTCGAATCCATTGGTTTGAATCCATCCTGTTCGACTCGACCAAGGCACGCGCCTATTCGTGGCGCTACTTCCCAGGCCAGATCCTAAATTTGTGCCGAGTTGAAGGTTTCTTCCTTCGAACCATGCACATCCTCCATCGCTTTGAATGCTTCTTCTCTTGATTCGCACTCGCATCCATATTTTGCGTTCGTTCGCGCCAATAACTTTGCTTTGCATCTGTATCCAACTGCTTGCATTGTACTGTTCTTCGTATCGATTTCAGGAGTGTGTTTCGTATCGATCTATCTGATCGATACGAAATAATGTTATGCGAGGTTTTATCGATCGATACGAAAAACGCACGAAGGACCAATCATATGGATACGAAGCTAGACGCAGATGGATATGAATGAAGCCTTACCTGATGGACGCAAACTCTGATGGCCTCCTATGGATACAAAGGTGCTAAACACTTCTACCATCGATACGAGAGTATCGATTCGAGACACGCCGCCTCTTCCCATCTTGACCGATACGAAACCACAGAGTCGAGCCCATGCTGATCGATACGAAATGTATCGAATCGAAACCTTGCTGATCGATACGAAGTGTATCGACTCGAACCACCATCTGCTGATCGATGCGAAGTTCCTCGATACGAAACATGCCTTACGCACCTTAACCCATCCATATCTTGTGCATACGACCTCCGATTGACCTAAAACCTGAAACATAGCCTCTCCTAGTCTTGATCATCATCTCCAATCGATTTCGTTCTGATCGGAGCTTGGCCAAATTTTGACGACATCCATTGCAGCCTTGTTTCCAATTGAACACCAATTCCGCTATCCACCCTTCCTTGCCAATTTTGTTGATATTCCAGCTTTGACCAAAAAGGTGGGATAACACATATTATTTTAAATATTCATAGTCAAGTTTTTTGAAAAAGGAAAGGAATCATCCATTGATATTAGAGTACGTAACTCTCTATAAATGTTGGACAGTGTATTATTCATGGCTACTGGGGAACCAAGAGGTTACATACTTATAGTTATTGGAAAAAAATGTAATAACTCACTCGATAGTTTCATGTTGGTTAATTTAACGATGTTACATGGTTCCCTCGATTTAAGAATACTTTGAAACTTCAATATGAATACTCCATTTTAATTATAGTTAAATTATGGCATAACGATCCATCAAGAAACTATATTTGGGTTTGAATTGAAGCATTGGAGTGAACACCATTCAATAGAGAATTTGTCTCTTATAAGAGTTTAGTATCATGCTCAGCCATACAAAACTCAAAGTCAAAATCTTTGCCCAGAAAAGCTAGGTTAACAATAAATGTTATTATTGAATCAAGGATTTTGTATTTGAACTAACCAAGTTAAATGTGGACGATATTGGAATTTTGACCAAAACCAAATTCTATAAATCCCAAAGTGATAGTTTTGATATATGTAATATTTACAATGGGTTACCACTTAAAATGGTAAAATGGGATTTTTCCAAAAAAATGTGTAAGCGATGAACTTAGCCAAAATGTTACACCATAAGCCAAGGTGACGTGTTGAACGTTTATATTCGAATTGTTCAATATTAATCATGACTGAGTTTATACATGTGAGTCGCACAACCATAATGATGAATTCTCCTAAAAACTACATGATTTAATTAATATATAAAATATTGTAAATTAATTAATTAATTTGAGAAGTATTACTTATAATTTATTTGATGTTTTAGAGTTGTTTGTAATTATTTAAATGCATTTATAAAAGCTATATTTGTGCACATCGATATACGACATTGATATAACTGTAAATGAGATTAAATAAAAGAAATATGCATTAGAGATTTTTGGAAGTTTGTTTCCATATGATAGCTACCATAGGATCGGCCACGAGCTAAAATGGAAAGGGTGGAGAGAGAGAATTAAAGGAATTAACTGGAGAAGTTTCAATTGAAAGAAAGGAAAGGTTTATTTCTTTCAATTAAAACAAATCTAGTAATTCATTTCATTCATTCTATTATTTTCATTTGCTTTTCTCTCCTCCCTATCATACCCACCGCCAAAATTTAATCCCCTTGTCTTAAGAAAAATCAGCTACAAATTAAAATGAAAACCATCCAATAAAAAAAAATAAGCGGTTCATCCATCTCTTGCAAGGATTGCTGAGGAGAAATCTTCATTCAATGTGCAAATCATAGGCAACCTCTTTAGTTAATCTTCAACTTTATTATCTTTTATATTTACATCATTTGATTATGTGGATTAGATTTTATATATATTATAATGAATTTATATATGCTTGTGTTATCTAATTCAATTTGTATATTCAAATTATTTAAATAAAAAAATGGAAATAATTATATATATAATGCCAATTGATTTTTTTACAAGGTTTGAAACATGAAAACATTTTTTAATACCAATTGAATTTGCTTTAAAATAATGGTTATGAAAGTTAAAAGTTTAAGGTTTAATTTTAATAAGCTATATAGAGTTTTAAACAATTTTATTAAATAAGTGTTCTAATTCAAATTTTAAATCAGATCTACGAAAATATCATTATAATATCAAACAAATTTGTTTGAAGGTATTCATTTAAAAACAATGGTTATAAAGGTTAAAGGTTTAAAGTTAAATTTTAACAAGTTGTATAAAGTTTAAACAATTTTTAAACCAGTGTTCTTCTTAAATTTTAAAATAGATTTTGTTTAAAAACATAGATTTAATTTTGAATTCTTTTTAAGTCAAACCAGAATTCAAAATGTTAATTTTTAAATTTCAAAACACTTATAATTAATTTTAAAATGAATAAGGGTTTGAGTGTTCAAAATTGTTTCAAAATGGTATTAAATTAATGGGTAAAGGAAGGAGAAAAGTCCTCCATCTGTTCCTCTTCTTAAATTCCTACTTAAATTGATTAATTATCATATTATAATATAAGTAAACTTTAGTTAAAACTTAAAGGACATCCACCTTTTCCTCCTCTTAAATGCCTACTAAAACTTATTCAGTATCATATTATAAATATATTTAAACTATTGTTAAAATCATTTTTTAACATATTATTTATATAAGTAATCTATGTATACGTATATATATATATATATTATTTTATATAATTTTAGAATAAAACCATGGACAACAAAGGCATATATAAAGGAAAAATGTGTCTATTGCAGTATATGTCCCAACACATGTAAACGTAAACATTAACCATATACAATATTTATATGATGCACGTCCACTATATACGTATGAGTGTATTTGATACGCTCATTATAATATATTTAATTTAAATTAAATTACAATTCCCTTTTAAAGAAATTAAATAAAATAAGGTTTTATTTAAAGTAAAATTTAGATTGGATTTAAAATAAGTTAGACTTCATAGGCCAAACAAAGATCCATAATGGATTTATTTTTTAAATTCATTAATTCAACCCATTTTGGACCGGTCTTCCCTTTATATATAATATCTTAGTGTCTTTATACACCACATCCACGAGTAAATCATTATCACAAGATGGTAAACATTATGTACACTAGTCTACCCATTGTCACGACATCCTATTCTTAGTGTACCTACTTATTCTTAATGTTCTTAGAACTAAAAACATTTAGGATTTGTATTTAGGTATGTGTTCCAAAGCTCATAAGTATGAACATTATGTAACTCCAGTCAACACAACATGAGTTCTAGGGATTTATACTTATAATGGGATATTCAACCAAAATATGGGTTCCTCCACCGGTTGCTTGGTTTCTACATCATCGTTGAATTGTAATCCACTTCAATTTTAACAATCTAGCATATGATAATCTTGAATTTATTTTCTGGTTCATCTATACTAATTAGTTTTTTGTTATAATCGCTATATCACATATTAGTGTAGTGTTCCAACAAGCAAAATTCAGTCTAAAAAACCTCACCTAGATGGGTAAGATATTTTGCTGCTCTTTATCTTATCTCAGCCAATTAATCTATTCTTTATTACACTTGGTTTACCATCCTATTAGTCCTAGAGCTTTTAAACAACCTGTTGTCCCTTAAATAAATTTTGAGCTTACTTCTTACTTCCCAGATTCGATTGGTATGATCTTTGAAATGCATATGATAAGGTCATTTACCCATTATCTACATTAAAATTGAATTACTCAGAATATTTTCTATGCATTTAGTATCCAATTATCCAATCACAGTTTCCTTGTTATTATTGACTATTTACGGTATGTAGTGTATGGATGTTGCATCTTTAGATCTTCTTAGACATGTTTTCATGATGTAGGTCTTGATTTTGGTGCGATAATAAATTTTTGTTTAAGTTCGATTTGAGGTTCTAGAGTTTTATATTTTTCGAAGGATGTTTTTGGGGGTTTTGGTTGGATATCCGCATTAGATTATGTGATATGTTTCATAACTGTCCTCGATTATTTTGTATGATAAATGAGTTTATTCTCCGCCAATGCTCCATCCCCTTCATCCACTTCCTTCTCTTTTTCCTCCTCATATGAGATTTGAGTGTTAAAAGGATTAGGGGTAGTAATGTGAACCATGATTGGAGTTATGGGGGATTTAAGTTGGGTTTTATTATTCATCCCACATTATACATTGATTATTACCCATGTCTTGATATTACTCATATATAATAAAAAATACCTAGATTCATTGTCCAGGTTTTATTCTTAAAAAAAGGCCTTTCGGATCAGACAATGCCTCTTTCCTCTTGTTGTCTTCTCCATTAAGATCAATAACGAACCCAAAGCAGATCAAAATCACATTGTTGTAAGGCTCATCATAAGAAAAAGATATACATAATTTTTTTAGCCTATCTTATTATTGTGTTAGGATTTCTCGATTTTTGGTTTAGTAGTTGACATTATTATGATCAATCGTTAATAACTTTGATTGCTTTGGAGTTTTCAACAGCGGTGCATTAATGTTTAGCTGTTAATTTAGGGTTTTGTAATTTGTTATGCTTTAAGAATTTATGGATTTGAAAGTGAACCAGAGAAATTAAGGAAAAGAAATGATGTTTGGTATTAGAAATTTGGGTACTCTAAGTGTTTGTTTTTATATTTTGGGTTATATAGTATAAGTGTAAAATATGGATTGAATAAAAACACTTTTTAGTTTGAAGTACATGATTACCGCCATATTATAATTTAGATGATTAAATGATAACTTTCATTGTCATTTAAATGAAGAATAATTACAAGGTATAATTTTGTTGTGAGGACCAACAAAATTACATTAAAAAATCCATTTGATGTAGCGAATTTTCCTTCCTACATCTATCTCTGATGTGATTTGAAGAAAATAAATCTTACGCATTCATTTTGTGAAAAATGAGTGATCCTCCAAAAAAGGAGTGCACTAATATTATTTATTCTACACTCAAAATGGAGCTGCCAACAAATCTGGTAGGTAGTAAACACCACCTATACGATGAATAAAAAGGAAAAAACCTAAGTCTTAAGAGGAAACCTATAAAACTACAGTAGTCTGGGCCAAGAGTGTGCAATAAACTACACATCGAGCTAAAAGAATGAAAAACAAAAATCAACAAAACTAAACAAATCAACCACATCATCTATCGGAGGACATAAAGTACCACTGTAGATATAAGCAATCAAACGCTAATTCATTGGTGAAAGCTATCCAGTCCGCAACCACTACTAAACTGAAAAACATTACAAAAACATGAGTATAGTACACGCACGTATGCAAATACACACACACAAAATTCAAAAAGTAAATACACACACACAGATATATATATATATATATATATATATATATATATATATATATGTGTGTGTGTGTGTGTGTGTGCGCGCGTGTGTGCGTGTGTGTGAGAAAAGAAAGTTAAGAATGAAAAGTGAACATAAATAGTTATTGATCATGATTAATGTGTTTAAAGAACTATCATTATTATAAGTACCTCTAAGATTGCTGCTTAATGTCATATTGTGACTTCCCCTGTTGTAAACAATGTTTTCCTTCAACATTTCTATGAGTTTTATCTTTTAAGAAAAGCCTTAAAAAAACATTTGTTCCAAGTTTATATAACTAGTATTAGTGATCCTATTATAAATGAATAGCGTGATTAAGTATATTAGGTTATTAGGAGTGTTATCATCGTTAAACATTCTTTGGTTCCTTTCGAACCAAATATACCAACAAGTAATAGTGAAGATAGTACCGTGTAAAGCTCTAAAATCTTTTGTCCAGCGGAATCTAAGATTGTTCCAGTAGTAGTCACAGTTAAAGTCGGTGTTGGTCATGTTAAGATAAAAAAAGTTGATACCATTAACAAGAATATAATTGGATGAAGGACATATGTAGTAAAGATTTGTTACATTTTCTAGGTCTATGTTGCAAAAAACACATATATTTTTATCCACGAGTATATTCTTTTCTTATGAATTCAATAGTATTTAATTTATTGCATTGGATTAACCACGTGTGTTATTTTAATTAAGGAGGAGCATTAACTTTCCAAATGTATTTGAAAATGGTTGGCTTAGTTCTCAAAAATTTTAAATTTTTATACGCTGAGTTTGAGGAGTAAGTTTCTCTTTTATCCCAACTTAAGATTTTAGTATCACTCTCGTTATCTAAATTATACTATTCCGATTTGGTGCAAAGGAAGACAAATTGAGTTAGGGTAATGCCTTTAAAGACACTGCCAAATGTAAAGTTCCAAGGGAATTCGTACTTAGGCCTAAAGACCTTTGAAATAGTGGCATTTTTTAAATTAAAAATATCAAAGAGCTCTTTGGATTACACTCTAAATGATATAGCAAAAATCCAACTAACCTGAAAAACGAGGTTTTGTTGCTTGAATGGACCATACTATTGATCCCTTAAAAAAATTAAAGTTTTTTAAGATGAATTTCTAAAAATGAGACATGTTGCTAGAGTTAGAAGTGATGTTGTACAGAATATTGATTCTATTGTAAAATTGGTTTCCAATAATGTTTTCTAGATAAGTTTTTCGTTATTATCATAATTGAATTTTCAAAGCCATTTTCCTAGTAATGATACATTAAGATTGTGTAGATTTATAGTTGTAAGCCCCCATCCTCTTTGGATTTGCAAGCCTTGTCCCAATTAACCAAACAGTTAACATGACTACATGAATTTTCGCACTCTTGAGGAAATTTCTTCTAACACTATCTATTTTGGTAATGACCCACTTTGGGAAAAGGTGAATAGACATCTGGTAAATTGGCAGTGGCAATATGACCGAACTAATGAGAATGTTTCTACCTTCTCTAGACATAATTCTAAAATTCCAATTAGATAGTTTTCTATTAATTTTATTAATTATTATTTTTATATCTTCCCTTTTAGCTTGAGGGTTTAATCAAAATCCATAAGTATTGAATATGAAATTCATAGCTTTGCAATTTAGAGAATTAGCGACTTGGTTTTAACATTGTCGACATCATTCAAGACTAAAACATGAAAGAATTGGGCCGTGTAATAATGGGTTATATGGGTGAATTTCAAATATTCAAGACATCATTCAAGACTAAAACGGATTTCGGTAAGTGGGATGAAACATCACTAACCATGGAGGAGTTCCACTAGAAGGCAACCTAATCTTTAAGCTTAAAAGAGGCAAGTATGATTGCTAGAAAGGTTAGTGGAAGGCAATTTACTAATGTAGTACAAAGTAATCTTGCTATGAAATTTACCGGTGAGAATGATGGAAATATTTCCATTAATGTTGGAAATAAAAGTGTTTGCGCCAAAAATGGTCACAAACACCCACTTGCAGATGAAAACACCAAATCACAGTCACAGATCACAGATAGATTGTATGTAATTGGATTAAATATGAAGTACACTCAAAAAATTAAAAGGAATACGGTAAAGACACAAGGTTTATAGTGGTTCGGCTATCTCCGGCCTACATCCACATTGAAGAGTTGCTGTTTTATTGATTATCACTCGCTGGTTACAAGAGTACAATTGATAATAATTGAGTTACAATGGAGTTCGGCAGAATAACGGCGTAAGAGAACCCGAAGCCCCCTTTCTGAAGCTCTTGGCCTGCTATTTATAGGTGTAGGCTGCAAATATCTTTCCCAGATCTCGGATGACTCCTTCTCTCACATGGGTGGGTCTATGTGATCGATCCCGAGCGATTTCGACTCGATCCACGATCGATACGAACGGAATTCGTATCGACCAAGATCTTGCGCAATCGAGTCGAGATCGTGCATGGACATTCTTGGGGTTGTACGTAAGCTCCTATGAAAATTTGGTAGCATTTGGACATGTAGATTGTGAGTTATGATCGATGCAAGTTTGTGTTCACCAGTTGGATGTCGCGTTCGT
The DNA here is from genome assembly GCA_030737815.1 of Allium fistulosum. Classification (NCBI taxonomy): domain Eukaryota; kingdom Viridiplantae; phylum Streptophyta; class Magnoliopsida; order Asparagales; family Amaryllidaceae; genus Allium; species Allium fistulosum. The sequence continues at coordinate 907,189,088 of CM060901.1, forward strand.
ATCGATCTCAAGCTCCACATTCTCCTCTCTTCGTATCGATACAGTTCACATCAACGACGTGTCTCGAAGATCCCGGAAAGATCCGCCTTCCGTGCCATTCGACCAAGTCATCCACTTAAACATAGTCTCGTTCGCATCGACCCGATGTATACCACTCTTCGTATCGATCCCGGGACGCTTACTTCGTATCGATGATTCAATAGTTTAATTCGTATCGATTGTAAAAGGATAACATTCATATCGATCTATTATGCGTTCTTCGTATCAATCAATGGTCGATCGATACGAAATATGTGAATGGGTGGATCGATACAAAGTGCATGGAATGATCGATCACGAAGTGATAATTTCCCATGGATACGAATTAGCTGGTGATGATGGATGCGAAGTGGGGCGAGTATGGATCGATACGAAGTGGGGCATGCTTGATGGATTCGAAGTAGTGCATGTTTGGTGGATACGAACGAGGCCTGCGAGTTGATGATGGATACGAAGTGAAGTAAACATGATGGATACGAATAAGGACAATATTTAATTTGCATCGATCATATCTTGGCATACGAACTCTGATTGACTTGAAATTTGAAACGTAGCCTTTCCTAGCCTTGTTCGTTATTCCCAATCGATTCCGTCTTGATTGGGGGTCGATCAAATTTTGGCGATATCGATTATAGCCTTGTTTCCAATCGATCTTTAATACTGGTTTCCATCCTTTTTAGCCTATTTGTTGATATCCCGGCCTTGACCAAAAGGTGGGATAACAAAAAACAACAACCAAAAAGAGGTAATTAGGGTGCTGGAGATATGAAGACGGACTTTAAGAAGTGGCTAAGGTATCCAAAACATGAGGATTACACCCCACTGAATGATACTATCGAGAATGTATATCTTGCGATGCAAGGTACTAAACACTATGAGAAGTTGGCTCGAAGGGAGTTGATAGAAAGAGAGAAAATGTCTGGGAAGTATTGTCACTTCCATGAAATGCATGGGCACAATATTAATGAATGCTGACGTTTGTGAGAGTGATCAAGGACCTGATTCATAAGAAGAAACTTCAAAAATATATGAAAGCCTTGGAAGGTGGCAGGCAACAAAATGTTCAATCCTAGGGGCAGATGCTTCAATGGGGCCAAGTTGGGCCTAGCGAAGATGGATCTAGGCGGCTTGAAGAAAGAGTTATTATTAACACAATCATTGGTGTACCTTATCTAGTTGAGAATAGCTGGGACGAGATGGAGAGGTACGGAACCTCTTTGAAGCATGTTGTTCAGGAGAGCTACTTTGCTGTTGAAGATGAAACTTCAGCAAAGCAGCTAAGGATGATGATGGATGACATAGTGCTTAGAAATCATGACACTGATGGGTAGAAGCACCAATGCTTGACTCCTTGGTGATAACGGCCATGATTATAAGGCGGGTCAGGAGCTCAATGAATATCTTATTTAAGAAGACATATGATCAAATGATGATGGATGACTAGGATCCGAAGCCATGTAAATCCCAGATTCAAGGAGTTGCTAGAGAGGCCGTAGAGCCTATTGGATATATGTACTTAACAGTGGAGCTAGGTGAAGGTGATCGCAAGAGAATGTCATTTTTACCTTCGTTATGATGGACACATACTCTGCATACAATGCATTCTTAGGCCGACTATCCCTTGCTAGTTTTAGGGTAGCTTTAGCCTTATGGTGCTTAACAATAAAATCTCCCACAGAGAATGGGGTTGGAGTCATCCAGGGTTATCAGAGCATGGGACATGAGTGCTACGTTGTGGAGTTGAGAGGGGAAAATTGATGTGAGAAGGGAAAGGATGCAGAGAAGACTCTCAACATCAAGTCAATTGACGCATAACAACCACCGCCTAAACCGAAGCTCAGACGGTATAGTAAATTCTACAAATCTATGGGTCCAAGGAAAGAGCCATAGGATTCGAGGGCAGCCCTGGTTGAATTGACGATTAACATCCCAATCGATCATGGTGATCCTACTCAAGTCCGGAAGATCGAATCTCAGCTCAGCGTAAAGATGAAAAAGGAATGACAGGGTTCCTTCGAGAAAACCTATATGTGTTTTCCTGGACTCATTCTGATATTTGTGGAATATCGCCAGAGATAGCGTACCAGACATTGAATGGGAACCCCAGATGTCCTCCCGTGAAAAAGAAATGGAACAACCTATGTCTGGATCTATCCCTTGCATTGAAAGAAGAAGTGGATAAGTTGAAGACCAAAGGCTTCAACCATGATGCTTTATACCCTAAATGGGTATCAAATCCAGTGGTGGTCAAGAAGCCTAATGGAAAATGGTGGACATGATCGACTATTTAGACTTGAATAAGGTATGCCCAAAAGACAGCTTCCCATTGTCAAAGGTTGACTGGCTAGTGGACTTGACCATCGGACATGGGTTTCTATCCTTCATGGATGCTTATTCTGGCTAAAATAAAATACCAATGCACATTACAGATCAAGAATACACCAAATTCATTACTGATCTGGGACTGTATTGCTAACATGTCATGTTGTTCGATCTAAAGAATACATGAGCTACCTACTAGAGAATGGTAAATTCAATGTTCAGAAATTAGATAAACATACAATAGAGGTATATATGTATGATATGCTATTGAAATCACAATTACTGGTGAACCACATGAGAGACCTCTCAGAGATGTTTGATGTACTTCGGAGATATGAGATGGAGCTCAATCCATTGAAATGTTCCTTTAATGTTGCATCAAGTAAATTTTTAGGTTTTATGGTGAACTCAAGGGGCATAGAAGCTAATCTGGAGAAGATTAAGGCACTGAAATATGTTAAAGCCTCGAAAACAAGGAGGGAATAGCAAAGGTTTAATGGAAAGGTAGGCACACTGAGTCGGTTCATCTCAAAAGCTACAGATAAGTGTGTGCCATTCTTTGATGCCCTCAGAAAGGAGAAAGAGAATTTTGTTTGGATAAAGAAGTGTTAAAAAGCTTTTCAGATCTTACTTAATCATATGGAGAGACCACCAATTTTATCAAAGCCCTTGGGAATGGAAAACTTATTTGTTTATTTGGAATTATCTATTCATGCGTCTAGTGCTGCCTTGGTACATAAAGAATCCAAAATCTAGAGGCCTACGTATTACATTAGAAAACGGTTCACTTGAGCATAGAGAAATTATCTGAAGTAAGAGAAGCTAGCCTACTGTCTATTGATTGCATCAAGGAAGTTACAACCCTACTTTCAAGCTCACCCAATTAAATTATAGACTGATCAACTGTTGAGATAGGTGTTACACCACTTCGAGACTTTGGGAAGGTTGCTAAAGTGGAACATCGAATTGAGTTAGTACAATATAAGCTATCATCTCAGAATATGATCGAAGGATAGGAATTGGCTGATTTCATTACTGAATTTACCACCCGAGATAGTGAGACAGAGGAAGATATGGGGCGGTTTGCTCAGTGGAAATTATACACGGACGAAGCATCCAATGAACGCTGCTCTAGGGAAAGAGTGATCATGGTAACCCTTAAGGAACAAACAATCTATTATACCCTGAAACTTGAGTTCCCCACAACGAATAACGAAGTTGAGTACGAAGCACCAATCGCAGACCTCAAGATAGCGAAGGAATTAGGAGTCTGAACATTGCATATATATATATATATAGCGACTCTCAATTGGTAGTCTATTAAGCAAAGAAGGATTTCATGCCAAGGGAGCGAGACTAGCCCCTTTCTTGACATAGGTGTTGTAACTGCTGAACGACATCGAGTATTACATAATAACGCATATTTCTAGGGAGGAGAACATGAAAGCGATTCACTAGCCAAGTTGGCTTTTTGGGGATGCACAACTTATGAGATTGGTTTTGGTGGAGGTGTTATCGGCTTTATGTATCGACTGGATGGATGTCGATTAGATCTTGAATGCCGAAGTGGAAAAGGAATCATGGATGAATCCGATTAAGGAGTATTTACTAGAGGGAATTCCTTGAAATGGAAGGAATAAACTAAGGAAACTCCAACACAAAGTACCATGATTTATTGTTCAAGAAGGAGTACTATATAAGAGAGAATTATCTACTTCCCTACTGCAGTGTGTCACCAATGAAGAAGCTAAAAGGTCCTTGCGAATGTACAAAAAGGAGCATGTAAGGATCTCATTGAGGGATTTATTTTGGCAAGGAAGATTCTTCCCTATGGATATTTTTGGCCAACAATTAACCGGTATGCAGTTGATTAAACCAGGAAATGCGATCGATGCCAAAGGTTTGTGAAGATTCCTAGAGCTCCATCAACAGAAATTACATAGATGGTTAGTCCATGGAAATTTGTAATTTGGGGAATCGATACATTGGTGTGCTACCGATGTGGAAATTCGCAACGAAGTATGCCATCCTCGTAGTGGATTATTTTGCAAAATGGGCCAAAGTGGAACCACTTGCCACGATCACCACGAAGAAAGTGATTAATTTTGTAGTGAAGAACATTATCTGTTGATTTGGATTCCACAAACCATTATTTCCATTAACGGGACCTAATATGATAGTGCTAAATTCGGGGATTTCTGCAACAAATATCGAATTCACAAAAGATTTGTGGCTGTAGCTCACCCACAAGCAACTGGATAGGAGGAAGAGGTGAATAAGATTATCAAGTCCATCTTAAAGAAATGACTAACAAAGGCGAAGGCCAAATGGGTCAATGAATTGCCTATAGCATTATGGGCTTATATAACAACTCAAAGTCCATGACTATCCATACTCCATTCACTCTGGCGAAAGTTCCTTCTCATATGAAGCTTTATTATGATCCCAAGATAAACGAGGAACTCTTGCTCGAGTCTTTTGATATGATCGATGAGAAGTGCGAAGAAGATGACTTAAGGGTCGCTGCTTACCAAAAAACAATAGCATGGAAATTCAATGCAAAGGTTAGAATTCAGACCTTCGAGATCGACAATCTCATTCTGAAATGGATATTTCCTGGTCCACTAGCTCTAGGAACGAACTGGGAAGGTCTGTATGCCATTGAACACAAGCTTGGAGATAGAACATTCAAGCTGGAAACTATCGACGGAATCCAAGGGTGTAGAATAGCGAACATCTATGAGACTATTTCGCTTAATTATATCTATGTAGGTATATACCTAAGCTCTGATGTATTAAGGCAGGGTATGCAATTCTTGTATATATAAAATGAATTAGCTTTTGGGACCAATGGAACTGTATTCTCGATATCCTAACCTTGCGCTGTAGATAACAACAGAATTGAACACTCTGCGTTTTGAAAATGCTGGTATATAGGTATCGAAAGATAGGTGCCGATGGACTCTTTCAATGCATGATTGAATCATGGGAGTATAATCATTTTGGGTATACAGAGATAGATACCAACGAACTCCTTCAATCCATGATCGGAGTGCATTAGTATAAATAAACTAAGTCGATCGTGATGATGAGCTGTATACTTCTCCTTTGACCATTTCCCGAAGATAGGCATGGTCTAAGACCATAGCCTAGAGATTGGCAAGGTCTAATTGCAATGCCCAATGATAGAAGTCTTACCAATTAGGTCCTAAAGATTAGATCTAGCTGGAGAATGGACCTCCTAATCTAAGAGCGAATGACGCCCAAAGTAGGCTCTATCTTAGACTTAAACTCGATCGTCAACTGTCTTTAACCTGGGTCTCGGCATCCTTTTGTGCTAGTCGGGCATCCAGTAGTTCATTGCAATACCCCTGGGCCTGAGTGAGGGCTTCATATTTTTCTTTTCTCTCAGCTTATAGTGTGGCTTTCAATTTCTGGATATCTAAGGCCTGCTCATTGACGGTCCTTCGAAGCTTTTCATTTTCCAAGGTAAGAGTATGGCCTTATGATGTGCAGCCTTAACCAGATTCTTTTGCCTTTTTATAGTTCTTCAAAAGACTTCATCCTTTCTTCCAGCTTCTTCTCTTCGGCCGCCGGAGATGTCTTGAGCTCCTCAATTTCTTTATCTAAAGTGTTAATAATGCATTTATTGTCCTTTTCTATCAACTCCTTTCCTTAGCGAGCCACTGTTTTTTCCTCCTTGGCTTTGGAAAGGGCCTCTACAAGCCATTTCCATTTATAGTATTGATCAAATACATTACTCATGTAAGACATGATTTATGGCCCTACGTGGCGAAGAATGTCTTTTAATTTATAAGAAAATTTGACCCCATTAAAACAAATCTTCAGAAAGGACTTTTTCATGGAAGAAAAAATGTGGATTCGAGAAAGTTTTGGTCACCACTGTTGACATAGAGACATGAATATGGTCTTTGCCATGCCTTTATTTAGAAGGGCTAGAAGATGTAAACCTAGATGGTTAAGTAGATTGTTTGGGCTTATGGAAGATATTATCTACTACATAGCAGTGGCATTTAAGCATGTGTAGTGGGAAGTTGAATCGAGGGGACGGGATTGGGCCTCATCGAATATCTATCCAGGCTTTTTGGCAATGGAGAATGAGCCGTATGCTAAGAAGGTGAGGTCCTACCAGATCCTCTATAGCAATCATCACGACACTTATAGTCTCTGTCTCACCTCTCTTGTTCTCGTCTATAACGCTTGCTTAAATCAGACTCATGAGACGACTAGCAATGACAATGCGATGCATCAAGCATTTGATACCTGCCACCGTAGCTCTAATTCTCATCGATATTGGCGGACTATGGAACCTGAAAACAAAATGCAGTCAAGTTAAGACCTAGAAATTAATGATTAATATGCACAGTGTAAACTTTTAGCGATTCAAAGTATTGTGAAGTGTTAATGTACCCTAATGCCCCTCACGGACCGTTGTCTTAAAGTTTGCTAATAGGCGCTATCTCCTCTGCACTGGTAGTAGGCACGTCAATTGGCAAACGAATGAGAGAGTCGATGTCACTAAGGTTAATGTTGTCAAGACTGTAAGAACCTATTTTATTCAGTATGCCCTTGAACGAGCTATATATATCTGTGTGTGTATGTATATGTATATATATCCAGACGGAGTGATCAGTGTCATCTACTACTAAAGCTAGTAGTAGCTATGAACAAAGCGTGATGAGATAATTTTTAACTTTGACCGTCGAAGAATGAGTGGCACCTGATCATTACCACCCGTCTCACCAGCAGATTCATGACCAAAGTCCACATCCTCATTCTCGCCCTCATCTTCATCATCATCATAATCATCAATACCATCACCTCCTTCTACGGTGATGTCCTCATCTCTTTCTCTCCTCATATTATCTTCAAGATTGACTTGGGGATCTTGAATGGGGGAACATTTTGGTTATTTGCAGCCTCATAAGCAGGCCGGACATCTTCATGAACATTCGGCACAAGCCCTAATCTACGGTTACGGTCCAAGAGATTTAACTGCCATAACCTTTCATCTATCAACATATGTCTCATCACCCGCTCCTTTTTAAGGATAACTTGCATATGTTGGAGAGAATCCACCAAGTTTGAGCTGACAAGCTGTAACGACCCCGAATTTTAATTTAATTTAAATTGATAATTTAAAGAACTTTTGGAATAAAATCTGTAAAATCAATTGATTTTAGTGAAGCGAGTTTCCCTGAATACAAATAAATGTACAAATCATTTAAAAGTATTGTGAATATTAGACATATGTGAATATATATGTATACGCAATATATGAGAAAATTTGAAGTTAATATATATGTATATTGAATTTGAGTTTAAATCTAAGTTTAAATGGTTTAATAATAATAATAAATGCAAACCTCTTTAGTCACCAGATTCTTCTCTTATGCAATGTATAAACAAAAGAAAAGATAAGTATGTTTGTACACCTTAATAAATGCTTGTACACCATATTATCATTTCAGCCGAGACCAATGCAAGACAAGGAAATGAGAAAAAATCTAAGTACAAAGCAAATCGATTTGCTGTAAATAAAATGAGGAACACAAAGTACTTAATAATAAATGCAGCCTCCACAAAGAAAATATCACTGATCAAAACTTGTACAACAATAGATCACCCTGTACAATATTTATCACTTGTAAACTTTTTATATACTTCAGCTTCTCTTATCCATTCGTTCACCAAAAAGAAAACTTAGCATTTTTCATTTTAAAGTTTTCAAAGACATACAAACTAAAGCTTTAATTCAACTCAAAGCCAAAATGAAGATCAGATTAAAGAGTGATTTTTGTTAGCAGATTTCCAGTTTTAAAAAGCTTTTCCCAAAACAATAATGTGCTCTGTTCTTTCAAAATACAAGGTGAGCAACTCTTCTTATTTACATATGAGTAAAAAAAATTTTGAAGCTTCAAGTTTAAATTTCTATTTGAAATAGTTCAAGGAATTCATTGATCATATGGTATTGCATATGCTTAGCTTGAATATAAATTCTGTGTTACTATATGTCTCTGTTTATGGTTACAGAGTAAGTATTTTGTTCAAGAATTCAAATTTATATCCTATAAATTATTAATAAGTATAAAATTTTAAATCAAACCAGAGATTTAAACTTAAAATAAGATTTTTTTTGAAGCTGTTTGAACATTTTTGAAAAGCATACAACTGGAATACCATTTTTACAGGCAATCACACAATAATTTGATAAACTCGATTGTTGCAGGAAGTTAAATCGAATTTATATATTGAATCTTTACTGGATTTATGATTTTTAAAACAAAGATGAAGATTTTTAGCTCAGTATTACAAGAGCAGTTCAATCTTGAATAAAAATTGAATTTTTATCAAATTCTCGAAATTGAATCAATAACAAATGTTGAAATTCGAATTGAAGCAAGTATAAACATCAGGGACTTTGTAAAAATTAACAGAAGATTTTTCTATTGCATGAGTTTTGGATGCGAGATCATTGTAGGGTTTTATTTCAAGATTTCGAGCATGACAGTAACGAGCCGAGTTCGTTGCCTACGCACGATCGAGTGTCATGAGGAATTGGGAAACAGAAGATTGAGGTGTGGTCGTGGGATGGTCGAAGTGCGAGCGCCTCCAGTAGCTTATGGGGCGGTGGCGAGACGATTTCGTGGGTTGGTCGTATTTATAGTTTCGAGCTGTAGGCTAAATTTAGATTCGAAGTTTTTAAAGGCGATTCAAACTTGGATTTCGAACATTTGTGTGATTTGTGAGTTGCCAGAGACGTGGGTGTTCGCCGGAGCGTCGCCGTGGTGACGTGCACGTGCACGATGATGATTCGCGTGTCAGGAGGTTTGGGTTGAGAGGGAAAACTCGAAGAAAACGTTCGAACAGATGAATAGGGATACTCGGGTTTTCTTGTGCTCGAGTAGTTTGTTTCAGAAATTGTTTTAAAACTTAAGACTGAGCAGAGAAAAATGGGGGAAGAAGAAATACGAGAGAGAGAAGGAGAGCAGACTCGGGGAGCGCACGAGAGAAACTCGAGTTCGAGCACGAGAAAACACAGTATCGACTCGAAGAGATTTGGATATGCGTTGCTCGGGAATGTTGATGGAGGACTCGAAGTTTTTGGGCATGGGACTCGAAGCAGTTGATGTTGGTCTCGGGTCTGAAGCCTTTAACAAAACAAGTTCTGAATTTTGAATGAAATAAGTTTTAAAACTTTATCCTTAAACAAATTTCTTTATAATAAAAGTGTAATTAAATTTTGATCAATAAAAGTTGTACAGCTATTTAACTTAAAATTATTTAAGTTTGGGTTTCTAAAATCTACTTTGAAAATAAAAATTTAATAGTTAAATTATGAATTTGATTTAAAAGTTAATGGTTTAACCTAAACAATGTTGTTGACTTGAAATTAACTTGAAGGTATTAAATTAACTCGTATGTTGATGATAATCCACTTTTAAGATTTATTTAAAATAAGATTTTAAAGATAAATGGTTTATTTTGAGAATACGATTTTGATTATCAATTAATTTAAAAAGGGTTAAGTTAAATATTATGAAATTAATTAAGATAAATGTGTTACTTTAAAAGATTATTAATCTTAATATCTGGTGATAATTACTTAATCGGAGTTTAATCGAATATAAATTTAAGGTTGATTAATTTGTTGAGAGCTAAATTAACTTATGATTAATAATTAATTGATCAAGTGATAATTAATTCGTGATTCAATAATATAAGTGATTAGGATAATCACTTATTGTAATTAATTAAGAATAATTAATTAAAGGTTAATTAATTAATTAAAGGATAATTAATCAAAATGATTTGTAATTTATTAATGTTAATTAACCAGGATTAGTAATTCATAAGGAATTAATCTGATTTGAATTAATCAAATAATTTATTGATTTTACTTATTGATAATTAGATTGACTGAATGATTGAATTGCTGATATCCCTGATGTATGATGCTTTGTGATACGTCTTGATTTATGTCGTGATCTGTGATTTTTGTTTCTGTGATATATTGTTATATGAATATGAAACCCTTGGCCGTTAAACGACATTTGAATTTCGATGCGACAGGGAGTCGGATTCCTGTTGGTTATCCGAAACCCACATCGAATTATAATTGTGAATCTTTGTGACCGATAAATTTATTTTATTTATGAATCTGTGAATGAAGATGAGCGTTATCGATTATACCGCTTATCGATATATCTATGATAATTGATGTTGCACTATTGTGTGTAAAAACCCTTAGACCACACTCATACACACACAAATATGGATTTCACGTGGAAATCGGTTAAGTCACAGATAATTTAAATCTGATGTTTTTGAAATTGAAATTTTAATTTCAATTGATTTTGAAATTAGAAATTTGGGTTTAAAGTGAAAAGCTTTTGAAATGGAATTTCAAAGATAAAAGTTATTTTGAATAACTTAATCGAGTTTTGAAAATCTAAATAATTGATTTAAACTAAAATTCAAGATTTGAAATTGAATTCTATGATTTGAAACTAGGGATTAAAGATGTTATACCCATTATAGAAGGGTTAAACTGTGACGCCCCACCTCTATGCTCACAATAACAAAGGTTATTATAAGGAATAACGTCTGCTATTGCGAAGAATAAGGCTTGTTAGAAGCGACCATCCGTAAGTTATGCCTTAGACGAGTATTGATTACATCGATAGGAGTTGTATAAATTACTCCCAAAGATATATATTCAATCCAAATCTAAAACGAAACTACGGTGGCTTAAGAAAAATCCAGAACAACTCATAATAACAATAACTCAGATAGTATAATCACATCAGAACAGAAATATCAGATATATAGCGGAAGACAAGTCTGGAATACATGCTACAACAACCGATAGTTCACATGAACCGATACATATACATATCCATCAATACATACTTAAGATGAGAGTCGAATAACCAAAAGAACTCCTCGAAGGCTAGACAAAAGATGATGTGAGATCCCAAAAGCTGAAGCTGCTACTGAATCAGAGATAGCGACTATCCTGAAATAACTCGGTCTGACCCGAGTATTATTTAAAAGAAAATAATAAACGGATCAGTCTAATTTATTCTTAGAAGTGAATGCATCATAAATAACATCAAAGCAAAATAATAATAATCTTGAATGAGACTATTCAACATAAGAAATCAACATAGTTAAATGAAGAAATCACATCAAACTCCATCAAAATCAACTTTCAAATTCACAATTGAATTCAAAACAACAATTCACAAAATCTAGAAATCAAAAATAGACAACTAGAAAAATCAACATAAAAGTGGATCGATCCCAACAAATGGCGAGTTTTAGCTACGCCGCACGTGCATCTCAAATGGCCGAAGCCTACCAAGTACTATGATTTTTGGCGCCCAACAAATGACCCGAAGGTCCAACAAATGACCCGAAGGTCCAACAAATGACCCGAAGGTCTAGTACTGGTAATTGACCCAGAGGTCCAACAAATGACCCGAAGGTCCAACAAAGTGGCTCGAAAGCCCAACAAAATCATCAAAATCATCAAACAGTAGATGTTTCAATTAACGAGTCCGGAATTAACCGAAATAGTAAAAGTGTGGTTCCATACTCCGCACTTTTGCTAAATCATTTAAATCTCTTCATCGTTTCCTTGAAAATGCCAAATTGTGTATTTTAAATAATAACATTTTACGTTCTCAAACGGACAAGTCCGGAATTAAGCGAATCAGTAAAAGTGAGGGTTCATAGTCCTCAATTTTGCTGAAGCGTTTAAATCGCTTCCTCATTCTTTTGAAAGCGCAAGCTGTAAAATTTTTGAAAATACTTTTATTTTAAAACGATTTTTAAAACACGTGATTAAAACAGCAACATCAGTAGCAATTTCGACGAGGAAATTGCGCTTCACAAAACACCGTAAAAACGGTCACCAAATCAGCGATGTGGGATAACCGCTTAAAAATTCACTTTAAATTTGACGGTTACTGAAATCAAAACAACAGTAATTTTTATTCGTCAAAAATGTCCCCAAAACAACACGCCTCAAAAATACCATACCGGCGTAAAATTTCCGTTATAAAATAACGGCAACAAAATACGCTTTAAAACGTAATGCCGGTTCAATGTAAATTAAATAGTGGACTTGCTCCACTATATTACCACTAAAATATTGCACTTTCTCAACTTGAAATTAATGTGTAATTTGCAAAACATACCAATGCAAAAATAACAAAAGAAATGCGTGCGCGAACTAAAATAAGCAAAGGGCAACATATACCCTTTTTCAAATGCATGCATGGTACTAAAATAAGCAAAAGGCAACATCCACTCATTTTTTTTTCAACGCATGCAGGTACTAAAATATAACAAGTTCATACATGCATGCCTATTATTTTTACTAGCCTGGCACTTGATTTTTGTGGAATGCACTATGTAACACGCACGCCCCTTATATTTTCACTAGCCTGGCACTTGATTTTTTTTAGCATGTTACTCATTTATATATTCAAAATCACACTATTGCTTATTAGTACACATGATACTACAGCATACAAAGATCATCAAAATTGCACTATAGTATACAAACTACTGAATACTTACTGGTTATATATACTATAAAAGATATGACAATGCTAGCAACACGTCTAACTAAAGGTACGTATATGCAGGCATGTGGTCATCAAAATGATAATGTATGCAAATAAAAATTGGCCAAGGCTTGCTACACTTATTTGCATGCAATTTGCTTTTGAATGCAACAAAAAAAACCCAAGGCAAAACAATATATGCGAAGAGAAATGAGGATGATGACCATGCGCACAATATTTATGCAGACCCTTACACAAAGATTTTCAAACACTTTGTGAAATCTGGACCTTTATGCATAAGCACAACCATAACTGTAATATCTGATCTATACTAGAAACGTGAGTTTAAAAACTCACCTGAATTGCTCTAAAAATAGCTAGTGCTCAGATTCAAATCTTGGAGCTGCCATTAGTGCGTTTCAGAGCAACATGAAGAACGAGAGAAAAACAGGCTACAGGAATTGAGCAAAAAGGAAAGTGATGATGGCTACAATATTTTTCTCAAATGTTGCATAAGTCAACAAAGGATGAACTGTTCTTCACTATGGTACATCTGCATTAAAGGCAAAACGTGCCTTTCCATGAAAAATGGTACCCGGGCAGCATACACTAATGATGGTGACAATGTTTGAAATTTGCTTTATTACACGAATGTCTCAGCAATGCCAATGCAAAATGCAAAATGTGTTGAAATATAAATTAGCAAAATAGTGACGGCACACTTTGCATTTTTTTTTCAAACTGAGTTCACTTTGCATTTTAGACCATGGTTGTAATAGGATAAATGTTCCAACACGTGTTTTTTTTTCTCAAATTTTAATTTAAAAGTTTCTATTTTAAATACTCACTCCGACAGTAATTCAAAAATTACAGTCGTTTCAGATATAAAAAAATATTTATTACGACGGTAATAAAATCACGGTCGTTACAGACTCCCCCCCTTATAAAAATTGCGTCCCCGCAATTTTCATACTAGAAGCAGTCAACAACACAAATAAATCATCACAACAAAGATTTTTTTTTTTTTTTAAAAAAATAGATCAAGAATGCTCACCTCCACCCGAAGAGGAGAGAAAACCCGGATAAGAACGCTCGATGAATTCTCTGGTTTCCCAAGTGCAATCTTTAGGGTTTGCTGACCATTGAATTTTCACAAGCGGGACTTCTTTATTTCGAAGGCGTTTAACCTCCGTAGCTAGCACACGAATAGGATTTTGCACAAAAGACAAGTCGGGTGAGATCTCAAGATCTTGCAACAGAGGAGGATCAATAATAGAATCTGAATCTCGGAGGCATCGAAGAAGCTGGGACACATGAAATACGTCATGAATTCCCGAAAACTGAGCAGGTAGCGATACACGATAAGCAACTGGGCCAATGTGTTCCGTAATAGGAAACGGTCCAACATATCGAGGAGCCAATTTCCCGGAGTGAATAAAACGCACCACACCCTTCATCGGGGAAACACGAATGAATACGAGATCGCCAACAGAAAATTCCAAAGGCTTCCTACGATGATCGGCATAAGATTTCTGCCTATTTTGAGCCTCCTTCATTCTCTGTCGTATAATATCAATCCTCTCTGAAGAATCACGAATATAATCGGGGCCGAGAACTAACTTTTCCCCCGATTCCAACCAACAAGATGGTGATCGACACGGCCTTCTGTAAAGAGCTTAGAACGGAGCCATACCGATACTTGATTGAAAACTGTTGTTATAAGAAAATTCAACAAGAGACAAGTGGTCTTCCCAACTACCACCAAAATCAAGAATACAAGCTCGAAGGAGATCTTCCAAAACTTGATTCACCCTTTCAGTCTGACCATCAGACTGTGGATGATAAGCTGTACTGAGATTGAGCTTAGCGCCCAAAGCTTTTTGAAGACTCCGTCAGAAACCACTAGTAAAAAGCGGATCTCTATCACTGACAATAGAACTAGGCACACCATGAAGTCGAATGACTTCTTTAATAAATAGCTTAGCCAACAGAGGAGCAGTCCGATTGGACTTGATAGGAATAAAATGGGCTGATTTAGTCAATCGGTCAACAATCACCCAAATACTAGTATGGCCCGACCTCGAACGAGGTAGACCATCAATGAAGTCCATGGAAATTTGATCCCATTTCCATAATGGAATCTCAAGAGGCTGCAAAAGACCACTAGAACGCTGGTGTTCTGCTTTAACAAGTTGACAAGTCATGCAACGACTTACAAAACCTGCAACATCACGCTTCATACCTTCCCAATAGTATAAGCGTTTCATATCAGCATACATCTTGCTACTACCTGGATGGATAGTATACTTAGAACGATGACAGTCCTCAAGAATGTCATTTCTAAGATTAGAAATATTAGGCACGATCAATCTACCCTTCTTCCGAATACAACCACGAATATCAATATCGAAATCCTTCAGATCATCACTTCGGGATTCCGATTTACAACTCTGAAAAAGATAAGCAAGATCTGGATCTTGCTTCTGGGCATCGGCAATGCGGTCTAACAAATTAGGACGAGCTTCCATGCTAAATAAAAGCACGGGAGAATCAGAAACTGAAGGACGGTCTCTAATATCACAAAGAGATAAAGCTTCCAAAATATTCCACTTTGCTAGCATCATGGAAACAACAACCTGCTGCTTGCGACTAAACGCATCAGCAACACGATTACCCTTACCAGGGGTATACCGAATGTCGAAATCATATGAAGCAAGAAATTCGAGCCAACGCTGTTGTCTCATATTAAGTTCTTTCTGAGTAAATAAATACTTCAGAGATTTGTGATCAGTGAAGAGAATAAAACGCTCGCCCAATAAATAATGTCGCCAAATCTTTAAAGCAAAGACTATGGCGGCCAATTCCAAATCATGGGTAGCATAACGAATCTCGTTAGGCTTTAGTTGTCTAGAAGCGTAGGCAACTACTCTATCTTTTTGCATAAGAACTGCACCGAGCCCAAAACCACTGGCATCGGTATAAACCACAAGATCATGATTCCCTTCGGGAACCACTAAGATAGGAGCATGAATAAGGAGACCTTTTAACTTCAAGAAAGAATTCTCACACTTATCCGACCAAATAAAAGGAACAACTTTTCTCGTGAGAGTGGTAAGCGGTAAAGCAATACGAGAAAAGTCCTTAATAAACCGGCGATAATAACCCGCCAATCCAAGAAAACTACGGATCTCAGTAACGGTCTCGGGCTTCTTCCAATTCTGAATAGATTCGATCTTGGAAGGATCGACAGAAATACCATCGGAAGAAACAATGTGACCGAGAAACTTCACCCTATTCTCCCAGAAGTGACACTTGGAGAATTTGGCATAAAGCTGATGCTAACGAAGAGTGCTCAAAACAATCTTCTTTCCTGAAAAGCTAAAGCTTCCAAAATTACAATTATTTTTATGAAATCATTTTCCAGAAAAATTTACTTTTTATAGGTCAATTTATTGTGTCAAATTGTCTCATCAAAGCGTTTAGGAGATTCCTATCGATAACGTTGATCAAGCGCATCGACCAGAATTCTTAAAGCACTCAATGGGCAATACAATCACAAAATCATCTTCTATATGATAAACAAAAATCTAATTATACTTGTAAATAAATCTTACGAAAAAGATTTGCAAAATTTTAATTTTACGTTTTCATCCAAAATTAATAAATACACAAATGGAGTCATCGAGATATTCGTAGAATACTCGATTCATAAAATGGATGAAATAAGCTGGGCAAACGGAATGACATAATAAGTCATTCATAAGAATCTTAACGAGTGCGGAATGCGGTAAGTGGAATGCTAACTTCCGCAACTCGTAGCCAAATGAAGACTGATGGTAAGGTCGAGTTGGGAGGAAAGCTTAGCGCCACTTAACCGATCGAACATATCATCGATCCTAGGTAATGGATACCTAATTTTTTGATAGTGAGCTTGTTAAGTTTGCGACAATCAATGCATGCCTAAGAGTACCATCTGGCTTCTTAACAAAGACAACGGTGGCACCCCAAGGAGATGAGCTAGAACGAATAAATCGCTTAGCATCCAATTCAGATAATAGTTGCTTGAGTTCCTCATTTTCCTTAGCAAACATCCTCATGGGAGGACGGCTGACATGATGAGCACTATAGACAAGATCAATATGGAACTCAATTGTCCTATTCGACGGCAAACCTGAAATAGGCTCAAGGACAACAGAAGAAAATCACAACCAACTGGAATATTTAACTATAAGAGCCTCCGACTCGAAGGAGGAATTAAGAGCATTCGAATCAGGGTTCATATTTCGAAAACAATAGATAACTGCTCGCTAGCATCGGGATGCTTAAGATATAAAGTTCTTTCGGGACATAGGATTGAACTACATAACGGACGAGCCAATCCATACCCAATATCATATCAAAACCAAGATGATCCATAACATGCAGATTCGCATGAAAGGAGAAACCACAAAGAATAATCCCAACCTCAACACACAACAAACCAAGAGTAGCGAATCCACAAATAGGATTCACAATCCTCAAAAGGGTCACAAAGATTAACAATATCCAAAGGAATAACATCAATAAGCTCCTTTGATAAGAATGAATGTGATGCACTCGTATCGAAAAGATCTCTAATAGAACGGCCACGAATAAAATAAAATCTTCCAAAACCGAAGGAGTAAAACCTTGGGCTTAGAAGAATCACCAGAAGCTTAAGCAACATTAAGCTTCCCAGATTTGAAACCCTTAGAAGCAGTAAGACAATCAGAAACCAATGCCCTACTTTCAAATCTAAGATTGAAAAGGAATTTAACAAATGGAATACTACGGGGATATGAGATTTATCCCTAGACATACTCCAACTTGTTAGAGAGGATAAAGTTCAAGAACAACGAAGGAATAGATTAGGAAAGGCACGAACAAAACCCTCGAATAGTTGTAACACATGTTCCATTCTGTTTCTGTTCCGTGTTTATTATAATTTGTTCTGAATCTCAGCTCTGATACCAAGCTGTGACGCCCCACCTCTATGCTCACAATAACAAAGGTTATTATAAGGAATAACGTCTGCTATTGCAAAGAATAAGGCTTGTTAGAAGCGACCATCCGTAAGTTATGCCTTAGACGAGTATTGATTACATCGATAGGAGTTGTATAAATTACTCCCAAAGATATATATTCAATCCAAATCTAAAACGAAACTACGGTGGCTTAAGAAAAATCCAGAACAACTCATAATAACAATAACTCAGATAGTATAATCACATCAGAACAGAAATATCAGATATATAGCGGAAGACAAGTCTGGAATACATGCTACAACAACCGATAGTTCACATGAACCGATACATATACATATCCATCAATACATACTTAAGATGAGAGTCGAATAACCAAAAGAACTCCTCGAAGGCTAGACAAAAGATGATGTGAGATCCCAAAAGCTGAAGCTGCTACTGAATCAGAGATAGCGACTATCCTGAAATAACTCGGTCTGACCCGAGTATTATTTAAAAGAAAATAATAAACGGATCAGTCTAATTTATTCTTAGAAGTGAATGCATCATAAATAACATCAAAGCAAAATAATAATAATCTTGAATGAGACTATTCAACATAAGAAATCAACATAGTTAAATGAAGAAATCACATCAAACTCCATCAAAATCAACTTTCAAATTCACAATTGAATTCAAAACAACAATTCACAAAATCTAGAAATCAAAAATAGACAACTAGAAAAATCAACATAAAAGTGGACCGATCCCAACAAATGGCGAGTTTTAGCTACGCCGCACGTGCATCTCAAATGGCTGAAGCCTACCAAGTACTATGATTTTTGGCGCCCAACAAATGACCCGAAGGTCCAACAAATGACCCGAAGGTCTAGTACTGGTAATTGACCCAGAGGTCCAACAAATGACCCGAAGGTCCAACAAAGTGGCTCGAAAGCCCAACAAAATCATCAAAATCATCAAACAGTAGATGTTTCAATTAACGAGTCCGGAATTAACCGAAATAGTAAAAGTGTGGTTCCATACTCCGCACTTTTGCTAAATCATTTAAATCTCTTCATCGTTTCCTTGAAAATGCCAAATTGTGTATTTTAAATAATAACATTTTACGTTCTCAAACGGACAAGTCCGGAATTAAGCGAATCAGTAAAAGTGAGGGTTCATAGTCCTCAATTTTGCTGAAGCGTTTAAATCGCTTCCTCATTCTTTTGAAAGCGCAAGCTGTAAAATTTTTGAAAATACTTTTATTTTAAAATGATTTTTAAAACACGTGATTAAAACAGCAACATCAGTAGCAATTTCGACGAGGAAATTGCGCTTCACAAAACACCGTAAAAACGATCACCAAATCAGCGATGTGGGATAACCGCTTAAAAATTCACTTTAAATTTGACGGTTACTGAAATCAAAACAACAGTAATTTTTATTCGTCAAAAATGTCCCCAAAACAACACGCCTCAAAAATACCATACCGGCGTAAAATTTCCGTTATAAAATAACGGCAACAAAATACGCTTTAAAACGTAATGTCGGTTCAATGTAAATTAAATAGTGGACTTGCTCCACTATATTACCACTAAAATATTGCACTTTCTCAACTTGAAATTAATGTGTACTTTGCAAAACATACCAATGCAAAAATAACAAAAGAAATGCGTGCGCGAACTAAAATAAGCAAAGGGCAACATATACCCTTTTTCAAATGCATGCATGGTACTAAAATAAGCAAAAGGCAACATCCACTCATTTTTTTTTCAACGCATGCAGGTACTAAAATATAACAAGTTCATACATGCATGCCTATTATTTTTACTAGCCTGGCACTTGATTTTTGTGGAATGCACTATGTAACACGCACGCCCCTTATATTTTCACTAGCCTGGCACTTGATTTTTTTTAGCATGTTACTCATTTATATATTCAAAATCACACTATTGCTTATTAGTACACATGATACTACAGCATACAAAGATCATCAAAATTGCACTATAGTATACAAACTACTGAATACTTACTGGTTATATATACTATAAAAGATATGACAATGCTAGCAACACGTCTAACTAAAGGTACGTATATGCAGGCATGTGGTCATCAAAATGATAATGTATGCAAATAAAAATTGGCCAAGGCTTGCTACACTTATTTGCATGCAATTTGCTTTTGAATGCAACAAAAAAAACCCAAGGCAAAACAATATATGCGAAGAGAAATGAGGATGATGACCATGCGCACAATATTTATGCAGACCCTTACACAAAGATTTTCAAACACTTTGTGAAATCTGGACCTTTATGCATAAGCACAACCATAACTGTAATATCTGATCTATACTAGAAACGTGAGTTTAAAAACTCACCTGAATTGCTCTAAAAATAGCTAGTGCTCAGATTCAAATCTTGGAGCTGCCATTAGTGCGTTTCAGAGCAACATGAAGAACGAGAGAAAAACAGGCTACAGGAATTGAGCAAAAAGGAAAGTGATGATGGCTACAATATTTTTCTCAAATGTTGCATAAGTCAACAAAGGATGAACTGTTCTTCACTATGGTACATCTGCATTAAAGGCAAAACGTGCCTTTCCATGAAAAATGGTACCCGGGCAGCATACACTAATGATGGTGACAATGTTTGAAATTTTCTTTATTACACGAATGTCTCAGCAATGCCAATGCAAAATGCAAAATGTGTTGAAATATAAATTAGCAAAATAGTGACGGCACACTTTGCATTTTTTTTTCAAACTGAGTTCACTTTGCATTTTAGACCATGGTTGTAATAGGATAAATGTTCCAACACGTGTTTTTTTTTCTCAAATTTTAATTTAAAAGTTTCTATTTTAAATACTCACTCCGACAGTAATTCAAAAATTACAGTCGTTTCAGATATAAAAAAATATTTATTACGACGGTAATAAAATCACGGTCGTTACATAAACTATTTTAAAAGAATTGATTTGGAATGTGAATATAATTCAAGGGCTTTAACTCGTGCAAATAAAATTGGATTTTTCTGAAACGAAAACTATTTGTTTTCAAATAATAACAGCTTTCATATAAGAAGTGAACTTCTAATTTGTGTTGAAAGGTTTCAAATTTAAAATGATGTTTTGTTTAAAACATTCGAAATGACATTGTTTTGAAAGGCTATGAATGAATTCTTTTTGAAAGATATGAATTGAATCTGTTTATTTTTAACAGATTTAGAATGATGTTTTGTTTAACCCATTCGAAATGAAATTGTTTTGAAAGCTATGAGTTAAATCTTTGATTTAAAGATTTAACGAATTAATTAAATTCGTAATGGAAATTGTTTTGGAAAATCTGTGAATGAATCTTTGTGAAAACTGAGTGAACTTTGTGAATTTAATCTTTTATTTAAAAGATTAAAATGGTAATGTGTTTAAACCATTTGAAGGAAAGTTTTGGGTAATAAGTTGTGACTTAATTGAAATCCCAATATCCATATGTTTTTAAAGATTGCGCTCGTTATTCGGTTTAGCCGGGAGAGGACCTTTGTGTCATATAACCCATTCTGAATAAGTGATACGTCGTATATGGATCGCATTTGAAGACCGGTGGTGAAGACCGGATATTTGCGAAAACGAAAGGACAACTCGTCGAATGTCTCTGCATCGAATGGTCCCGATATAGAGATTTTATCACCCTTTGTGATGGGAAGTCCGGACGGGATCGTGAATACCCGGAAATGCAAGGGCTTCGTAAGAAGTGCCTTCGGTTCTGTTCGAACCCGGAACAGACTTGTATGGATTTCATGTCTGACATTACACTTTGAGATATAAAGCCGATTTCTTTCAAATACATTTCTGTTGGTGGCGGAGAATTTATTCTCTTAGCTTAACACCCTTCTCTGAGACGTACGAGCTCAGAGGTTATGTAGTTGAAGGTTATCAGCGATATATCCCAATTTGGTAATGTGACATGCTGAGTGTAGCTGTGTGATGATCATCGTTTGATCATTTGTTTGATCATTTATCTTTGTGATCATAGGTTGATCATCTGTTGACCCAAAGCATGGCTTTGTGACAAAGCGTAGCTTTGTGGACGAGACTTCGTCAGGGCCTCACAACCCGGAAATGGTCGAAATAGGATCGTTGCGGCAAGGTTATGAGGGTCGCGCCCTTTAGGGTATGTCATTTCCTTCTGGAAAAGGGTGGTATCATGGTATGGAGCCCAGATACTTACTCATGTGGATACACCTTCTTTATGATGTGTGATGATGGTTACGAGCGCTCGGATAAAGGTCCCAAAGGACCGGGAGGTGGCATATTCGTGAGTTACCTGTTACAGGGGTAACCCGGCCTTGTTTGGCAGAGAGCAGTTTGTCTCTCGGGGCGTCCCGCCAGAGGCGTTCCCATGCGGCGGAAGGAAGTTCCTTAGCCTGACCATCTTTTGGAAAATCCAAAGAAACAATACGAACCTTGTACGGTTTTAGTTGTATAACCTGCTATGGAATGTGGCGGTAACCTGCTATTGAACATAGTAGCTATAGTAGGCATACGATACTGGTCGTATGTTGGCTAAGATTAATATTATACTTTCGAAATGTTTCTGCACTATGCACTAATGATAATATCCAATGATTTGCGTAGTAAGCATGTTTGACTATCATAAGAAGAAATCTCCTCCAATTCTGCGTTTGCATTGTGTGTGGCGGGAGGTCTTATGGTAGTTTCATTTTCTAAAAGCATTGCGGATTTCAATGTTTAAAACCCTTTGTGTTTGTTTAAACATAAAACTGTTTTTGTTGCTCACACCAGTCCCATGACTGATCCGGAGTTTATTGTTCCCTTCCTAAACTCTGGGTGCCCACAATTTTCCACACGGGCAGTCTAGAGTTGGGTTTCTTTTCAGATATTCAGGTTTAGTAGATTATCTGGAGCTAGTTCATTCATCGGAGTTGCTTATCTTGGAGTTGTGGATTCATTCTTGTTTGAAGATCATTTTGGAGTTATCATTTCTATTGATATTGTTCCGCTGCTGTTGTTATCATTTTCTTTTCCGCTGCTATTTGTTGTATCATATCTCTGATGTATATAGATATTCATTGTATCATCATTGTATCAGATATTGTATATCTATATTCTTTTATTTCCGCTGTGTTGTTTACTTAATTGTGTTATAGCTCCGGGAAGCCAGATTCGGCGTTTGAATCTACGGCATTTTGAGTACAAGTGAAGTACGGGTGCCGATTTTCGAAGGCCGAGTTTTTGGACTCTTACACAAGCCTTCTTGGGATATCTGAGAATTCATGAAATGGAAAGATTAGAAACCCAGATGAGTTACTGCTATTGAAATGTTACGTTATAGTAAAGCTTACATCTGCAGGGACAAGCTTCATAAATTGGAGCATGAAAAGTAATTGAATGGAGGGATGCACACAAATACTGGTTATATGCAGTATAACCCTCGGGCCGATTATGGGCCCTATGATAAGGCCCTAGGATAAGAACGTCTTCAAATGGAATACCGTACCTTTCACAGATTCTTCGGACACATGCTTCATCAAGCCTAGATGTTGGGAAGTCATAAGGGTTATTAAGGATTATAGCATCGTCAAAATCAACGTCGGGGGCAATCCCCATGAACTCTGCTTCCATTGTTACAAAGGAATGATCTCTAGAGACTGCTTTGTCAGACGACGAGGTGATTGAGGCCAAAATGATGACAAAGTAGACAACATAGAGGATGTCGAAGCGGAGTCTGAATCCAACTCTATCACAAACTGAACTATATTTGATACAAACGGACCTGCATTTATCACTGAGATACGCGAAGAGCGTTTGTGATCTATAATGATTGAAACCTTCATAAATGAATAAGGTCAGGTAGAATTTAACTTTGATTCTTATGCCAAAATAAAAACCTATACAACTGGTGTATAAGACCCAACAGATATCAACGTGTACTGACCAGTCAGACCTTATACACTGATAGGGGGCAATGATATGAAATTTAATTTATGTAGTGTGTGTCCAATGGCCAAAGCATGGTTAACCCAAAATTTTCATGTAAATAGCTTGCTCATGCTGGCAAACGAGCACCATCATACAATGGAACCATGCATTGAATTTTATCTGTTATCGTATGATTTATGATAACGGAACTGTTGTTTGGAGCTATATAGGATTTCTCTTTCCAAGAACACCAAAGTGAAGTACCAAAATTAAAACAGTAATAAAAAGTCCATTCGAATGTCGGATGACTGTTATCTGAAATTGTCCCACCTGAACTCAACCATCGACATACACTTGACTAAAGAATGGTCAATCATCTCGTTTCCACCTTAAGTGCTTAAGAATCATTGTCAAAGTAAGATAGCCCAATCCATACAAAAAAAATCAAGTTATGACTAGGTGGAATGCCAAACTAACCCGAAAGCACTTGAAGAGGGGCACATAAACCCGAGCCATGCCCAGGAAAATGTTATGTAAACTCTAGGCCAACTTCAAGTAACTAAACCCAAATTCAAGACTTTTTTTTGGGTGTTATAATTCGTCCAAGGGTAGAAGGTGAGATGTTCATTACAAACAAATGCAGTCGATGGCCAGAGAATGATGTTGGTGACCCCAATGGAAGCGCCACTTACCTAGGCTGGATAGTGAAGTAGAAGGTGATGGTGAAGTCAAAAGGTTTGAGATAAATGTCAAATCGGGACAATTCGAATGAAATGATGACCTATGACTTTAGAGGTCAGAGGTGGTCGATGGAGCTGTTAATCGATGATGGTGGAAGTTCGAGCTCTAGATCGTCAATGGAAGAAGCTATAGAGCTCAAAGGAGGATAAGATAGTAAAGCGAATGTGATAAAGGAAGAGAAGTAAATCCTCTTAAGTACTAGATCGTCCCCAATACTCAGCCCAAAAATAGGCACTGAACCATCTTCCATAAGTCGATACTGACTTGTGGATTTATAAAAAAAAGAAAGGCAGTAAGTGTGAGATGTAAAGGAAGAGCATGCTTTGGATATCAAAGTTCTACTGGTCCAATTCGAAGAAATAACTTCTAGGAATTTTAAATCCAAGTGTTGAACTTGAACCATAGACTTAAAAATATTTACTATCCAAAGGATATGAATTTGTAACTATTCAAAATGATGTAACGATCTACGAACGACACATCGCTTTAGGAAAATAATTCATAAAATGAAGATAACTATCTGAACCAGAGGTTGAAGTTGATAGCTTGTCTGGATCCAAAGCATACTTTTTTGACAATAAGGTATACTTTAGGGGACAAGTGTTATCCTGCTTTTGAACCAAGCCATATCCGGATAAGTTAGAACTATCAAATTGCTAGATTGTAAACCAGGAATCTGGAACTACAACTCCAAGAGTCAGAATTCAACCAAATCTCAAAGATTGATATAGAATCTTGCTTGATACTTGAAGGAAGCTAACAATTTTTCAAGAGAAATCAAGCTATAGAGAGAAAACTTCATAATAAACATCTCAAGTGTTAAGTCGATACCAGGTTGTGGCTCTCAACTCGGTACCGAGTTATGAATGTGAGCTAATGGAGCTATTTTAAGGATGTCCCAGGACAATCTATAGGTGATGCATGCTATAAAGTTACAAGAGATTGGCCAAAGTTTTTCACTCAAGAAGACTAAACGATGAAGCCAATATTTAGAAAATAGAGCAAGTCACAACTCGGTCCCAAGTTGTGAAGCACAACTCGGTACTGAGTTAACCATCGCTTTGAGAACATGGCCACGCTCTCCCTCTTGAACCTCCTCCTGAACAATGATAACATAGGTAGAAAATGTCAGAGCTTATTTCTTTGATATGCGTCTATGAATAGGAGGAGAATGGCACAAAAGCGTGATCATTTTTCTAATCTCTGAATTATTTGTTCTAATGTTGTTACTCTATTGGATCCTCACTCATCTGTGACCACCGAGCTATTAGAACACAGTCTATAAAATCTCTCAAAAATCATTAACAAAGTTTAAGTGGACGTAGGCCAGAGCTTTGCTGAATCACTATAAATTCTTATGTGTTATTTATTTCGTTTTTCATTTACTTTCTTCATTTATTCTCTACGTATAGTCTAATCAGCTATTCATCGAACTTTTGGTGTAAACAATAAGGTTTCATTTTAAATTTTATGAAGATTGATCGATATACCTTTGGACTTCATAGGCCCAATAGATCCAAAAAAGGAAAAAAATAAAATCTTCCTATTTCACTCACTTCTACTTGCCTGGTTCCTTTAATGGTATCAAAACCCAATAAGCTATGCGGTCTGAAACTAGTAATGTTAGGACTAACTAATTAAAGCCTACCCATTTAGTATGGTGTCTAGAAAGGCAGCGTCGAAGGATTTAGTTTGAGTAATTAAGTACTATGGCCTACTTGGTTATTGGTCTGGCCCAAAAGACGAAGTAAGCCCAAAGATGCCCAATGTAAAGGCCCAACTTGATTTTGGGCCTTAGGCTAATTTTTAAAATTTGTTTAAAAGATATTTTAAATTTAAAAGTTAATTTTAAAATATAAAAGAATTTTGTAAAAATTATAAAATGCATCCAAAATTTTCAATTTTTTTGAGAAATTAATTAAATAAGTTCGAAAATTTTAATTTTAATTAATATAACTAATTAAATTAAATTAAATAACTAATTAAATTAAATAACTAATTAAAGGTTAATCAATTAAAGCATATATGTTAATACATGTGTATAACTATAATTATTATAGTTATTTATTTATCTTGAAATTTCTTATGATAAATTGAATAAAAATTTCAAATTAATTAAAATATTTAATTAAATTGTTTAATTAAGTAAAATTTATCAAATAAAATTAATTAAAATTTATACATATGTTGACATGTACACATAATCAAACTACAAATATTAGTTAATTAACTATCTTAGATTATTTAAGATGAGTAATGTAAAATTTTAGAAATCCTATATAAAATAAAATAAAATAATTAAATATGATTTAACTAATAATAGGTAAAATTAATTAAATAATAATTAATTAATAATATACATGTATATATTATATAAATAAATTAAATTATAAAAGCTATAAATAAATTAATACTTATATAACTATATATGTATATAATTAAGAGGAACTGGAATGAAATCCAAATTAGGTTTAAGAAATAAATACATATGTATTGTACATATATTGTGATTTCTAATGTGTCCGACACTTGAATTACGAGGATATTTCATAAGAAATACATTTTTTCCTAAATCGATATCACTCAAAATAATACATTAAAGATTATGAATCTCTAATGTATATAAGTTGTCCTCTACCATTTGTACATTAATAGATTACTTGCATACTCTTTAGTTGTTGAGATTACCTCTAGCTAGAGATGTTATGTGTAGTACTGTTAATATATTGACTAGACGAGTTAAGATATATGCATGTATTTGTTGAGCTTTCCTCAAGGTATGTGCATTATACTTAAGCCATCGCGAAATGGTAGGTACGAGGGAATAATCTCTATTGATTTGTTGAGCTTTCCTCAAGGTCAAGATGAGAATAGGACGAAGACAATGAATTAGGAGTTGTATATGATATAACCGATAAGGTGTTATCTATTACTTGTGGCCGTATGATTTGTTGAGCTTTCCTCAAGGTTAGAATCCCAAGGCAAGTGAGTTATAACACCCAGTATAGAAACCAAATGGTTTCTATGTTTTTTAGGGTTATGAGAAACATAAAAATCTAGTAGGAGCCTTATTAGAAAAATGAAATGGTAACATCTAAACTTTCTAATATTGTAAGGATATTTACTTATAAAGTTAAAATAATCCACATCGATGAATTGTGCAACTAATAAATATTGGTAAAATGTTTATCAATTAAGATATACAGATAAACTAAATTAAAGGTTGACAAAGAAATATAAAATGTACTTATCATAAATCTTTTGGCATGTTGTTACTTCAAGACCTATACAAGAGCCTAACTATACACTACTGAACATATTCATACCGCGATTGCATAAGTGTTTATTTTTTGAGATTGTTTATTGTCTTCTATGAGTATCATACTATAATAGCAATACAAGGAAATTGATATTTGATCCATATTCAATCACATATAAATGGTATACGATGAACAGTCGCGGTAATTATGTATGAAACTTCTCTAAAATTAGTCTATTGAAAATAAGCAAATAAACAATAATGTGAAATCATGTATGCAATATGATTAATTACAATAAGGATCTCTTTTGAATGGTTCGACCATTTTTGAAAGGAATGTGAATGTAGGAGAGTGGATGATCTCAGGCACAATCGGGATGAAGAGAGTGAATAGTCGACTTTGCTTCATGAAGTGATATCGAAAATGATAATTATAAAAAATGCTAACACATACTTAATATGAAATGAGAAATGTAATTTTTATTGCAATTATGTTTTTCAAATAGAAAATTGTTTTCTATAAAAGTCATTTCTACGAGTTTAAGATATTTGATCAAAAACTTTTGACTGTAAACTACTTACAGTAAAAGAAATAAATAGTCCATAATAAGTAGTTGAATGGAGCTTCGTTTTACATACCTTATTATAGTAATGGCGGAAATAGTGGGAGAATTCCATGTAAATCTTATAAATTGATTCATCAAGATATGAAAAAATGTTTTCTTAAACATACCAATTATTATTTAAGCAATAATAATTATTTTCAGTATTGACTGAAAGTGAATATAGTTTTATTTTGTTATGAATGTTTTGAATATTCATCATAAAAATCTATTAGAATGACGGTACTTATTTCATTAGCTTAATAACATAAAAGTATCTCTAATTTTTTATATTTATTTTGGAATTAAGGACAAAGCACCTGTTTAGTGGAAGCGATATAAGAGTTGGCGAAATCTAGATTGTACATAAAGATGCTTGTAGTCAAAAAAGTCTAATGGTACCAAAAACAGTTCCACATACTTCATTTAATTCATAGATGAATTAACAAGAAATAAACATGTGTATTTGATGCACAAGTAATCTATTTATGATATGTTCATTGAATATAAAATAGAAGTATAAAAATGCAACATGCAAAGGAAATGATAAAATTCGATTTGGTCGAATAGATAGGTATATAGGAAAATGGTTTTGAAAGTACCTAAAAACGAATAAGATTCAATCTCAAAAGTCACCCCTCCTTGTAATACATAATGATGTATAGACAAGGAATAATCAGACTCGGTTGGACAAAGTATGATTGATAATGAGTGAAGTTGGGTTAACTTCTTTCTGTAAGGTCGTGTACTTAAGAGTAAGTACATAAGGTTAAAAATTTAATTTCATCTAACAAATACACAAGATCATACAAGATGTAAATTTATAATAAATCCATATATATCCTAGGTATAGGAGTTGACAGGTTGTATGAGTCGAGAGATACACATAATATTCATAAGGACCTTGTGTGGACCATCTAAATGAGTTTGGGACCAATCAATGTTGACTGACCAATTTATGTTATGAACATATGTTGAGTAACTTAAAAACCAAATTAATTTTATACATATATATGGTAAATCCGTAATTTTTTTATAAATATTCATTCCATTGTTGAGAAATAGTTGTTGTTTCAAGAAACAACAACTTCATGATGAAGGAATTTCTTTTACAAATTATTGGTAGTAAAATAGATTTGGATACAATCAAAAGATAAAACTAATTACAAACGATGAAATGAGATTGACCAGGCCTAAACGGACATAACTAATTAGAATGTCAATTAAAAACTCTCACACATTAAAAGGAAACTACGACTTTCTTATTAACGTCTAGAAAATAATTTCCTTAGTTATCAATAAGTCATTGAGAATATTGACTCTACCATATGGCATGATGCATGGATCCAAAATGGATTCCAAGTACATTATCAAAATATGATTTGATGGTTATACCCGAAATGATATGATCCATCGACTACAAAAGTGTTTTTGAGAAAAAGACCAATGTAGTTGGAATATATCAAGTTATATTAAAAGGAATAATAACATAAGTTTCAATTGTTGAAATTAACATAACAGATTTCGCTTTCAAAGTACTTAAGTTAATTCGGATTTTACTCATAAAATTACCACTTATTATGATTTTGAGTTTTGTTATATGAAGCAAAAAATATAAATAATGATTTAGAATGTGCTATTTTAGAATGTGTTGTTTGTGCTTGAGAACCAGAGTGTTTCAAAGTTAGTGGGAGCAATTCTGAGTTTGTGGGTTATTGGATATGATTCGAGGAGTGAAATGGAAGTACAAGCAAACAACAAACTTATGATTGTTAACGATGTATTCATGTTAGAATCATTTTAGTTTCGTTATTTAATTCTCGGAATAGGATTTGAAAATACATCTTTTATAATCAGTATAAAAGGAAGTTAAGAATGTCCTAAAACGATATAAATAGACACAGTATTAAATTATTTAATATAGAGCAAGTAAGATGGATTCCTCATGCATTGACAATAGGAATTATCATATACGTTATATTGTCTACGATATTGCATTTCACATATGTATTTGATACATAAAGCAAGTATCAAATCTGAATTATGATCACTAAATGATAGTTCAGAGTGCTCTCCAGTATTTATGAAATACTAAAGAATTGTTTTTAGAAACAATGAACTCCTTACGAAGTAGTGTGCAAACTCGAACTTTAAAAGTGATATTGAGTATGGTATGTCAATCCTAAGTTCATATTTAATCTTAAGTTAAGAAATTTAAGCGGGAGATGTTCCAAATAATAAGTAGTCACTAATTCAACCAAAGGCTAAATATATCAACTTAAATAAGTGCTGCTATTAAAGAAGTATAATAAATGCACAACTTTATAACCGAGTTAGGGGTGATTTCAAATGTTGAGAATCCCATGACATTGTTATATAATAACAATGTTGTGATATAGTTTGTAAAAGAACCTTGAGCTCACTAGAAGTGAAGAGACATAATCTGAATAGTTCCACATGATAAAGGTAATTTATCAGTGCTTGAAGAGAGTTGGTTGACGGAGTAGATGATTAAAACAAAATAACATACTCGTTCACTAAGGAACTGACCCGGTTAGTTTTGAGAAAACCGATCGAAGAAGTTGGAATAAGATTTAATAATTTACCCCAAGAGCAAGTGGGATACTGATAGAGTAAGGGTTATGCCCTAGGGGTAATTACGTAATTTGTTACATAAATCTAACTCGATAGCCAATCTTGTTTAAAATAAAAGGTGTTTTCTTTTCTGCTATATTGTGATATAATTAATTAGTTTAAAATATATTAAATAGAAAATCCTTAAAGATATATTAAGTGATAGTAATTACAATATGTTGTAATCATGAATACTTTATCACACTAAAAATAACAAATTATTTTAAATATTCCTACTCAAGATGTTTTGAGATGAGATATCGATATATCCGTTAAGGCTAGAGTGCATAACGCTCTCCAAATGTTGGGTAGAGTAGTACTCATGGATGCTGGGTGCACCAATGGGTTATGTACCGATAGTTTTGGGATAATTATGGAATGGTACACACGAGTGTTTTCTGTTGGTTAATATAACTAAGGTCAAACAGAGAATCTAAAAGCTATGCAGTTAAAGCGCTTAGCAGGTTCAATAGCCGTGAATGTGCAAAAAGTTATAGTGAAGATAAAGCGGATACGTGGAAAATAACGGAGGTGCAAAAACTTAATTAGATATAAAACAAAATATTATATTTAGTTTATTCTCATTCCCACGTCATTCGTGTTGGAAAAAATATATTATTTAATCCTATATAACAAAACTGAAGAATATTATGATTTATATAAACTAGATTTATTGACTACAATAGATTTCTAACTTATATTTTGCATTTATGCGTTAAATTAGGTCTTACTCTAATTTTGTTGAATTGGTTTGAAAGAGAATTAGTCAAATCAACCTTTGTATATTAATGTTGCTAAAGCGGATGATAAAAAGCTTTGATTTAGAAGGTATAGCGGAAAATAACTGGGCTTAAAGCGGATTTATTATTTAATGGGCTAAATTGAAATAGTGTAGCCGTCAAAGAGTTGCGCTATGGAGGAGATTTTGCGGGGCTTTAACTGCACAGTCTCGAAGGGATGATGTTACACAGTTCTATTGACTTGAGAATACCATTGAACTTCACTTTGATTATAGTTAAATCGTGCCATAACATCCATTGAACAACTATAGTTAGGTCTGAGTTGAAGCATTGCGAGTGAAACATTATTCAATAGAGAATTCATCCTTAGCTTTGTAGTGTTAGTACCACGGTCAACTGTAGTTAACTTAAAATCAAAGTCTTTGGCCAAAGCAGTGAATTTGGACCTTACTGCTGGGTACCGATTATAATAAATAAAATTGGACTTTACCGAAAGATGTATAAGTGATAAATTCAACCAAAATGTCACACCACTTGCTAAGGCAACATGTGAGCATTAATATTCAAATTGTCCAATATTAATCGCTGACGGAATTTACACCTTTGGGTTGCAAAACCGAAATGATGAATACTACTACCGAACCACAAAATTTAATTAATTTATAATCATTGTAAATTAATTAAATCAATATTTATGAAATATTAATTATTTAATTTTATCTAATTTGTTTAAATGCCATTAATATTTAATAAAGTGAATATATAAAAGTTATAAATGTACATATCAATATATGATATCCGTAAAATATTTAAATTGGATTTAAATAGAATAAATGGTAAATGTTTTTTAAATAAACCAATATTTGTGAAGTGTTAATTATTAAAATTCTACATGATTTTTTTGAATCCCATTAGCATATAATAAAACGCATACATAAAAATTATAAACGCATGATATACGATATCAGTAGAACATTTAAATTGTATTTTAATGGAATTAATGCTAATAGGATTTTAATATTTTTTAGGGCCCATGTGACACCATTTATGGTCATCCATGTATGTAGAAGAGGGAGAGGATTTTATTGAGATTCAATAGATAATTAAAGGGTGAATGTTTTAAGGAAGGAATATGAAAGGTTTTTTCTTTCCTTTAAAACAATTCTCCATTCATTTCTTTCACTAATTTCATTCTTTCCTAACAAATTTATTTTCTCTTCCTCTCTCATCTATCACGGCTGAAAATTTAACGGCTATGAGGGTAAAGATTCTAAACTCAAAAATCAAACAAAAGGTGGTTATCTCTTGATTGTTGCAAGATCCAGAAATCGATCCGTTGAATCTAGGAATCCTTTCATCGTTCAAGGTGCTTCTTTTGGCTGCATCTCAAGGTAACTTTCTATTTTATTTAAATATAAATTCATCATATTTATATGGTTAAATCCACCACCTCCTGTATCTCTTTTCTTTATGAATTTTGCAATGTAATTTGGATCCCTATTTGGTTCCCTTGATTCAGTTTTATGCTCATCGTGTTGATATGACTTTAACAACTATTTGTCATTTTCTTCAATTTTTCATACGTTATTTATGTTAATAATTTTAAATCCATCGCCCTTTTTTTAATTTTTTCATATTGTATGTTTAATTTAGATCTGAATCTCATTACCACGAATTTATATGTGCCTAGGTTTGCTAACTCTTTTTTGTTTTAAAATTATAGTTTTAATAAAATTTTAACAAAAAAGTTTGATCCATTGATTTAAATTTCATGTTATAATTTTGAGAATTGAATATATAAGTTGCAAGTTGTTCTAAAACAATTTTGGTCATTACTTAGATGAGAATAATAATTGATTTAATTTAAAATTTACCAGTGGACTTTTTTGTAAAATCTTAAAACTTTTGATTTCTATCTTAAGATAACAATTGGATCTAGGAATTTTTAATTTTATTGTTTATAGGTATATATATTTGGAATTAAAAACTAATTGAGTACGTATGTTACATATTCTTTTGAATTTAAAACATTGATTCAATTATTGTATGTCTGTTTATGTATGAATATATATATATATGTATGTATGTATGTATATATATATATATATATTTTGAAGTTAAATATTTTAATATATATTGTGTTCTAATGGCGACTGGATCTGGATCTGAATTTCCCAAAACCCTAGACACGGAAGAAGATGATGATGGCGGCGGATGGAAGGAGGTTAAGCATAGGGGAAAGGCTAAGATCTCGTTCGCTGATGCTCTCAAATCTAATAAGGGGATTCAAAAAGCGAAATCATGGATTGAGGTAGTTGGTTCCAGAATCGAACTCAAGGGTAATGCAAATTACTTCGAACCACAATCCAATGGAGATGATACATACCAAATAATTGATGAAGAGGACTATGTTGAATCTAAACGGCTTTGGCAACACTCAATATATGCTTATATGGCAGGCAAACGCCCATATTTCATACATTTTAATGCCTTTATTAAAAGAACATGGAATCTGAAAGGATCTTGGGATGTCTTTCCTCGAGACAGTGGCTTTTACCTGATTAAATTTGAACTGGAGGAAGATTATCAAAGAATCATTAATGGTGGACCTTGGTTCATGGACAGCAAATTAATTCTACTGCGAAAATGGGAGGCTGATTTCAATTTCGAACGTGCTATGTTAACAACTATCCTACTTGGATTAAATTCAATAACTTGGATCTTGCTTTATGGTTAGTAAACTTGCAAGTCTAATAGGTAGGCCTATTGACATTGATGAAAATACAAGAAAAGTTAAACGCATCAAATATGCTAGGGTTTTGGTTGAGATCTCAGCCAATTCTGTGTTGCCAAAAATAGTTAAAGCTATAGATAAAAAAAGCAACGTATATGAACATGGGGTGGAGTACGAATTTGTACCACCTAAGTGTGGGGAATGTATGTGCTTTGGTCATACAAACCAGCAGTGCCAACGCATCATGGCAGATAGGCAGAAGAAAGTATGGGTACCTAAAACCATTACAGACTCCACAACAAAATTACCTGAGACCAGTAGCCCAAAAAATGAAGAGGAGATTACAAAAAACATACAAAATATCTCCCCCACTACAGAACAACCAAAATATCAACACAAGTGTCCTACGGAGTTGGACTGCGGATTAGACCAAGCATCTCATCTAGCTCCTGCTCAGTCAGAGAAGACACCTTGTATGG
The DNA here is from genome assembly GCA_030737815.1 of Allium fistulosum. Taxonomy (NCBI): domain Eukaryota; kingdom Viridiplantae; phylum Streptophyta; class Magnoliopsida; order Asparagales; family Amaryllidaceae; genus Allium; species Allium fistulosum. Next base: position 907,224,149 of record CM060901.1, read on the forward strand.
GGGATCACTTGGATAGTTCTGATCCAGCGATTCCATCTGCACAGTCTGAAAATCCAAAGGCCTTGCATGCATTGGATCCATTGTTTGATGAATACAAGGAGGCGGGGGAGGAGTTGCCGGGTTCCCTAGAGGATATCCACAAGCTGGGCATTGAACTGGACTCGTCTGGTGATGAGGAAGAAGAAGATTTGTCAGAGGATATTAGTAAGTACACTGAATACAATTTAGCATATGATAATCAATTCACCACTGGGGGAAAAGAAAGAACTGTCAGGTCAGTTATGGTAGGAACTGCTCCAGTTACCCGGAGCAAATCTACCAAAAAATCTTAAATGTCTATTATATGTTGGAATGTGAGAGGTCTAAATAATGACACATGTAAACTAGACCTCCACATAATTAAGGCTAAATATAGGCCTACTATCTTAGCTCTTCTGGAAAACAAGTTGAACAATAAAAACATAGAGATGATTAGAAATCAATTTGGAAATCAATGGACTTTTTCAACAACTCAATCTAAAGGTAGAATTATTGTTGGGTGGGAAAGTAATTATTGGAATGGTAACATTATAAACATGAGTGGTCAACAAATGACCACAAAATTTCACAACATTGGTGGGCTGGAGATAGTTATAACATTTTTTTATGCTAAAAACCTAGCCTTTGAAAGAATTGAGTTATGGAAACAAATTATAGATAACTCAAAAAATATCAATATCCCTTGGATAGTCACAGGAGATTTTAATGCTGTTTTAAAAACTAATGAGAAAAAAGGGGGTCTTACATTGAGAATAGCACAGGTAGCAGAATTCAATAATTGTGTTCTATCCATTGGACTTGCTGAAGCACACCACTCTGGTCTGAAATTCACATGGAAAAGCGGTGAGTCAAAGAAAATTACATCAAGATTAGACAGAGTACTCGGAAATTCAAAGCTATTCAACAAAATTCCAAATTTTAGAGTAACTGTTCTACCTTGTTCCACAAGCGATCATTGTCCCCTCTTGTTACAATTCAATGAAGATGAAGAAATGCATAAAGGAAAACCTTTCCGATATGCAAATCATTGGCCTTTGATAGAAGGATTTGATGATGTATTGAACTTTAACACAGTAAGAATTCCTCCAGGCAATCACATGTTTCGACTTGTAATGCTCATCAAAATCATGAAAAATAGACTAAAAGACTGGAACAAGTGCAGACCAAAAACCACTGACAAAATCACAGAAATCCAACAACATTTAGAAAACATACAACATAGACTGGATGAGGATCCTCTACACGAAGGTCTAAATGCAGATTTTTACTCACTTCAAAAACAGCTAAAAGAAGAACTTCATAAGCAGGCAGTGGAGTTGAAGCTAAAAGCCAAAGAGAAATGGCTACAACAAGGAGATGAATGCAATAAATTTTTCTATACTAAAAGGTCCTTAAGACAACATCATAATAATATGCATAATTTTCTAAATGAGCAGGGCAATGTTTCCAGGCACATCAAAGACATAGAAGATCAAGCCATTTCATATTTCTCAAACTTATACAATGGAGATTACAACAATCAGTTACCTCATATCAACTGCAGAAGGAAAGTCTCTACTGAGGGGGCCAGCATGTTGATAGCTCCAATTCTGGAAAAGGAACTGAGGAATGTTGTCTCCTCTATCCACAGTGATTCCTCCCCGGGATCTGATGGAATGGGGGCAGCCTTCTTCAAAATGTATTGGATACACCTAAAAGATTTCATGCTAAAAGCTTACAATGAAGCACTAGAAACTGGAGAATTCATACAAGAAATTAATCACACATTCATCTCCCTCATCCCAAAAACAAAGTAACCAGAAAGAATTGAAGATTACAGACCAATTGCCTGTTGTAATGTCAGCTATAAAATTCTAAGTAAAATTATTTGCATGAGACTGAATAAAGTCCTTCCAGAATTAATCTCCAAATGCCAAAGTGCTTTTATAAAAGGCAGGCTCATATCAGAAAACTCTCTGATGGCTCATGAACTAGTCAGGAATTTCAATAAACAGGGGGCTGATAAATTGTGAATTAAAGTGGATCTACAAAAAGCCTATGATCAGGTGAACAGAGGATTTATAATACATATGCTTGAATCTATGGGGGTTCCAATGAAGCTATTAAAACTGATTAAATATTCTCTAGACACTCCTACTTACTCAATCATGATAAATGGAATTCCTAAAGGTTATATCCGGAGCAATCGTGGAATTAGACAAGGTGACCCCCTCTCCCCATACTTATTTGTAGTAGCTATGGAATGGTTCACCCTGCAAATGGAACTGGCATGTTTTCATGAATACATCCAGCCAATTTATAATAACCTCCCAAGAATCACACATTTATTATATGCAGATGATCTGCTAGTGGTGGTAAAAGGTAATTTGAAAGCAATTGACAAAGTTAAGGATATATTTACAGAACTAGAGTATCTTGCTGGGCTTAAACTGAATGAATCTAAAGCTAAGTGCTACTTTAATAAGCACTCCTCAAACAAGTAGGTTATGTTAGAGAGATTGGGATTCTCGGAGGGACACCTTCCAATTAAATATTTGGGAGTTCCTCTTTCCAATAACACTATCACAGATGCTGAGTGTGGAAAGTTGGTGGATGACATAAGAGATAAATTACAAGGATGGAGATCAAACCTTCTATCTTTTGCAGGTAGAGTAGAATTGGTTCACACAGGTATCACATCCCAAGTCAGATTCTAGTTACAATCCTTCCAAATTCCAGATTGCTCGATTACAAAAATTAGTTCAGTCTGTGCGGACTTCTTATTGAAAGGGGGGATGCATAAAGTTAAGTATTCTGACTTATGCAGGAAAAAGGAGGAAGGAGGTGTTGGCCTTAAAAATCTTTTTGAACTGAAAAAAGTATATGGTCTGAAATTAGCTTGGAATGCTCTAACATCAAATAATTTATGGGCTACATGGATGAGGTCTAGATATCTTAAGGATAATTTTTGGACTACTAAAATTGACAACAATGCTTCTGTCACTTGGAAGAATATTCTAAAATTAAGAGATGAACTACAGAAGCATTTAGACAGAGAAATTGCAAATGGTAGAAACACTGACCTTTGGAGAGACCCATGGCTAAACTCTACAAGCTATATTGACAGGTTAGGGTGGGATACCTTCTCAGCATACGGAGCTCCAAACTGTAAGGTGGCTGACATTATAGATAATGGAGAATGGCAATGTAACAACAACTTGCTAAGCCTAAATTATAAAGAAGAGATTCGAGGTAAAGACATTCACAGAGACAAACTGGAGGACATTTGGACATGGAAGAGAAACTCTAACAGTCACTTCAGGTTCCGAGAAGTATGGGAAGAATCAAGGACCAAACATCCTTTGGTCAAATGGTCTACAGTAGTTTGGAGCAGATCCAATAGCCCTAAAATGGCGCATACTCTTTACAAGGCTATTCTCGAAAAATTACCTACTAAGGATAGATTACATAAATGAGGAGTTTTAAATGACACAATTTGTTATCTTTTCCATAATGCAGATGAAACGCATGAGCACTTATTCTTTGAATGTGAATATTCCAAAAGAGTTTGGAGCATTCAAAAAGATGTCTACTTACTAACAATGTTCGAAACTTAGCAGAAGAGGTTGATTACCTGCATGGAGGGAGTAATCTCACGAAGTTGATGAAGGAGACTGGCAAAATTGGACCCACAACCTCCCTGTGGCACCTCTGGAGGGAGAGAAACTGTCGGGCTTTTGAAAATAAACAACAAGATGTATTAACTCTCACGAAACAGATAAACAGGGATATTAGCCTAATTATTGGGCGGATACCGAAGAAAATCCTTACCATTGCAACGGCACAAGAAGAACAATTAATGGAGATGTTGATGATGAAGGAATTGAATGAACGAGTTCAATTAGGGAATTGGGAGCCGCCATAACCCTAAAAATGGAAGGTTTTGGTTGCGGGAGTTTGTTTTGTCCGGTATAGATTGTCGGATGAGTTCTCTATTGTGTAATATCTATTACGAATCTGTATTTTGCCACTTTGGGCCGCAAAGCCCAACTGTTTAATTAATTAACCCATTTTCAAAAAAAAATGTATATATGTATATATATATGTATATATATATGTGTATATATATGTATATATATGTATGTATGCATGTATGTCTATGTACATGTACATGTACGTGTACATGTAATACAAAATTGTAATTTTAATTTTAACTTTAAATCATTTGTTTTAACTTTAAAACATGTCAAACAATCAAAGTCAACCTTAATACAAACAAGTATACATACATACATACATACATACATACACATACATATACATACGCACACACAGACATGTCTCCGTGTGTGTGTATAGGAATGTGTGTGTGTATAATAAAACATATTTTATTTTTCAAAAAAATATTACTTTGGACAACAAAGGCATATATAAAGGGAAAATGTGTCTATTGCGATGTAAATCTCATCATCTAAACACGTTCACACTAACTATGCACACTTCCTATATGTTGCACTCGCACTTTCACACATGGGTTATATTATACACCCATTATCATATGCATTTAAATTTAAAATTCTTTTTAATCAATTTTAATAAAATAAGATTTTATTTAAAACTTTATTAGATTGGATCTAATATACCTTTAGACTTCATAGGCCCTATAGATCCAAAATAGGATATTTTTTTTGAAATCTATCGCTTTCCCTTGCTTCCGATTAGCCCTATTGCTTTAGTGTGTATGTTTATTAGGTGATGAGATTTACACAGCAATAGACACATTTGTCACTTTATATGCACATTGTTGTCCAAAACAATTTTAATATATATATATACACATATATATATTATTTAAATTTCTAATTTTTTTGATAAAAATATCATTTTAACAAAGTCAATAATTTTGAAATTCAAAATATCTAATTTGTTTACATTGTAAAATGTTTAAAACTGATACGATCTATAAATTTAAAATAAAATAGACATGTATAATATATTCAAAATTAAAATAAAATTATCATGATATATTTAAATACATAAGATTAACGAAAATAATTTTTAACATTTTTTAAATTAATTTTAGTACATGTTTATTTGTTTACTTTACACTAATTATAAAATATATGTATGTATGGACAAGCACCATTGTCCCCGTGGTTAGGCGCTTCGACTTTGGTGCGAGATGTCACGGGTTTGAAACTTGCGTAGCGTGATCCGAACATAAATTGACATGTAGTTTGTAGTTACTACCTATGACTTGTAATACTAATATGTAATACCATCTACGTACTCAATTTCAAAAAATAATAATATGGATATATTAAATTAATAGTCTTTCAACCAAACTTTTTATTATTAAATTTCTGTATAAGAATAATTTTACAAAATTAAAATGTTAATTTATGAATACAATTAGCAATTTATATTTACAAATAAAATAAAATGTTTTTGATTTTTTTATTACCGAATACAATAAATGATGTTCAAAATAATTCATATATATATACACACATATTCAAATATGTGTGTGTGTGTATTAAAAATCAATTTAATATTAATTAAAATTAGTTTTGATGTTTTAAATACACACGTATATTTCGTATAGTACTAAAAAAGTAGTTTTTTCCTTATATTTAATCAAATTAAATCTTATATCTATTTAAAACAAAGATGTATTACAAATACAATGAAACTATCAGAGCTATGTACGTATGTAATTATGAAACAATTTATTAATATGAGGACAACAACTGTACATATAAATTCATTCAAATGCTATAATGGATCTAAATGAACATGATACAAAATGTCATTAAATAATTAAATAAATTATACCTTAGAGATGAGGTCAAAGAAACACATGCTGATATAAAAAGACTAATTAATTAGATCTTTTAGGTCTGCACCCTTCTTTGCAAGAGATAGGCGTACAAGCACCGAATTAATTGTATTTAACCGAATGAAGTTAAAAGGAGCATGGAGATACATGGGAAATGAGGGGAATCTTGCGGCTATAACTAATAGAGAGAGGAGAAAAATATTAAACTAAAACCTAGAGCATTAGTTTCTTTTTTATAAGGAAAGTTTGGCCAAATAGGCCTGTCAAAAGATACTTTTGGATGCGGATAGTGCGATATCCATATCTATATCTGAAATCATTTTTGGATATCGGATATCTGTATCTGGGGATATGAATGGATGTCGAAGAATTATCATATCCATTAATTATAGATAAATCAAGAAATATAAATAGGAAATTTTAGTCTAACATAATTTTTTTAATTCCATTAATTATAAACGTATGCAAAATCAACAAATACGATAATAATAAATAGGTTGGTCAGTTAATATACATTAAATGCATATGATAAATTTATTAATTTAACAGAACAATAGTTACGTACCTTTCAATGTAGTAAAATATGCATAATTTAAACAGTAACATTGATAAAAAATCAGATGGATAGTTTTCGGATGCGGATACCCTCATATCCGCACCTACATCTATTTTTTTGGATATTGGGTGTTCATCCACTTTTCAAATTTGAACGTGGACGGATTTCAGATTTTTTTTGGGTATCTATTGACAGGCTTACGGCCAAAATATCTAGCACAAAAAATATCCCATCCCATGTCAACATTTGACTCTCTCTCCTCCTTTATTTAGCCACCTATATCAAAGACACTATATGGACCTAAAGCCCTCTAAACCCATTAAAAATATATATAGTTTAAATCCAATTTAAATTCTTATCTATATCATATATCGGTACGCACATGCATAACTATTATATACGCACCAAATAAATTACAAATAACACCTCGAACAATTCAAGAGGCAACTACATTTTTACTAAACACACCCCCATACAACAAATAAAATAATAATTAATATTTCACAAATAATAACTAATTTAATTAATTTATAACTAATATAAATCAATTAAATCAAGCGGTGTTTTGGAGACTAAATAGATTCGGTTGTGCAACTCACAAGTTGGATTTATCCAGTGATTAATATTCAAACAATTTAAATACTAATGTTCACACATCACCTTAGCTAGTGTTGTGGAAGTTTGGTTTAATTCATTGCTTACAGATCTCATTGGTAAAATCCAATTTTACAATTATAAGTTGTATCTTTTAGTAACAATTATTTACATCAATTCTCTTCATCTCACTATAGGACTTATGTAATTTGGTTTGCGTTAAATCCTAATATCATCCACATTCAACTTGTTCAGTCCATAAACAAAGTCTTTGGTTCAATAATAACATTTATTATTAACTGTATCACTCTAGCTTGAGATTTTAACTTTGAGTTGACTGCAGTTGACCGTGATACTAACCTCATACAACCAAGGAGACGGATTCACTATTGAATAGTGTTCACTTCCAATGCTTCAACTCAGACCCAACTATAGTCGTTCGATGGACATCATACCATGAATTAACTATAATCAAAGTGGAGTTTCGATGTTGAAGTTCAACAGTATTACAAAGTCGCAAGAACTATGAGTTATTATTAATTAACAGGAAACTCTCAAAAGAGTCATTTCATAGTTATCCAATAACTACGAGTACGTAACCCCTTAATGCCCCCAGCAGCCATGAGTGATAAAATACCCAACATGTAGAGAGCATTACATACTCTAGTCTCAAAGGATGTATTGATATCCTTTCTCGAAACATCTTGGCTAGGAATATATAAAACAATATATTATCATATAATGTGATAAATTTCTTATGATTATACCATTTTTAACTACTATAACATAACCTATTATTAAGGATTTTCTAATTAATATACCTTAAATTAATTCTTCAATCAATTGCATCATTATATTACAAAGTATATATCAGAAATCAAATACTTTTATTATGAATAAGTTTGGCTATCGAGTTAGGTATATATAACAAATTACAAAATTTTCTCTATGGCATACCCTTAACTCTATCAAAATAAAGCTCTTGTCAAATTAATCTTGACCCCGTAAAGCATTTCAAAACTATATAAAACAAATTTACGAGTTGTAATGTGGCGAGGCAAAGAGAATGGTGTCATATGAAAATTGTAGAATCAATAGACCGTCATTAGTGATGTCGTCGCCAACACTTTCAAGAACCCCGTAAGTAAAAAATAATTTTATGATCCTAGAGAAAACATCTACTGCAGGGTTGAACAATAAAGGAGATAAATTGTTGCCTTGCATATGACCACATTTTGATTGAATTTTATTTCTTGGAATATCATTGACTATAATACTAGAGTTCCACATCTAAAGCAATGATGTAATCCAACCTAGTCATCTAGAGCTGAAATCCTTTGCCAGTAATAAATCTTTTATGAATAACCAGTCTATAGAGTCGGAAACTTTTGCAAAATCAAGTTTTAAAAGAGCATATGTGACGTTTTTTACAATAGTAATAATGGACCTTGAACTACCGTGACCCCATCCATGCCATTCCTATCATTAACGAAAGCAGATTTGGTATTATTAATTAAATTATTCATTTTAATGCTTAACCTATTAGCTAAGACTTTTGAAATAATTTTAAGTGGGCAATTTATTAATGAGATAGACCAAAAGTCCTCAGGTTCTATTCCACCCGCTTTCTTATGCAAGAGGAGTACATTAGAAAAGTTAAATCTTCCTAATTGTAAGCTATCCTTATAAAACTCATTAAACATTTTGATTAGGTCATATTGTAAAACATGTCAAAATTTCTTATAAAATAACATGAAAAATCAGTCTGTTCTAGGCGATTTATCACTAGGCATATCACTGATAGCCTTAAATCTCTCCTCATTTGAGAATGGGATATCCAAGTCGTCCAAAACAATCCTTGTATTAGCAGATATAATTCATTCCACCAAGCATAAATTTTGTGACCCTTACTAGTTCCAAAATATCTTTGCAGTAGTTAGTGAATGAGTTATTGAGTTTATTTTGATAAAAAAATTCGTGTCACTAATGAGTAAGGAATTTGTGGTATTACTACGCTAGTGACTATTAGATATTTTATGAAAAAAATCAGTATTTTTTCCTCTTGCATCCATCCACCGAACCCTGGACCTTTGTTTCCACATTGTTTTCTCTTGCATAATAACTTTATCAAATTCTTTTTTGAGATTTAAAAGAACATTTTTCTTAATGATTTTTCATTCTAGTTTTTCAAGTTTATTTGATTTTAAGATTTCAAAAGGTAATTTTTCTTTTTTAATTTTAACGTTGTTGAAAACATCTTTGTTCTACTTTTCAAGAAATAATGATAGGTCTCTTACCTTACTAACAAATAGTTTGGCTATATTTCCTGAATATTTGAAATAATTATTACTTTGGCATTATATATACATGAGGCAATTCGTACTAACATAAGAAACAACACACATATGAAACAATACACATGAGGCAATTATCTATATGTAATAGGAATAACTCAAAATGAAGCTTTTAATATTATAAAAATTGGCCTTGTATCTTTAACCCTAAGTAATTAAATAAATAAGGGTATTTTTGTACTTTATGCGATCCAACAACATTATTTTCCACCTTATCAGCACATCTCACTTCCTTCCCAAATTCATTGCATTTCTTATATACTTCGTAACTTCCATAATTCATCAAAGAATAATCAATAATTACCGAAGAATGATTTTAGTAATCAATCAACGAACAAAAATGAAATTCGTTGAAACTCTTAATTTTGATTTCTCTCTTCATAGTATTGTTGTTAACCACGATAAATTTAAATTTCCTGATTAGGAAAATTAGATAATAATCTAAGCTACCAAAGTACAACTACAAGTATATTTAAGCGAGGAGGTCTTTATTTATGCATATGACCATTATTTCATGATAAATAAATTTGGTTTCAGTTTTCTTTATACACGTCTAACGGACGTGCCTAACATACTGGTATATTTTTATTACTGAACCCGATTTTTCATAAAAATTTAAAATTCATTAAATTTTTACAATTTATTCTTCTTTTGAATGACTTTTTTAAAGAATGAGTCATTGTTATGCTTTTCTCGTTGATAATCTAAAACTTCCGATAAAATGTTAATTCTTATTTCTGAACATTTCAATTTATAGTTATTTTTTTATTTTTTTCCTTTGCCTGAAATTTTGATCGTTGTTTAATCACTTTTGAAAATATGTTACTTTTGTGTAATTTTTTTACAACTGAGGAAAAATTAAATCCTATAGTTACTACAGCGCTCAAATTTTATTTTGAAAGTTGGAAATTTTAAAAATAAAATAAAAGGAAGTGTAACTTTTCAAGCTTCAAAAATAAAATAAAACAAGCAATCTTATTTTTTTGTTGAAAAGTACATTGTGTACAAAAAATTTATTAGTCTATTAGAAGGTTTAGTGTAACGGTCTGCATGGTTGGACTTAACCACAAGCCCATGTGTAGGCCAAGTGGATAATTAACTGGCCAAAGTGAAAAGTACCAAATTAGGTTTAATAAAATAGAGAAATAATTCCTGTTGGTGGATAAAAAAATAATTTTCTACTAACACCTTGATGGTAGGTGTATATAATTTTTTTTAGAAAACCTTCATAAGATTGGCTCTCTCTACCCACTCATCTAGTTTTCCTCTCTATCAAGAAAGCTTGTCAAATTAAAAGGGTTAAGAAGGAGAAATGCAATCCTAGGCAATTATTCATTAGAAATTAATTGCTTTTACTATGAATCAAGGCACGCTCGCTTAATCTATATGTGATTGTGAAAACCATTTTATTTAAAGATCTAGCCTATTATGATTTAGATCTAGCCAATTATGATTTAGATCTAGCCTAGTATGATTTGTGTAAAAATTATTTTTTCCTTTTATTGACCTAAAGATTAAGAATTTACATGTAGTATTAGAGCATAGGTTGAGAACTTAATGATTTTCTATGAATGATTTATTTTGTTTCCACCAATGCGATATATTTTAAATTTATCAAAATATGCTATATTATTGTATTTGCTAATTGATGTTTGTTTTTCTTTATCATTGTTCGCTTACAGTTTTTATGATATTAATTTATGATTTATATATGTGTGTGCGTGTGTTTGTATGTGTGTGTGAATCAAGCTTTGAAACTTTATGTATCTATAATTAATGACTTAATAGTAAAGTTTAGAATTATGCTACATATGGTTGCATGTATGCTTACTTCAGTCTCACATAATGAAAGAGTGTATTGTTTTATTGTTATAACAATTTTAGCTTGTATGTAATATTTTGGACTATGGTATAGTGTTGTAAATGATTAATATATATATATATATGTATATATATATATATGTATGTATACATATACATACATACATATATATATATATGAATTATATATGTCTTATGGTTATGTTCATAGTACGCATATGATGCCATTTGAATTGAAGTATTACTAGTATGCTATTTGAATTAAAATGATTATACTATACGTTGTTGGTCACCAAAATGATCAAAAATTAAGGATTTATGCATATGAATTGTACAATAGTATTTTAATTTTATATTTATATTATGTTTAATCTGTTGGTCATCAAAGTGGCCAAATCACAAAGGTTTATAATTGTCAAATTAAAGGAATTCATTTACTCATGTTTATGTGATGCTTTTGAATGAATCACATTATTGTTATGTATAATTTTAAAGATTTTTCATGAGTATATTGAGTTCACAGTTATAAAATGTCTTGGATTGCCCAAAGGTCGATTACTTATTTTATAACCTATGAACATTGCCGAGGTATATTGATGTTCTTGGTTAGGTATGTTTTGTACATCCAAAAATAGCAAACATATCTAACCGGGGCATGTTAATTGCCAATTATATGAAATTTTATTGAGCATCAATTATGATTGTTTTATTGAATATTTTTGTATCACCCAAAGAAGAGCTTCAATATACACCTCATGTTTGTTGGTTAAATCTAAATCTGTGTTATAGATTTAAGTTTATTACTCAAAGTATTAATGTGTGAGCGTATTGTATATAATTCTACACCATCTGTTTGTGTTTCTCTATATCTGCAAGCTAGTCAATTACTAAATTTAATGGGCTTAATTTCTCTGAATGGTTAGAACAAGTTCTGTTTCACCTTAGTGTTCTAGATATTGATTTGGCACTCTTAAATGAAAAACTAGTTGTAGTTACTATTATTAGCAGCACTGAATAGAGATCTTCTTATAAATCTTGGGAAAGATCTAATAGACTAAGATGAATGTTTATACAAATGACTGTAGAAAACAATATCAAGTCCACAATTAAGAAAACTGAAAGTGCTAAGGAATTTACGAAGTTTGTGGAAGAATGCTCCTAATCTGAGTTTGCTGATAATTCGCTCACTGAGACACTAATGGTTACCTTAACCATCATTAAGTTTGATGGTTCTTGTACTATGCATGAGCATATCGTTGAAATGAGGAATATATCAGCAAAATTAAAGACCATAGGAATGGAAGTGGATGAAATCTTTGTAACGTTCATATTTAACTCCTTACCTCCTGAGTATGGTCCATTTCATATGAACTATAATACTCCAAAGCATAAAGGGAATGTGCATAAATTGCTAAGTATGCTCATTCAAGAGGAAGAAAGGCTTAAGAAATCAGTAATTCATTTAACAAATCTCATGGGTTAGAAAGGAGCTATAAAGAAACCAGGAAAGAATGTTGGAAAAGGTAATCAAGGACTATCAAAGTTAAATCAGTCATCGCCCAAATCCATAAGAAGAAACCAAGTAAGGATAGGTGCCATTTCTATGGAAAGACTGGACACTATCAGAAAGATTGTCTGAAATGTAAGGCATGGTTCGAAAGGTAAGGTAAGCTCGCTGCTTTTATGTTTGGAATCAAATTTAACTGAAGTTCCTTATAATACTCGGTGGATTGATTCTTGTTGTACCACTCATGTTTCAAATACGATGTTGGGATTCTTTACAATCCAAAGCACAAACCCATGTAGTTAAAGCTTATAACAGTTCCATAAAGGTGGAGGTGCAAAATGTTATAGCGGAGGTAAAGAGGGGATATAACGGAAAATAGCGGAGGTGCAAAAAGCTTAATTGGATATAAAACCAAATATTAAAAGTTAATTTATTCTCATTCTCACATCATTTGTGTAAGAAAAGGAAATATTGTTTAATCTTATATAACAAACCAAAGAATATCATAATTTATGCCGACTAGATTTGGTGACTATAATAGATTTCTAACTTATATTAAGCACTTATGCCTTAACGTTAGGTCTTTATGCTAACTTTGTTGAGAACTAGTCAAATCAAACTTTATATATTAATAGTGCTAAAGTTGAAGCTAAAATGCCTTGATTTAGCGGGTCTAGTAGAAAATTGCAAGGCTTAAAGTGGATCTATTGTTTAATAGCGCTAAATTGAAATAGTGTAGCAGTCGAAGAGCGTTATGCGCTGTAATGGGGATTTTGTGGGGCTTTAACTGCATAGCCACAAGCACAAATGAAAATTTTATCTTTTTGGGAAACTGAGCTGAAGTTCCAGTTGAAGCCATTGGAACCTATCGTTTAGTTTTAAACATTGGACATCATTTAGTTCTTTTTAAACCTTTTATATTCCTGCCGTTTCTCTAAATCTGATTTCCTTATCAAAACTTGATACTGTTGGATACTCTTTTGAATTTGGGAATGGATGTTTCGATTTATTTAAACAAAATCTTTTTATTGGTTCACGTATTCTTCATGATGATTTGTACAAATTAAAACTTAATACTCACTTTGATGAAACTATATTAACCTTGCATCATAATGTTGGTGCTAAACATGGTATAACCGATGGATCATCAGCTTATTTGTGGCATAAATATTTGGTTACATATCTAAAGAAAGAACCGAAAGATTAGTAAAGAATAAAATCATACCTGATTTGGATTTTACAGATCTTGGAATTTGTGTGGAATGTATTAATGGAAAACACACAAGATACACAGTTAAGAAAGCAGCCACAAAGAGCACACAGCTTGTAACACCCCGTATAAATTAATAAAAAATAAATGAATTAATTAAATAAGATAAGGCTAAAAATGGAAATTTTGTAAAAGTAAGAATTTGGTCATGAAAGTTGCGCCATTACGTTCATGGCAATTTTCCGATCAATTTCCATATATAATGTTTTGAAAATGGAGCTCAAACGAAAAAGTTACGGATGTTTGAAGTTTTCGGATTTAAAATAATTTAAACAGAATTCAAATTCAAATAAATAATTAATTCCAAAATTTGAAATTTAAAAATTAATAGTAACTGAGTGGAGCCTTGGCGTAACGGTTAGGTCACCCGCATGGTGATCTGGGCACCCAGGTTGGAGTCCGGAAACAGCCTCTTCGCAATGAGAGGGGAAGACCGCATACATTATAGACCTCCCCAGAGCCCGCTATCGTTCGGGAGCCTCGTACATTGGGTTCCACCTTCAAAATTAACTAGACTTGGGGGTTAAATAACGTTAAAATAAACGTTAATGTTAATAGATAATTAAGGAACGAAATAAATATACAATGGCAAAGAAGTAAATGGTCCCAAAATAGGCGAACCGGTTGACATCTTACTAGGATCGGTTGACCACATAGTGTAGATCGGTCGATCGGTGAACGATGGTAACGGCTAGGGTTTTGTGCATTTGAACAGTCTAGATTTTATTATTTTATAATGACTTAAATTTGATGGTTTTGGTACTTTCTAACCACTCTAAATAAGAGCCTAGCCCCTCATTTTTATTCACAAAGTATTTTGAGAACCAAGTGAAGCTCTGCCAGTCTCGCTCCTCAAAGATTCAAAAAATACTCTATGGTTTCAGATCAGATAAGAAATTTTAGATGTTTATTACTAATTTCTAATTCTTTTCACCTCCAATCCCTAAATTTCTAAATCTAATTCGTATATAATTCCCTTGTTGTATATTTTTAAAAGGAGAGATCTGTAAAAGATTAAAGCATGCATATCAAATCCAAAAGAGGGAAGAGCTAAGACTGACTGTGAGTAGAAATCTTAGTCTGTCTTATTTTGGTAATCGTATAGTATAAATTAGGCTTAATATATGCCTGTGGTGTATTTTGTTTATGCAAACATCACATTAAATCCCCAAAATTCCCCTAAAGCGAAATATCAATTCTTAAGTTAAAATCTCAATTATTTTATATTAAAATAATGGAATTATGTAAATATTATAGTTTTAATGTTTTATATTCTGTTCCACTTCTTATCTTTTTCTTTGGATCTGATTAAGGCTTTTGAAATAGAAATAGAAATTCCCCTTTTCAGTTTTATATAAAGAAGTTAAATAGAGCGTAAAAGTATTTGAATTTTAAGTTTTTATTGATGATTGATTCCGCTATTTTAGTATAAAATAATTTTGGTATGGATTCTATTTTATAAAGTTTGTTGATTGAATTGTGGATATTGGATATATGGTATATTTTTTGAACTGGAATTGAAAGTGTATAAATAAGAAGTTTTGACATTTAAACACTAGTTTAGGGCGAAATCTTTACGCACTTAGAAATATTTTAGACGTATGCGCGTGTGTGTATATGTATGTATGTATGTACGTACGTAAGTATGTATGTTTATATATGTATATATTAACGTTAATAACGTATTGATTACGTAGTAAATAGGCTATTAATTATCATTAAATTCCCCTTAGAAAAGAAGTTAAATTGTAAAGGCAAAATAAAAGTTTCCTTATAAGGCGTTGATATGAAATACGGTGTGATGTGTGATAATATGTTAAGAGGATCTTATAGATTATAGCTAAGTTATAGGGATGCGAGGTGAGTCAAAATCGAACAGAAGTCTGCCTAGCTAATCTAGATACCAATAGTGTGACTTTAGAGCTGATGTGAGACATCGCCTATAATAAGTACCCAAGGAGGATGCGAGGTTAGTCCCAAACTCTGTAGGGTAAACCAGACCAGTTAATCTGGCTACCAATATCTACGAATAGCCAGACTAATGTAAGACATCATGGTTAGGTTATGGGTCATAATACAAAGGACCATCTTCGGGATTGAAGGTATTAAATGGTAGTTGAGGACCCGCCTCTTCCCTATGTAGGAAGTAGTAAATGGTCAGGGTTAGTGGTTAGGCATGGTACGTGCTATCTTAGGGATGGTCCGCTTTAGATTTGAAATACCGAAGAGGAATCCGTCTTGGGATAGATATTAAATGATGGGGACCTGCCTTGAATAAGGTATTAAATGGTCAAAATCTGCCTAGTTCTTATTAAAAGGTATTAAGTGGCTTGGGTGCTATCTCTTATGTTGTTATAATATAACTGATGATAGATATGAGTTATTGGATTAAAAGAATAATGGTTATGAAATTGGACTGGGAAAGCCTTAGGGATTATAGTTGGAAGACTTATAATATGGTTAAGATACGTAAGACATGTTCTTATTTAAATTAAATTGCCTAAGTACTATTATAGAAAAGATCAAGATTTTATTCACCATACATTGTTATACTGACTCTCTCCTCGTTACAACATATGTTAGAGATGATGATGTAGATTTTCAAAGATAGTGGCAAAGATGCAGACTTATGGCAGTTGTTTAGCTATCGATGTTATTTTTCTATTTCTGATGTACCCATTAAAACATTTTAAGATATTGTACCATGAATATTTGGTGCTGTTACGTGGAATTATGTTACTATTTTTTACATTTGAATTTTTAATGAATGGGTACTATTTTGATATTATATTTTATCCCTCTACTGTGAGATTATGAATGTGTACATAGATATCTCCATATATAGCTCTTTAAATAAATTTTATCAACCAATAGCCTATTTTGGAATGAGTCTAAGTTTCGATGAGCCTTTCTGGGTCAAAAATTAAGCACGTTTCAAGGCAGTTGTTACATTTGGTATCAGAGCTTAGGTTACCCGGTCAACAGGGATAGGTATATATTTGAGTGGCATAATTGTTATTTTTGAAAACGTTTTCCAAAAACCTTACTTTGTAAATATATACTTATTTTGAACATACGTCCGACTCTATAAATTCCGACTATAGAAGTAGTTGCGACCATTTCTCGAAAGGATAGGCGAGGTGACTATGAGTTGGAAAAAATAAATAGAATTAAATTTAAACTCCCACCCCGATTACCGCATGGATGAAGTTCGTATCATAAGTAGTGGACCAAGAAGAGCATGACCGCAACATATAGAAGCATCCTAAAATCCGAATGACAAATGGGAGATAAGCACCTATATTTTGTAAGCACCCAGAAGTAGGGAATGATAAGAGTGAACCAAGATGTGAAGAAGGACTGGAGCAAGTTCCCCCAGGAAGGTGTACATTAATCACCACAAGGAGATAATTAGATTTTTATGAAGATTGAGTAAGGAAGAAGGAAAGTTCAATAGAAAGAACAATTAAAATCAATTTCTAAATCCAACCCCATGTGAAGAAATTTGGTAAAAGGTTTTGGAAGATTCCTTGAAATGTTTTGAATGCGTTTTTCAAAGGATTTATTAGGAAGTTATTGTTTTGAAAAAATAGGAAATTTGAAAATTTATAATATAAATTTTTGTTTGGTCAAAAGTTTTCATTTAAAAGGCTTTTGGTAAAAAGGGTTTTTCATTTTTTTAAATTCTTAGTTTAAAAATTGGCTAAGTTTAAAAAATTTTGGTTTAAGATTTTCGATAAATGGATTTTTTGTTTTTGAAATAAATGTAAAATAAAGCAGATTGGACTCGATGATTTTTTCTATTTCAAAATTTTGAAAGTTCTTCTTTTGAAAAAAAATTCAAAAAGGGGGAAAAATGGAAACGAAACTTGATTAAAATAAGGTAGAGAGAATAGAAGGTTAAAAATGCCCAATAATTTGAAATATGTACAAGCTGATTTGGAAATTTGAAATCAGTCCTAAATATTTAACTATAGAATGTTGGTAAAGCTGTAATGATATTCCAGATCTATAATTGAGTTGTAAATTAGGTTGCTCTAATTGACTTGGAATGTGAATTTCTAGGTTTTGATTTATTTGGAGCAAGTTCCCTGTAATTTCCATAAATTATCCAATTCCAAAATAAGTATTGAAGCATGTCGTTTGAATTAACAAGTGATATACCATAAAGGGAAAGATATGTGTAATATATGGATGTTCTTTTCCGTAGTTTACACTATCTATTTCAATAAAAGAAAAGAAATAAGTCCTTGTAATTTCAAATGTAGCAAAGATCTTACTTTTGGTTAATTCATGGAAAATTAACGATAATCCTTTTTGGAATGATAGCCCTGATAAATTAAAATGTGGAAATGAATATTTCAGTTTAAAAATTAGTAATTATAAATAAGCACACACACATACGTATAACCGCGCTTGATGTACAAAAATAAAAATCTATAAATAGCGTAATTTACAATGGTATTTGTATTAGTTATTAACAGCGTAGTAATTATAGGACTAGGATTTATGGACATTAATTACAGATTTAATGGGCGATAAATTTGTAATTAATACAGAACTAAAGGGAATTAAATTGGAGACTGATTAAGGAATTTAATACAGTATTTATGGAGGAATTAAATAGGCATAATAAATGGATTTTGAAATTGGTAAATAGATTCAAGGGGTTAAATGAGGATTGATTAGAGATGGTGGGTGATGGTGGAATGACATTTATTAGAAACTAAGAATGAGAATTAAGGAAGGTGGGTGATGGTGGAATGACATTCTAGAAATTTCCATCTTAATTTAGTAAAGAGTATACCTCAATATCATTAACAACAATTGATGATAAATGGCAGCTTCAAGCAAAAATTTCGTTTAGAGTTTTTGTGATTGTTATCACTAATCGTCTCCCTTATGTTATTGGAAAAAACGTACGATATGGTATAAGATATGTTTCTATTTATCATTGAGATGATTTAATGGATGGGATTAGTTCGCTTGATAAATATATACATATTGAGAAACAACGTAAATAAGGAAATTTCATACGGGTAGTTAACTAACGATAAACTGTAGGTAAGACTGAAAGTTAATGAGAAAATTAGGTTACTAGCTAGGAATAAAGAATGCTTCAATCAACTTTAGAATTTTGGGGAAAAGTAAACTTTAGCTTACAGAGTGTCACCATTCAAGGACGACCATTCACCCCGAAGGAGATAATACGTATAGGGATATGAAGAGAATTCTCTATTAGTCGGTGATGAAGAAGGGAGTAGCTAAATTTGATTCTAGATGTTTGACATGCCAAAGGGTAAAGGCTAAACAAGGGAAGCCCGGAAGATTGTTATTACCTTTGGAGATTTTGACTTGGAAATGGGAGCATATATCGATGAACTTCATAGATGGGTTGCCTAGGAGCCAAAGAGAAAATGAAGCAACTTGGGTCATAGTGGATAAACTCACTAAAAGCGCCCATTTTAATCCCATTAGGAGTAATAGAACCGCAGCATCGCTAGCACATATTTATATCAAGGAAGTGGTTCGACCTCATAAAATTATGGTTAGCATCGTTAGTGAGAGGGACCCCTTATTTACTGGCGAATTTGGGAGGAGTTTGCAGACAACTTTGGGAACATCGTTGAATCTTAGCATTGCTTAACACCTGCAGATTGATGGTTAAACTAAAAGGCTGACTAGGATCTTGGAGGATTGTTGAGAGCTTGCATTATGGATTTTGGAGGACATTGGAGCGGCACCAATCTTTAGTCGAATTTGCTTATAATAATAGTAACCAAGCGACGATTGGTATGACACCCTATGAAGCGCTTTTTGGAATGCCATGAAAATCGCCAAATTGTTGGTGGGAAACCACCAAAAAAATCATATTCAGACCAGATTTAATTCGCGAGACTTCTAGAAAGTTAGAATTGAATAGGTAGCAAATGAAGGCAGTACAAGATCTCCAAAAATACTACGCGGACAAGCGAAGAAATCTGTTAGAGTTCTAAGTAGGGGACATGGTGCTTGTTAAAGTTTCCCTAATTAGGAAGATCGTGAGATTTGAAAAGTCAGGAAATTTGACACCAAGATTTGTTTGGCCTTTTCCAATTTTAGAAAGAATTGAAAGACTTGCTTATCCTGAGGAGCTACCTTATAAGTTGGCAGGAGTCCATGACATTTTTCACGTTTCACACTTGGGTGAAAGCCTTATAGCACAACCACTATGGTAGAGCCTGATCAATTGGGAGACATTGAGACAGAATCAATAGCATTTCATGCCGCTGCATGCACTGTGGAGCATGGAACTAGAAAGCTCCGCAACAAAGAAATTATGCTAATGAGAGTACAATGGGAAGAAAATCCGAAGAAAAGCAGGAGGACTTCTCATTCTGATCTTTTCACTGGTGATATTTTCTCTTTAAAATTAGGTTTCGATTGCATCTGGTTGCTAGATTGGATGGTAGAAGATGGTTGCCACACTTTTCGCTATCATTTTGCTCTCATATAGAAATTTTTATGCATGTTTAGAATGCTTGCATACATGCCTATATGTCACTATCATACATTCACGCCAGGATTGAGCTCGTCTATAGTATGTCTGCATACATAATAACATTACACTTTTGGTTGAGTAAATAGATGCATAGATAACTTGGTTGTATAACATGGATGTTTATTGTATGTCACGCTGTCCGATCCTTAGAGAGATTTCGAGGACGAAATCCTTTTTAAAGGGAAAAGAATGTAACACCCCTTAAAAATTAATAAGAAATAAATAAATTAAATAAATAAATAAGATAAGGCTAAAAATAGAAATTTTGTAAAATTCGAAATTTGGCCACGAAAGTTGTGCCATTATGTTCATGGCTATTTTCTGATCAATTCTCATATATAATGTTTTGAAAATGAAACACAAACGGAAATGTTATGGACATTTAAAGTTTTCGAATTCAAAATAATTTAAATAGAATTCAAACAAATATATAATTGATTCCAAAATTTGAAATTTGAAAATTAACAGTAATTAGACTTGGGAGTTAAGTAAACGTTAACATAAACGTTAATTGATAATAAGGAATGAAGCAAATATACAACGGCAAAGAAGTAAACGATCCTAAAATAAGTGAACTGATTGACCGCTCACTAGGACTGGTCAACTGCATAGTGTAGATCAGTCGGCTGGTGAACGATGGTGGAGGATAGGGTTTTGGCATTTGATCGGCCGAGATTTTATTATTTTAACTGACTTAAACCTGACAGTTCTGGTGCTTTCTAACTACTATAAATAAGAGCCTAGCCCCTCACTTTTATTCACAGATTGTTTTGAGAACCAAGCGAAGCTTTACCAGTCACTCTCCTTAAAGATTCAGAAAATACTCTAGGGTTCCAGATAAGAAATTTTAGATGTTTATCACTCAATTTCTAATTCTTTTCTCCTCCAATCCCTAAATTTTTGAATCTAATTCGTACATAATTTCCTTGTTGTATATTTCCAAAAGAAGAGATCTCTAAAAGATTAAAACAGGCATATCAAATCCAAAAAGGGAAGATCTAAGGACTGATTGTGAGTGAAAATTTTAGTATTTCTTATTTTAGTAATTGTATAGCATAATTTGGATTTGATATATGCCTTTAGGAAATTTTGTTTACACAAACATCACACTAAAACCTTAAAATTCCCCTAAAATGAAATGTCAATTCTTAAGTTAGAATCACAATTATTCTATATTAAAATAATGGAATTGTGTAGATATTGCAATTTTAATTTTTTTACATTCTATTTCCTTCTTATCTTTTTCTTTGGATCCGATTAAGGATTTTAAAATTTAAATAGAAATTCCCTTTTCAATTTTATACAAAGAAATTGAATAGAGCATAAAAATATTTGAATTGTAAGTTTTTATTAATGATTGATTCCGCTATTTTAGTATGAAATAAGTTCAATATGGATTTTATTTTATACAAGTCTGTTGATTGAATTGTGGATATTGGATATATCGTATATTTGTTGATATGGAATTGGACTTGTATAAATCTGAAGTTTTGACATTTAAATGTTAGTTTAGGGCGAAATCTTTGCACACTTAAAAATATTTCAGACGTGTATATATACACATACACACACACACACACACACATATATATATATATATGCGTAAATAATGTATGATTATAACGTATTAATTACATATTTGATAGGATACTAATTATCATTAAATCCCCCTTAGTAAAGAAGTTAAATTATAAAGGCGAAATAAGAGTTTTCTTATAAGGCCTTGATATGAAATGCGGTGAGATGTGTGATAATATGTTAAGAGGATGTTATAGGTTATGACTAAGTTATAGGGATGCGAGGTCAGTGAAAAGCACACAGAAGTCTGCCCAGCTAATCTGGCTACCAGTAGTTTGACTTTGAGGCTGATGTGAGACATCACCTATAATAGGTAATCACAGAGGATGCGAGGTTAGTCCCAATACCTAGTTAATCTAGCTACCAGTACCTACGAATAGTCGGACTAATGTAAGATGCCACGGTTGGGCTACGGGTCATAATACGAAGAATGCTTCGGGGTTGAAGGTATTTAGTGGCTGGTTAAGGGCCTGCCTCTTGCCTATGTAGGAAGTAGTAAATGGTCAGGGTTAGTGGTTAGGCACGGTAGAGGATATCTTGGGGAGGGACCGCTTCAAAATTGAAGTATTAAGTGGCCCGAAGAGATTCCGTGCTATGTTTGCTAGATAGTACCAGAGAGTAGTCCGCCTTGGGATAGGTATTAAATGACGGGGACCTGCCTTGAATAAGGTATTAAATGGTCAGAGTCAGCCTAGGTTCCATTAAAAAGGTATTAAGTGGCTTGAGTGCTATCTCTTACATTGTTACGACATTATTGGTGATGGATATGGGTTATTAGATTGAAAGAATAATGGTTATTGAATTGGACTGGGAAAGCCATAGGGTTATAGTTGGAAGACTTATAACATGGTTAAGATAGGTAAGACATATTCTTATTTAAATTATACTGCCCAAGTACTATTATAGAAAGGCTCGAGATTTTATTCACCAGATATTGTTGTTTTGACTCCCTCCTCGTTACAACATAGGTTTGAGATGATGATGAAGATTTTTTAAGATGGTGGTGGAGACGCAGACTTATGCCATTTGTTTTGCTATCTATGTTATTTTTTTATTCTGTACCCATTGAAACATGATGTAGTTTAAGATATTGTACCATGGGTATTTGGTGTTGTTATGTGGAATCATATTTTTGATTTTTACATTTGAATTTTTAATGAATGGATACTGTTTTGATATTATATTTTATCCTTCCGTTGTGAGATTTTGAATGTGTAGATAGATAGCTCTGTGTATTGCCCTTTAAATAAATTTTACCAACCAATAGGCAGCTTTGGAATGAGTCTAAGGTTCGATGGGCCTTTTCTGGGTCGAAAATTAGGCCTATTTCGAGGTGGTTGTTACACAACTTCTTGAAATCACACTAATATATGTGGATCTTTTGATGTTCCATCTCTTGGCGGAGAAAAATATTTTATCACCTTTATTGATTATTTTTCACTTTATGGATATGTCTATTTGTTGCATGAAAAGTAACAATCGGTAAACACCCTAGAGGTGTTTATCAAAGAAGTTGAAAGACAATTAGATAGAAAGGTGAAAGTTGTCAGATCTGATAGAGGTGGTGGTATGATGAAAGTGGATAGTGCTCTGGTCTATTTGCTAAATTCCTAAAAAGTCATGGCATATGTGCTCAATGCACAATGCCAGGAACACCACAACAAAATGGTGTTGCAGAAAGGCACAATCGTACTTTAATGGATATAGTTAGAAGTATGTTAAGCAATTCATCTTTACCCAAATCATTGTGGATGCATGTTTTAAGGAATGTTGTATATTTGATGAATAGGGTTCCTAGTAAGGTAGTTCCAAAGACACCTTTTGAACTGTGGATAGGAAGGAAACCCAGTTTAAGGTACCTACATGTTTGTAGTTGTCCAATAGAAGTAAGAATTTATAATCCACTGGAAAAGGAATTAGATTCAAAAACACTTAGTGGTTTCTTCATTGGTTATCCAAAAAAATCTAAAGGGTGTCGATTTTGTTGTCCTAACCATAGTACAAGAATTGTTGAAACTGGAAATGTTAGGTTCATTGAGAATGATGAAGTTAGTGAGAGTTTGGAACCATGTAAAGTATAAATTCAAGAAGTTAGAGTGCAAATTTCTTTGCATGTAGCCTCTTCTCAAGTTTTTCTTCTTCTACATGTTGATCATGTTAGTGATTTGCAAGAACATTAAATTAATGATCAAACGCCACAAAATGAAGTTGTCATGAATAAACATGTGATAGATGAACCATAAGAAACCACATTAAGAAGATCTAATAGACAAAGAAGATCTGCTATTTCTGATGACTGCATGGTTTATCTGCAAGAGTTAGAATTTGATTTAGAAATCAATAATAATCTAGTTTCGTTTTCACAAGCTATAGAAGGTAATAGTTCTATGAAATGTTTGAACACCATGAAAGAAGAGCTAAAATCAATGGACCGCTATGAAGTTTGGAACCTTGTTGAATTGCAAGAAGGTTGTAAAAGAGTTGGGCGCAAATAGGTCTTCAAGACCAAGCGTGACTCAAATGGTTATATCGAACGTCACAAGGCCAGACTCGTTGTCAAATATTTTACTTAGAAAAATGGTGTTGACTATAAACAGAAATTGTCACATGTCTCAATAAAGGACTTCTTAAGAATTATTATGGCAATGGTAGCTCATTACGATTTAGAGCTCCATCAAATGGATGTGAAAACGGCCTTTCTGAACGAAAATTTAGATGAAGAAGTTTTTATGGATCGACTTGAAGGTTTTATGGTTAAAGGAAAAGAACATATGGTGTGTAAACTTAAGAAATCAATATATGGACTTATACAAGCCTCCCGACAATGGTACCTTAAGTTCAATGATACCATCACATCTTTTGGATTTAAGGAAAACATTGTTGATCGATGTATATATTTGTAGGTCAATGAGAGTAAGTTTATAATTTTGATTCTGTATATTCATGATATTCAGCGTGCTACTAATGATCTTGGTTTATTACATCAGACCAAGAAATTTACCTTTAAGAAATTTAAAATAAAAGATACGAGTGAGGCATCCTATGTGATTGGAATAGAAATATTTTGTGATAGATCACAAGGATTGTTGGGATTGTCTCACAAAGCATACATTAATAAAGTTTTAGAGCGATTCAAAATGGAAAAATGCTCTACAAGTGTCATTCCAGTTCAAAAAGGAGATAAATTTAATCTCAAGCAATATTCAAAGAATGAATTGGAAAGCAGTCAAATGGAACACATTCCTTATGCATCTGTTGTTGGAAGCTTGATGTGCGCTCAAAATTGTAGCAAACCATACATCATTTTTTATGTCGAAATGCTTGACAGTTATCGAAGTAATCCATAAGTAGATCATTGGAAAGCTGCAAAGAAAGTGTTGAGGTATCTACAAGGAACGAAAGATCATATGCTCACTTATAAGAGGTCAAATCACCTCAAACTGATTGATATTCAGATTGCTGGATGTGTGGATACCAGAAAATCCACATTTGGCTATTTATTCCTATAAGTTGGAAGAGCAATTTCATGGAAGAATGTGAAACAGTCTGTTATTGCTGCTTCCACTATGAAGGCGGAGTTTACGACATGCTTTGATGCCACAATTCATGGTTTATGGTTGCGGAACATTATTTCAGGACTTGGAATTGTCGACACTACTACTAAGCCGTTGAAAATTTATTGTGACAACTCTGCAGCAGTCTTCTTTTCTAACAATGAAAAGTAATTGAAATATGCTAAACATATGGAATTAAAATACTTTGCCATTAAAGAAGAAGTTCAGAAACAAAGAATGTCAATTGAACACATTAGCACAAACCTTATGGTTGCGAATCCGTTGACGAAAGGATTGTTGCCAGACATTTAATGAACATGTTGAAAGAATGTGCATTATCGAATACCATCATTGATGTTATTTTATGTTTTATGTTATTATGAATTTGACACTCTTGAGCTCATTTATTTATTCTTTCTCATATGAATTTATGAATCTTGTTTCGTATGATTTGTATATATACATGAATGCATTATGTAAGTTAAATATGATTTTGCCTCTAACAAAGGCATTAATGTTGAGCCGTTATTGAATACCTTATTATGTATCATGTTATGTGAAAGACTAACATTGTGATACATGGAAGGTGCTATGTCGATAAATTGATATACGACCGCTATAATCCTTATTAATTTCTCTGCTTAATAATGACTTTATGATGTGAACAATATGAGGATGGACTTATTTATTTCATTATGCACATTATGTTTTATTATTAAACCATTAAAGTACGTAATGTCACATGGGCCAAGTGAAAGAATGTTGGACTTGCCCACAAGCCATATGTAGATCAAGTGGGTAATTAACTGGCCAAACGAAAAGTACCAAGTTAGATTTAATAAAATAAATAGATTAATTCATGTTGGTAGATAAAAATGTAATTTCCTACCAACATCTTGATGGTAGGTGTATATATAATATAAAAAAACTTAACAAGATTAGCACTCTCTCTCCTCACTCATCTAGTTTCATTTCCATTAAGAAATCTTGTCAAACTAAAGAGATCGAGGGAGAAATACAAGCCTAGACAATTTTGATTAAATAATCATTTCTAATTCGAGCTAATATATAATTACAAAAAATTAGCCTCAAACTAGTTTAAGTATGATACTCGATATTTGAAAATTTGATACTATTTAATTGAACAATCCAATTAAATAGTTATAAGAAATTAACTTACATTATTGTGAATTAAGATAATTGTGTCATTTTAAGAAATACATGCAATTTTCAGTAAATATAAAAGTAAACTTAAAAGACCAGCAAGCTTCAATCAAAGTTTCTTCCCGTGTAGGTTGATGGGTAAAATCTCTCTCAGTTGCAAACAAAAAATTAACCCATGGAAATATAAAAACAAGGAAACCAATACATGTTTTGTTTATTTACTTAGGATCATACGTTCACAAAGTCGTATTAGATTTCAGACTAAGAAAAACATACACATAGATAAGATAAAGTCTCAAATACAACATATTCATCGTCACAAGCATTTACTTTATTTTATTTACTCATCCGCGAGACTAGCGAGCTCGAAATAAAGCAAAGGAGAACTTACGAGACACCCAGCAACTTCTTAATATCCTTCTGCAGAAGAAAGAAAATTATATTAGATGGAATAAATAAATAGTAGGAAACTATCTTATTTATTTATTTGCTTTTATTTTCATTTTGTGAATAATACCTCGATGCTGAGAGGGGAAGTGGTCGGTGCATAACGGTCCACAACGTGTCCATCCTTGTCAACTAAGAATTTGGAGAAGTTCCACTTGATATTATCTCCAAATAGGCTACCTTTGCTTGATTTCAAGAACTTGTATATTGGTGCAGCATTATCTCCATTCACATCAACCTAAATATAGAGCAATATCAAGCATAATATACCTTGTCTCATGCAATTTGACAGTAATGGCACTTGTTTGTGTTTTGGAGAACACAATCTTAAACCTTGTTTGTATTGCTTCCAAGCATTTACTACTTGTGCTTTTTTTCCTTTCCTTTTACAAGTTTTGTCATGCCAACCACAATTTTTGTAGTTTACTTCTTTCATTTTCATATACAAGAACATATGCGAAGACGCAAAAAGCTTCATTAGATATAAAACCCAAGTATTTAAAGTTAACTTATTCTCATTCTCATATCATTTGTATAAGAAAATGAAATATTGTTTAATCGTAGGACAAAATCAGATTTGGTCATTACAATAGATTTCTAACTTGAGCATTTATGCCTTAAAATTAGGTCTTTACCGTAACTTTATTGATTTGGTTCAAAAGAGAACTAGTCAAATCAACATTTTTATATTAATGTTGTTAAAACAGAGCCTTGATTTAGCGGGTATGGCGGAAAATAATGGGACTTAAAGCGGATCTACTATTTAATAGCGCTGTATTAAGGAAAAACAACGATCGAAGAGCGCTATGCTCTATAGCGGGAATTTTGTGAGGCTTTAACTGCTCAGGTACGAATGATGCTTAAAATATAATGGCATGGGGTATTACTTACCTTGTCAAAGATAGGATACTCGGCCTTGAATCGAGTGCAAGCAAATTCAACTATCTCCTCGTTACTACCAGGTTCTTGTGCTCCAAACTGGTTGCATGGGAAGGCCAAGATTTCAAGACCTATACGTGCCCACAATTCATTTAAAAGTGAAACAAAGAACAAACTTCTAGCTACTGAAGACATTTTAAAATGCGGAAGAAATGCTACACAACTGACTCTGTTTTTCTACACTCATAGGCAGTCAACTGTTTTTCATATATCTTTAGCATTTATCTTATCAAAGTGGTCAACCTATAAATAATATCTCAAAAGCTAAATCCTGGTTTTATTGTTTAACAACTAATTACAGCTTATTTGGCATCTTTAAATAACAACAAGGGCTATACATAATTTTAAAATCAATTCCATATTTTCATGTGATTAACTATTTATTATACTAGTATTTTAACTTCAGTCTGATGGAATGCAAACTATGATCAAATTAGTTGAACATCTTAAAGACCCTTGCAAGAAGAATTAGATCATCTTAAAGGCCCTTGCGAGAAAAAAATCAGTAGTATAAGAAAAATAAAGCAGGAACCTTGGTCATTATTTATGTGAAAAAATATTAACAAAATTTATCATTAAGAACAAGCCACGATACCTTGACCCTTATACTTCTCATATAGTTGGCTCAGTTCAGTATAATTGGAATTGGTCAATCCACTGCAAAGACAACAAATATAGGCTTAAAACAACAAGCAAAAATCAAAGAAACAAAGCTATACTGCCAAATCTATTTTCAACATTGTAATGAGAAAATTTCAGTTCATGAAACTTTTTTGAACAAAATCCCAACTTAGCCATGGATTTTAATAATAGTTTTATCGACTATAATTTTATACAAAGGATTGTTTTGTCAATTACATAGAAATTATGGCTGGTTATTTTGACATAATGTATTACAATTACAAGCACGATCATTGCACCTCAATGATCTGATTTTTAAAGGAATCGTATAGTGAGTATTGTGATAAATAATATACAAATCCAAATGTCAAAACAAGTATTTAACTATCACATACTTTAGGAGAAACAACATAAACAATATTCTTTCAAAATCAACCAAATCAATATCCCAGAATATTATCAAAGATGATAAATATCAATCTGTTCCATTTTTTCCCTGTTCCATCTCATTGTTAATATGTTAAGATATTAATGCTCTATGCTACCTGTACAGCAGATATCAACCAATATAGTACATGCATATACCACAGCAAAGTAGATAAGTAGCTAAATCTCTTTATTTCATATATATGCAATATCAGCCAACATAGACCATCTCCACCCACCTATATTATTACGCCGTAATATTATAAATCAAGAATATTCCGGGTCATATATGATTTCAGTGAGGAACAACACGCTTCAGCGAGCAGCCTGACACAGTCCTCTATCGAAAGTGTGGTAACCGTACCCAATTTTCACTGATTTTTTCCCTCCATTTCTTACCATATTCTTGTCTTCCTTCCATTTTTTCCCCTTTTCTTTTCTTTCATTTCCATTTTTTTTCCACGTTTTCCCTCATTAATATTATAATACGAGAAGAAAGAAACTTGCAAAATGAAAACAAACAAAAACTATAACATTTGCCACATGTTCAACTTGTGCTCTTCCCCGGGCACTTCAAATCCAATTAAGGATTGTAGCTAGGGCCGGTGTCGTGGTATGGGTTGCTGGAAACACAAAAGAAATTACTTGCCCAAATTTCATTCAATGCATTAAACTTAAATGTCTTTGTATAAGATAATTTCACATAACTGATTTCAGTATTAAAACAAGATGTAAATATAATAATTAATATATTTTGCTATCTTTAAAAATCAAATATGAATATTAATATGCTTATCAATCATTTTGCAAATTCACTATTGCACAAAATAAATTTAAATCTCATTAAAATATAACTATTGTGATGGCATATAAAATACATTAATATTACTTCAAACCAAAACTGATTAAATTTCTGAAAAAACTAAACCCAAGAAAACTTGGTTAAATTTTAAGAAGTTTTTTATGATATTTCTCATCCAGGTGAAGATTTTTAAGCAAATAAGTAGTAATTTATTTACACATCAAACATCAAACCATCTATAGAAACTATTTTCATCAATTTTGGAAAATAAAAGTTAAAACTTGTGTATTAGACAGATTCATTTACATTTAAATATTCTTCATTAATTATAGAATGGAAACTAAAAATATCACTTGAAATGACTGAAAAATTAATTGCAATGAGAAACAAAAATAAATAAATAAATAAATTTGATTGCATGAATTGAAATATTGACTAATATGAGAAATAAGAAATGGAAGAAATTTGAACAACTAAGTTATAGTTTGTATTCTTTGAAATTAATAGACTCATTTCAATTTTATATAACAAAATTTAATGAAAACACTTTCCATTAATTTCAGAAAATAAAAAAAATAAAACTTGTTCGTTGAATGGATTCAGCTGCGTTTTAGCTTTCTTCGATAAATTCAGAATGGGAAATAAAAAGGTGACTGAAACTTGAAATAATTGAAATATAAATTAGAACGAAAATAAAAAACATAATTGTATGAATCAAAATACCAATTAGAATGGGAAATAAAATGATGGATGTTGAACTCTTTTTGACATTCTCATTAGTATTATGTGGCATTAACCATGAGTAAGGACAATACTTATTTTATTATTCAAACACAACCAAGTAATATTGAAAAAGTTCAATGGAATACTGGTAAAAACCATGACATAGAATATATAGTGGCATTTAAATCTCATTAAAATAGAATCGTCATAAAAAGTATACAATACATATTTTTCACAATACAACATTACTTCATACCAAAGCATGAAACTTACAGTAAAAATTCGATAATCTTACTCAATAATACAATTTTTTTAAGAAATCACATATGAAAGAGGGACGAAATGGAATACCAACTTGAACTTGTTTCTAATGATGTGACGTTCTAGAAACATGCACTTACAGAAATTACATTCGTTGAGAAATTCAAAAGACAATCATCGTACAAAACTACAAATGGCAATTGCTCTACTTCATAACAGGCTATTGATTAATTAGGGAATGGTCATTTGATGACACTATCCAGGTCACGCTACTACACATCCCGCTTGTACAGAAGCTAAAATGTTGGTTTGTCAGCCAATCATGCTGGAACACTAAAGAGGTCCTTCATGGGTTTTCTAAGTTATATTTTAGTGAATTTGATGATGTTTAATTCACCTTTGAAATGCATGGTTCGCGACGCAATAGTATTTCTATATCGCGTGAATGTCTGGGACAAGATGTCAAGCATGCTACTACTACTTCGACTCCACCTGCTTTTGCTCCTACGCTTCATTTTCTTCCTGACACATCGCTTATTCAGAGTGATGATTACAACTTACAACCAAGCCATGAAGTTTGCAGACATTAGTAAGGCCATTGCTAGTAGGCTTTGTCAAACCCCACGAAGATGACGAGGAGTTTGCGCAAGCAATCCATTAATCCATGTCCTTCTTTATGAATACGCAGTTTGAATTAGGTATATTTGATATGTACTGCTTTTAATATGTTTTATGCATTATCTATTATCTTTTTTAGTTTTATGTCATATTGAAAAAAAAAAAAAAAACTTGCAGTGATGAAATTTCATTCCTGTTCTTCTGCATTATTGTTCAAGTTTGATAAGTATATGTTTTATAATAGTTTATTATTGATTACTATTTACTAATTAGTATGTTTAAAATATTATTATTAATTACTGATTAGTATTTATTTATTAATTACCCACAGTAATGAATTAAATTAGTTAAATAAACAACATGATCTTAGGTACAAAGTCAACCTACTGTTCAAAGTGTCCAAGAACACAAGTTCACAAAACAACTGTTCATGAAACTATGTGACCAAAAGAGTTTTTTGTCCTGTTTTTGTCGTAAAAACGAAGACAAAATGAGGAAAACAGGTATTTAAAGTATTTTTGTCATAAAAGTGTGACCAATATGCTTTAGTCAGTTACTCTATCTCAGCTTACCAATTTTTATTATTTAAATTCCCCCCAATATTGCATCCACTTCCTTTGTCCGTTTCAGTTCTCAATTATTAATTGCTTACTCTTGTACACACACAATTTGACTGTCCATCACTCATTGTACAATGGTACTATTACACCGATCAGATAATCAAAAGCTGCTAAATTGATAGCAAAAGAACAAATAAGACGAGAATATACCATTGAGACGCAACATTAACAATCAACAGAACCTTCCCCTTATAATTGCTCAAATCCACATCATTTCCCCTGGCATCCTGAAAAATAAATATGAACTATTAAAGAAGCTTCTGATAATATTGATGTTGGCACTTTATTTAAGCAAGAAATGAGCTACAGGTTCATGTTTTTATAAGAAAAGTAATGCAGGAATGAATATGTAAATTTGGTGCCTATTTTCAAAAATTTTGAAAAGCACAGACTTTCCTCGTAAAAACATCAGACATAATGACGTTTTGTGCAAAGCCCCTTATTTAAGTATCTACATATGCATTCAATGACTTATCTATGAACAAATACATCACTACAGAACAAATAATAATCGAAACCAACATGTAATTCAATAATCATGATTTAGATCCAGCAAAGAAATTACAAATTCAAGATCAAACCGCAAAAATTCAAAAACAAAAGACATTAAAAACGGTGAAAATTTGACCTTGACAGTGAAATCGTGAACAGATTGAACTGATTGCGAAGCCATTTCAGAAAAGAACCTCGAAACCAAAAACTTGCGAGATAAAATCAGATTAGAAGCAGAAAACGAAGAAATTGGGTCTCCCAATGTTCTATCTGAACGATTGCTTGAACTGATTAGCTGGAAAGAGTTGATTTTTGAGTAAAGAAGGTAGGAAGGTGAGATATTTATCGGATTTCTCAAACGAAGGAATCGTGAGCAAAGCATACGCCTAGATAATATAATAATTTTATTTTTTATGAATTTTTTACCTCTGTGTTTCTTCAAAGAAAAGGACTGTCGGCAATTATTAGCATGTTTTGTGGCGAGGATCCGTTGTTTACTGTTTGCTACGTGAAAGCGTTTGAATCGTTCAAGGGGCAACACAGCTATCTGGCCTGAAATCCAGCACGCGGCTAAATTGGAGTGGAGATGGAAGGTTAGAGCTTCCATAATCTCAGAGTTTTAACCCATGACTTCTAGAACAAACCTACAGTGTCATACTATTGTCGCTTGAGCTAGTGGGTCTTAACAATTTACATCTGATTTGTCTTAGCTACGTCTACCGTAACTATTATGACATATCCAACCGTTGAGTTTTAGAAAGTGCCAATGTTTTCTCTTAAACCATTGACGTAACCGATACGTCTGACGTAATTGATATGTTCGACGTAACTAAGATAAGTCGGATGTACCTCTCGCTGTCCGTTTTTATATGAGCGTTTTCCTTGTCCTTGAACGTACCATATAACTATTAATCTATTATTTAGGTTGTTACTATCTAAATACACAAAATTAACATCTATCACTTATTTATCCCTTCCCCCAATCAACTACCACGCTCACTTAGGGATGTCGATGAATACTCGAAAAATTCAAAATCTGTCCGCATCCGTATCCAAAAATACGAATAATATTCGATATTCGAAAAGCGAATGCGGAAATCCGATATCCGAAAAGAATTTCGGATGCGGATGCGGATATGAGTATATCCGTATCCGAAAAATATCCGTCTGATCCGAAACTATGTATGTTTCTAATAATTATTATTTTAAGTAGACAACTAAATTAAATTTAAAAAGCTATGGTGGATGGAAGAAGGAACAAATATTATCTATTGTTTTAGTTTGTTTTTGTTTATTAAAATTGTTGTAATAGCGTATGAACTTGTTTGACATTATGTATGTTGCTATTTTGTCATTTGAATTGTTGTAATATCGTATAAACTTGTTTGACATTATGTGTGTTGCTATTTTGTCATTTGAAAAACTGATTAGTATTGTAGTTTATGTGTATTGTTATTTGAGAAAGTGATTGTTTTAGCTGTGATGTTTTAGTTCAAAAATATTAGTATAATAAAAATCTTATTCAATTTCGGATGCAGATATTTCAGATATTTTCGAATACTCGGAAATATCCGCTTTTTATTTTCGGATTCAGATATTTTTGGATATCCGAAAAATATCCTCGGATGCGGATACAGATGTTAATTCTTCGATATCCGCGGATATCGGATGCAGATTCGGATACAGATTTAAATTTTCGGATGCGGATATAGACATATCTGCATCCGTTTGCATCCGTTGACAACCCTCCACTCACTCATCTAAACACACTTAATTAATTTTCCTCCTTGCGCGCAAAACATAGCATTATCCCCTGTTTTGTATGCTCTTCCCCAAATTCAGGATAAAACCCAAAATCGTACCTTTAATTCCTCTCAAAAAAGGGATTTCTTCCCGATATTACTCATTAAATCATTTTTCGTTCATCGCACGTCCTTTCATCTATTTTTGAGTTCATTGTCAACTGCAATGGTTAGGTTGAAAAGGAAGCAATTTGCTGCGAAGGAGATGCTTAACGTAGCGGTAAGTATGTATTCCATGGTTAAATTTGATGAATCGTGTAGATATTAGATCCAAGCATTCTTGTTTATAGTTAAACAATAAATTTCATTTAATTATGAAAATAATAGAAAGTTGTATGCCTATTTTGTAAATTGGGGGAAAATAATGGATGAAAATATGTGAAATTTGGTGAAATATATTTATTTTGGTTATTGAAAGTGTGTATGTTTGATTTAATTTCGGTTTTACATTACCAGTTGAAATAGAAACAAAGCATATTTGTCACGGTTATTTAGTTGATGACGACTTTGGAAAATATCGATTTTGAGCAACCGAGGTACATGTTTTAACTATTTTTTCATGTTTGATTTGCTTTCGCTTTGCATTCTGAGTTAATGTAGAGTTGTTGTTATTGTTACTATAATTATGCATGTTATGGTCAATTCTGGTTTTGAATAACCGAGTGTCATGTTTATTTTTATAAACGCACACAAACATGCGCACGCGCACGTGTGTGTGCGTGTGTGTGTATCAAGTAGTTTTATATTTTGTTTTATTGTGCTAAAGAGGAGAAAAGGTGAAAAAAAGGTCCGAAAGACATAAAGAAATAGAAGAGATGTGAGGCTGCATTACTGCTTAGATAAGTAATGAAGAAGAGATAGATGTGCATGATGAAGAATCGTAGGATATAGAAGAGGATGAAAATTTTCACGTGGAAGTAGAATGTGTGTCTAATCGCTCAAGCCGATAGAACTCTACTATAAATACGAGTAATATTGAAGGATCCCAAAATATTGATAGAGGAGGCGTAAAAGATAAAATGTTGCTTGCTAGGTTTTATTTCCATATTGTGAGAAGTATTTAGGATATGAAACAGGTAAAATATTGCTGAAGTTAACAGTTATTCTATTAAAAAAAGTATAATTAATTGTAACATGCAAATGGACGTTCGTATGTGATAATTGACGAGTTTTGTTTGGTTCACTTTACAGGAACATGGACTACTTAGGTGCAATTTGCATTCAAAGAAACTACAAGGGTGGAAATTAGATGATGAACTAGAGCAGGTGCTCGAACGAATAAAAGGTTATGGGTTGATGAACATTATTGATCATTTGTATGAGTGGATGGATACGACTTTAGTATCAGTATTTGTTGAGAGATGGCAATCGAAGATGACCATCACACTCGATGATATGACATGGATACTATGAAATCCTATGGTGGGTAGTATGTTGTCGTATGAAGGAAGTGGTTGGAATATAAACAATGATGATCTTCTACAGCTGTTGGATGCAAAACTCAGCATAGATGATAAAGTTGTAGAAGCTGAGATAGTGTGAAAGTACGTTATGAGATTATTGGTTGGAACAACAATTCAAGGGTAAAGTGGTAGAAGATAGTGAGGAGGAGGAATTTGATAAGGCTGCTCATGATTATTTGTTATATGCTATTAACTATTATCTATTTCCTGACAAATCTTGTATGAAGATGCCAGCTTATTATTTGAATGCACCAAAGAGATCTATGGAAGAGGTGAAAAAGAAAGCTTAGGAGTGGTGATATTAGCATACTTGTACGATAGCTTAGAATGACTTCTTCGAGAGATGTGAGGCAACTGAGTGGGTTTCTTTCTCCTCTAATGGTATTGATTTGTGCAAACTACTTTAATTTCAAACTCGGTTATCTATGTCATATTAAACGTAGTTATGTGTTTTTAAATGATGCATGGAATATTATCAAAATTCAAAATTTTATGAAAGTTTATTTAAAATTTTAATTTATTATGTTCCTTATTTAGGCTTGGATATTTGCTCACTTTTCGATGATTCCAAATGCTACTTTGAATACTTCATATGATGAGTCTCAACCATGTTTATGTAATGAAAAAAATACTCAACTTGGTGGTTATCAAGCATATGCACTTACAAGGTTCAAAGAGCAACTAGATATGTTGACATGGCATGATGTTAGTTTATTTTATATTCATACACAATCATTGCACTCATAAACTGGACAATATCTTATTTCTATTGTAGTATGTAGATTGTGTGGAACCCATACTTAGGTATTCATGATGGATACCCGTTTCAAGAATATTCTTTTTATAGTGGGATTTTACTGTGCTTTATTGTTGCCGAGCCTATATAGCTTTGAAATTAAACAACCAATCCTAAAACCTCCAATGGCTCCTATAGCATATCATAAAGGTGCAAAGGACAATCAATACAAGGTCCGGTGTGGAATTTATTATTGGTTGGGTCAAATTTGGAGGCTTGTGTTTTTTCTACAAACTCAAGGTCTACTCCAGTCATTAACCCCTGGGACTGTGAAGACAACTACACGAGTTGGTACAAATGCACATCTCATTATATTATACAAAATCCATGTGCATGTGTCGCTTCGAAGGTGAATAACCCAGCAGAGTTCGAGGAGAATAGACTTGTAAGCTTGGTAGGTTTACTTATTTACTTTAGCTTATGTTATTATTGGTTAAATGATCCACTATATTTTTAGGTGGAAACTACATTAAGGGATTTACTTTTGCTAAATGCAAATTTATTTAGAGGTTCTGCAAGGATATAAGAGACTTGAGATAAAGAAGCAAAAGACATTTTGGATAATTTTACTATTTGTGAATTAAACCCCACCCCATCCCCGTTTGGACCACGTTGTAAATCAACGGCTGTGAAGTTGAAAAAACAAGCTTGAATGGGTTGAAAAAACTGGATTGTTATCTATGGTTATGATTTTTGTGTTAACTTATCTATTTTAGGTTTAGTGGTTAGTTTTTTGGTTGTTTGAAATATGGGTGAAATGAGTTAATTTTGGATGACTGGCCTATGGTTAAACGATGTGTGTATGTATGAATGATTGGTTGTATCAGTATATGTGTATGCATGAATGAATGGTTATATTAGTATGGTTACAAGATGCATGTACGTATAACTGAACAATGGTTAAATGGATATGTACGAATGGTTATATCAGTATATGTCTATGCATGCCTATGTTACTTTATAAAAATGTATTTATGGTCATCCAATCAGTTATGTTAAGTATGAAGACATGTATGTTAATTGGTTATGTGTTACCATATCTCATGTTTTTAGTTCTAATGAACATTACAATCGGTCATTCAGT
Organism: Allium fistulosum; assembly: GCA_030737815.1. Lineage (NCBI taxonomy): Eukaryota > Viridiplantae > Streptophyta > Magnoliopsida > Asparagales > Amaryllidaceae > Allium > Allium fistulosum. The sequence continues at coordinate 907,262,039 of CM060901.1, forward strand.
TTTGAAAAGTTCGTCGTCGTAGATGCCAAAAGGTAGTGGTTTATTGTTCGCACTATTTTATGGGAAACATAGAACATACTAATTCAGTTGGTTTACCTTTGTTCCCCACATTACATATAAAATACGATATTGGGTAACTATTTGCTCCTTAGTAATACGAACAGAGAACAAACAAATTCAAATGTATTTGTAAAATCGTCCACTTTTATAGTCCTATGGTACGCTAAATTGTTCCTCCTAATATTGATTCCGATGTATTTTTTAGCCATTCATCTCATTTTGCTTTATACCCTGCTTTATGCATAAATCGATCATGCATAATAGTTTGCTCATTATGACAAATAAACAACAAATTAAATCAGCCGTATTTGCAAAACCATTCTCCTTTGCTTTCACCCGATTTTGCTAAATATTCATCCTTCTATTGATTCTATTTACTTCAATGTCTTTCATCTGGTTTGCATTATTCCCCATGTTATTCATAAATTTTGTTAGGAATACTCATTTTCAGCAATATATGAAATGAAAAATAGTGTAATTTATTTAATAATATGATTATTAAATTAAAAAAATATGATTTGAAATAAAAAAGTTATTGAACATAAAATTATTAATCAACTTAATGGCTGAACTTTGTTCATCACTATAAAACAAATGTCCAATTCATTATGAAAATAGCCCTATTTACAAACTAATATCGTTTATAGCCCTGTTTTGAACATGTAACGACTCTGAAATTCCGACCCAAATTTTAAATTTTTGAATCCATTATTTTAACATAAAATTATGAAACTTTCTTACGATTTCAATTAGCGCCCAAACTTTGTTTAAAAATCGCGCCTAGATAGTTATAGATATGGGAAAAGTTTTGTCGGAAAATACCGCAGCAAATTTCGTTCGCGTTTACTTCACATCAATTCATTTTAAACACGAAAAATTATATCTTTTGAACCGAAATATTTTTACAGAGAAAATTCTAAACCATCTTCTGATCAAGACGTCATTTTTCGTTTTTTAAATTTCGGACATCTTCAGCTCCGTCGATCTTATTCTTCGGTGTTTTGCTGCATTTTTCACAATGGAAAATTTTCGAATTTTATAATTTAATCGTACCACTGATATCTTTATACCGTTGTATTCGCCTCGTCGCGTTGATCAAAATGGTATATTTGTTTGTGTCAATCGGAGTTCGGCGCTGCGAACTATAATTATTTAACGGATTGCAAACGGGCCCGTTACGCAGCATAAAACGGTACCCATTCTCTCCAACGTTCAGCATCCTAACAGCCTTTGTCTATTCAATTGCCTTGGAAAGCCAACAGCCATTCAGTTACCAAAGAAATAAATTGGAGACTCTTGGTTTTGTTATAATATTCATTTTATACTGGTTCACTTCATTCACTTGTTTGCATTTTACATCTCTGGTACGTGATTCTCTTCCTCCTCCATTCTCTTTTATTTTTCTTTTCTTTGTCCTCAGAAAATGAAGCTCCACTGCCCACCAACCCACCGTCCACTGCCTTCGCCACCGCCCTGCCCTCCGCCTACCCTCCGCCTGCCCTCCGCCCTGTGCAGTTAAAGCGCTCGGCAGATTCAAAGCGACGGAGGTGCAAAAAGTCATAGCGGGGATACAACGAAGATATAGCAGGATATAGCGGATGACTCTAAAATAGCATATAAAACTCGTACTTAATGTTTTTACAAATATATAAATGGTAATTAAATGAAAAATTATCATTCAATTGAATTATAATTAGTACATAAATAATTTTAAATAAAAACATGTGTGAATATACTTTAAATAAACGTAAAACTGTTATATAACATAATTGAATTTAGTAGAATATTAGAGTATTTTCATTTCTGAAAATATATTAAAAATTAAATCAAATAAATTAGTTTCATAATTTTTATAATGTATAAATGCAATTTTTCAATTCATTTTATTAAAGAAGATATATCGAAAATAGCAGAATATAGCGGGAATAACAGGATATATCGGAAATAGCGGGGCTTAAAGCGGAAAGGCTATATTTTGGGGCTATATGGAAATATCGTAGCGGTAGAAATCCACTATGAGATATAGCGGGGTTATAGCGGGGTAATAGCGGGGCATTAACTACACAGCCTCCGCCTGACACGCCAGCCACCGCCCAGCCCCCTTCGCCTACACCAGACCCCACCCCTCTGCCCTCCGCCTGACACGCCAGCCACCGCCCAGCCCCTTCGCCTACACCAGACCCCACCCGCCTCTGCCCTCCGCCTGACACGCCAGCCACCGCCCAGCCCCCTTCGCCTACACCAGACCCCACCCCTCTGCCCTCCGCCTGACACGCCAGCCACCGCCCAGCCCCTTCGCCTACACCAGACCCCACCCGCCTCTGCCCTCCGCCTTCCACCAGCGACCCAGCCCGCACTCACCCCACCCGCCTCCCCTTCCACCAGCGACCCAGCCCGCACCCACCAGCGACCCAGCCCGCACCACCAGCGACCCAACCCAAACTCGCCTTCTCCGACCACCGCGACGTCCCGCTCCGCCGCCTTGTTGTCCTCGCCTTGGCCGCGGTTATATTTCAGAGTTTGAGATATATAAAAATATATGAAATATATATATAGCAGTATAACTTTGGAAATTCTAGTTGCTCACATACAGTGTTTTACTGTGTTTTGTTCCAGCTACTGCTTCGGTGACTTAGGCTTCCATTCAGCTTGTCGGATCTATCTAGTTTCTTTGCTTTGGTATGATTATATATACAATCTATATATATTGTATTGAACAAATTGTCAATTTAATTATTTGTTTGATTTCAGTTTGTGTCCGTTTTTGGGTCGTGCTTGTTAGTGTCTCTTATCTATTCGTCTTCGTGCTTCGCCATCTTCTCTAACCACGCAAGGTGAATATTTCATTCACGACTCAATCTATTATGCTATGATAATAAAGTGATAGATGTTATTGATATTAATTTGAATGTTAAAATGGTTGATGTTAAATTGTGATTTGAAGATTAGATATGAAAATAATTATGACATTAAATTTGTTATGTGATGTTGAATTTGGTTGTTAATATAAGTGAAAATTAATATGAAATTGGAATTGATATAGATAGTCTAAATTTCAAAATAGATTATATATGTTGAACTTGTCCCTTTAAATGTTAAATAAATCGACACGTAGAAATAGGATTAGTTATACTCTGAACCATTGAATGTATGATTGCTGTAATAATTTGATAATAAACGACAAGTGGAAACCTATAATGTAATAATCTTTAATCCGCATGAAATGATAATGTGGATTCTAGAAATAATTTTATTAAATTTACATAAATAACAAATGTAAATTAAATACGATTATTTCGGGATTATTTAAATAAATGGTTAAATTGTTATGTATGGTTGCTATTGATTGTTTATTTACTTTGACATCATCCCAGTTATCACACTGCAAGTTCCCTTTGTTATGCTTTGTTTTATTTATTTATTTATATTGGGTTGAAATGATAAATACCCACATTGAACAACTTTGGCCTAGGATAGGTAATTAAAGATAAGAAACCCGATTGGTCAACAAAAATCATTTTGGAATTGAAATCCATTTTGAATTAAGAAATGAACTAAAATTTTGTTGGAAAGTAAGTAACGAACTAATGGATTTAATTGTAATAAATCAATGGATTTAATGGTATTAAATTTATAGGATTAATTGCAATAAATCAATGGACTTGATTGTAATAAATTAATAGGATTAATTGTAATGGATTAATAAGTGGACCTAATTGAAATAAATGAATGGACTTAATTGTAATAAATCAATGGATTTAATTTTAATAAATAAATGGATTTAATTGAAATAAATCAATGGATTTAATGGTATTAAATTTATAGGATTAATTGTAATAAATTAATGGACTTAATTGTAATAAATTAATAGGATTAATTGTAATAAATTAATGGATTAAATTGAAACGGATTAATAAATCTATTTAATTAAATAAGCGGATTGACACATCTAATTTAAATGAGATTTGAATAAGCAAGTTTTGGAATCTAATAAATTGAATTTATTAGATTCGAAATAAAATCTAATTTGAATAAATTTAATAAATTTGGAATTGGTTACAAATTTAATCTGAGATTAAGTAACAAAGTGACAAAAAGGGAATGCAAAACCAACTGAAGTTAAGGATTTGATTTAGCTGTTGAACTTGTTTAAATCAAAGTTTTGATTAAATTTAATGTAACGATGAATGGGAATAGGAATTAAATTGAACTTGAATACTTAAGTACGTCAACTCAAGGGCTTGAACTAAAACTCCATTTGGAAATATGATGTTAAATGTTCGAAATAAATTGAATTGTGAAATGTCAAATTTTGAAAGTCAAACTTGCAACTTGACTTTTGGACTTTGATTTGTTTAAACTTTAATATTAAATGACCATCGGGTAATTAATGCGTAGTTATTAAAGAGACCGGGATCGGATATGGACATACTCTCTGTCGATACCGAAAACCACTTTAATAACTAATATACGTGGAGTGTTGATCCAGAACGAAGTGGATGGTTTGATGAACGCGTTGACTGAAGGAAGAGAACGATTTTGGATGACCCCTGACATGACTAAAATAGGAGCCGCGCCGGGCCATTGAGGATCGCCATCTCTAGCGGACACACTTCTTCGATACCATATCTATTACTTTTGTGATTCGATTTGGGTGCACCCCTTGATTTAGGAGTGTTGTTTCGCGGTGTTGAGATAGTAGCTGCTATGCTTAACACCAGTCCGGATCAGGCAACTACTAGTATACTAGTTGGTATCGCCTCATGTACCTTGTCATACTGATTATCCTATTCGCGACCACTACGTTTTGTTTTGTACCTTTAGTATATGGATTACCCTCTGGTGACTTCCGGTTTTGGGGAAACTACGGTCTTGTATATGCTCTTGGAAATAAAAATGTGTTAAGGGTGGAATGGGCCACGACTTAACGCTATTTTGATATCATACTTTACTGATTAGACATTATCTATTTAGCGTATTCTATTGTATATATAGATAGTTTATCGGATCCTTAAAGATGTGAACCACATTCATCTTTGAGTTATGAACTTTATTATTTGCACCTGATTATCCTGTATAAGATTTTGAGTCCTGACTCGAGTGTTTCTATTGTATATGCTCGGGTCAGTCTGAAGCTATCCAGTTGCTGATCAAGGTTGGTTGAAGATGCTGAAGACTTAGCATTTATCTTTATCAGTTATTTCCTTTCTAGTATTTGATGAACTTATGTATTGAACATCTTGTATTTCTCTTTGTCACTTTATGTTGAGACATTGTTGTATTCCTGTAGTAGCTTCATGAACCACTATTATGATGATGTACTTTCCGCTGCATTATTCTGTGACTATTCTGTGTCTATGATGTTGTATTGATTCTCATTTACATTTATGTATTCATAATCCCATAATGATTCGTGTTTTGTATTATTTAAGTTGATATAGGTGGATTATTGTCAATTTAAATGGTCCAAATATGCGGGTTGTTACAGTTGGTATCAGAGCTTCGGTTTCCCTAAAAACCTTAGTTCAGGATTATGAAACTCATTAGAGATAGGGTAGCAATACCCTAGAATGAGGAGAATCGATTCAATATCCAAGTCCTTTCTATTCGAACTTCTTTGATTCGTCGATTAAATTTTCCCTTTGAGTTCTCTGATTTTATCCTTGGTCCTAAATTTCTTTTGGTATTTCAGGATGAGTGCCAGAAGAAACAATAGGGGTGGAAGAGGCAATGGTCCTGCTCAGGTTGCACCTGCCGCTCCAGCTCCTGTCAGATTCACCATTCTTAGTAAGGAATATTCACAGCTTGGAGGTATTAAGTTTTCTGGATCCGAGAACATTATTGAGGCTCAGCAATGGCTTAAAAGCTTAGAAAAGATATTTTCGGGTCTAGAGATCACTGATGCTCAGAAGCGTCAGCTTGCTGCCTGGCAACTTCAAGATGCCGCGCAAGATTGGTGGGAATCAGTTACTTCTCGTATCGAAGAGGACACCATCACTTGGGCCCAGTTTAGGTATAAAATTTAATTAGATTCTGTAATCTAAATTCTCCTTTAATCTTTGGAATGTTATTCATCTTGCCTATCTTTTGATTAGGGATACTTTCTCGACACAATGGATGCCAGCTGCTGGAAAAACCCAACTTTATAGAGCTTTCATGGATCTTAAGCAAGGCAGTATGACTTTTTCTGAGTATGAGAGGAAATTCAATGAACTCTCAAAATTTGGACCTGGCTTGATCGATACACCACTTCTGAAGAACGAGAAATTCATTTTGGGAGCTAGACCAGAATATTATGACTTGCTTACTGGCCACACTCGCTGCACCTTCACAGAGCTTGTTGACTATGCTCTTAGATATGAGGCGAAGCCTAAGGGACCTACTGCCAAGGCCACTCCTACACAGCCCTCCTCTAGCCAGCCCGGGAAGAGGAAGATGAACTTTGATCAACAAAAGAAAGCTTGGCAGAAGACTACAGGATTGGGATATGCTCAGAAAAGCCCTATCGACCTTGCTAATATCACTTGCTTCAAATGCGATAAGAAGGGCCATTATGCTAATAGTTGTCCATCTACCGGAGCTGCTGTTCCACCACCTTCTACGACTAGGAAAGATTTATGCTATGTCTGCCTCCAGCCGGGTCATTTCAAGAAAGACTGCCCACTGTATAAGCGTGGCACACCATCTGGAGTATTTGCTATCACCACACCTGCACCCCCTGCACCACCCACCCAGGATGACCAAGGTACCTTACGAAGTGTTTTTCATTTACATGCTACACCTGTTAGGGTATTATTCGATACTGGTGCTTCACATAGTTTTATATCCATTGACCTTTGTAATAAACTCAAATTAGAACCTACTCTGTCTACTACCTCTTTATGTGTCTCAAATCCCATTGGAGGACCCGCTAACCTCCGCAGTGTTTGCAAGGGAGTTGCACTTATGTATGATTTTTCTCGATTCACTTGGGATTTCTATGTACTTGGATTCCAAGCATTCGACTTTCTTTTAGGAGCGGATTGGTTAAGCAAATTTGATGCTGTTATTTCCTGCAAAACTCGTTCAGTTTCTTTGGTAAGCGACATGGATCAGCCACTTGTCATTGAATGCAAATCACCATAGAAATATGCCGGAAGCTTCATATTCTCTCTTGATGCTCATCCGGATGATCTTAATACTACCCCTATTGTTCAGAAATTTCCCGATGTATTTGGAGAGGTCAACTCTCTACCGCCCAAACGGGAAATCGATTTCCGTATTGATCTTATTCCTGGAGCTACTCCCGTAGTTCTCCCACACCGAAGGATGGCTCCTAAAGAAAAAGCTGAACTAAAAACCCAAATTGATGATCTATTTGCTAAAGGCTTGATTAGGAGAAGTTGTTCTGGATGGGGCGCCGCAATTGTATTTGTCACCAAATCAGATGGATCTCTTCGCATGTGTGTTGATTACCGAGAACTGAACAAACGCACTCTCAAGAATCGTTATCCGATGCCTCGCATCAACGATTTATTCGATCAGCTCCATGGGGCTAAAATTTTCTCACAACTTGATCTAGCCACTGGATTCCACCAACTTAGAGTTGCTGAAGATAGTATCCATAAGACAGCTTTCCGTACTGAGAATGGATTCTATGAATGGTTGGTTATGCCATTCGGTTTGACCAACGCACCTGCTTATTTCGTTGACTTGATGAATCGAGTCTTCCGTGATGTGCTTAACAAGTTTGTTCTTGTTTTCATTGATGATATTCTCGTCTTCTCCAAAGACAAGAAGGAGCATGAGACACACCTTGCTTATGTTCTGGAAACTCTCCGAAATCATCAACTTAAGGCCAAATTCTCTAAATGCCACTTCTGGCGAGATGAAGTGAGATTCCTAGGCCACATAGTTTCTGAAAATGGGATTTCGGTCGATCCAGCTAAGATCGCCGTAATCAATGTAAGTTCTATCCTATTCGCTATTTCTATTCAATTCCTCTTATCCCTTTCTAATTTGAAATTTATCTACAGGATTGGGAGACCCCTAAAACTCCTACAGATATTCGTAGTTTCTTGGGTTTAGCCGGTTATTATCGCAGATTTATTGAGCACTTTGCCCGGATTTCTGCCCCACTTACTGCTTTAACTCAGAAGGATGTTAAGTTTATTTGGAGTGAGAAGTGCGAATCAGCTTTTAATGAGTTGAAGCGTAAGTTAACTTCAGCCCCTGTTCTTGCGGTAATCGATGGAAGTGAAGGATTAACCGTCTATACAGATGCTTGCCGAGAAGGTTTAGGCGCTGTCCTTATGCAAAATGGAAAGGTTATTGCCTATGCGGGCCGTCAATTGAAGACCCATGAATTAAATTATGCCACAAATGACCTAGAGCTTCTTGCCGTTGTATTTGCTCTGAAACTATGGAGGCATCATCTTTTGGGAACAAAATTCGAATTATTTACTGATCATAAGTCCTTGAGATATATCTTTTCTCAGAAGGATTTGAATCAGAGGCAAGTCCGATGGCTCGAATTTTTAGCTGCATATGATCTCGACATCACTTATACTCCTGGGAAAGCAAATGTTGTAGCCGATGCATTGAGTCGTAGTAAAGCATTGTCTTGCTGTAATATGGTTGAAGGCATGTTATTTCAGCTTGTCATCTCTCCCTCTCTTATGGATCGCATAAAAGCTAAACAATATGAGGACACTTTGCTCTATCGTATGAAGGAGTTGGTTCTTGGTAGAGTTGGAAATGCCGACAGTAAAATAGGAGCGCAGATTGATAGTAATGGAATTCTAAGGATCGACAACCGTATTTGTGTTCCTAATGTCGATGGATTGAGACAAGAAGTACTTAGGGAAAATCATCAGTCATCACTTTCACTTCATCCTGGTGTCACTAAGATGTATCGTAATATGAAGCGTTTATATTGGTGGAGTGGGATGAAGAGAGATATTTCTATATATGTCAGTAGATGCACCACTTGCCAACAAGTTAAGGCCGATCATCAGAAGACCGCCGGTTTACTTCAATCCCTAGAGATTCCTTGTTGGAAATGGGATCAGATTTCTATGGACTTCATTGATGGATTACCAAGGACCAAAAAGGGGATTGAGAGTATAAGGGTGATCGTTGATAGATTGACAAAATCTGCTCACTTTATTCCTGTTAAGACCACTCGTACTGCTTCGAGTTTGGCAGAGATTTATATGAGAGAGATTGTTAGACTTCATGGGGTTCCATCTAGTATTGTATGCGATCGAGACCCTATATTCACTAGTAAATTCTGGAAGGCATTTCAGGACGTCTTGGGCACTAAACTGAATCTGAGCACAGCTTATCATCCTCAAACGGATGGCCAAACTGAAAGGGTAAATCAGATTTTGGAGGATCTGCTCCGAGCCTGCATTATTGATTTTGGTGGATCTTGGGAAGACCATCTCCATTTGGTTGAATTCACTTATAATAACAGTTATCAGGCAAGTATCGATATGGCACCGTTCGAAGCTTTATATGGACGGCCATGCAAATCGCCAGCTTGTTGGATTGAGCCTGGTGATCGATTGGTTCTTGGCCCAGATATGATTATGGAAGCATCCGAGAAGGTTAATGAGATCAGAAGGAAGATGAAGACCGCACAGGATAGGCAGAAGAGCTATGTAGATAGGCGTAGAAGAGATTTGGAATTCCAGGTTGGGGATGAGGTATTTCTGAAAGTATCACCTTTGAAGAATGTTATTCGATTTGGTCGTAGAGGGAAGCTTGCCCCAAGATTTGTCGGACCATTTACTATCACCGAAAGAATTGGCAAACTGGCTTATAGAGTTGCATTACCAGAAAAGTTTGAGGGCATGCACAACGTATTCCATGTTTCACATCTCCAAAAAGTCGTGCGAGATCCATCCATGACCATTCCAATTGCTCAGTTGGATGAAGTAGATATCGAGCCAGATTTGACTATCGAAAGGAGACCACTTCGAATAGTCGATCGGGAAACAAGGCAACTAAGAAGGAAGTCTATAAATCTCGTAAAAGTCCAATGGAGTGCAGATGAGCGAGATTGCACGTGGGAAACTGAAGATAGCATTCGGGATTCAAACCCCGAATTACTGATTTCAGGTATAAATCAAATTTTCTTAAAAATCTATTTTGACTTTTCTGCTCACTCCATTCTTACTTCACCGTCTCGTTCTTTTCGAGGACGAAAAGTTTTGAGTGGGGGAGAATGTAACGACCCTGAAATTCCGACCCAAATTTTAAATTTTTGAATCTATTATTTTAACATAAAATTATGGAACTTTCTTACGATTTCAATTAGCGCCCAAACTTTGTTTAAAAATTGCGTCTAGATAGTTATAGATATGGGAAAAGTTTCGTCGGAAAATACCGCAGCAAATTTCGTTCGCGTTTACTTCACATCAGTTCATTTTAAACACGAAAATTTTTATCTTCTGAACCGAAATATTTTTACAGAGAAAATTCTAAACCATCTTCTGATCAAGACGTCATTTTTCGTTTTTCAAATTTTGGACATCTTCAGCTCCGTCGATCTTATTCTTCGGTGTTTTGCTGCATTTTTCACAATGGAAATTTTTTGAATTTTATAATTTAATCGTACCACTGATATCTTTATACCGTTGCGTTCGCCTCGTCGCGCTGATCAAAATGGTATATTTGTTTGTGTCAATCGGAGTTCGGCGCTGCGAACTATAATTATTTAACGGATTGCAAACGGGCCCGTTACGCAGCATAAAACGGTACCCATTCTCTCCAACGTTTAGCATCCTAACAGCCTTTGTCTATTCAATTGCCTTGGAAAGCCAACAGCCATTCAGTTACCAAAGAAATAAATTGGAGACTCTTGGTTTTGTTATATATTCATTTTATACTGGTTCACTTCATTCACTTGTTTGCATTTTACATCTCTGGTACGTGATTCTCTTCCTCCTCCATTCTCTTTTATTTTTCTTTTCTTTGTCCTCAGAAAATGAAGCTCCACTGCCCACCAACCCACCGTCCACTGCCTTCGCCACCGCCCTGCCCTCCGCCTACCCTCCGCCTGCCCTCCGCCTGACACGCCAGCCACCACCCAGCCCCCTTCGCCTACACCAGATCCCACCCCTCTGCCCTCCGCCTGACACGCCAGCCACCGCCCAGCCCCTTCGCCTAGACCAGACCCCACCCGCCTCTGCCCTCCGCCTGACACGCCAGCCACCGCCCAGCCCCCTTCGCCTACACCAGACCCCACCCCCTGCCCTCCGCCTGACACGCCAGCCACCGCCCAGCCCCTTCGCCTACACCATACCCCACCCGCCTCTGCCCTCCGCCTTCCACCAACGACCCAGCCCGCACCCACCCCACCCGCCTCCCCGTCCACCAGCGACCCAGCCCGCACCCACCAGCGACCCAGCCCGCACCACCAGCGACCCAACCCAAACTCGCCTTCTCCGACCACCGCGACGTCCCGCTCCGCCGCCTTGTTGTCCTCGCCTTGGCCGCGGTTATATTTCAGAGTTTGAGATATATAAAAATATATGAAATATATATATAGCAGTATAACTTTGGAAATTCTAGTTGCTCACATACAGTGTTTTACTGTGTTTTGTTCCAGCTACTGCTTCGGTGACTTAGGCTTCCATTCAGCTTGTCGGATCTATCTAGTTTCTTTGCTTTGGTATGATTATATATACAATCTATATATATTGTATTGAACAAATTGTCAAGTTAATTATTTGTTTGATTTCAGTTTGTGTCCGTTTTTGGGTCGTGCTTTTTAGTGTCTCTTATATATTCGTCTTCGTGCTTCGCCATCTTCTCTAACCACGCAAGGTGAATATTTCATTCACAACTCAATCTATTATGCTATGATAATAAAGTGATAGATGTTATTGATATTAATTTGAATGTTAAAATGGTTGATGTTAAATTGTGATTTGAAGATTAGATATGAAAATAATTATGACATTAAATTTGTTATGTGATGTTGAATTTGGTTGTTAATATAAGTGATAATTAATATGAAATTGGAATTGATATAGATAGTCTAAATTTCAAAATAGATTATATATGTTGAACTTGTCCCTTTAAATGTTAAATAAATCGACACGTAGAAATAGGATTAGTTATACTTTGAACCATTGAATGTATGATTGCTGTAATAATTTGATAATAAACGACAAGTGGAAACCTATAATGTAATAATCTTTAATCCGCATGAAATGATAATGTGGATTCTAGGAATAATTTTATTAAATTTACATAAATAACAAATGTAAATTAAATACGATTATTTCGGGATTATTTAAATAAACGGTTAAATTGTTATGTATGGTTGCTATTGATTGTTTATTTACTTTGACACCATCCCGGTTATCACACTGCAAGTTCCCTTTGTTATGCTTTGTTTTATTTATTTATTTATATTGGGTTGAAATGATAAATACCCACATTGAACAACTTTGGCCTAGGATAGATAATTAAAGATAAAAAACCCGATTGGTCAACAAAAATCATTTTGGAATTGAAATCCATTTTGAATTAAGAAATGAACTAAAATTTTGTTGGAAAGTAAGTAACGAACTAATGGATTTAATTGTAATAAATCAATGGATTTAATGGTATTAAATTTATAGGATTAATTGCAATAAATCAATGGACTTGATTGTAATAAATTAATAGGATTAATTGTAATGGATTAATAAGTGGACCTAATTGAAATAAATGAATGGACTTAATTGTAATAAATCAATGGATTTAATTTTAATAAATAAATGGATTTAATTGAAATAAATCAATGGATTTAATGGTATTAAATTTATAGGATTAATTGTAATAAATTAATGGACTTAATTGTAATAAATTAATAGGATTAATTGTAATGAATTAATAAGTGTACCTAATTGAAATAAATTAATGGATTAAATTGAAACGGATTAATAAATCTATTTAATTAGATAAGCGGATTAACACATCTAATTTAAATGAGATTTGAATAAGCAATTTTTGGAATCTAATAAATTGAATTTATTAGATTCGAAATAAAATCTAATTTGAATAAATTTAATAAATTTGGAATTGGTTACTAATTTAATCTGAGATTAAGTACCAAAGTGACAAAAAGGGAATGCAATACCAACTGAAGTTAAGGATTTGATTTAGCTGTTGAACTTGTTTAAATCAAAGTTTTGATTAAATTTAATGTAACGATGAATGGGAATAGGAATTAAATTGAACTTGAATACTTAAGTATCGTCAAATCAAGGGCTTGAACTAAAACTCCATTTGGAAATATGATGTTAAATGTTCGAAATAAATTGAATTGTGAAATGTCAAATTTTGAAAGTCAAACTTGCAACTTGACTTTTGGACTTTGATTTGTTTAAACTTTAATATTAAATGACCATCGGGTAATTAATGCGTAGTTATTAAAGAGACCGGGATCGGATATGGACATACTCTCTATCGATACCGAAAACCACTTTAATAACTAATATACGCGGAGTGTTGATCCAGAACGAAGTGGATGGTTTGATGAACGCGTTGACTGAAGGAAGAGAACGATTTTGGATGACCCCTGACATGACTAAAACAGGAGCCGCGCCGGGCCATTGAGGATCGCCATCTCTAGCGGACACACTTCTTCGATACCATATCTATTACTTTTGTGATTCGATTTGGGTGCACCCCTTGATTTAGGAGTGTTGTTTCGCGGTGTTGAGATAGTAGCTGCTATGCTCAACACCAGTCCGGATCAGGCAACTACTAGTATCCTAGTTGGTATCGCCTCATGTACCTTGTCATACTGATTATCCTATTCGCAACCACTACGTTTTGTTTTGTACCTTTAGTATATGGATTGCCCTCTGGTGACTTCCGGTTTTGGGGAAACTACGGTCTTGTATATGCTCTTGGAAATAAAAATGTGTTAAGGGTGAAATGGGCCACGACTTAACGCTATTTTGATATCATACTTTACCGATTAGACATTATCTATTTAGCGTATTCTATTGTATATATAGATAGTTTATCGGATCCTTAAAGATGTGAACCACATTCATCTTTGAGTTATGAACTTTATTATTTGCACCTGATTATCCTGTATAAGATTTTGAGTCCTGACTCGAGTGTTTCTTTTGTATATGCTCGGGTCAGTCTGAAGCTATCCAGTTGCTGATCAAGGTTGGTTGAAGATGCTGAAGACTTAGCATTTATCTTTATCAGTTATTTCCTTTCTAGTATTTGATGAACTTATGTATTGAACATCTTGTATTTCTCTTTGTCACTTTATGTTGAGACATTGTTGTATTCCTGTAGTAGCTTCATGAACTACTATTATGATGATGTACTTTCCGCTGCATTATTTTGTGACTATTCTGTGTCTATGATGTTGTATTGATTCTCATTTACATTTATGTATTAATAATCCCATAATGATTCGTGTTTTGTATTATTTAAGTTGATATAGGTGGATTATTGTCAATTTAAATGGTCCAAATATGCGGGTTGTTATAGAACAACGCAGTGATTTGCTGGTTAAAACACACTGGCGGCTTTTCAAATAGCACCAATATGTTGTATTTTTTATGTGGAATGGTATCGGCGGCTTTTGAAAAGTCGCCAGTAAGCTACTTTTCAAAAGTCGCCAAGACGTACGCCTTTATGAGCGACTTTTGAAAAGGCGCATATTGACGACTTTTCAAAAGTCGTCCACTTTACTGAACTTATAGCCAGCAACCTCCTCTCCTCTTTCATTTTAAACTTTACCAAACCTTTCTTAAAAAAATCCAAACCAATCTCCATTTTCTCATTCTGAGATCTCCTACTTGTTGGATCGAATTCAATAAAAAGTAGTGACTTGGAAGATCTACTTCAAGAATACCAACATCTCATCAATCTGGATCCATCAAGGTATGAATTTGTAAATTGTAGATTTTTTGTAAGTTTGTAATTGAAAATGAAATAATGTTGTATCCGTTATTTTTCTATAATTTCTCTTAATTTTATTCCAACTATATGTTATTATGATGGTGAATTGGTTATTGATGATTAAATATGTGTAAAATATGTTGGTGGTTCATACAAACTGGCTAATGTTCGTAAAGGATCTAACTTAAAACAATTGAAAGAGTCGGTGTACAAAGCAACCAAGATAAATTTGGAGGAGTATGATATTGATATAGTTTGCAATTGGCCAATTGATTCCGGGTCTAAAGCAGTTAAAATTGTAGATGGTGATGATGTTGAATTAATGTTTTATGCGGTATCAAAATCAATAGAGTTATTTATTGGGAAAAATAGAAGGTCGGTGGTAGAACAAGTTATACCGGCACCTGTAGTTAATTTTGGTGTTGAAGATTATTCTAGGTTGTTGGAGACCATGAATACTTCGAAAGGACCACCATCGCTGAGTTATAGTAATTCGCCTAAGAACGTAGTGCAATATGGACAGTAACAAATGTTATTCGGATATCCTCCTTTTATGAGTACCCAACTAAGTGTACAATTTAACTATCCATATTCGAGTCAAGATAGTTTTGCATGCATAAGTCAGAGGTAACATAGTCACGATGACATACAAATCGTAAATTATATTATGTGATGGAGATGATAAATAATTTAATTTTCCTATGTAGCGTTGTTCCGTAGCAACATCGGACCCAAAATATTGATGAATCATCGAGCAGCCGTATGTCTTCTCCTCTACGGTCCACGGCTTCTGATTTATACCGTATGAACCAGAAGTAAGTTACGGTTTGCAATTATATGAATATTGTTGGATTTTATAACCGTATTAAAAACGTTGTATATTCATGTTGCAGCTTTCAAGCACACGACATCGATACACAATCGAACATTCAACCAACGATTGAATTAGGGTTCTTAATGCAGTTGATAAGGATATGGATATAAATGCTGATGAACATGTACAAGTTGATGAAGTTGATGCGGTTGATATCATGACTATTGTATTAAAAACAGAGAGTGATACAACGTGGATAGATACCATGCAAGTCAACAATGATCCACTTAACTATGATTTTGGAGGCGAAGACTAAGGATGTGGGGATAGTGATGAACCGAACATGGAGATACCTTTGGATGATGATTTGTGTAATGCATAGTTGATGGCTAAATCCATCGTTGCAAATCTGCAATTCAACGATGAAATATTCTCATCTTTCAGTGTTCAAAACGGTTTCAAAGTTGGTATGGTGTTTGAGAGCAAAGCAAAATTTCTGCAACAACTAAGTGAATGGTCAATTTCACATCCAGTTTCTTTTAAGCCAATCAGATCAAACAAAGCAAATTACACCGCCATTTACAACGTTGATTCAAATTGTCTGTAGAGAATACATTCAATAGATTTAAAAAAATCATAATCTGGATGGTGGGTTATTAAAAAATATCCAAGCGATCATACTTGTGTTAACCCAACAGTTAACTTCAATCATAGGCAAGCAACATCTACCTTTTTGGTTTCGAAGATCATGGCTTTCGTGAGCGGATTTGAACATAACAGCTGGAACGGTTCAGGTTTTAATGAAGGTGCAACTTTTTATTAAAATCAGTTATTTGAAAGCGTGGAGAGAATTGAGCAAGGCAATTGAACGTATATATGATGATTGGGCAGATTAATATGTCAACCTACGACAATACTTCGCCGAAATTGCTAGAACAAATCTAGATAGTGTTGGACACGTTGCAACCAATGAGTATGGAGTTTTCGATCATGCTTTCTGGGCTTTTGGGCCTTGTATCGAGGGATTTGTACACCGTCGACCTTTGCTTTGCATTGATGGCTGCTGTGGGCATTCTCGCCCACCGCATAGTGAATATGAAAAGTTAGAGGAAATTGTCAGAGTCCTGCTATAGACTCAGAGCTTCTTAGAAATGTTCGCGAGGTCAAGATGTGAGCACCGGTCTGAACCGCGTCTCAATCCGAATAACGGTTTGAAAGATATGGTCATTCTAAGATTTTCCTAACACGGTCCGACAATAAAGCTTCGAAGACCGCTTTCTGCCAAGACCCGACCCCGTCTAAACCAGCAAAGAAAACTGCCCTATAAAATCAGGTTCATACAGGCCCAGCAAAGCCTGGCCTAACTGAGTCTGGCCCAGCAGGGCCGCACCCGCACCGGTCCGGCCCCATTGGGCCGGACAGCCTCGTCCGGCCTACGAGGGCCGGACCCGCACAGGTCCGGCCCCGCATGGCTAGCCATCCTGGTCTGGCCTATGAGGGAAGGACCCGCACAGGTCCAGCCCTCTAGAACCGGGCATCTGGTCCGGTCCCGGGCCGGACCCACCTGGTCAGGCACAGTGCCGAACCAGATTTGGTCCAGCACTGCCGGACCAGCTTTATGCTCTGGCACCCTGGAGCCCGACCCACCTGGTCCGGCCCTAGGCCGGACCCGCCTGACCCAGACCTACCTGGTCGGGGCCGCACCCACTTAGTCCTGCCCTTTCGAGGGTGGACCTACCAGACTCACTTGGTCCAGCCCTTCTAGGGCTGGATCCACACTTTTTGTACTTGTAGGGATGAACTTACCTGTTTTGGTATTAAAGATTCAAGGGTCAGGATGAGCGACTGAAGGGAGGTATCAGGATAGTATTCAACTAGCATTCTAGAGCAATGGGACAACAACATGACCATATTTCAAAGGAAGAAAGGTTGAACCAAAGCCTAGAAGCCATGTACTCAGCTGCCTCTCCTCACAACCTCACTCTATAATACTAGGCATATGGCATCACAGAAAGGGAGGGATAAAAAAAAGAGTTAAACTTTCACCAACAACGACAGACAACTTTGAGAGGGAAAACTCTTAGCTCCAACAATAAGTTTATTCATATACAAAGCTGGTACTTGTAATCAGATATGAAAGAGATAATAAAAGAGGAACAGTGGATGTAGGCACATTCAGACCGAACCACTATAAATTCTGTGTCTTTTTACATTTCAGTCCTTTATTTATTCTTTATTGCAAATTACTTATTTTCTACCACATACACTCGCAACTAAAAGTCCTCAAACAATAATTGTACACTACAAGATATTCACAGCCTTACTACAATGTCTTGGAGGTGTTTGCCCATTTTTTGTGCAAACAATGGAACACATCTATATAGCAAATATAAAGGTACCTTACTTGTTGCAACCATAGTAGATGCAAATGATCAGTTTTATCCTTTGGCTTATGCTATTGTTGAGTCGGAATCATGTAATAGTTGGGGTTAGTTTTTTGCTTGCATGTGAAGGTTCATTCATAGTGTTAACAATCGTCGTATTACTTTCATTTCTGATAGAACGAAAGGAATACCGACAATAGTGGAGAGCAAATGGGGATTAGCACATAAGCATAGATTCTTTGCCGGACATTTGAAAGCAAATTTTCAAGTCATGGGCTTTAGAGACAAATGATTATCGAGTTTATTTTATGCTACAGCATATGCTTTGGAGGAGGCTGAGTATCTGAAGATTCGAGAGGAAATTAAGACCACCAACATTAGATCAGATATAGAGAAGTTTGGCAGGGAAGGAGGAAAACTGGGCTTTGTGTAAGGATGATGGTGGCCGATTTAATGTTATGACTTATGACAACTAATGCATCAGAAAGCCTTAATGGTGTACTTAGAGGTGCACGATCATTGCCTGTTAGAGCTCTACTTGCCCGTATCTTTTTTCGGTCTGTGTATTACTTTTGTCAAAGAAGAGAGTTTGCTAGACATGTAGATTAACTCCGAAATGGGAAGCAAAGATAGCTGAGAGAGAAAGTGAAGTAAGGCGTTCAAGGATTGTCCGATTCAGTCAAGTTGAGTGGCTAGTACTTCACTACTTCGGTGATGAATTTAAAGTAACAATCGATGGTAATACTTGTTCTTGTACATGTAACATCCCTTTACTTTAGAAGTTGCCTTGTGCGCATGTGATGGTTGCTTGTTCATCATTTTCTAACGGTGCTAATAGAGCTCATCATGACTCCACCTCAACTTGGTACACGGTTCAAAGCTACCTTACGGCTTACACATCAGAATTTCATCCCGTTCATGATAAATGGTACCAGAGTGCATAAGAAGGACTGTTGGTTCTTCCATCGATAGCACGTAGACCACCTGGAAGGCTAGGTCTACTAGAATTAAAGGCACTATGGACGAGATGTAGGCTTTAAAGGTGAATAGGTGCAGCAGATGTGGAGCGCATAGACAGAAGAGGAATCGTTGTACTATAGCAACTTAGCTTTTATTACTGTTGGTGTTGGTATTATTAGCGTTGGTGTTGGTAGTATATGTGTTTGTCTCAGAAAAAGTGTTGTTTGTGTTGGTATTACATGTGTTTGTATAACAACTTGTGTTCTTTCCATTGTTTGTGTTGGTATTAGAAGTGTTTGTTTAACCACTTTACTGAACACCACATTACCATATGAATCAACAAACGATGCACCATATGATACAACATAAGCCGAATTAACATACAGTACAATATGATACAATAAACAATACACCATACAATCCAACATACACCGTACGATACAACAAACGATACAACATACACCGTATGATACAACAAACGATACACCATACGATACAACAAAATCCGAATTAACATATGGTACACTATGGTAGAACAAACGATACGCCCTACGATACAACATATGTCGAATTAACATACAGTACACTAACGATACACCCTACAATACATCAAACATGAACATACCACAATTTAGTCGGTAGGATATCCAGCTTTCATTTGAAGTGCTTTTTCTAATCGCTCAACATTATCATGCATCTCTATTGCATACTCAAGTCCTCTACGACACATTGGAGGATCTATCCATTGAAAAAAATTACAATGGTCGAACGATTGAGGCATTTCTCTACTCAACTTATAGCGTGCATAAGCGTAGAACCTATGACCTGCATTTTTTTTATTTCCAGTAACGATCACGTCACAGGTAGATCTACACTTGCATATCCTCGGTGGGGGAGCCTCTCCAATAGCTAGTGCTTTACCACGATTCTTCCACTTACTACCGTGTGTAGCAACAAAATAGCCTTCGACTGCTTCTTTCGGTTCTTCAAATGCTTGTTTTGGTTCATTGCAAACTTCTTCCCCTTTCCTACGCTGATGTGTTTCAACATTTAATTGAGTACCGGGTACAAATCCATTATGTGCTAATTGTTGTGATAATTGGGTTTCGGGTACAAATTCAATGTCACCAACGTTTACAATCGAATCAATCTTTAGGCGGCCGTAGTATTTCATTAAAGTCTCATCATCAATTTCCTATTGATCCATTGCAACTATAGGTAAATAAGCACTTCTGTATAGAAATGTAATAAACTTCAAAATCAAATATAAGTGTTGACTATTACTTTTGAGTGTGTTGCAAATCTTCACAAATTACTCAATTTGGATTAGAAACGATAAATTGTAGTAGGGATTTGTAGATTTGGCTTTGGGTTTTTTGTTTTGAATTTCATAAAATGAAGAATGAGTTGAGAGAGAGAGAGAGGGAGAGAGGAGGGATCTATGTAATAAAATTGTTGTTTTAGGAAGGGATGAAAGTTTCCATGTTTTTGTTTGAAACCTAGATATGCTGGGGTGACTTCTCAAAAATCGCCAGTGGGCGCTTTTTCAAAAGTCACCCCAGTTTATCCAGGTTTTAAACAGAAACCTGGAAACTTTCATCCCTCACTACATCCTACACAACATACACATCAAACGCAATCTGATACACCAAGAAACAAACCTTCTGATCCATGCATACATACATCACAACATCCGTTACATCAAATTCCAACATCTGATACATTCGACCTAACGTCGGCCAAACCAATAAATCCATAATATCTTACCTACTTTTGTAGGTTGTGGAGTTCTTGAGGAGTTCTTTTAGGCTTCCTATATGATGATGGAACCTCGTCCAATGAATCCTCCTCCTCGCTTTCTTGCGTTTCCTCAGTAGGTTGTGAAGGCCCGGGAGAAAATTTCGCTTGCTAATGTTGAGTGGATAAAGTACCTTGTCGATCTTTACGTCTTTGGTATTGTCGAGTCGGGGGGGAGGGGTAGGAGGGGGGAAGGAGCGAACAATGTTGCAGGAGCTTCGATAAGTGCGAGAGGAGGAGGTGGTTTGGGTCGTGATAGCTTGTTCTTCCCCAAGATTGATTCCAAAATGCACTTCACAATAAAGTATTTCCCCTACAAACGCTTCGACACTTCTTCTGATAGCTTATCAACCAACTCCATTACACGGTAAATGCCATCCGCCTGCTAAAACATAGTAATTAAAATGTATATAAATTAACTACACCAACTTAACCAATGACTTTACATACCACATTCTTCTCAAGAGGAGTTCTAGGAGTGTACGGGTCCATCGCAATAGGATGTTCTTTAGCACGAAGAACATAGCTGCGCGTGATGTTCTAGTACCAAGTATAATATTCTTCGGCCATTAACATGAGGTCCCATTCCTGTTGCGTGTGCATATGACGATGATTCCATGTCTCAATCACCATATCATACTCCCCAACTGTATTATCAATTCTGTAGTGCGGAGCTTGCTTTGGTAAATGTTGTGCCATACCAAATTGTCGCATCACTCTGTTAGGAAGATGATGTGCTACATCATCGAAGAAAATGAGTGGAAACCCTGTTGTCACACAACTGAATAGACACGGTGCATATGTTTGGAAGGTCACCAAGCACATTTGCATATGGGGTCCATGTCACCACATCATAATCAAGTACATCCAACTCATTGCGGTAGAACATAACATTGCGCCTTGGAGACATTGTTGTGCTCTTCGGTCCAACCCACCTACGAGAAGATAAAAGCTTGAATTATTGGATCGAAAAATGTGTATAAAGTCGACTAACGTGATTTACATATCTAGCACCATATGGCAGAGATAAATCGACATTTGTACTCTTCATCAATATTCTCCCGATTGAAATGTATGTCCAACATCATAAGTGCAAACGTGTATACACATATAATTGCACCATATATTAGAATAAATTCATATGGAGGGTAATAATGCTAATACATGTACTAGACTCAGACAACCACATATGGATGTATTCTCTAGGAAAGCAAGCCTCATCGGCTCCATGTATGTATATGCTAGGACTGCACTACCCCAAGAACGCTGGTGGCACACATTGAAGTCCTCTAGAAATGGAAGCCATCTGAGCTAGATACGGGTCTTCGAATGATCGCACATCAGGCATGAAGTGATGATATGCAGTATAATGGCTCGAGCATGCTGTTTAATCTGAATGTCCGAGGCGTTTGTTGGAATGTCGTCGGCCAGCTCCTCCATGAACCATGTAGTAACTATCATCTCGTTACCCTACCACTATTCAGTAGGAGGAGATATACCTAAGAGCCGCTCGCACAACTCCATGTAATCTATCGGCTCTGGATTGCTCAACGGAGCAATATCTATGCGTAAGCCAAGCAAGACAGCAACATCACCCAACGTGATGGTCATCTCCCATACCCATAAGTGAAATGAAGACATCTCCGGTCTCCATTTGCCCATCAATGCTATGATCAAATGATGATCCAATTGAGTGTACCCTAACCAAAAGACAAGTGAAAAGCTGACTCTATCAATCAGCTCTAGCATGCAGGATGAGAAGAAGTCACTCTCTTTAATTTAGACGAGTGATCAATAGTCTCGTCTGGAGTATTGCGCTATTAGAAAAGCAACAAAATATAGCTTCTATGTAAAACTAATATGTATTTATACTCCACATGAAATTGTATTACCTGCATCCAAGAGTCATTGCTCGTTCGATGGCGTTCTTGTAAATATAATATGCTACTGTCTATCGGGCCCGGTAGCATCTCCGAGTAATCTACACATAATACAAATATTTGATAATCACAAATCCTATTTCTACTATAATCCTAACAATATTAAACATGTACTTAAACATGGTAAAAGCAACGAATTTTTGCATTCCAATACATCTACAACTACAAAACATTAATTTATTCATACTTACCAAAAGCCTAATTTGTTAAATAAATGGAGATTTATTGTATAATCGATACCTATGGAAGGTTCCTGTGATGAAGAGCAAACCAACATCGAATTGGCCAAGAAATTTGCAAAAATAGAAAAAAATTGAATTTTGGTGTAATGGAAAATGGGTTTTCGTTTTTGAAAGTTTGGTAAAAAAGATAAATTGAAGTGAATGAAGGGGATCTGGTTCTGTTTATTATCTGGGAACATATGGGTGACTTTTCAAAAGCCGCTCGTACGTTCCAACATAAAAAAATAAGACACACTATCGGCAAAATAGGGCTATTACCTATATTAGTTTGTAAATAGGGCTATTTCTGTAAATAGTTTGCAATAGGAGGCCAAAATTAAAAAAAGTCTTTCTTCAAAGAAAAGGACCATCGGCAATTATCAGCATTTTTTGTGGCAAGAATCCATTGTTTACTGTTTGCTACATGAAAGCGTTTGAATCGTTCAAGAGGCAACATAGCTATTTGGCCCGAAACCCAGCATGCAGCTAAATTGGATTAAAGATTGAAGGTTAGAGTTTGCAGCATTCATGGGCAAAATGTTAATTAAAGGTTGGATAGAAAGTGTTGGTTATATGTTAGGGGTTGAAGTTTTACACTTGGATCAACGTTCGATTTTTTTTACAATACAAGCGACACTTTATTCAAGTAGAACATTCATTTTGATGTCTCGGGGTTCTAATCCATGACTTCTAGAACATCAGCCTACAATGTCATACTACTTGTCACTTGAGCTAGTGGGCCTTGACAATTTAGGTCTGATTTGTCTTAGTTACGTCTAACATAACTATTACGCCCTACTCAAACGCTGATTTTAGAAAGTGCCAATGCTTTCACTTAAACCATTGACGTAACCGATATGTCTAACGTAACTGATACGTCCAATGTAACTAAAATAAGTCGGATGTATCTCCCATTGTCCACTTTTCTATGAGCGTTTTCCTTATCCTTGAACATACCATATAACTATTAATCTATTATTTAGGTTGTTACTGTCTAAACACACAAAATTAACATCTGTCACTTATTTATCCCTTCCCCCAATCAACTATCCGCTCGCTCATCTGGACACACTTAATTAATTTTCCTTCTTGTGCGCAAAACATAACATTGTCCCTTTATTCGTAAGCTCTTTCCCAAATTCAGGATAAAACCCAAAACTGTACCTCTAATTCCTCTCAAAAAAGGAATTTCTTCTCGACATTACTCATTAAATCATTTTTTGTTCATCGCACGTCCTTTCATCATCTATTTTTGAGTTCATTGTCACCTACAATGGTTAGGTTGAAAAGGAAGTAATTTGCTGTGAAGGAGATGCTTAACGTAGCGGTAAGTACGTATTCCATGGTTAAGTTTGATGAATTGTGTAGAAATTAGATCCAAGCATTCTCATTTATAGTTAAATAATAAATTTCATTTAATTATGAAAATGATGGAAAGTCATATGCCTATTTTGTAAATTTGGGAAAATAATGGATGAAAATATGTGAAATTTTGTGAAATATATTTATTTTGGTTATTGAATTGAAAGTGTGTACGTCTGATTTAATTTCGGTTTTACATTACTAGTTGAAATAGAAACAAAGCATATTTGTCACGATTATATAGTTGATGACGACTTTGAAAAATAATGATTTTGAGCATCCGAGGTACATGTTTTAACTATTTTTTCATGTTTGATTTGCTTTCGCTTTGCATTCTGAGTTAATGTAGATTTGTTGTTACTTTTACTATAATTTAGAGTTGACCGCGCTATTATTTTGTCGATGCATGTTGTGATCAATTTTGGTTTTGAATAACCGAGTGTTATGTTTATTTTTACAAACACACACAAGCATGTGTGGGTGCACACACACACGTGTGTGTATTAAGTAGTTATATTTTGTTATATTGTGCCAAAGAAGAGAAAAGGTGAAAAAAGCCCAAAAGATAGAAAGAAATAGAAGAGGTGTGAGGTGGTATTACTGCTTAGGTAAGTAATGAAGAAGAGATAGATGTGCATGATGAAGAATGATTGGATATAGAAGAGGATGGAAATTTTCACGTTGAAGTAGAATGTGTGTCTAATCGCTCAAGCCGATAGAGCTCTACTATAAATACGAGTAATATTGAAGGATCCCAAAATATTGATGGAGGAAGCGTAAAAGATAAAATATTGCTTGCTGGGTTTTATTGCCATATTGTGAGAAGTACTTAGGATATGAAATGGGTAAAATGTTGCTGAAGTTAGCTATTATTTTATGAAAAAAGTATAATAAATTATTACATGGAAATGGACGTATCGTATGTGATAATTGACGAGTTTTGTTTGGTTCACTTTACAGGAACATGAACCACTTAGGTGCATTTTGCATTCACAGAAACTACAAGGGTGGAAACTAGAGGATGAATCAGAACAAGTGCTCGAATGAATAAAAGGTTCCGGGTTGATGAACATTATTGGTCATTTGTATGGGTGGATGTATACGACTTCAGTATCAGTATTTGTTGGGAGATGGCAACCGAATATGACTGTCACACTCGATGATGTGACACAGATTCTACGAAATCCTATGGTGGGTAGTTTGTTTTCGTGAAGTAAGTGGTTGGAATATAGACAATGATGATCTTCTACGGCTATTGGATGCAAAATTTAGCATAAATGATGAAGTTGTAGAGGCTGAGACAATGTGGAAGTACGTTGTGAGATTATTGGTTGGAATAACAATTCAAGAGTAAAGTTGTAGAAGATAGTGAGGATGAGCAATTTGATAAGGCTGCTCATGATTATTTGTTATATGCTATTAGCTATTATCTATTTCCAGAAAAATCTGGTATGAAGATGTCAGCTTATTATTTGAATGCACTAAAGGGATCTATAGAAGAGTTGAAAAAGAAGGCTTAGGAGTGGCGATATTAGCATACTTGTACGATAGCTTGGAATGGCTTCTCCGAGAGATGTGAGGCAACTGAGTGGATTTCAGTCTCTTCTAATGGTATTGATTTGTACAAACTACTTTAATTTCAAACTCGATGTACCAATGTCATATTAAACGTAGTTAAGTATTGTTAAATGATGCATGGAATATTATCAAAATTAAATTTTATGAAATTTTATTTAAAATTGTAATTTGTTATGTTCATTATTTAGGCTTGGATATATGCTCACTTTTCGATGATTCCAAATTCTACTTTGAATCCTTCATATGATGAGTTTCAACCATGTTTATGTAATGAAAAAATACTCAACTTGGTGGTGATCAAGCATATGCACTTACAAGGTTCAAAGAGCAACTAGATATGTTGACATATCATGATGTTAGTTTATTTTATTTTCATACACAAATCATTACACTCGTAACTGGACAATATCTTATTTCTATTGTATTATGTAGATTGTGTGGAACTCATACTTAGGTATTCGTGATGGATACCCGTTTCAAGAATATTTGTTTTATAGTGGGATTTTATTGTGCTTTGTTGTTGTTGAGCCTTACTAGCTAAATCATGTGTTGAGACAGTTTGGAATTAAACAACCAATCCTAAAACCTCCAGTGGCTCCTATAACATCTCATAAAGGTGCAAAATACAATCAATATAAGGCCCAATATGACATTTATTATTGGTTGGGTTAAAATTTGGAGGATTGTGTTTTTTCTACAAACTCAAGGTCTACTCAGTCATTAACCCCTAGGACTGTGAAGACAAGTTGGTATAAATGCATATCTCAGCATATTATACAAAATTCATGTGCATGTTTCAATTCGAAGGTGAATAACCCAGCAGAATTTAAGGAGAACAAACTTGTAAGCTTGGTAGCTTTACTTATTTACTTTAGCTTATGTTATTGTTGGTTAAATGGTCCACTGTATTTTTAGGTGGAAACTACATAGGGATCTGCTTTTGCTAATTTTAAATTTATTTAGATGTTCTGCAAGGATGAAGGAGACTTGAGATAAAGAAGCAAAAGACATTTTGGATAACGTTTTACTGTTTGTGAATTAAACCCCACCCCCTTCAGACCACGTTGTAAATCTACAGTTGTGAAGTTGAAAAAAAAAGCTTGAATAGTTGAAAAAACTAGATTGTTATCTATGGTTATGTATTTTGGGTTAACTTATCTATTTTAGGTTTACTGGTCAGTTTTTTGATTGTTTGAAATATGGGTGAAATGGATTAATTTTGGATGACTATCCTATGGTTAAATGATGTTTGTTTGTATGAATGATTGGTTATATCAGTATGTGTGTATGCATGAATGAATGGTAATATTTATATGATTACAAAATGTATGTATGTACAACTGAACAATGGCTAAATGATATGTATGAATGGTTATATTGGTATATGTCTATGCATGCCTACGTTACTTTATAAAAATATATTTATGATTATCAAATCAGTTATGTTCAGTATGAAGACCTGTATGTCAATCGGTTATGTGTTACCATACCTCATGTTTATTAGTTATAATGAACATTACAATCAATCATTCAGTTTATAAAAGTTCATCATCGTAGACGCCAAAAGGTAGTGGTTTACTGTTCGCACGGTTCTATGGGGCACATAAAACATACTGATTCAGTTGGTTTATAAATTGGATTGACTGCTATATAAATTGAAAAACATTATAAATAAGGAAATCTCATAAAAACACTTAGCTAATGCAAAGTAAGATTGGAAGTTTATAAAATGAATTAGGAAATTTAATGAATTGGCTACTAAAAGTAAATAATGTTAAGTCCCAAAAGCATTAAAAT
Source organism: Allium fistulosum (assembly GCA_030737815.1). NCBI lineage: Eukaryota > Viridiplantae > Streptophyta > Magnoliopsida > Asparagales > Amaryllidaceae > Allium > Allium fistulosum. The sequence continues at coordinate 907,289,862 of CM060901.1, forward strand.
TTTGGGAAAATAAATTTTAACGAGCGAAGGACAGGGAAAGGTTATTGCAGAACTACGGATCATTATCCATAAACCTTAAATGCTGAAATTTATAAATGTACTTGTATGCTGATTGTTGTTCTAAAATAAAAGAAAATGTTTTCAAATTTTGAAAATTACTGTGTAATAAGCTAAGTTCAACCATAGGCGTTGACACATTGACTGAATCCTGATTGCGTTGGGATGTGGCTTGATTTGTTTTGAAAATTTAAAAACAAATACTTTTGAAAAAATTTGTACAAAAATCTCTAAATTTTGAAGTATAAAATACTTTCAAAAAAGTTTTGAAAAGCGAGTTTCATTTTAAAAAAATTCAACCATTTCACAAATTTAATTGAAAAAGATTTTGAATGGAAAACGATGAATTTTTTATTTTAGAAATGCTATATGCTTAGCATAGATTATGTCGATGATCTTGGAAATATAAATTTTATTGTTTAGTAGGAGTGACAGTATGTAAAACATAAGAAATGATGGGAAAAAAGTTGTTTTAGCTTTGGAAATTTCTTTTCCCCATACCTTGTTGATAGTAAAACAAAACTCGGTTATAAAATACTTTTGTTTTAAAATTTTAAAAATAAACTTCCTTATGCGAACTGTACTTGGAAAGTCCGATAAAAATTTAGGGGCAAAAGAGAAGGTTCCAAGGTATAGCAGAACTGATACACAAAAGAAGAGTGGAAATATAAATTTCCCATCTAAATTCCTTTTCTGGCATAAATGTATAGATTCAGGAAAACCAGATTTTTCAAAATTTTGGATGTTAGAAATTGTGTGTTAGGTATTGGATGGTAAGAATTGGATGCAAAATTGGTGGAACCATAATCCTATTCATAGGATTGTGGAAAACTATTGTGTGAAAACCAAAGGTTTCGATTTTTAAAAACATGCATACATATAGAACTGCTAGTATATATAGGTTGTTTGCACCATATTTTCCAAATTAATTTAAAACGAATGCATTCATATAGGAGGCGTCGATTTAGTATTATTCAGCATACATATCATATATGTTGCGATACACCATGCACTTGTACACGATTGGCTGCAAAAATTAGTTGCACACTAATTGGTTGGATAGTTTAGATTGGTCGTGTGCTATGTTACATAGATTCAGTCCTTGAGGAATTTCAAGAAGGAAATTCTTTTAAACGGATAAGAATGTAACACCTCATAAATTAAATAGTTGTTAAATAAAAAAGAATCAATAAATAATTATTAAAGCTCAAAAATAGAATTTTTAGAAACGTCGAAACTTGTATTCGTAGCGATTTTCTAATCAACTTTCATATATAAAGATTCTCGAAGTTCAAATGAAAACATTATTGACGTTTGAAGATTTTAGATTGAAAACAATTAAAAATATATATAAGGAAATAAATAACGTTAATTAATTAACGTTAACTGGTCGACACCGGCATAGGGATTCAGCGACACCTAGCAGTCGACCGCCCCTATTAACCGGTCGACTGCTGGAAGGGTGGTGGCTGAGAATGAACCTAGGCCCAATGGTCCGGAATTAGTATAATCTAATCTGATCTAATCTAATAGATAGAATTGATTCGAGTGCCTATAAATACAGGCCTAGCCCCTTAATTTTCTTCTTATATATTCTGAATCAATGAGAGAAGCTCTGCAATTTTCTCTTCTCCACCAGTTCTAGGAATTGCAGAAATTATAAAATATCACACACACACACACACACACAAATATATATAGAAGTAGAGAATAGCGAAAGATAAAAGAGAAGAAGAATACAAACAAATCGATTCTGCGAAGAAGAGGTAAATTCTAAATGTAAATTTATAACGACGCTTAATTTAAATCTCTTCTTAGATCTATAATTCTAATAAATATATATGCGCTTTTGATACATATTTTGGTAGAAAGGGAGTCACACCAAAAGAACAGATTCAGATCTAGAGATTTGGAAGCTAAGAGGTGAGGGCAAAATTATATATTTTTACATAATATTGGATTATATCATTGTGATTCTTTTCTTTTATGCCTAAATATAAATTATAGAACTATAGGCTTAAATACTTGAATGAACTTGATATTCTTGCTTACATATTAAGTATGTTGTTAATTTTATTTAAATGTTGTATACACCTAAAGTAGTCCCTAAAAGTTATGAGATAATTCAGTTATAAGATTTTATGTTGTATACACCTAAGCCAGATGTGCATTTCCTTGATTTGCGTTAGGCAGTTTAAATGGGACGGTGGGCGAAGGCTCGACACTATGTTAGCAAGGTTGGTACCATATATTTTGGGCTGTATACATACGTCGAGAGCGCCATCGGTTCTGAGCGTTTTATAGCCCAACACTAATAGGAGGTTCCTCGATGTACATTGGCAATTCAGCCTAGACACTATTATTGGATGCCTGGTGCAATGCAATAAGTGTTTTACCATTGAGCTTTGGAAATGGATGCAATTGACCCTAGGTCATCTTTGGCGCAAGTTGGCACACTACTGGCTCCTCTCAATGCGCAAGTATGATACGTTGTAGTCGTAGTTGGGATTCCGAATTAGGTATTCGATACGAAGTGGTTAGATCACAAGCGTGCAATGTCTAGTTACGGATACTAGCAGAGAATGTATACTTGTCCATGGGGGATAATGATGCTTATAAATATATACGTGTGTGTGTGTATATTGTTACCTCGGAGTAGGTATAGTTTATCGTATGCATATATGCAGTCAAAATGCCTAAGCCTTGAATAATAGACATAACACGTACTGGAAAACAATCGGCATAAATTAGTGTCATGGATAAAGTATGTAATTTACCGGTCACCAAAACGTTCTTCTGACCCCCTCCTTATTACAAACCATATGATAAACATAGAAGAACAAGTACTGGTATGAGGCAGGGATGGTGGAATGACAACTTTCCTTATGCCTGCTCCGCGCTGACAAGGGCACTAAATACATGAAGTATTGGCCTCGGTCGGGGTGTGTGTGTGTGTTTTAATATACCTTATTGTTCCGTTGTGAGTTCTTATCGATAGCTCTCTGATATACTCTTATTTATTTTAGGTTACTAACTCCAATGATCTATACCCTAGTGTACTTGGGTTTTTGATTTAGCGAAAATTTGGGCCTATTAAGGTGTATGTTGTTATAGACCCTGCCTTTGGTGGGGCAGATGGGCCAGTGCTGATCTTAAGACGGGGATATCATCAGGTCATTTTGAACTAAAAAGCTTGATGGCGAATGCAGTTAGGTATGTTTTACTTTAATAAATTACTTTAATCAAAACCCATGTTGCCGACGTACAGAGTCCATTGATGTCAACATGTGTTGACCAATCGAATTCTCCATATTGACCACATCATTGTGAGGTGTCAATTTATGCAATATGTGTCTTGTGTCCAGAGCACGGTTTACGCTAACACTATGTGTATCTGGCTCGTTCGTGCTGGCAAACGAGCTCCATCGTACGACGGAACTATGTGTTGGATCTTACATGTTATTGCAGAGCATACGATAATGAAACTATTATCTGGAGTGACATGGAGTCTTTTTTGTTGGAACCCAGGATTGTGAGGTTCAACTTGAAGTGCTGCATGTATGTTCTATTCGAATGCTAAAGTGCACTCGATATGACCGTTCCTTAAAATAGTCTTATTGAAATCAAGCCACCGATCCACATTCAACCAAGTTCAACGAGAATTACATGAATCACTCTTATTTATGATCATTTATCACATATCGAAATAAACCATGGGAAGAATTCAGAGCAAGGGTTGCGAAGACATGAAGCTAGCACCAAGTATTGGGAAACATGAAGGACTTTGATGCAATCTCACAGCCCCTAATAGTCAGCCTCATGCAACTCTAATTCCCCCCAAAGAACTAAGTCTCAATTCGGCTATGAGATGTAGAGCCCTGACTTGTAGTCCACTATGGATCGATGGTGGTGGCCCTAGTACCTGGTATCCCCGACGATAAGATGATATCACCAATAATAACATAGCGGTGGAAACTGTAGAGGAGTTGAAATTAGAAACCCACTTAGGATCTGGTCAAGATTTGGTTATGGTCGATGTGAGAAGCTCGATGCTGATTTGAAATCAATGTCAGTGAGATCAACGTTGGTGACGATGATGGAGTTGACTGTGACGTCCCCAAAAGTAGTGGCAACGTTGGTGGTGATGTTCAAAAAGCAGCGGCGGATGAAGGTATGATTCACAAAGAAAATAGATGTACTTGGAAATGGTTAGAGTTTAAGAAGAAATGGCTAGGTGCTATAATATATTGCTATATTTAAGAATCATGTTGGTACTGACATGATTATGGTTGGTACCAACATGTTTTGGCCAACAAGTTTTGCTCACCGTATATAAAATAATAAAAGGGTCTTACCTGATCGAGACACGATGTAACTTCTAGAAGTTTAAGAATTCTAACTCTACCGTAGAAAAAGGATGGTACGCCAACTATTTGAAGTGATAAATGGATGTTCTTGGATTAGTATGACGCTTTAAAAATGATAATTGGTTGATCAATGATTCTTGTGCAACTAAGACTACATCGCTTGACTTGATCCAATGCATGCTTTGTTTTCATGAAAGCAGACTTTGGAGGCAAGTGTAATCCAGCATTTGAACTGACCAACTTTTAAGTGAACCTGGACTTCAAGACGAAGATAAAATGGATCAAGAACTTGGTAAGATGCTTGGGACGATGGAATGAAGAAGAATAAGAAGTTTGAAATGGATTGGAGCAAGCAAATTATGGTCAGTATTGACCATAATTATGGTTGGTACCAAGTTGATTTGAATGGGGTAACCCAACTCCGAGTTTGGAGATTGGAGATATAGACAGGTATGAAGTAGCATGCACTTTGATGACGAGTAAATATGCTTGGTGCCGACCATATTTTGGTCGGTCGACATGATTTTGGTGCAGATTTGAATCGTCCATCCTTCTTGGCTTCACGAATGTGAACTCTTGTTCTTCCATGATCTAGCAAAGATAGCAGAGGATTTTGACTATAAATATGGAAGTTAGAGCAACGTAAAGATGATTTTTACACTTGGACTTTGGGCTTTGACTCATCACTCCCTTCTCCTCCATATTTTGTCCCTCTATCATAAATTGCTAGCAAACCCGAGATTACCTTGTTTTCTATATTTGATATCATTGTATATTCATGATAAATCTCAAAGTAATATAAGTGGACGTAGTTAGTGATTTGAGGCCCAACCACTGTAAAAGTCCTTGTGTTCTCATTATTTTATTCTTGTTTTTGATTATCTATTCTCGTTTTAAATTGATGTGAGCGTATTGTGTTAATTTTTGACCCAGCACAAATCAAAATAGTTATTTTAAATACTCATATCCAAGTCAATAACAAAATTAGATCGGACAACCCTGTCATATACAAATTCGTTGTATAATATTTGGGATCTAAACTATACATTAAAATGACTAATTAACAAAAAGAAATGAAGCATATAGGATCTAAATTGCATTAACATCATGTATTACATAGTAAAGCAAGAATAGAAAATTACCTTAAGATAAAGCCAAAAGTCATACCTTGAACGAAGAATAAAACTCCTAGATTTGATTAAGTAAATCTCCAAATTTTGCAAGAGTGTAGAGACAAACACCACCTTGAATATTTTAATTCTTTTAAAAAAAAATTTGGAAATTTTATTCCATGGAGGCCATGGAATTTTCGGCAATTGTAGAGAGAGGAGAGTAGAAGAAAATGAATTTTAGGAGAATAAATGAATGATAGAAATAAATTTGGTTTAAAGGAATCATTGAGACCTTTCCAAATCCTTACTTTAAACCATCTCTCTTTAATTCCTCATTAAATCTTAATCAAATCCCCTCACCCTTGTCATGTATGGCCGACAAAGATATTTTCCTAGAAAAGCCTTCGAAATTTCCAAATTCACTTAGTAATTAATTGATCTAAATCAAATATAAAATATATCGATATCATATATCAATACACACATATATAACTTTTATATATGCTCTTTATTAAATACTAATGACATTAAAAAATTAAATAAAATTAAATAATCAATATTTAATAAATATTAGTTAATTTAATTAATTTACAATGAATATAAATTAATTAAATCGTTTGGTTTTTTAGAGTATTCATTATTATGGTTGTGCGACTGAAGGGTGTAAATTCAGTTGGTGATTAATATCGAACAGTTTGAATATCAATGTTCACATGTTACCGTAGCTAGTATTACATTTTGTTTGAATTTATCACTTAAACATCTTTTCGGAAAAAATCCAACTTTACAATTATAAATGGTAACTAGTAGTAACAATTATTTGCAACAATTCTCTTTATCAAAATGATATCACTTTAAGACTTATAAAATTTGGTTTTGGTCACAATATCATCCACTTTCAACTTGATTAGTCCAAACACAAAATCCTTAGTCCAACAATAACAATTATTATTAACCATACTACTATGGCCAAAGACTTTGACTTCGAGTTGACTAAGTTGACCGTGATACCAACTTCTTATAACCGCAGAGAAGAATTCTCTATTGAATAGTGTTTCACTTTGAGTGCTTCAACTCAGCCCCAACTATAGTCTCTCGATGGATCGTCATGCCATGATTTAATCATAATCAAAGCGGAGTGTCCTCGTTGATGTTCTATAGTATTCTCAAGTCCATGGAACCGTGTAACTTCGTCACTTCGAGATTCTCTATTTGACCTTAGTTATATTAACTAACATACAACTCTGAAGTGAGTTATTCCATAGTTATCTAATAACTATCAGTACGTAACCCCTTGGTGCCTCCAATAATTATAGGTAATAAACTGCCCAATATTAGGAGAACTTACCTACTTAGTCATAGAAATGATGTATCGATATCATTCTTAAAACATCCTAACTAGCAATATTTAAAATAATATGTTATTTTAATGTGATAAATTTCTCACGATTACAACACAATGTAATTACTATCACATAACATATCATTTAAGGATTTTCTATAATATACTTTAAATTAATTACTTAATTAATTGTACTACAATATAACAAAGTATATAATAGAAATCAAACAACTTTATTGTGAACAAGAGTGGTTATTGAGTTAAATATATATATATATATATATAACAGATTAAATAATTACCCCTAGGGCATACCCCTAACTCTATTAATCACCCAATTGCATTTGGGTCAATTATGGAACCTTATTCCAACCCCTTCGGTCGGTTTTCTCAATAACTAACCAAGTCTATTCCTTAGTGGACAGGTATGCTATTTTATTTTAATTATCCACTCTGTCAGCTAACTCCCTTCGATGCTGATAAACTGTTTTATCATGTGGAACTTTTCGGAGTGTTTCTCAACTTCTAGTGAGCTTTGGGTTCATTCATGATCTGTATCACAACACTGCTAATGTATAACAACACTATGGGGTTCTCAATATTTGGAATGACTGCTATCTTAATTATAAATTTATGAATTTATTTATTATACTTCTTTTATTGTAGTGTTATTCAAGGTGATGTATTTAGCTTTCAGTTAAATCAGCCACTATTTATTGTTTGGAATATTTCTAACTTAAAGTTCTTAACTTAAAATTAAACATGAACTTAGGATTGACACACTATACTCTATATCACTTACGAAGTTTGAGTCCGCGTACTGCTTTACAAGGAGTTCGTTGTTTCTACAGACAATACTATAGTATTTCACAAATACTTGAGAACACTCTCAATTTTCATATAGTAATCTTAGTTTGGATTTGATACTTGCTCCATGTATCAAATACATAAGAGAAGTGGAATATTATAAACTATATAACATGTATGATAATTCCTACTGTCAATGCACAAAGGAATCCATCTTTAAAAAAGTTAATATATTGTTTGCATATCATTTTTGGGACATCTCCAACATCTTTTTATACCGATTATAAAAGATCTAGGTGTCACAAAGGGTTGGATCTATTCAGACAAATCTTCATATCTTATTTTGAACATGTCGCCATCCCAAATGTATATATTTGTATTGCCAAATACATATTTGTACGATTTTATTCAATAATTAAAATTTAACCGCAAACTTTGATTTGTTCCAGATTATAAATTATTGCGACTACAAATGAACAATATATATAATAATTGAATTTGGCTATAATATTTAATGTACGTTTAGATTTAAATTTATTTTATTTAAAAGTAGTCTCAAAGAAAAAAATTAAATAAACTTATTTGTACATATATTATGTATATGTGTGTATTTAGATTTAAAATATTAGACGTTTAGATTTAATTCCTTGTTCCATTTTAAATTTAACTATGTGAGAAAGCATTGAAGTTGAATATGGGTATTGATATGAAATTCATAATGGTTGGAAATTTTTTAGTTAGGACTGTTGGAACTGGGACAATTCACAACAGAAGAAATGAGTGAATTTCGATTTTTTTTTAACTATTTTGGATCTTTATTGGGCATATGAAGTCTAATTTATTTAGAACATTTCTAAGTATATTTTAAATAAAATTGCTATTTTATTTAAATTTATAATATAGTTTTATATTATGTAATTAACATCATATATGCACACGTGTATGACACACACACACACATATGCATGTGTAACATAGTAATCCATGCAATGTATAACTTGCATGTGTACAATTATTGGTATTCATACCACAATGGACATGTTAGCTCATCTAGTACACAAATATATCGTCTAAATGAACCATTATATAATTTAATTTATATATTCAAAATTATGCATATATATATATATATATTGTAACATCCTAGAATTTCATCGTTCTGATTTTGAATATTTAATTAATTTTAAATATTTAATTAATCGTTTTTAAAATTTAATAACTTATATTAAAATATGGTGATTATTTAAATATTTTAGTGGTGAATTAAATATTAATTAAATGGATTTAATAGCCTTATTTAACTCCTTTTAATTAATAGATAACAATGTGAACTCATTTTGTAAATTTATTACAGTAATAAATAGTTTGAATAACCAACAAGAAAATAATTTGTTAATAAAACAATTTGATTTTTATCGTAATATTTGTAATTGAATTTATAGGATTTTTGCATAATTTTAATTTGGAAAATATTTAAATTATCGTTTGATGTATTTTTCAACAAACGATGGTATTTTTGAAATTTTACAGAATATGATAACAAGTGTATTTTATTGTTATTTTGGAATTATGTCGCATTTTTGTGCGCAATCATATTTTTGTTTTATTGTTCGCGATTCATACGCGAATGAAATTCTACGTAGCAAGATGACGAAAATTTGTAAATAAACATATCACTACACTTAGATTGTTCAACACACTTCACTTTCCACTTTTCTCTCCCTTGTAAACAAAAAGAAAATTAAACCTCCATATTCAAAAATCAAGGTCTATTAATCTAGGCCATGAAAAAAATAAAGTAAGTTTCTTTGAGTTCTTACCGTGAGATCTATGAATCTATATACGTTTTGTTAGGTGCGGTCGAGTTTTGCCGAGATCGATAGTTTAGACATGAGTGTAAAGGAGCTAAGGTTTGTGATTTTTGGAGTTGTAGTCGACGATTGGCCTTGGTGAGGTTAGATTTAGGATTATCGAGGCGAGGAGCAGTTGTGGCCGGAGTTGCATGGAGCTCGGTTGCATTTTGGGTGGTCCGACCTAATTAGGTCGCGGCAAATTTTGTGCCAAGTCGTGATTTCGTTTATGGTGCCCGGCGTGATGGTGATAGGTCAAGCAAGTGAGATTGCGGAGGGAAGGTCAACGACAAAGTCAATTCGTCGAATAGAGGAGCGTAGCTCCATATCATTGGGAAGACATGCATGAATTTGGCATGCATTGATGTACATGAGCGGGAACCTATTTGGGGAAGAAAGGGTTTGAATTTAATCAAGGGTATTAGTTTATTAATTTAGTAATTAAGTAAATTGATTTAATTATTTAAATCTAAAACCTTTTAAATTAAATAACTATTGCGTACGACGTTGGATTTGGACGGGTCAGTTGCATTGGACTCATATGAACGTTATCTACGCATAGGAGTTGGATTCACCGAATTTGGAGATAGTTGAATTTCGGACTAAAATCGAATGTCATTCGATTTTAGATCGAACTTGAATGCGAAAGCATCAACTGAAATTTCGATGAGTTTATTCATCTCTAAATAAATTATATGATATCCGTGTTGCTATAGATTATTGTTGAATGTTTGAATGATAGTCAATAGTTCTGATGAAGTATAAATTAATACTGAAATTATAGTAATTTTATTTTATTACGTTTAACGTAGTTAAATTAGTTATACTTCGTTTGTGATATCTTATTAGTAGAATAAAACACCATTCAACTATAATAAAATTAAATAGATTATTTTGGACATCTATCGAGCAGAATAAATCACCGTTCTGTGCTTGCAAAGTAAAAAGATTATTTTTGAAGTTAATTAATTTGTGGATTAAATAATAAATGATATGTTAGCTATTGATTGCTAATTGCTGATAATATTATGTTTGTTATTATTGTTTGAATTTGATTCCCGCTTAGAAAGAGGATGGCATAAATAACCATTATGCTGTATGGGACGAAAAGAAGAATTAGGGGTATTTTCGTAGCATATAGATCGTTACGTGACACTTCAAAGTGCATATATATATATATATATATATATATATATATATGAGATTTATAGGAGACTTTTGTAGAGAGACCCTAAGGGTTTTCTCTCCAATATTGATTTATTTATATTCTTATATTGATGTTTGGTTGATATATTTGTGACATACTGTTTGATTTGTATAAGTGTTGTTATAGCGATTTTCGCTATACCATCACTTATGAAATATCATCTCCTTAAACCCTTGTATTTGTTGAACTTGTGCTGGTATTTTTACAAAATAAATGTTTGGTCGCGTTTTTGCACTTTGATAGTTGTATAAACTATATTTTTGAATATTTTGAGAATTTTGAAAATAAAGGTTAAGTATTGATTAAAATTTATTAATGAAGTTATATATTTGATTTACTATCTTTCGGGATAATTAATATTGTTTTAAAATTTTAAATGATCATAAATTTGATTAATTACTTTTCGGAATAATTAACGTTATTTTATTTATAAAAGATAATAAATATGATTTTTTATCTTTCATGAGAATTAATGTTGTTCAAAATGTATAAAAAGATTATAATTTGATTTATGGTCTTTTGGGATAATTAATGTGGTTTTAAAATTTATAAAAGAATTATATTAATTATCTTTTAGGATGATTAACATTGTTTAAAATTAATAAAAGTATTTAAATTGTTCTATTATCTTTTGAGATAATAAATGTTGTTTTGAATTTATAAATGATAGTTTATAAATGCTAAAATCTTTAAAAAGGAATGTTTAAAAACAAAGTTAAGTGTAGATTGTTTTGTGGTTTATAGTTAACAATGTTTTCGATGACATTCCTTTTTTACTATTCTTTTTAATACACTTAGAAATATAATTTTCCCTTTAAAGAGTGTTTTTAAAGTGATTTACAAATATTCGTGATGTGAAAATTTAGCACAAGTGAGAATTAAATGTTAATTCATTTGTTGATGGCAACTGTATGCGATTTAATTCCCATATAAAATCATTCGTTTGTTTCTGATTTGATTTCTTAACTATCAATTTCGATATCCTCCTTTGTGCTTCGTCGATTCAAGGCGACTTTGTTGCTCGTGGAGGGCATTTAAACTCTTACTATTCTTAAAGCTAGGAATGTTGTCATGGCAAGATTGATAGCAATACTGCCCTAACTTGTTTGGCTTTATTATTTTCCAAGGGTAGTATTAGTTTTTTCTCGATAGTTGATTCCTCGACTATCGATTTTGATATCCTTCTTTGTGCTTCATCAATCTAAGATGATTTGTTGCTCATTTTGAGCATTGTAGTGGATAACTAAAACCAAAGAGCGAGTGGGAGCCAAGCTAGTTGGGTCGCATCCATTAGGGTATACTCACATTTATCTAAAAATTGTAGTTACATGCATACGGTAATGTGAAATATTCGAATGCTCGTGTGAAGTGGGGTCCAGCTTGAAAGTTCCCAAGAATGATACATGTTTGATGTGGGCTTTTAAGTACATTTTGTCTAGAGGTATACTTTCCATGTATGGGGCGCACCCTCCAAGTCATGTTGGATGAATTCATTCTCATTGTTTTAATTCGAACCTTGGAGTTGATTCTTTCTTAATTGCTTCGAGAAGTACCTTGTGCCCTTCTCTGTGTTTAATTATTTTAGTCCATTCTTTAAGTCTGGATTTCATACATTCTTTAAGTATGGGATTTGTCCTTACTTGTGTCCATCCTTTATGTTTGGATTTGTTTCTGTTGTTTGTCCATTCTCTTATGTATGCATGTTGTTTTTGTGAGGTAAAAACCCGTTCTGTGTTTAGCGACGTGGTCTCATAGAATTATTATATATTCACCATATTACTTGAGTTTTCTTACACTGGTTTTCCATACTGGCCTAAGTGTTATTTTATTTTGCTCAGGTCAGACAGAGTATTTTTTCCAGATTGTCATTTGTGGGACAGGAAGCTCATGGAGTAGAGCTGGATGTTCACCTACCATAGTATTTTATTTTCCACTGTATTATATTGTGCACCTGTCAAAAATTGTAAGGTTGGGAAATTATAACTATTCAGCTAATGAGGGTTGTTTTTAACTTTGATGTACCTTATATTTTGGAATGAAAGTTTATACTATCTTTGTTATATTATATGTTGTCATTTCCGTTGCAAGATTCTATTTTTCCAGTTATTCTTTTTATTTTACCCTAACAATCTGCATTTCTGGTGATTGAATGTTCGGCATTTGAATACCGTGGATGTATTACTGCCAACTTTCAATGGTCGAAAAGGCTGGTCATTACATTTGGTATCAGAGCTGAAGGGTAAGCGACAACTTTGGCTTTGATGGAGGTAAAACTCATTTAAGATAGGGTAAATGACACCCTAGAATGAGTTAAGAGTATTATATATACGAAAGCCTATTTGTTATTGCTATAAAAACGTATTGTGTTAATTGGTCTATTGAGTAGTCTATGAATTCTGGTTGAGACATGGGATGCCACGGTGTCGATAAAGATTTCAAAACACTCGAAAAAGGCAAACAAACATGATATTGATTTTTGAAAATTTGGGTAAATGAAATATTTTACATAGCATTATATATTTTGTATATATAAAGGAATAATTTTCAAATGGATATAATTACTTATGTTGTGTTTATCTGTTGGAAAATGATTATATTTATTTATTATCATTATTGTTTGTTTGTTGTGTTTGTTTGTTTGTTTGTTGGATATAGTTACTTATGGATGCCATGATTGCTATTATTGATATGAATTCCCTTATTTAGTACTTTTGTAGTATTGGGCCATATTTTGGAAATTTAAAATATTAAAATAATGATTACAATTTAAAAAGGATTTCAAAGTGATTTTGAAAATATATATGTTTTTAATAATTTTTGAATTGTTAAAGAAATGGATTTATTTTAAATGAATAAAAGTATAATTTTTATGTTATAAAAACTATAGTTTTGTGAACTATACTTAAATGTGATTTTTGAAATATAAAGTAAACTATTTTGTAAAATAAGTTAAATTGAGAATTTTGAATTTATTATAAATTGTTTATATATATAAGATTTATAAAATTGATATTTTATAAATAAAAGTAATGGAATTGTAAACGAGTTTTATAATTGTTTAAATGAGATGTATAAAGTAAGGAATGCTATTAATAAATAGATTTAATGAAATAAATTTTATAAGCGGTGTTTTATAAATATTAGAAATGGGATTGTAATCAAATTTGTATATGGATTTGTAATTAAAGTTTAGAAATGAATTTATAACGGACTTTATAAATAATGAGATTACAATAGAATGAATTGGTAAATAAAGAGATTTATAAGTAAATAAGCTTATAATGGGATTTTGATATATAAATGAGATGAACGGGAAGATAGTTAATAAAGGGATTTTATAAATGGAAGTTTTTATAAAATAGATATGTGAATTATAAACACTGTTTTATAAATGTGAAATCAATTTAATTTGATAAGCTAAATATGGATTTTTACAAAAGGAATTATATTCACGATTTTGGACAGTGAATAATCCTTTAAATTAAATGTGTAGAAGTAATGAATTTGGTAAGAGAATTATATCCACGATTTTGGACAATGAATAATCCTTTAAACAAAATGAATGTTTTGGAAAGTGATACTATAAAATGGAGTTTAAATGGCTTGAAAATAAAATAAGTTGTAACAAAATAAAGAGAAAGCCTTGTATTACAAGGTGTATGCTGGAATTTAATAATGTAACAATTTCAGCTATTTTAATATCATTTGTGTAATAGACACTATTATAATATAAGAGAATTTGATATGAAATATTTTGGTTATCATAAGGTAAAAACCTTGTCGGTATTTATTTGCGACGCGGTCTTACGAGATACCTTTCGTTTTGATAACTTTAAAATTCAATTGAGATGTGTTTTTCTCACACTGGTTTACCACACTGATCCGGACGTTCTTCCCTTTCAATGCTCGGGTCAGACCGAGTATATTTACAGGTTAAGATTTGGTGGCTTTGGAGCTTCAGCAGGTGAGCTGGAGATCTTCATGTCGTATACACGTATCTGTTTATTTTTCTGCTGCTTTGCATTGTTATTGTTGTTGTAAATTATAAGCATTTGTGAGGACATGTTATTATAACCGTTCGAGCTGATGATTACTTATTTTTTACTCCGATATTACTTATGTATATTACAGTTTCTCTTTGTAAAGATCATTGATCTATATTATATGTTATTCCGCTGCGATGTGAGATTCTGTATTGTTTTGGTCTCTCTTCTTCTTCTCTTCTTCTTCTCTTCTCTTCTTCTTCTCTTCTCTCTTTCTTCTCACCCTCTCTTTTCTTTCTCATGATCATCTACAATTATGTTCGTATTGGGTTGACGTATGTGGTTTAATGTCGGTTCATAGGGTACGGATTTGCAGGTCGTCGTAATAGGTTTCCATTAGTTAAGACAGTATTCCTTTGACAGCATTTCGAATTAAGAATGGTTCATATGAGTGGTTGGTGATGCCATTTGGATTAACGAATGTACCTGATTTCTTTGTGGATTTGATGAACCGAGTTTTCCGAGAGTATTTGATAGTTTTGTGTTGGTGTTTATAGATGACATTCTAGTTTACTCTAAGGATGAGAGAGAGTATGAGTTCATCTTAGAGTTGTACTTGAGACGTAGAGGCAGAATCAGCTAAAGGCGAAGTTTACCAAGTGTCATTTCTGGAAGAAAGAGGTAAAATTTCTTGGTCACATGGTTTCAGAGAAAGGATTGTTAGTCGATCTAGATAAGATCGAAGCAGTGAATAATTGGAAGAGACGGTGATTGAGATCAGAAGTTTTCTTGGACTTGCTGGCTACTACCGGAGATTCATTAAGGATTTCTCGCAGATAGCAGCACCCTTAACTAAGATAACTAAGAAGGAAGTGAGGTTCGTTTGGTCTTACAAGTGTGAGGAGGCATTCCTTAAGTTAAAGCATTTGTTGACCAATGCACCCGTATTGGTAGTTCTAGACGGAAACCAAGGATTGGTGGTATATACCGATGCATGTGGAACTGGATTAGGAGCAGCGTTGATGTAAGATGGTAAAGTCGTTGCCTATGCATCTAGGCAACTTAGACCACATGAAGCTAGGTATCCTACTCATGATTTGGAGTTGGCAGCTGTGATCTTCACATTGAAGATTTAGAGACATTATCTCCTAGAACAGAGATTTGAGCTTTATACCGATCATAAGTCTTTACTAGATTTATTCTCCCAGAAGGAGTTGAATATGAGACATCAGAGATGGCCGGAGTTTTTGGCTGCATATGATTTTGGTAAAGGGAATACATGAGGAAAAGGTAACAAGGTAGCGGATGCTCTTAGCAGGAAACATCAGAATGTGGTGTTAGCTATGTTGGCAGAGTGGAAGGATTTAGAAGCTTTAGTCAGTTGTGATGTGCAGTTAAGATCGACTACTGGTTCTAGTCAGAGTTCCGCCAGGTTGTCTTGCTTAGAAGTTCGACCAGTATTGATTAAGAAAATTGCTTGTAAGCAGAAGGGAGATCCAGTATTAGCTAAAAGGATCAAAAGACTGGAGGTTGGAACATAGATCGATGATTTAAAGGATTTTAGCCTCGACCATAAAGGATGGCTAAGAAAGAAGGGATGGTTGTGTGTTCAGAATGTGGAGGACCCGAGGAAGGAAGTTTTTGGAGAATGTCATCGATCCAAGTTTACGATTCATCCTGGAGGAACCAAGATGTATCGGGATATGAAAAGGAGCTTCTATTGGGAAGGCATGAAGAGGGATTTTGGCTTGTAGGTTAGGCAGTGTGCAAACTGTCAACAAGTGAAAGCTGAACATCAGAAACCGAGTGGGTTGCTTCAACCTTTAGAGATTCAGGTTTGAAAATGGGATTCGATATCAATGGATTTTATAGACGGGTTGCCAAGGTAAAATAGAGGTTATGAAAGTATATGGGTTATAGTGGATAGTTTGACCAAGAGTGCCCATTTCATTCCAGTTAAGTCAAACAGAACGACATCTGTTTTAGCTAATTTGTTCATAAAGAATGTAGTTAGACTGCATGAAATTCCTAGTAGTATAGTCAATGACAGAGATGCTTTGTTCACTAGTGAATTTTGGAAGAGTCTATATGAAGTGATGGGTACCAAGCTTAATATGAGTACCGTGTATCACCCTCAGACAGTTGGTCAGACAAAGAGAGTCAACAAAGTACTCGAGGATCTACTAAGAGCTTGTGTATTAAACTTTGGTGGATCTTGTGAGGATCACCTACATTTGATTGAGTTTTCTTATAATAATAGTTATCAGACTAGTATATAATGGCGCCGTTTGAAGCTTTGTATGAAAGGCTATGCAAATCACCAACATGTTGGTTGGAGACTGGAGATAGATTAGTCTTGGGTCCAGATTTGGTCAGGGAGGCATTAGAGAAGATTGAGTTAATCCGAGGAAGGATAAAGGAAGTCAGTCAAGACAAAAGAGTTACGCGGATAGGAGGCATAAGGACCTAGAATTCTCAGTTGGAGATATAGTTTTCATTAAGGTATCACCTATGAAGGGTTTGGTGCGATTTGGAAAGTCAGGGAAGTTAGCCCTAAGATATGTAGGTCCATTACAGATTATAGAGAGGATTTGAAAGCTCTCATATAGAATAGAGTTGCTGAGCAGTTTGGCAGGTGTCCATAATGTATTTCATGTGTCTCATCTTTGCAAGTATGTGCATGATCCAGAGACTACTATTCCTCCGACAGGGTTGGATGACTTAGTAGTATAGCCTAATTTGACTTTTGTTAGACAACCAGTTTGGGTTTGTAGCTAGAGATGAGAAAATATTAAGGAATAAGACAGTCAGGTTGGTGAAAGTTCAGTGGAGCGACAACGAGAAGGAATGTACTTGGGAGACAGAGGACAGGACTAGAGACACTTATCCTGATCTACTTTGAGGGTATGTCTATATTAGATTTATATAGATAGTTGCTAGTCAGTTAGACTAGTATGGTTGTTAGGAGTTGTTACAGATGATTGCTATGTTTAGTATTTAGTCCTTACAGAATTTTGAGGATGAAATTCTTTAAGGGGGAACCTGTAACATCCCTAATTTTTGATAACATTATTCAGGAAATTTAATTAAATAAATTAAATAGAATAATGATGATAAGGGGATTGAGATTTGAATAAATTTTATAATGGGCCGTGCTTAATAATAGAAATTTAATGGGCTTTAAATTGGTTTATAAGATAATTAATTTACATGTGGGCATAGTGGTAATTAGCTAATCTATTATACACGGCTATGACCTTTTGTAATTGCCCATTCACGTTCCATTTTCATCTTTTTACAAACGCAAATCAAAACTAGATAGAGCCAGCCATTAACAAGGAGGAAAAAGGAGAAATTTCAATCTAAAGCTAAGGATCCAAGCTAGGAAGGATTAAGCAACAACAAATCTCAAATTCCTTATCAAGTTTAAGGTGAATAATAATTCATTCCATCTCTTTTTGGTTTTATGATCATATGATTTCAGATTTGAGTATTTATTTTGTTACTAAGATATATTAGATGATTATATGCTTAATTTATGAATTGTTTGATTTAAGCCTTTTATTTGTACATGAAATTCGTATGGTTTAGGGGAAAAAACCATGAGTTACTGATTTTAAAATGCCATGGAAAAAATTTATGTTAAGTAAAACATGATTTTGGAGATGGGTTTTAATTTTCAAATTTCCAAGCTATGAAATTTTATTATTTTGATGATAAATATGATGTAATTGGGTTTAAAAATTTATTTTGAATATTTCAGGAAGAAATTGGGTCTAAATTTTTGATATGTTTGATTGCATGATGAAATCGAATTTCTATGATTTTCGGGGATTTTTCCCAATTGATTTTCTAAGGAAAGTAAATTATTTTAAAATGAGGACTTTTCTGAAATAATTGGTTTTGATATATGGAAGGGTTTAAATGTTACAAATTTATGTTTTAAATCTGATATAAGTGCGGTGGTTTTTAATGAAAAGTATTTGAAAAGTTTTATGGCAGCCAATCATGTTTTACAAATGGACAAGTTGATATAAAGCAATTACTAAAAGAAGCAACATTTCAGCCTTTAATTCAGAAAAAGGTGTTCTGCCTCAATTAGTAACCCTTTCGACTCCCGTGATTCCGCCCCATCCTAGTCGAAACCTACCTAGTCGAAACCATCGTAGTCAAAACCAATACACATGGTATCACCTAGTGGTACGCAGTAGTTTAGAAGGAAGGCGGAAGCCTTGGTGTCGAAAGGTAAGCTTCCGATGGGGTCGAAACCCTGCTTTGTTTTCAAAAGTTAAAGTCTTGCCTTGTTTTGCTTAAAGCCTTCGACTTAGTCGAAACATATGCTTTCAAAAAGGGTTTTATAAATAGCTTTCAAAGAAGGTTGTCATATTTTGTTAAAGCATTAGCTTTCGAAGGGGTGCCTTTTTCCTTAAATAAGAGCTTTCGAAAGGGTTGGTTCCGACCTAGTCGAAACCTAATCGCTATTTTCCTTCCGAAGTATTGAAGTCATCAATGCCTTTGAAAGGTTACCTTTGCTTTTACCGAAGTTAAGCCGCTTCCTAATTGCTTTCGAAGGGGTTGAGGGTTTTGAAGGTGATGAAGTCGAAAGGGGGTTTCGACTCTGTCCTTTGAAGTTTTAATTCTTAAAGGTCTTTGCTTTCGACTAGATGGTTCCAACACCATCAACTTTTCCCCAAATTAATTTTAGTTGGTTTTGAAGGAGATACTTTCGTATATAACCACTTGACCCAAATGATGTTTTTGAGAGTAACCCAATGCTTTCAAAAGGGTACTTTATTTGTTTCAAAGCTATATTTTAAAGTATGTTTTCTTGATACCATCGAAAGGTATCATTGGTTTCGAAAGATATATACTTAGAGTTTTGAAAAGAGGTTTTCTATGCTTTCGAAGGAGGTCATCCAGTGGTTTCGAAAGTGATGTTTTAAAGTTTCCAAACAAATGACCCATTCTCATTTTTAAAGGAAAAAACAAACCATGGAATAAATAAAGACTTTGGAAATATTATTCACATTTGTTATTAACCCATAACTGTATTTTGGGGAAAGGGCAGAATAACCTGTTAGGTTGACCAGTAGTGAATATAACTTAACAGATGTTAAAATCTTAATTAAAGATATTGGCAGGTGCCAATAGGTTTACAGTAAGCCCATGAAAACTATATGATATTGGTAGGGGCCAATAGGTTCATAGTCAGCCCATGAAAACTATGATTTGATACTGGCAGCGGCCAGTAGGTTTGTAGTTAGCCCATGAAAACTATATTCGGATTAAGATATTGACAGTCAGTCAATAGGTTTCTAGTTAGCCCATGAAAACTAGGATAAGAGATAAGATATTGGAGTTACCAATAGGTTCTTAGTGATCCCATGAAAACTATGATTGGAAAGATAGTCCATAAACATTTAACAGGTTAATAGTAATCGTAGAAACTATAATTGAGACAAATAGTCAGAATTAATGGGGATGGGTAATCCAGATTTGATTTACTTCTTTTGCATATCATCATAAAGTTTTTGAAATACTATGTTTTAACCATTGTGGATGCAAGAGCACAATATATAATTTTATAAATGCCTTAGGATACTAGGGGGAAAACCCATTCCGCTAAGCGGCGTGGTCTCATTAGATATGTAAATGGTTTGAGATGGTAAATTATTATTCATACCAAGCTTTATGTCTGGATCGAAGTTTTTGTTTTCCCCTTAAACTCTCAGGTACTCAATTGATTTTGAGTAGGTTGAGAGTTAAGGTTTCCAGGTGTTCTTTTAGATGAATAAAGCTTCCGAGGACGTGCAGGAGGAAATCTTGTTATTAGAGTTCTTTTATTTATGTTGTGTGTTTTGTTTGTAGAGTAAAATTGTTTTCTTGCCTATCTATATACTCCGATCTACTAAGGAGCATCATCATATGTCGCTCTTGGCTTATTTTGTAATAATTATATGTTATCTGAACGTGGTCTGCGAATTGGGATTATGTAATCAATTTGGAATATTTTGAAATGGAATGTGGAATTTGTTTGTTGTTTAATTTTTTTCCATATTCTTGGGTTTCTGTGTATCAATGTATCTAATGTCGCCGTATTTGGTCATCGAGGTTAATAACTACGGATGGCTACAGCATCCATAGCCGTTAGTTTTGGTCCTCCAAGTAGGGGGATGTTACAAATATTTATGGACTCCCTGTCCAATTTCATAGTTTTCATGGGCTAACTATTGACCTATTTTTAACTTCCAGACCCCCTGTCCGGTTTAATAGTTTTCATAGATCACTAAGAACCTATTGGCCCTTGCCAACAACTTTAATGTTTCATGGGTCCGCCCTGAACCAATTGGTAACTCCAATAACTTTCCACTTATCTTAGTTTTCATGGGTTGAATAGGAACCTATTGACTTCTGTCAATAACTTAATTCGGATATAGTTTTCATGGGTTCACTACAAACCACTTGGCCCCTGCCAACCACTCTTTCTAGTCATAGTTTTCATAGGTTTACAATGAACCTATAGGCTACCGCCAATAACTTTTCCTAAACAAAGTTTTTATGGGTTTACTATGAACCTGTCTCCCTGACAACTTCTTTAATCAATATTTTAGCATCCTATATTCTGGTCTTCCTAACCTCATAGATGCAATTCTACTCATTCAGGAGTTAACTTAATTTATATTCACTACTGGATCAACCTGGCTGGTTATTCTACTCTTCCCCAAAATACAGATGTGGGTCCATTACAATGTGAATATATATATATATATGAAGAAGCAAACATAATAACATAATAATACCAACACCTATGATTTAATATCCTTGAAATCATTTTATATAAACTTGGTTAATCCCTTTAACCTGTTAATCAAGGAAAACTTCTTCCAAAACTCCATACTCAAAACATTTCAGAACTCTTTATTTATGCCATGGTTTTCCTTTAAAAATAAGATTGGGTTATTTGTTTTGAAAACTAAGGCTTTCGAAATCTTAAAACATTACTTTCGAAACTCCTGGATAACCTCCTTTGAAAGCATTGAAAACTTCTTTTCAAAACACTACATATATACCTTTCGAATCTCTCTAAATCATCTCTTTCGAAACCAAAATGTTCCTTTCGGAAGTACCAAAGCATTACTTAAAAATACTTAGAAACATAGCTTCGAAACCAATGAGAGTAACTCCTTCGAAACCATTGGGTTTTGCTTTAAAATGTCTTTTGGGTCAAAGTGAATATATATGAAAGTATCTCTTTAGAAACCTTTAATCTTCATAGAAAATGGTTTGGGGAAAATTTTGATGGTGTTGGAACCATCCATTCGAAAGCTCAAAACCTTTAAGTAAAACATTGAAGGATAGCATCAAAACCCCCTTTCGAAGCCATTGCCTTCGAAACCCTTGGACTCTTTCGAAAGCATTTAGGAAGTGGCGTAGTATAAGTTTAAAACAAAGGCTACCCTTTGAAAGCATTGACGACTTCAATACACTTGAAAGGCAAAAGAATGGCTGCAGGATTTCGACTAAGTCGGAACCACTACTTTCGAAAGCATTATTTTATAAACAAAGGAACCCATTCGAAAGCTTATCCTTTAAAACATAAGGTGGCAACCCTCTTCGAAAGCTATATAGAAAATCCCTTCGAAAGCATATGTTTCGACTCCTTCAAACAAGACAGGCGCTTATCATTTGAAGATAAAACAATGGTTTCGACCCCATCGGAAGCTTAGGTTTTGACACTATGCCTTCCGCCTTCCTCCAATCCACTATGTACCATCTAAGTGATACCATGTGTATTAGTTTCGACTAGGTGGGTATCGGCATGGTAGGTTTCGACTGAGTTGAAGCGAGGGCATAATTTCGAAAGGCTTCTAAAAGAGGTAGAAACCACTTTTCTGGGTAAAAGCTGATTAATGCTAATAAAAGCAATAACTGCCGCATAATTCCAGATCTAAATCAAGATTAATTTAACAAAGCCATTCCATTAAACAAAACAATTAAATCATTTAGGTTCTCCTTTCAAACTAATTTAATTCACATAGTAAATCACTTAGGAAAAATCCCCAAAAATCACAAAAATTCATTTTTAATATGTTATCTAACATATATAAATTTCGGAACCAAATTCTCAATATAATTTTCGAAATTAATTTCTAAACCCATTTATCATATTTTCCTTTGAAAATTCATAATAAATTCTCCATAACTTGGAAAATTACGAAAATTAAAACCCAACTCCAAAATCATGTTTAACATAACATATAAATTCATCATGGCATTCTAATACCAATTTAAATGATTTTACCCTTAAAATCGTGTATAAACCATTTTCAAACAAACTTGTTTGAATATATCATATCATAAAACCAAGCATATCATCAAAAATCATTATAATGGATTTAATCTTAAACCCGAAAATCAATTGGTCATATAAAAAAATAGAGATGGATTTGATTATTATTCACCTTGATTAGGAAAAGGAGATTGGATTGAGATTAATTTCTCCTAGCTTGGATTCTTAGCTTTACTTGAATTTTCTTCTTCTTCTTCTAGTAATGGCCGGTGCAACACCCCATATTTTAAGTAACATTATTAGGAACATTTAATTAGGTAGATTAAATGAAATATTGTAAAATGGTTAATGGGTTGAGATTTGTGATTAGTAAGGGTAGCCGTGCCATATACAAATGAACTAACGAATTAAATGCTAAGGCAAATAGATAAGGGGCAAAGTTGGAATAAGAGTATTATAATATGCTAAACCCTTAACCCCATCATTCACACGTTCATTTATACATTCACCAAAAGAAAAACAAACTTGAGGCTCCACCATTAAGGGAAGAAAAGAGAAAGTAAGCAAGATTTCAAAGGAAAAAGCTTAAGCAACTTAATCAAGGTCAAATCTCAAATCCTTAATCTCAAAGCTAAGGTGAATAATGACTACATCTCATATTTCTTAAGTGTTTTCGATCTTAAGGTTAATCCGATTTATTTTGCAATGTTATGCCATGATTTTGAAGGATAAAATGTTTATATATGCGTGTTGATAATTTATGCTTATTCATATAGGTTTTATTATATGTGAGTTTTGTTTGTAGAGGAAAATTGTTTTCTTGCCTATCTATATACTCTGATCTACCAAGGGGGCATCTTCATATGTCGGTCTTGGCGTATTTTGTAATAATTATATGTTATCTGAACGTGTTCTGCGAATTAGAATTATGTAATCAATTTGGAATATTTTGAAATGGAATGTGGAATTTGTTTGTTGTTTAATTTTTTTCCCATATTCTTGTGTTTCTATGTATCAATGTATCTAATGTCGCCGTATTTGGTCGTCGAGGATTAATAACTATGGATGGCTACAACATCCGTAGCCGTTAGTTTTGGGCTTCCAAGTAGGGGGATGTTATAAATATTTATGGACTCCCTGTCCAATTTCATAATTTTCATGGGCTAACTATTGACTTGTTTTTAACTTCCGGACCCCTTGTCCGGTTTAATAGTTTTCATAGGATCATTAAGAACCTATTGGCCCTTGCCAACAACTTTAATGTTTCATGGGTCCTCCCTGAACCTATTGATAACTCCAATAACTTTCCTCTTATCTTAGTTTTCATGGGTTGACTAGGAACCTATTGACTTCTTTCAATAACTTAATCCGGATATAGTTTTCATGGATTCACTACAAACCACTTGGCCCCTGCCAACCACTCTTTCTAGTCACAGTTTTCATAGGTTTACAATGAACCTATTGGCTACCACTAATAACATTTCCTAAACATAGTTTTTATGGGTTTACTATGAACCTGTCTCCCTGATAACTTCTATAATCAATATTTTAGCATCCTACATTATGGTCTTCCTAACCTCCTAGATGCAATTCTACTCATTCGGGAGTTAACTTAATTTATATTCACTACTGGATCAACCTAGCTGGTTATTCTACTCTTCCCCAAAATACAAATGTGGGTCCATTACAATGTGAATATATATATATGAAGAAGCAAACATAACAACATAATAATACCAACACCCATGGTTTAATATACTTGAAATCATTTTATTTAAAACTTGGTTAATCCCTTTAACCTGTTAATCAAGGAAAACTTCTTCAAAAACTCCATACTCAAAACATTTCAAAACTCTTTATTTATGCCATGGTTTTCCTTTAAAAATAAGATTGGGTTATTTGTATTGAAAACTAAGGCTTTCGAAACCTTAAAACATTACTTTCGAAACCCCTGGATAACCTCCTTCAAAAGAATTGAAAACTTCTTTTCAAAACACTAAATATATACCTTTCGAATCTCTCTAAATCATCTCTTTTGAAACCAAAATGTTCAATTCGAAAGTACCAAAGCATTACTTAAAAATACTTAGAAACATAGCTTTGAAACCAATGAAAGTAACTCTTTCGAAACCATTGGGTTTTGCTTTAAAACATCTTTTGGGTCAAAGCAAATATATACGAAAGTTTCTCTTTCAAAACCTTTAATCTTCACAGAAAATTATTTGGGGAAAATTTTGATGGCGTCGGAACCATCCATTCGAAAGCTCAAAACCTTTGAGTAAAACATTGAAGGATAGCATCGAAACACCCTTACGAAGCCATTGCCTTCGAAACCATTGGACTCTTTCGAAAGCATTTAGGAAGTGGCTTAGTATAAGTTTAAAACAAAGGCTACCCTTTGAAAGCATTGACGACTTTAATACACTTGAAAGGCAAAAGAATGGCTGCATGATTTCGACTAGGTCGGAACCACTACTTTTGAAAGGATTATTTTATAAACAAAGGAACCCATTCGAAAGCTTATAATTTAAAACATAAGGTGGCAACCCTCTTCGAAAGCTATTTAGAAAATCCCTTCGAAAGCATATATTTCGACTCCTTCAAACAAGGCAGGCGCTTATCATTTGAAGATAAAACAATGGTTTCGACCCCATCGGAAGCTTAGGTTTTGACACTATGCCTTCCGCCTTCCTCCAATCCACTACGTACCATCTAAGTGATACCTTGTGTATTGGTTTCGACTAGGTGGGTTTCGGCATGGTAGGTTTCGACTTAGTCGAAGCGGGGGCATAAGGTCGAAAGGCTTCTAAAAGAGGCGGAACCCACTTTTCTGGGTAAAAGCTGATTAATGCTAATAAGAGCAATAACTTTGTAACTAACTTGCCTACTTGTAAACATTTAATTGGTTGCTTTAAACTTTTAAAATTATTTTCCAAATTAAACTGCCGCACAATTCCAGATCTAAATCAAGATTAATTTAACAAATAAGCCCTTCCATTATGCAAAACAATTAAATCATTTAGGTCCTCCTTTCAAAATAATTTAATTCTCATAGTATATCACTTAGGAAAAATCCTCAAAAATCACAGAAATTCACTTTTAATATGTTAGCTAACAAATATAAATTTCAGGCCCAAATTCTCAATATAATTTTCGAAATTAATTTCTAAACCCAATTTATCATATTTTCCTTTGAAAATTCATAATAAATTCTCCATAGCTTAGAAAATTATGAAAATTAAAACCCAACTCCAAAATCATGTTTAACATAACATATAAATTCCTCATGGCATTCCAAATTCAAATTAAATGATTTTACCCTTAAAACCGTGTATAAACCATTTTCAAACAAATTTGTTTGAATATATCATAGCATAAAACCAAGCATATCATCAAAAATCATTATAATGGATTTAATCTTAAAACCAAAAATCAAATGATCATATAAACAAAAATAGAGATGGATTTGATTATTATTCACCTTAATTGGGATAAGGAGATTTGATTGAGATTAATTTCTCCTAGCTTGAATTCTAAGCTTTACTTGAATTTTCTTCTTATTCTTCTAGTAATGGTTGGCTCCTCTTATGTTTTACGTTTGATTTTGTGAAATGAAATTAAACATGAAAATGAATGGATATGTGTATATAAGGTGCGGCTATTTTCCTAATAAGCCCTTGTGTAATTTAATTAACTTACAAACCATTCTTAAGCCCATTTAATTTGTTGAGCACGACCTTCTTATCATTTATTCAAATCTCAATCTTCTTATCATTCTTATTCTTACATTATTCTATTTAATTTGTCTAATTAAATCTCCTAAATAATGTTATCAAAATTAGGGGTGTTATAATTTTTCCGTTAGAAGCAGCGAAACCACAGCACCACCAACATAGCTTCATGGAGTTCGCTTTGCATCGTTAGTGATAGGGACTCTTAGTTTACTAGCAAATTTTGGAGGAGTTTGCTAGTAGATTTAGGAACTAGCTTTAGAAAATTCGTTGAATCTGTGCATCGCTTACCAACTGAAGACCGATGGACAAACTGAAGGAATGGATGGGAACTTGGAGGATTTGTTGAGATCTTGCATCTTAGACTTTGGAGGACCTTAGGAGTAGCGCTTACCCTTAGTATAATTGGTGTAGGATTGTAGTCATTAATAGACGATTGGTATGGTACCCTTGAAGCATTTTTTAGAGGCCATGAAAATCGCCAAATTATGGGTGGGAAACTACCGACAAATTCTACTAGGACCAGATTTATATTGGAAGATTTTGGAAAGTTGGGATTGATTAGGCAGCATGTGAAGGTCGTACGATTTGTGTACTTGGAAAGTAGGCACCATATTTATTGATCCTTTTCCGAATATGGGGAAAAACAAGAACTTTTATGTTGGCTGGAGTCCATGACGTTTTTGCATTTGAGTAAATACCTTCGTAGTATAGCAATTACTGTAGAGCCTAATCAATTAGGGAGTTTTAAGACAGAGCCAATAGCATCACATGCCACTGCATGCATTGTAGAGCATGGAACTCGGAAGCTCTGCAATAAAAAATTAGATTGGTCTGAGTATAATGGGGAGAAAATCCGGTGGGAGGCATGAGGACTCCTCGTCCTAAGTCTTTCTTGGGAAAATTTTCTACCTAAAATTAGGATTTTGGTTGCATCGTGGTTGCTAGATTGGATGTTAGAAGATGGTTGCTACACTTTTTCACAACCACTTTAAACTCATGTAGAAATTTTTATGCATGTTTAGGGTATTTGCATACAACTTTCATAACACGATTACATACTCACGCTAGGATTGAGCTCATTTTAGTATGTCTGTAGGACATAATCACCTTGCACTATCGGTTGAGTAGATGGCTACGTAGATAACTTAGTTGTATAACATGGATGTAATTACGTGTTACGTTGTTCACCCCTTGAAAGATTTCGAGATAAAACCCTTTTTAAGGGGGAAGAATGTAACACCCTATAAAATGAACCATAAATAAATGAAATAAAATTTAATTAAATATAATAAGGTAGAACATGAAAATTTTATAAAAATTGGAATTTGACCATAGAAGTTATTTCATTGCGTTCATGGCAAAATTCTGATCTATTTTCATATATAATATGCTGAAAATGGAGCTCAAACGAAGAAGTTATGAGCGTTTGAAGTTTTCAAATTTAAATTAATTTAGTTTGAATTCAAACTCAAATGAGAATTTAAATTTAGGATTTGAATTTGAAAAATTAGCTTGGGGGTTAAGTAAACGTTTAATTAACGTTTAACGTTAAAGTTAATAAGGTTAAGAAATTAATTAAAAAGCAACAGAATAAAAATTTAACCAAAATAACTTATCGGTCGATCCCTTTACTAGGAGCGATCGACCCCTAGTGGTCGACCGGTTAATGGGGGGTTGACCGGTCGGTCATGAAAATTTGCAGTGGCGGCTAAGATTTGATATAATGAACGCTCCAGATTTCTCCATTTTAAACTATTTTCATCCTACAGTTCTAGGGCATTACAACCCCTATAAATAGAATCCTATCCTCTCCACTTTTTATTCATATGATTTTAAGGAATTCAACGACACTCTATCATTATTCTCTCTCCAAATCTGATTTAGAAACTCTGTAGAGAATTCATGTAAGAATTCAATCTATTTTCTATTAATTTATCCTTCCTCCAACATATTCTTATTCTATTATGCTCCAACTATTCTGAATATAATAAAAATATATACATCTTCCTCATTTTGTGTGTATATATCAAAAAAGAGAGATTCTAGAAGAGACTGTAAGGCATGCAAATCAGAGGAAGGCGAAGCTAAGGCTATTCTGTGAGTGGAAACCTTAGTATTTCTTTTTAGTAATTGTTTGGTGTATCTCTATGGATTTGAATATGCCTTAGGAATTTTGGGATTGCGATAATACGATAGATAAAATCCCCCAAAATTCCTTTTTATTTCGAAATGTCAATTCTATGTTGAGATTCTCAATTATTTACATTAATCTGATGGAATTTGTTTTGTTTATACAATTTTTGATAATTTCATAGTCTATTCCACTTATCCTTCTTCTTTGGTTCAATTTGTGATTCTTCAATGAAATAAGGGGTTTAGATTACAGATTTTATTCGTAATTCATGCCATTTATTTCGTACAAATTTCCTTCTTAATCTATTTCTTTGTAAAAGAGGAGTTGAATAGAATATGGAGTTTAGATTGCAATTCCTATTGTTTAGGATTTCCATTGAATTGGTGTAATAAATTGAGTTTTTATTTTATTTACATGTATGCTATTGCAGTTTTGGTTATGAATATTTATTCCCCATTTTAGATATTAGAATCTCTTATTTTGGTATGTTGAAATCTTGGGAATTTGAAGAAAAGGGGCTTGTAATTGTATTTGGTTAGGGAATTGACATTTAATGCTAGTTTAGGGCATAAAATCTGTGCGTTTAGAATTTGTTAGGCTCAAATATTTATTTATTTCTATTAGTGTAATTAACGTATAATTATTGCATATATGGCGTAGTTAATTAGGTATTTATTCGTTTATTTCCCTTATTAGGAATGTAATTGATTGTTAAGCGAAAATAAAAGGAAACTCTTATATAGCCTAAGTATTACTATAAGGCGTAATAAGGAAGATTCCTTATATGGCCTTATTTATGAAATGGTGAGATGAGTCATATTATATATATGGAGTGTATTTTATTTATGGCTAAGTCATAAGGATGCTAGGTCAATAGAGTTACATGATGGAAGTCCGCCCTTCACTTTGAGCTTACCAGGAGTTGTGTATACTTCCTATTAATGTGAGATATCCTTATAGTAAATATTTATAATGACGCAAGGTTAGTCCCAAATTCTGTAGAGGAAATCTGTCCCGCTAATCTGGCTACCAGTTCCTACGAATAGTCGGACTAATGTGAGACGTCATTATGAATATGGGCTATAGTAAGAAGGGTGGTCTTCAGAGTCTTGAGGTATTAAGTAGTTGTTTGAGGGCCCATCTCTTTTCCTCAGATAAAGTATTAAATGGCCTAAGGGACATGTTAGGTGGTATCTCTATAGGGGTCCGCTTCTGGATAAGGTATTAAATGACTGACTGAGGGTCCGCCTTTTGAAATAAAGAAGTATTAAGTGACTTGAGATTCCATATGATGATAACTAGATAGTACCATTGAGGAGCATGCCTTGGGAATAGGTATTAAATGATGAGGTCGGCCTTTATTAAGGTATTAAACGACCGGAGTCTGCCTATTCTCCAATAAATTATATTAAGTGGCATGGGTACTATCTCTTGCATCGCTAGTTATTTGTAACATGAGATTTGGGTTTTGGGATTTTGGAGACCTGCTTCTTTCCTTAAAAGAAGTATTAAATGATTTTAATGGTTTTATGTCCGTAGACATATTCTTATTTTGAAATATACTACCCAAGTACTGGAAAGTTAAGACTCGAGGTTTTTATTCACTAGACACTGTTGTTCTGACTCCCTCCTTATTACAACAAAGATTATAGGACGTTGATGGCGAAGATGACGCTTAGAGAATGAGGTGGTTTGCTTGTGGCAATATTTATCATTTTCACTAGCTTTTATGTGTACCCTGTATCTAGACTATTGTTGTAACGGATTAATAATACGATTTGATGGTACTTTGTATTTTGACATATTTATGATTTTGAAATAATTGGGTACACTTTGCTACTATATTTTATTTCATCCGCTATGAGTTCTGAAAGTTTAGTTATGGCTCTATACTGTTATTTTATGAGTTCTACCAACAACTTACCTTAGAATGGATCAAAGTTTAGATGGTCCTTTTCTAGGTTGAAATTTAGGCCTATTCCGAGGTGGGTTGTTAAGTTCTACTATAATTAAATGAAATAGATTATTTTGGATAACTTTCGAGCAGAATAAATCACCATTCTTTTCTTGCAAAGGAAGAAGATTATTTTTAAAGTTAATTAATATATGGATTAATTAATAAATGATATGTTAGCTACTGATTGCTAATTGTTGATAATTATATGTTTGTTATTGTTGTTTGATTATTTGTTTGGATTTGATTCCTACTTAGAAAGCGGTTGGCTTATATAACCATTGTATTGCAGGAGAAAAAAAAGAAGAAGTTGGAGTGTTTTCATAGCGAATAGGTCGCTACGGGACACTTCGAAGTGCAGATATATATATGTGATTTACAGGGGACTTTTGTAGAGAGACCCTAAGGGGTTTCTTGCCAATATTGATTTACTTATATTCTTATATTTCTTATATTGATGTTTGGTTGAAATATTTGTGACATACTATTTGATTTGTGTAAGTGTCGTTATATCGATTTTCGCTATACCTTCACTTAAGAAATATCATCTCCTTAAATTCTTATGTGTGTTGAACTTGTGCTTGTATTTTTACAAAGTAAATGTTTGGTCGTGTTTTTGCACTTGAAAGTTGTTTAAACTATATCTTCAAATATTTTGAGAATTTTGAAAGTAAAGGTTAAGTGTTGATTAAAATTTATAAAAGAAGTTATAAATTTGATTTATTATCTTTCGGGATGATTAATATTTTTTTAAATTTTTTAAATGATTATAAATTTGATTAATTACCTTTCGGGATAATTAACTTCATTTTAGATTTATAAAAGATTTTAAATTTGATTTATTATCTTTCAGGATAATTATTGTTTAAAATGTATAAAAATATTATAACTTGATTTATAATCTTTTGGGATAATTAATGTGGTTTTAAAATTTATAAAAGAATTATATCATTTATCTTTCAGGATGATTGACATTGTTTAAAATCAATAAAAGTATTAAATTGATTTATTATCTTCCGGTATGATAAATTTTGTTTTGAATATATAAATGATAGTTTATAAACGCGGAAATCTTTAAAAGGGAATGTTTAAAAACAAAGCTAAGTGAAAATTGTTTTGGGGTTTGTAGTAAACAGTGTTTTCGATGACATTCATTTTTGACCCTTCTTTTTAATACACTTAGAAATATAATTTGCCCTTTAAAAGAATATTTTAAAGAGTTTTTTTAAAGTGTTTTACAAATATTTGTGATGGGAAAATCAAGCACAAATGAGAATCAAATGTTTTAAAAGCTTGATTCATTTATTGGTGGCAAGTATATGCGATTTAATTCCCATGTACAATCATTCATTAGCTTTTGATAATTGATTTCTTAACTATCGATTTCGATATCCTCCTTCGTGTTTCATCGATTCAAGATGACTTTGTTGCTCATTTGAGGCATTAAGCTCTTACTATCCTTAAAGCTAAGAATGTTGTCGTGGCAAAATAGATAGCAACACTACCATACCTTATCTGGCTTCATTGTTTTCCTCGGGGTAGTATTAGTTTGCTTCCGATAGGTGTTACATCGACTATCGATTTTGATATCCTTCTTTGTGCTTCGTCAATCTAAGATGGTTTATTACTCATTTTAAGCATTGTAATCCAACACCGTAGACAACTAAAACCAAAGAGCGAGTGGGAGCCAACCCAGTTGGGTCGCACTCATTAGAGTATATTCACATTTATCTAAAGATTGTTGGTAGCATGCATGCGGTAATGTGAAATATTCGGATGGTCATGTTAAACAGGGTCCGGCTTGGATGTTCCCGAGAGTGATGTGTGTTTGGTATGGGCTCTCAAATATATTTTATTTAGAGGTATACTTTCGGTGTGGGGGTGCACCCTCTTATTCATGTTGGATGGATTCATTCTCCTTGTTTTAATTCAAACCTTGGAGTTGATTCTTTCTTAATTGCATCGAGAAGTACCTTGTGCTCTTCCCTATGTTTAATTATTTTTATCCATTCTTTAAGTCTGTATTTTGTACATTCTTCAAGTATGGGATTTGTCCTTACATGTCTCTATTCTTTATGTTTGGATTTGTTTCTATTTTTTATCCATTCTCTTATGTATGGATGTTGTTCTTGTAAGGTAAAAATCCTTTCTGTATTTAGAAGTGTGGCCTCACAGAATTATTATGTTCACCATACTATGATATTTCTTACGCTAGTTTTCCAGACCGACCAGAGTGTTATTGTATTATAAAGCTCGGGTCAGATCGAGTATTTTTTTCCAGGTTGTCATTTGTGGGACAGGATGCTCATGGAGTAGAGCTGGATGTTCGCCTTTCGTATTATTTTATTTTCTGATGTATTATATCATATACCTATCAGAAATTGTAAGGTTGGGAATTATAACTTTCCAGCTAATGTGGTTTTTTTTAACTCTGATATACCTTATATCTTGGAGTGAAAGTTTATACTGTCTTTGGTATATTATACGTTGTCGTTTATGCTATGAGATTCTATTTCCTCTGTTGCTCTTTTTATTTTACCCTAACAATCAGCGTTTCTGACGATTAGATGTTTGGCATTTGAATATTGTGGATGTATTTAGTGCTGACTTTCGATGGTCGAAAATGCTGGTCGTTACATATATATACATGAATCTATATTTAATTTTGAAATTATTTATAAATATATAAATAAACATATATATTATTTATAATATATATATATATATGTATATGTATATGTCCATATTTGAAATTATTTAAAATTATATTAAAAGTTTTTTTTATTTATTTCAATGGAAATATGAAATCAAAATCAATTTTTTAATTAAACATATATGTATAATATATATCTTATGATTAATATAATACTAAAATTATATATATCTATATAAATATATTTAAATAAACTATATATATATAAAGTATATATAAAATAAAAATATGCCTATTATATTGCACGTGGCAAAAGTTAGTTTATTTAATTTTTAAACATTTATATATAATATAAAATAATAAAAAATTTATTTTTGAAAGAAAATTTTAAATTAATTTTTTTTAGTAATAATCAGAATAATATCTAATATTTAAATATTATATATATATGTGTGTGTTATAATTTAAAATCAATTTTACATTCAATTTTTAATTTCAGCTAATATTAAATATTTAAATTATATAAGTATTTTTTTATCTTTATGACGAAAGTGTAGCATGTACTAAGTTAATTTTATAAATAAAAAACATATTTCATATAATATATATATGGATATAATTAATTTATGTAATTATTTGATTTAAATAATAATAAATATATAAAAATTATTTTACTTATGTTGAAAATATTTTAAGTAGGAAACTGAAAATATAAAATTATAAAACCATATTTTGCATAGTATAAGAAGTTGTATTTAAATTATAATGTTTATAAAATTTAAATAACAAATATTAAATTAATTAAATAATAAAATCATTTTTTTTATTTTGTTCCGTAAGCAACAATGGCTGGTGTATATCACAAAATAATTTTTTTTACACATATATAAATATATAGTCATACTACCATTCTGAATGTGATGATATATTGAAATACTAGAATTATCACCTAACTAAAAAAGCAACATATAATGTATGAACTATCTATATTAAATTATAATAGTAGATCAAAAATTTCCTTATCTCCAAAGCCTATGAGTACACCTTGAAATGATGAAATCAAGTCCTTGAACTAGTTTCTGATCAACCAAGTTGCTAGCTCCTGAACCGATGACCATCGGCTATCGAATAGTGTTTGTTTTTAGTTGATTTTTGTTTGAAATGGAGGGATGGATGTGGATTAATTTTGGCCAAAGGGAATGTAGATGGAGGCTCCAAAAGTAAGAAATGAGAGTAGGTTGAGATGCTTTTTTAGGGGAGGAAATGCAGAGAGAAGTTAAGATCAAATCCACATTTCTCTCTTACTCTTTCTTTCTTCTTATCCACTCAACCCTAGCCCATCTAACCATCACATGGCCGCCCTCTATGATGCTCTATCATAGCCAAACCAACCAACCCCCATACAGGCTTCATACCCACTTAAAGCCCAAACAAAATATTTTGCATTTAAATCCAATTTAAATGCGTATCAATATCGTATACCGATTAATATATTTATAACTATTATGGATATATTTAATAATATTGTTCAATAAATCAAATTAAAATTTATAACTAATATTTTAGAAACATTAATTAATTTATAACAATTACAAATTAATTAAATCATTTGGTCAAAGGAGTATTCATCGTTTCGGTTGTGTGACCCGTTAGGTGTAAATTTGGTTAGCGATTAATATCGAACTATTCGAATATTAACGCTCACACAACACTTAACAGGTGGTGCGGCATTTTGGCCAAATTTATCGCTTACTTGGTTTTTTGTAAAATTAAATTTTGCTTTGTTAAGTGTTATTGGATTGTGACCATTATTTACACCAATAATTTTCATCAAAACTATATCACTTTGGACTTATGGAATTTGATAGTGGTCAAAATTCCAATATCGTCCATATCCAACTTTATAGTCCAAATACAAATTCCTTGGATCAATAATAGCAATTATTATTAACTGAAGTGCTTTGGCCAGAGACTTTGACTTTGAATTGACTTCAATTGACCGTGATACTAACCTCATATAACCAAGGAGACGGATCTCCTCTTGAATAATGTTTCACCTTCAAAGCTTCCACTCGATCCAACTATAGTCCTTTGATGGAAGCTGTGCCATTATTTAACTATAATCAAAGCAGAGTTTCCACATTGAAGCTCGACGAGATTCTGAAGTCGAAGGAATTGTGTAATATTACCACATCGATATATTCTATTTGACCTTAGTTATATCAACTAACAGAAAACAACCGAGTGAGTCATTCCATAGTTATCCAATAACTATCAGTACGTAAACCCTTGGTGCCTCTAGTAGTCATGAGTAATTCACTGCCCAACATTTGAAGAACATTACGTACTCCAGTCTCAACAGATATATCGATATCGGTCTCGATACATCTTGACTAGGAATATTTAAAATGATATATTTATTTTCATTGCGATAAATTACTCATGGTTACAACACTTTGTAACTACTGCCACAAAACGTACCATTTATGGATTTTCTATTAAATATACTTTTAACTAAGTCAATTAATATAACACATTATATTAAGTATATAACAGAAAGAAAACAACTTTTATTTTGAACAAGATTGGTTATCGAGTTAGATATATGTAACCAATTACATAATTGCCCTTAGAGCATACCCATAACTCTATCAATCTCCCACTTGCACTTAGGGTCAATCGTGGAACTTTATTCCAACTACTCCAAATCTCAAAACCAATTGGGTTGGTACCTCAATGAATGGGTATGCTATTATATTTCAATTATCTATTCCATCAATCAACTATCTTCTATACTGATAAACTAACTTTATCATGTGGAACAATTTCGGAATATGTCTCCCAAATTCCGATGAGCTCTAAGTTATGTTATAAAATATATCGTAACATTATTATCATTTAACAATGTTATGAGATTCTCAACATTTGTAATCACCTTCAGCTCAGTTATAAATTTATGCATTTATATTTATATATATTTGTGACGCCCCACCTCTATACCCAAACTAACCAAGAACACTACGATGTAGTGTTGTCAATTAGCCCGGAGAATAAGGCTGTGGAGGAGCGACCATCCATGTAACTTCTTTGTGCGAGCACCGATATGTCAGATAGATTAGAATGCATATCTTTTAAAGAGGAAATCCGATATACCGATACAAACTCAAAGCTATTACACAGTGGCTATATATAATCTTCGGAAACAAACATAGAAGTAATCATAACATAAATCAGTCATAGACATCCATATCACAAAGGCGGAAGAAGATATGAATAAATATATATCACATGAAAGTGTATATCAGAGTAGTGGTCAGAAAGATCCACGATAAAACAAAGGAATAGCAACACGTGCTATATAAAAGAATAAGTACACTACAAAGAGTCTATATCTCAAATGTGTACATCCAAAAACTACTAATCTAAGTAGTCAGCCAAAAGTCAGAAAAATCATGAGGAGAAGTCAAGCAGAAGCACCTGTAACATCTCGGTCTGACCCGAGTATTATTTATAAGAAAATAATAAACGGATCAGTCTAACTATAAATATCAGATGATAAAGTATAGAATGAATAACATGACATGAACATGTAATAACAGTAAAGGGCATACTACTATAAGTATGTAAATGATAATCAACCAGAGATTAATCAATATCACAAGAATCTTCTCAAAGATAAAATAGGGTATCATACCCTAAACTTGTATTCATAACAAGTCAATAACACATGAATTCACCAATGCACAAAAACTGATATCATATCAATGAAAATCATGAAAATTGGTGGAGCACAAACTCCAGAAATCAACACCAGAAATCCAAAAAAAACACATAAAAGGGGGGAAGGCCTAACACATGAACGGGAGCATGAAAACTCACCAACGCGTATAACACATGAACGAGAAGCTATCTCATGGAAGCTATCCATTAAATTTTCACACAGGAATGGCCCGAAGACCATGGGGTGCTACCCCATATATGTGATGGCGAAACATCACAAAAGCGGGGTCTAGTCTCCCTCGCAGACAAAGAGACATCGCACAGTTGCTAGTCTAAATCACAAAAATGATCGTCATGATCATCAAGAAGTGTCAATCACACCAAGCTAGTAAATATATGAGTTTAGCTTCATGTCCCATAACCACTTGCTTAACTTAAATATTTACGAACAAGCTGTAAATCTTCACTAGAAAATTATCACAAAAGGGTTCAATCGAACAGGTCCAAGAACTAAGCGACGAAGTGAACGCAAGCGTTTCATACCACTCGTTTTACTAAGTCGTTTAATTCGATTTCTCATCCGAGTGAAGTAAAGGCTTGTATATACTAGTAGATTGGAAAACGGTTTGGGGAAAAAGCTTTGTAGTTAAAACAGTGTTGAAATTGCTTTGATGAAAGAGTTTTGATAATCACTACTAGTATTGAAGTCTTCACATTTTTAAAGTGACAAGTCACAAATCGATTGTTGAAACAAATCGTATCACAAAATTTCACGTTCGAAGACGTGAATAAAATCCAAGGAAATCAGCTCCAAAACCATCAGAGTGGAAGTCCCCATGCGACCAAACGTGGCCGAGTTAAAGTGAAAAGGAACGACCTAAATTTAAATAGGTCGAACGACCTAAGTGTTAAAAGGTACGCGAACTAAGTAAGACTCGCGACCTAACCTGGCCGACCTAAAACTGGGGACCTAAAGGCTCGCAACCTAGAGGCCAGCGACCTAACTAGGCAATAGGTCTAACGACCTAACAGATGCAGGCCAAGCGACCTAAAGGGGGTTCGCGACCTAACAGTGACGCGCGACCTACGACCTAACAGTAATAAGGTCAAACGACCTATAGAAATAAGGTCTAACGACCTAAAGGTACTGGGTCTTGCGACCTACGACCTAATGGTGGAAGATAGAGCGACCTAAGAGGGATGGCCACGCGACCTAGCGAAGGAAGCGACTTAACGAAGGAAAAGGGTACGCGACCTAACGAGGTACGCGACCTAACTTATTAACACGCGAGCGACCTAATGAGGTAACACACGAGTGACCTAAGGGGTTTCGCGACTTAAGTATGGCCGAGAGACCTACGACCTAACCTCCCCTGAGCGACCTAAGTTTCACGACCTAAATGAAGTCAGATGCCCTACCACGCGAGCGACCTATGGCCCAAGGGACGAACGACCTATGTATTCCGCGACCTACGACCTAGGGGCGAACGACCTAAGTCCTAGCGACCTACGACCTAGGGACGAACGACCTAAGTCCAGAACGAGTCAGCTCCGAGGCAGAACGACCTAACTGTAGGAAATTCACTAAAAACACTAAAATTTGGAGTTTTTCGCCAATCCAATCCAAACCAAATGCAAATATGCATGCTAAAGTGATGGGGGATCATTCCCAACAGTCCAATGACAGTCATAGGCTAGATGTGAGATTAAAAATCTCACTTTTTCACTAAAATGGATGAAGATGGAGCTTGAAAGCAAGGAGAAGCAATCCAAAGCTTGAATCCACTATCTTCTACTTGAATTTGAAGTTGAATGTTGATTTAGCAATTGGACTTGAACTTGGAATTTTAATTTCCCATTCCCACCACCATTTTTGAAGAAGCTTGAAGTGTTTGTGAAAAAATGAAGAGGAGAAGAGGTTGGGGCTGAGTTAGAGAAGGTGCAGCCCAACCCAAAAGCCCAAATCAAAAAGTGACGAAAATTCCACTATCTCCAAACATATCGAAGTTTATACTTAAAAGATTGCAAACGACGTTTTGAACTCAATGGAAGTGGTCTCGAGTCCTAATTTGACCGTATGCAAAAAGTATCTTTTCGAACCAAAATCCGATTATCAATAAAATATTTAAATCAAATATTAGATATGAAATCGACAAATATGCGGGTTGTTACAGACTCCCCTCCTTAAAGAAATTGCGTCCTCGCAATAAGTAAGATGGGAATAAAAAGTAACAACCAAAAAAAGCATATTAACATAAAAGAGATTTGAAATAAGAAGTTTACCTCAAAGAGCATGAGAGAGTAATTCCGGATGTGTACGCTCGATGAATTCTCTAGTTTCCCAAGAGCAATCCTTAGGATTTGAGGACCATTGAACTTTAACAAACGGAACATCTTTGTTTCGAAGACGTTTGATCTCCGAAGCAATAATTCGAACAGGATGCTGCTCATAGGTTAAATTAGGTAAAACTTCAATCTCTTCCACAACACCGGGCTCAAGAATAGAATCGGAATCCCGAAGGCACTTCTGTAATTGAGAAACATGAAACACGTCATGAATGGCGGAAAACTGAGCCGGTAATGAAAGGCGATAAGCCATGGAGCCAATACGTTCAGTGATAGGAAATGGCCCAATGTATCGAGGCGCTAACTTCCCCGATCGACTGAAACGTACAACACCCTTCATAGGCGAAACACGGATAAATACGAGATCACCAACAGAAAAATCTAATTTCCTTCTTCGGTTATCGGCATAGGGTTTTTGTCTACTATGGGCTTCTTTCATCCTATGTCGAATAAGTTCAATCTTTTCTGTGGAATCCCGAATAAAATCTGGTCCTAAAACCAGCTTCTCACCGGCCTCAAGCCAACAAGAAGGAGATCGGCATGGCCTTCCGTAGAGTGCCTCGAAAGGAGCCATACCAATTCTAGATTAAAAGCTGTTATTATAGGAAAAATCGACAAGTGAAATATGATCTTCCCAACTTCCACCAAAATCAAGCACACAAGCACAAAGAAGATCTTCAAGAGTTTGATTCACATGCTCAGTTTGTCCATCGGACTGGGGGTGATAAGCGGTGCTAAAATTAAGCTTCGTTCCTAAAGCTTTTTGAAGAATCTTCCAGAATCCACTAGTAAACAATGGATCTCGATCACTAACAATGGAAGAAGGAACTCCATGCAGTTTAACAATTTCTTTGATAAAAAGTTTGGACAGAAGAGGAACGGTTCGGTTCGACCGAACAGGAATAAAATGGGCAGATTTAGTAAGTCTGTCAACAATCACCCATAAACTATTATGACCCGAACGAGAACGGGGAAGGCCATCAACAAAATCCATGGAAATTTTATCCCACTTCCAAACGGGAATTTCCAATGGTTGCAATAACCCACCAGGCCTTTGATGTTCAGCCTTAACAAGTTGGCACGTCATGCAACACTTAGCAAAGTTAGCGATATCAGATTTCATTCCCTCCCAGTAATAAAGTCGCTTCATATCTGCGTACATTTTACTGCTACCGGGATGAATAGAGTACTTGGAACGATGAGAATCTTCTAGAATATCTCTACGAAGGTCACTAATATTTGGTACGATCAGTCTACCAAATTTTCGAATGCCGCCACGAAAATCAATATCGAAGTCTTCCAAACCTTCAATATCAGTTTTATCCTTAAGATTTTGGCCAAGTGAAGCCAATTCAGGATTTAGCTGCTGAGCTTCAAGAATGCGGTCCAAAAGAGAAGGCCGAGCCTCAAGGCTACATAGGACAAAAGATGAACATAAATCGGAGACACGGTCTCGAATATTACAAGTGGATAAAACCTCGAGATCCTTCCATTTGGATATCATCATAGAAACGACCACTTGTTGCTTGCGGCTAAGTGCATCGGCAACTCGATTTCCCTTTCCGGGAGTATAAAGGATATCAAGATCATAAGAGGCAAGGAACTCGAGCCAACGTTGTTGACGCAAATTAAGTTCCTTTTGAGAGAATAAATATTTCAAAGACTTATGATCAGTATAAAGTGTGAATTTCTCTCCCAAAAGATAGTGTCGCCAAATTCGAAGGGCGAAAACAATAGCCGCGAGTTCTAAATCATGTGTGGCATATCTAGTCTCAGCCGGCTTCAATTGCCTAGAAGCGTAAGCAATAACACGTTCGTTTTGCATAAGAACGGCACCCAAACCAACGCGACTAGCATCGGTATAAACGACAAAATCTTGATTCCCTTCGGGAATAACAAGAATGGGAGCATTAGAAAGGAGTTCTTTTAATTTCTGAAAAGAAGTTTCACATTCGTCCGACCAAATGTATTTAACACCTTTCTTCATTAAGCCAGTAAGAGGCACGACAATCTTAGAAAAGTCTTTTATAAAACGGCGGTAATAACGTGCCAATCCGAGAAAGCTACGGATTTCAGTCATGCTCTCCGGTCTCTTCCAATTTTGAATCGCTTCAATCTTTGTAGGATCCACTGATATTCCGGATTCAGAAATAATATGACCGAGGAACTTCACACTAGATTGCCAAAAGTGGCATTTAGAAAATTTCGCTTTTAGTTGATTGCTCCTAAGA
The DNA here is from genome assembly GCA_030737815.1 of Allium fistulosum. Taxonomy (NCBI): domain Eukaryota; kingdom Viridiplantae; phylum Streptophyta; class Magnoliopsida; order Asparagales; family Amaryllidaceae; genus Allium; species Allium fistulosum. Next base: position 907,331,649 of record CM060901.1, read on the forward strand.
GTTTCCAACACAATTCGAAGATGCTTTTCATGTTCCTCTTCGGTTTTAGAATACACAAGAATATCATCAATAAAGATGAGAACGAACCGATCGAGGAAATCTTTGAAAACTCGATTCATGAGGTCAATGAAATAAGCCGGAGCATTTGTTAAACCAAATGGCATAACTAGCCACTCATAAGACCCATATCGAGTACGGAAAGAAGTCAAAGGAATACCATCCTCTGCAATACGAAGCTGATGAAAACCGGTAGCCAAGTCCAATTGTGAAAAGACTCTAGCACCACTAAGCTGATCGAACAGATCATCAAACCGAGGTAAAGGGTATTTATTCTTAATAGTAAGATCATTAAGCTTGCGATAGTCGACGCAAAGCCTAAGTGTACCATCGGACTTACTAACAAAAATAGCTGAAGCTCCCCAAGGCGAGGAACTAGAGCGAATAAGTTGCTTCGTCTCTAACTCGGATAGTTGTTTGCGCATCTCTTCGTTCTCCTTATTGGACATGCGATAAGGAGGACGGGTAATAGGTTGAGCTCCAGGTATAAGATTAATTTTGAACTCAATTGCTCGCTTAGGTGGTAATCCTAAAACGGGCTCAAAGATGTCGGAAAATTCACGAACGACACGAATAAGAGAAATGACATCATCCTCGTCATCATTGTCATTATCACGAGGATTTAAAGAATATAAAGATGCAACCAAAGCGGAATCCGAATCGTTAAGAATAATAGAAATCTGATTAATAGATTGCGGATGACGGAGATAAATAGTCCGCTCAGGACATAGGATATGAGCTTCATAACGAGTAAGTCAATCCATACCCAAAATCATTCCAAAGCCTAAGTAACGCATGACATGCAAGTCGGCTAGGAAAGAAAACACAAAATAATCTCCACGTCTTTACAAAGTAGACTAAGACTTGCGGATCCACCAACCAGATTCGCAATTCTTAAAGAAGTCATTAAACAACAACACCTAAAGAAAAATTATCGACAAGTTCCTTTGATATAAAAGAATGGGAAGCACCCGTATCAAAGAGAACTCTAATAGGTTGATCATGAAATATAATAATGCCGTCAAGGACAGAATGAGACATACCTTGTCCGCGAGATGTGTTGCCAGGGGCTTGAGCAACGTTTAACTTTCCCTCCTTGTCTTGAAGCCTAGGACATTGATGCATAAAATGATCTGGACTTTTACAATAGCGACAAGAGCGGGGCTTTGAACACTTGTTCGAAAAATGGCCCTTAGCACCACAGTTGAAGCATTTCTTATCACTGGGGGAAAATGCCTTTACAGCAGGAGTTGCTTGCTTACCCTTTTTGTTGGGATAAGGACCTTTGAATTTATTAGGCATTTTCTTGTTGTTGAAGTTTGGTTTGGCAGCCACCACTTCAACAACACTGTCCTTATCAGCCTCTTCAAGACGAAGAGCGATATCAATAAGTTGGTCGAAAGGAACTTCTAACTTTAGAAGTAATGGCTTCTTGAGATTCTTGTTTAAGCCATAGACGAACCTCTGGTTCTTCTTCAATGGGGTGTTGATGTATTCAACCCCATATTTAGATAGTGACTCGAAGGATGCGACATAGTCTGTCACAGAGGATTCACCTTGAACAAGGTCTATAAAATGACGAGCCAATGTCACTTTCTCTGCCTCTGGTACGAATTTCAACTCGAAGCGTTCCCGGAATTTCTCCCAGGTGAGATCCGCTTCATTAATCTCAGAAATAAGAAGTTCGTACCAATCCAATGCTCTCTCTTGGAGCATACTGGAGGCCACCTGAACACGGTGAAGATCAACAAGATTCATGCGAGAAAAGATTCTATCGCATGTTCTTAACCAAGCCTGGACCTCGATAATAGTTTCGGAACCTTTGAATGGTTTCCCACCCAGGTTGGTATAATCATTGCACAAACGTGCAAATCCAGATTTAGGGTGAGTAGGTTCCTGATTAGGACCAGCCGCTTGAGCATTCTTTACTAAATCAAGAAGCTGCTGAGCAGTCATAAAAACTCCATCCTGGGGAGTGAAAGTAGATGGTCCAACTCTAGGACGACCTGGTCTAGACATTCTCTCTTTTAAGAAAGAGAGAAAAAGAAGAAGGTTATTCACTAGATGAATATCAAGCAATCTTGATAGATGAAACAAGGAATCATAAAGAAAACAGGATGAATCGGTTCGAAGACTCGAACTAAATCCTGAAACACAACTCCTAAGGTGGACTTAGGACGATGATCCTTGTTAAGTTATTCTGCATTGTTCCGATGTTTGGCTCTAATACCAAGCTGTGACGCCCCACCTCTATACCCAGACTAACCAAGAACACTACGATGTAGTGTTGTCAATTAGCCCGGAGAATAAGGCTGTGGAGGAGCGACCATCCATGTAACTTCTTTGTGCGAGCACCGATATGTCAGATAGATTAGAATGCATATCTTTTAAGGAGGAAATCCGACATACCGATACAAACTCAAAGTTATCACACGGTGGCTATATATAATCTTCGGAAACAAACATAGAAGTAATCATAACATAAATCAGTCACAGACATCCATATCACAAAGGCGGAAGAAGATATGAATAAATATATATCACATGAAAGTGTATATCAGAGTAGTGGTCAGAAAGATCCACGATAATACAAAGGAATAGCAACACGTGTTATATAAAAGAATAAGTACACTACATAGAGTCTATATCTCAAATGTATACATCCAAAAACTACTAATCTAAGTAGTCAGCCAAAAGTCAGAAAAATCCTGAGGAGAAGTCAAGCAGAAGCACCTGTAACATCTCGGTCTGACCCGAGTATTATTTATAAGAAAATAATAAACGGATCAGTCTAACTATAAATATCAGATGATAAAGTATAGAATGAATAACATGACATGAACATGTAATAACAGTAAAGGGCATACTACTATAAGTATGTAAATGATAATCAACCAGAGATTAATCAATATCACAAGAATCTTCTCAAAGATAAAATAGGGTATCATACCCTAAACTTGTATTCATAACAAGTCAATAACACATGAATTCACCAATGCACAAAAACTGATATCATATCAATGAAAATCATGAAAATTGGTGAAGCACAAACTCCAGAAATCAACACAAGAAATCCAGAAAAAACACATAAAAGGGGGGAAGGCCTAACACATGAACGGGAGCATGAAAACTCACCAACGCGTATAACACATGAACGAGAAGCTATCTCATGGAAGCTATCCATTAAATTTTCACACAGGAATGGCCCGAAGACCATGGGGTGCTACCCCATATATGTGATGGCGAAACATCACAAAAGCGGGGTCTAGTCTCCCTCGCAGACAAAGAGACATCGCACAGTTGCTAGTCTAAATCACAAAAATGATCGTCATGATCATCAAGAAGTGTCAATCACACCAAGCTAGTAAATATATGAGTTTAGCTTCATGTCCCATAACCACTTGCTTAACTTAAATATTTACGAACAAGCTGTAAATCTTCACTAGAAAATTGTCACAAAAGGGTTCAATCAAACAAGTCCAAGAACTAAGCGACGAAGTGAACGCAAGCTTTTCATACCACTCATTTTACTAAGTCGTTTAATTCGATTTCTCATCCGAGTGAAGTAAAGGCTTGTATATACTAGTAGATTGGAAAACGGTTTGGGAAAAAAGCTTTGTAGTTAAAACAGTGTTGAAATTGCTTTGATGAAAGATTTTTGATAATCACTACTAGTATTGAAGTCTTCACATTTTTAAAGTGACAAGTCACAAATCGATTGTTGAAACAAATCGTATCACAAAATTTCACGTTCGAAGACGTGAATAAAATCCAAGAAAATCAGCTCCAAAATCATCAGAGTGGAAGTTCCCATGCGACCAAACGTGGCCGAGTTAAAGTGAAAAGGAACGACCTAAAGTTAAATAGGTCGAACGACCTAAGTGTTGAAAGGTACGCGACCTAAGTAAGACTCGCGACCTAACCTGGCTGACCTAAAACTGGGGACCTAAAGGCTCGCAACCTAAAGGCCAGCGACCTAATTAGGCAATTGGTCTAACGACCTAACAGATGCAGGCCAAGCGACCTAAAGGGGGTTCGCGACCTAACAGTGACGCGCGACCTACGACCTAACAGTAATAAGGTCAAACGACCTATAGAAGTAAGGTCTAACGACCTAAAGGTACTGGGTCTTGCGACCTACGACCTAATGGTGGAAGACAGAGCGACCTAAGTGGGATGGCCACGTGACCTAGCGAAGGAAGCGACTTAATGAAGGAAAAGGGTACGCGACCTATAGGGTTCGCGACCTAAAAGGGTTCGTGACCTAACGAGGTACGCGACCTAACTTATTAACACGCGAGCGACCTAACGAGGTAACACACGAGCGACCTAAGGGGTTTCGCGACTTAAGTATGGCCGAGCGACCTACGACCTAACCTCCCCTGAGCGACCTAAGTTTCACGACCTAAATGAAGTCAGATGCCCTACCACGCGAGCGACCTATGGCCCAAGGGACGAACGACCTATGTATTCCGCGACCTAGAACCTAGGGGCGAACGACCTAAGTCCTAGCGACCTACGACCTAGGGACGAACGACCTAAGTCCAGAACGAGTCAGCTCCGAGGCAGAACGACCTAACTGCAGGAAATTCACTAAAAACACTAAAATTTGGAGTTTTTCGCCAATCCAATCCAAACCAAATGCAAATATGCATGCTAAAGTGATGGGGGATCATTCCCAACAGTCCAATGACAGTCATAGGCTAGATGTGAGATTAAAAATCTCACTTTTTCACTAAAATGGATGAAGATGGAGCTTGAAAGCAAGGAGAAGCAATCCAAAGCTTGAATCCACTATCTTCTACTTGAATTTGAAGTTGAATGTTGATTTAGCAATTGGACTTGAACTTGGAATTTTAATTTCCCATTCCCACCACCATTTTTGAAGAAGCTTGAAGTGTTTGTAAAAAAATGAAGAGGAGAAGAGGTTGGGGCTGAGTTAGAGAAGGTGCAACCCAACCCAAAAGCCCAAATCAAAAAGTGACGAAAATTCCACTATCTCCAAACATATCGAAGTTTATACTTAAAAGATTGCAAACGACGTTTTGAACTCAATGGAAGTGGTCTCGAGTCCTAATTTGACCGTATGCAAAAAGTAGCTTTTCGGACCAAAATCCGATTATCAATAAAATATTTAAATCAAATATTAGATATGAAATCGACAAATATGCGGGTTGTTACAATATTGCTCTTATCATGGAGCTATTCAAGGAGATGTACTTATCATTTTTCATTAAATTGTTCAGTCTTTCATTTGGAACATTTCCAACTTAAAGATTCTTAACTAATATATTATTGACATATTATACTCAATATCAGTTATGAAAGTTTGAATTCGAACACTCCTTTATAAGGAGTTTGTTGTTCTGCAAACAATTCCTATGTATTTCATAAATACACAAGAACACCTCAAACAACAATTTAATGATATCAATTTGGATTTGATATTTGCTTCATGTATCAAATACATAAACAAATCATGATATCGTAGACAACATAACATGTATGATAATTCCTATTGCACATGCATAAGGAATCAGTTTTACATGCTCTATTCTAAAAATTAATAAGATGTCCTAGCATATCATTTGGGACATTCCCAATATCTTTAACACTTACTAATAAAAACATCATTTACAGATCCAATGCCGAGTATTAAAACAACTAAAGCTGGTTTTAACACAAGTACATCGTTAACAATCAACAGTGTGTTGTTTACTTATGGTTTATAAATATTTATGTACCATTTAACTTTATTTCTTATGAGCACACGCTTCCTTTTCATTTTAATTGAAAACTAAACTATTTGACATCAAAAACAAATAATGCTTGTCGAACGACATTTTCGTATATGTCCTTGGATCATATCCAAAAACTCAATACTGTTCATATTGACTTCGAGACATTTTGGTTATTATGTGTAAACAGTTATTCTAAATCAATATTTAGAATTTTCTGTTTCAACACATACGTACCAAAAACATAAAGTCGTACCAGACGATAATTTTGTGAGTAAAATCCAAACCAACTTGAGCACATCAAATGGTGAATCTGTTATGCTAATTTCAACAATTGAAATTCACGGTATTATTCTTACGAATGTAGCTCACTATATTCCAACTGCATTTACCTTTCTCTTAAAGACACATTTGCGGCCGATGGATCATATCCTTTCGGTTACATTTATCAAAATCATATTTTGATAATGTACTTGGAATTTATTTTTGATTTACGCATCGCACCATATCATAGAGTTAATACTCTTAATGGTTTACTTAAACAATAGAGGATTATTTATTCCTGACATTGACAAGAAACTCACAATTTATTTTTAATGTACTAGAATACTCATTAGATGTTCTAATGTATTTGTCTTCATTTAAGTTTGGTCAATTTCGTGTCATACCTTCTAATTAGTTTTTTCATTAGATCATATCCAAATTCATTTTATACCAATAATTTCTTAAAGAAATTCCTTCGCCACAAGTTAGTATTTCTTGAAACAACAGTAATTTCTCAGGGCAACGAAACATACATTCATAAGCATTTTATGAATTTCCTTTTATAAAACTGATTTTGCATTAGCTCACAATGTATTTATGTTCACAACATAAACTAGTCATTTAACGACCATCGTTTCCAAAATTCTCTTAGGATGATTCATACAAGGTCCCTTAAATGAAATTATTACGTGCAGTCTTTCAACTCATATAACCTACCAATTCTTGGCCTAGAATATGTAAGGGTTACTTATAAACCCTATGTACTACTCTTAAGTACACACCTCATATAAAGGGTTTAACTCAACTTCACTCATCATTAATTGTGCTTTATTCAACAAAGTTCGATTATTCCTTATTAATACATCAGTTTGTATTATAGGAAGGAGTGACCTTTGAGACTGAATCTTTATTTATATTTGGTACATGCAAAACTCTTTCCAATATACTCACATATTTAATCGAATCAAATCATTTCCATCTCATGTTATTTTATTTACTTCTTTTATATATTCTATGAGTTTATCATAGACTTATACATGCATATCAAATACACATATCACTGTCGGTGATAACTCTTTGTTGAATATGAAGAAGTATATAGAACCATTTTGGTATTAATAGAATTACAATTGCATACAGCTACATGTATCAACCCAAAGAGTTCATCAGCTCTCATGACGCTCCTACTAAATGGGTGCATAGCCGTGTATGAGATATAATTAACTAGTATCATATGATTCGTATTCATATAATAAAAATTATTTTTCACAACTATGACTTAGTCTATAATTCCAAAATAATTGTAAATAATTTTAGATACTTCGGTATTTTCTAATGCATCACTATTGTTGTGAAAACAAATACCACATTATAGTTTTATTTCATAACGAATATTCACATTGAAAAACAACTATGTCTAATTTTCAGTGAACATCGAAAAATAGTAAATATTTCATAAATAATGTTCGGTATGTTTTACGAAAACAATTTTTGTAATTTGATGCAATCAATAAGTGCTATATTACAGGCTTCCACTATTTCCTCCATTACTATAAAAGCACATTAAATATGGAGGTCCATTATTCACTTAATATAGATTATTTATTTCATCTACTGCAACTAGTTTATAGCGGGGTGTTCTTTGATCGAATATCTTGCACTCAAAGAAATAAATCTCATAGAAAATAATTATATATATATAAATACATTTCAGAATAGTAATCATATTTCTCATTTCAATGCTAAATATCAATTATTATTATTACAATTCTCCTTTCCAATGTTTCCTTATGAAGCAAAAGTGACTATTCACTCTCTTCATCCCAACTGTACCTTAAATCACATCACTCTTGTTTACTCGTTTTTCTTTCTAAACGATCGAACAATTCAAAAGAATACCCTTACTACAACATCATAAAAAACTCTTTATAGAAGAGCACTCAATCATTCTTAGCATTTAAGGACATCAAATATGTTGCACTTTGCTTAAACTGATCAGATTGACATTTAAGCGGTCGAGTTCTTATATCTATATTATAGTTTTGGTTTAGTATTACGTTAAACGCAATATGATTTTTATTGTAATTGATCAAATTGAATACTTGATCTCACAATATGGTTTATTTGCTTATTTTAGATGAACTAATTTCATCGAAATATCATACAGTACGAACTGTGACCATTCATCGTATAACATTTATATGCAATTATATATAGATCAAATATCCATAGTCTTATATTGTTTTTGAGTTCTTAACTCATATAATGCAATATACAGTCTCGACAAAATAAATGTGTAAGCGAACAAATTATGAATGTATGTAGTAGTTGTAAAATCAGGTGCTTACATGGGTATAGAAACATTAATACACAAGAAGTATTTATAAGTAACTATATGTTATATTTATATCTGTTAACTTTCAATTCAGTTCTTTTGTATATCTTAACTGATAAATGTTTTATCAATATTTTAGATGCATAAATTTATCAACATAAATTATTATAACATTATATAGCATATGTTTTTACAATATTAGAAAGGTAAAATGTTATCACTCAATTTTTCTAATAAGGCTCCCACTAGACTTTTATGTTTTTCCAAACCCTAAGATGAAACATAGAAGTCTTTCGACTTTACTAGTGGGTGTTAGGACTCGTATGTCTTGAGATTCCGACCTTGAGTTTGCTCAACAAATCATAGCCCTATAAACGATGGATAACTCCTTATCGATTGTATCACATACAACCCCTAACTCATGGTTCCTTGTTCTAATTTCATTTCGATCTTGAGTTTGCTCAATAAATCAAAACAAAATTATTCACTAGTACCAACCATATCGCGATGGCCTTAAGTATAATATATGTACCTTGAGTTTGCTCAACAAATATATATATAATTATCTTACCTCGTCTATTCAATATATTAATAATACTACACATAACATCCTTAGCTTGAGTTCGCTCAATAACCAAGAAGTATGCAAGTAATTTGTTAATATATATATGGTAGAGGACAACGTTATATTAAAGATTCATAATCGTCACTATATTATATTAAGTGATGTCGACTTATGGAACAATATATTTCTTATGAAATACTCTCGTGATTCAAGTTTCAGACACAACAAAAATCATGGTATACATACATTTACGTATGTTTTATTCCTTAAGTCTATTTAGGGTTTCTTTAATGTTCCACCTTTAGTTTATATATTCATATTAGATAAGGTTTATTATAATATAACTTTTATATTTCATACTGCTTATATAATAGTCTTATGTATAATATTATATTAATTAAATCTTATTTAATTAATTTTTAATCAATTAACATTTTATTTAATTTTATATAATTTTAGTATGACATTTATATTAAATATTTATTGTAGTATTACATATATATGTTATATATATGTATATTCATTTAATTAATTAACCTTTTATCTATTTATTCAGTTATTTAATTAGCTAACCTTTAATTAAATTATATTATTTCAAAATTCAATTCATATACATTCATGTATACTTATGTTATTTTAAACATTTTAAAACAACATAATATATATCATAATATATAATACAAGTATACATTTATTAATTTATTTATTTTATAATCTTATTAATAAATTTTAAATTTTCAAAATTAATATTTATTTTCAAACATTTTGAAAATTTTCATTATATTAAAACTTTTATAATATTTGTATATCTTATTTTAAATTTAAAATAATATATTTTAATTTCAAACAATTTTGAAAATTAGCCCAAAGCACAATTCAAATTTGGGCCTTTTCTATTAGGGACAACTTTGGGCTGTGACTTAATAGTTAACCCAAACATAATTAATTTAAATTGCATATGCTATTGAGCTTAGATACCATTGTTGGAACAGAGCCAGCCTACCGCGAAAGTTACGGGAAATTTTTTTTACCCTATTAGATCATTATTAGACCAATGAAGTCTAATTCATTTGGAACATTTACAAATTTTATTTAAATAAAATCGCTTATTTTATTTAAATGTATGAATTAAATAGATTTTTATTTAATTTATGATTTATACATATAAATGTACACATATGTATCATATACAAATATGTATGTGTGTGCATGCGTAATACGATAACTCCCGTATATAAATATTGGGATTTACATCGCACCAGACATGTTAGCTCATCCAATATATATTGTATGTTGTCCAAATATATGTATGTATTTAAACATGTTATTTATATAAATATTATATATATATATATGTATATATAAATGTATATTTTAATTTTATGAGCATGGAAATATTTAAACATATATGTAGGTGTGTATGTATGTATATATAACTATGTATATATGTACAATATTAATCATTTATATATATATTATTGTAATAAATATTAAAATAATATATATTCATAATATAAATAGTTTTTTAAATTATGAACTAATATATATATATATGTATGTATGTATCTATATATAACTTATGTATGTATGTAAAGTAATATATATATGTATGTATGTATTATTGTAATAAATATTAAAATAATATATATATATATTCATAATATAAAATAGTTTTTTTCTAAATTAAGAACTAATATATATATATATATATATATATTACAATGACAAAATAATATTATTTTATTAATATATACATATATATATATATTCATAAGCATAGTTATAATATCAAATATATATATATTAATAAAATTAAATAATTTTTTAAATACTTCCAAGTTGTATGCATAACACAATAAAATTTGATTATATAAATATATATATATATATATAATTTGATTAATTAGTCGAAAAACAATAAAATATTTAAAAAAATATTATTCAAATTTTAAATTTTTAAAAAATATAGCATGATATTTTGAGGTTTTAAAAAAATTTCCACAATTTTTCTCGACCAATATTTATTTTTTATCAGTTAACTATTTTTGATCGTATAATATAATAATTTTTAAAAATAGAAAAATTGACTTTTTAATTCTCACTTTCTGGCTAAGATTTACTTCATGATAAAATAATTTTATAAATTTGAAAAGTTAATTTTTGAAACATATTTTATTTTGTATAAATTATTTACATATTATATTAATTTAAATAATATTAAATAATAGTAAATAATTACTAAAAATATTTTACAACTCCTGAAAATTATAATTACTATAGATATAAATGTATAAAATATATTTTTAATTATTAGCATGGAATGATGTTATAATTAAATAATAACCATATAAGTATAACTAAATGATATATATATATATATTAATAAAATAAATATTATTATAAACAAAATTATTCGGCTATGCATATCTGACCTATGTGTGAAAAACATTTGTTTTTTATTTAAATGAAAACATACATATAACCGATCTAATATGTTTCAACATTAATACACATAAAAATCATCACTTAACTAATAATAATATAATAAGATATATGAATAATAAAATATTATCCAGAAATTATAAATTATATACTACAGTAAAAACATATCTAAACCAATGCCTTAAAGCACACCTTGTAATGATGAACCCTCCCTCCTTAGAAAGCTTTTCGATTCGGCAGATTGCTAATCCTTGAACCGTGGACCTTTAACTATCAAATTTTCAATTGCCTTTTGAATTGATTTGGATTTGCTTGCTTCTAGGGGATGAAATCGACCAGTAATAGATGGGAATAGTATTAGCCAAAAAGATTCTTTTTTAATTAGGGTTTGAGGTGTTTAAATAGTGAACGAGAGAGAGAAAATAATGGATCATATCTCATACCGATTCTCACTAAATCCAAGCCATCCAATTCTAACACCCCTAACCTATTTTAGCCACACCCTATAGCCCTCATTATAGTTGAAATTATCAAGTGTAATTATCTTACCTTGAGTTTTCTCAACAAATATATATAATTATCTTACCTCATCTATTCAATATATTAATAATACTACACATAACACCCTTAGCTTGAGTTTGCTCAATAACTAAGGAGTATGCAAGTAATTTATTAATATATATATATATATATATATATATATGGTAAAGGACAACATTATATTAAAGATTCATAATCTTTAGTATATTATATTAAGTGATGTCGACTTATGGAACAATGTATCTCTTATGAAATACTCTCGTGATTCAAGTGTCGGACACATCAAAAATCACGGTATACATACATTTACGTATGTATTTATTCCTTAAGTCTATTTACGATTTCTTTAATGTTTCACCTTTAGTTTATACATTCATGTTATATAAGTTTTGTTATTATATAACTTTTATATTTCATACTACATGTATAATAGTCTTATGTATAATATTATATTAATTAAATCTTATTTAATTAATTTTTAATTAATTAACATTATATTTAATTTTATATTATTTTAATATAACATTTATATTAAATATTTATTACATACTATAACCTTTATAGTATTACACATATATTTTATATATGTGTATATTCATTTAATTAATTAACCTTTTATTTATTTATTTAAACTTTAATTAATTTATTTAACTAGTTAACCTTTAATTAATTTATTTAATTAAATAATTTTAAATAAATTATATTATTTTCAAAATTCAATTCATATACATACATGTATACTTATGTTATTTTACACATTTTAAAACAACATAACATATATCATAATATATAATACAAGTATACATTTGTTAATTAGTTAAATTATTTAATTAATTTATTTTATTAATCTTATTAATAAAATTTAAAATTTTGAAATTAATATATATTTTCAAATATTTTGAAGTTTTTATTATATTATTGATATTTGCATATCTTATTTTAAATTTAACTTTTAAATTTAAAATAATATATTTTAATTTTTAAACAATTTTCAAAATTAGCCCAAGGCATAATTCAAATTTGGGCCTTTTCCATTAGGGACAACTTTTGGGCTATGAGCTTAATAATTAACCCAAACATAATTAATTTAGACTGCATATTCTATTGGGCATTGGTATCATTATTGGAACTGGGCCAGCTTGTTGCAGAAGTTATAGGCGAATTTCAATTTTATTTTACCCTATTGGATCTTTATTGGGCCAATGAAGTCTAATTCATTTTGAATATTTATAAATTTTATTTAAATAAAATCGCTTATTTTATTAAAATTTATAAATTACATAGAGTTTTATTTAATTTATAATTTATACATATAAATGTACAAACATGTACCATGTACACATATGTATGTGTGTGCATGTGTAATACGATGACCCGTGCAAGGTATAACACCCCTGTATATAAATATTAGGATTTACATCACAGCAGATATGTTAGCTCATCTAATTTCATTGTATGTTGTCCAAATATATGTATGTATTTAAACATGTTATTTATATAAATTCTATATATATATAAATGTATATGTTAATTTTATTTAAATAATTTTATGAGCATGGAAATATTTAAACATATATATATAACTTATATATATATATTATATGTACAATATTAATAAGGGGTTTTTAGGCTCAAGGAAAAAGTTAAAAAAAATTTAGTCTCACGGACAACAAGTTTGTTTTTTAGGCAGAAGGACACTTTCTAGTGCAAATCACAGAATGATAGTTGTAACTATCATTTTCTGTTTACACTAAAAAATGTCCTTTAGACTAAAAAACAAACTTGTTGTCCTTGAAACTAAATTTTTTTGCAACTTCTTCCCTGTGCCCATTTTCCTGTATTAATAATATATATATATATATATTATTGTACTAAATATTAAAATAATATATATATATATATATATATATATATTCATAATATAAAATACAAATTTTAAATTATTAACTAATATATGTATGTATGTATCTATATAAAATTTACGTATATATGTAAAATAATATATATGTATATATGTATTATTGTAATAAACATTAAAATAATATATATTCATAATATAAAATAGTTTATTTTTAAATTATGAACTAATATATATATATATATTACAATGAAAAATTAATATTTTTTCTTAAATATATTCATATAAATATAAATATATATATATATTTATATATATTCATAAGCATAGTTATAATATTTAAATATATATATATATATATTAATAAAATTAAACATTTTTTTAACAAATACTTCTAGGTCATATGCATAGCATAATAAAATTTGATTATACCAAAATATATATAAATTGATTAATTAGTCGAAAAATATCAAAATATAAATAATATTTTTTCAAAAACATATTATTAAAATTACCAATTTTTAGAAAATCTAACATGATATTTGTGGTTTTAAAAAAATTTCCACAATTATTCTCGACCAAATTTTATTTTTTATTAATTAATTATTTTTGATCGTATACTATAATAAATATTAAAAATAGAAAAATTGATTTTTTTTATTCTTATTTTCTGGCTAAGATGTACTTCATGATAAAATAATTTTATAAATTTTAAAAGTTAATTTTTGAAATATATTTTATTCTATATAAATTATTTACATAGTATATTGATTTAAATAATAGTAAATAATTATTAAAAATATTTTACCGCTTCAAAAAATTATAATTACTATAAATATACTTGTATAAAATATATGTTTAATTATTAGCATGAAATGATCTTATAATTGAATAATAACCATATAATTATAATTAAATGATATATATATATATATTAATAAAATAAATATTCTTATAGATAAAATTATTCGGCTATGCATATCTGACCTATGTGTGAAAAAAATTTGTTCGTTTATTAAATGAACACATACATATAACCAATCTAGTATGTGATAATATCAACACACATAAAAACCGTCACCTAACTAACAATATAATAATAATATATATGAATAATAAAATTTTATCCAAAAATTATAAATTATATAATACAATTAAAACATAGCTAAAACCAATGCCTTAAAGCACACCTTGTAATGATGAACTCTCTCTCCTTAGAAACCTTTTCGATTCGGTTGACAGCTAATCCTTGAACCGAGGACCTTTAACTATCAAATTTCAATTGCCTTTTGAATTGATTTGGATTTGCTTGAGCTTCTAAAGGATGAAATAAACTAGCAATAGATGGGAATAGTAGCATCCTAAAAGATCCTTTTTTAATTAGGGTTTAAGATGTTAAATAGTGAATGTGAGAGAGAAAATAATGGATTATATCTCATACCAATTCTCACTAACCTATTTTAGCAGCCTCCTATAGCCATCATTATAGTTGAAATTATCAACTAATTATTAGGGGCTAATATCCCATTTAAGCCCAAAGAAATATTATTAATTAGATCTAATTTAATTGCTTATGATATTGCATATTCATCGGTATATTTATAATTATTATAAATATATTAAATAATATTTATTCCTCAAATCATATTAAATTTTTTATAATTAACATAATTAATTTATAACAAGTATAAACTAATTAAATCATTTGGTCCAAAGAGAATTCATCATTTCGATTGTGTGACTCATTAGGTGTAAATTTGGCAATTAAACATAGAACTATTCGGATAAATCATTTATATGTGTATATTATTGTAACAACCCGGGATTTGCATTACCAATTAATAAATAAAGGTTAGGATTTTTATTTATTTTGATGAAGCATAAAAGGATTTGGAATAACAAAATTTATTTGAAAAAAGCTATTTTAATTAAATGGGAAATATGGGATTTTAAAATGAGGATAAAATGTTATTTTTGGAAAGTTAAATATTTTAGGAGAGATCTTAAAATGGGTTTGGATAAGAAAAATGAGTTTTATAAACATATATGAACACTTAGACTAATTTTTGGAAACATGTAAATAACTCTCTTCTTATTGGGTTACTAAACCTAGCCCAATAACCCACCCTAAACCTCCTCTATAAATTATCTCAAACTCTCCTAACCTCATTCATTCATCCCTAATCAAAACCCTAATCATTTCCTAAAGCTTCTTAACAAAAAATGGCCTCTATCTTCATCTCCTTCTAGTTTTAGCTTATGCAAGTCATTCTATGCAAAGGTAATGCAAATACCCACCTCAAATCAGTTTTTATATCTTTCTAATTTCTGAAATTTATTTGGTAACACATGTTTTATGTGTTTTTTTGATCTTATAGCCTCCTAATCATCTTTTGCTAACTTGGGTTGATACTATAGTGGTCTTTTTTGCTTTCTAGAGAGGTATATTGCTAAAAACCTTTTCTAATATGTGTTTAATCATCTTTCGATTTCAGTAATCAGTTAGTAACACATGTTTTATTATGTAACATGTGAATCATAGCTCTTTGACCATCTTTGCTTTCATTTTAGGGTGTGCACATAAGGTACTTGTAGTATATGCTAGCTGAAATTATAATTAGTTTATTGCTGTTAGTAAATTAGGCATATCTCATTCATTTTAAATCGGAATTAAGATTTTCTTGATGTTATGGAAAGCTTATTATATAGCCTATAACTTTTATGTTTTGTGCTTTGCCTATTTTTGAGGTTTGAATGGTCGAAATCACGTTTGTTTGTCGCTGACCTGACAACAAACTACAGGGTTGAGAAAATAAAAACCTGAAATTGATTTGATCATAAGTTACTCGTTTCTTATCTAAATCTAATAATTTTGGATGTTTTGGAAAGCTTAGATTTAGGGCTAAAAGTTTCATGTTTTGAGTTTCTTGAAATTTTGAAGTTAATTTCGTCAAAACTGTGCATTCTTACCACTGTCCCGAGAGCACAACGACAGTGATATAGAATTTAGATATGAGAATTGTTTTAGTCATAGAATTTTCATCCCCGATCGGAATTTGACGATCTTGGTCATTCCGAAAATCTTATAAACTATGCTACAACTTTTATTTTATTCATCTTGTCAGAATTGGAAGTTTACTATGCCAAAATTGTGGTTTTTCATCTCTGGTCTGTTAGTGCATAGCTACAGGCCTTAGTCTCTTTGCTCACGTTGTTTTCAGCGCAGAACCCCGACTTTGCGACGCCATACCGGGCTCATCCTTTGTCGGATTTCATTGTTTTTGGTCTCGTTAAAAATATGAAGTCGAGATCTTCAACCATGCAAAGTTTGGTTTAGATCTGGGTGCATTAGATACTTTGTTTCTATTGCCGAATTAGCACCCAGTAATTGTTTTACAATAGTGATCATTTTCAGTTATCGTCGGACCAACTTTGAAACATTGTCATTTCTTCGTTTTAAGTCGGAACCGAACGATTCTTGTTGCATATCAAATTAGGAGTACTTTTCTACGCTCCTGCAAATTTTAATCAAGATCTGAGTTCATGTGACCCTTCGACCATGTCGTCGAAGTGGGACCTTTGCACTGTTTTGACACAGTAGAGTTTTGTGATTTTTGTCCGACTTTGAGACGACGCCGTTTCTTTGTTTCAAGTCGGAATTGAGTAATTCTTTTTGTGTTCTTAAGTAGGAATGTCGGACTACGTTCCTAAAAAAATTCATGCCATTCGGATTCAGTTTGCTGGTCCGAATAATTTTTCCAAACTTGGGTTCGCGTCAGTTTTGGACTATTTTCCAACACTTGGAATATTTTCAGTGATTTTCTGGTTTTATCGATTTCTTTGAGATTTGTCTCTGGATTTCATACACGGGCCTTATAAAAAGGTTTTAAAAGGATTTTTCACTCCGAAATGGCTTTCGAAATTATTATATAATATTATTTTTAATTAGTAAACTATTTACTCCATAATAGGAGAGTTTTCAAAAGCCGTTTTAAAGTGTTCTCAAAATCAATTATAAATCCGTTTCGAACCATTATTTTCTATAATAAAAATCTCACACTCACTTTTAGCACGTCGAGCGAAGTGGAAAGGTGCTTAAACGGTTAGAAAATCTCCGGCCTATGGAACCATGTGTAGTTTCTTTCCGGTTAATCCACGACCTATTCGATTGATCGTTTTGACCTTTGGGTCTAGTTTACCGATGATACGAGGTGGACTTTTTATTGTTTGGAATGTGAGCTTGCTATTGGTTAGTAAACCGTTTAGTGCGAACGTGGGGTATGAGACTCATTGTTAACACTTTACGGGTTCCTCTCCAAGAAGTTTGTGACACATTAGCCTCTGGGCAGCCAGTACTGGACCTTTGGGTCACCACGCCTCTGGGCAACCGTCTCTGGACACCTGTTCTATGGAGCAGTTACTTTTTCGGCGTGTGCCTCTGGGCCTTTATCCTTCTGGGAAGGATCTCGCCGTCTCGCGCGTTCCGCATCTGTGCGAGTGATCGATCACAACTCTACAGTACTTGGCAACAACGACTCCGGTCGGTGCACGTGCTATACTTGTATTATCTGATGATTTTTATATCCATTCGAGTACCGCCATTCGGTGTTGGTTCTATGGAACCATACGATGTAAGTGCGCTTACCTTATGGATTTACAGTGTCTCTGGACACTGCTTTTCAGTGTTTGATTTCATTGACTTTTCAGTATATCCTCATTGCTCTTTGGAGCATCGATCTTTGCTTGGGCATTGATTACAGACTCTGGTCACACTTGGGATTATTGCCTATGGGCAACTTTATATAGCTTTGGCTACGCCGATGATATGAGGCAATTTTATTTATTCAACACTTTGGTGCTGATATTCTCTTTGGAGATTTTTACTGTTGATTGATGATTAGGGACCGTCATTATATTCATGTGGTCCAAAATACTCTTCTCTTAGGAAAAGTACTGTTTATTTATGTACCGCATTATTATATATATCTCAGTTATTACTGATTGTTTAGCTAGCCTGACCCGAGTGTTTTCGCTCGGGTCAGACCGAGTTGTTTCAGGTTAGGTCTCTGGACTTAGCTTCTGTGCTTCCGCTTGGACATTATCTGCTATGCTGATAGATAGCGCTTTTATTTGTCCACTATTCCACTACTCTGTTATTATTCAGACTTTGATATGTACATATTTTTGACTTACATGTGTGGGCAGTGGCTTTGTACCCACTTATAGTATTTGGATCTGTATTGACGATGTATTGTTCTGGGATTTTATATCTGTTATGTGATTCTGTTCTGTGATGCTATTTCATTATGTTATTATGCTTTGTCCTAATAGATCTTTAGCCATTTGTAATTTCGTTATGAATATTTATTGAATATGTTGAACCACTTGAAAAATATATATAGATACCATCCTTTCGACGTATTCGGTAAATAGTTATAGCTTGATTACAAATGGTCGCTTCCACTATACTCTATTCTCCGCTTTAACAGACAGTATTACTCCCGTAATACTCTTTGTTACAGTGGGTCTCAGAGTGGGGCGTTATAGTTTGGTATCAGAGCCTGGTTTCAGGAATAAGCATAATGAACACATAACATATACACTTAGTACAATACATTTTAATTAGATCCGAATTAAATCAAATCCCTTCCTTATGTTTATTGATAGATAAGTTAGGAATATGTGTAGGAATCTATTATATTCCGTAATATTCCTTAATGAATTATCTATCTTTGAATCTCCGCTTGTCCTATTGCTCCAGCTAGTGCCAAGCCTGGCAGGCTTAATGCTACCAAGGCTCCTACCACTTCTGCTCCGCCTAAAGGTACACATCCTTCCGTTCTTGAAGGCTCTATTTTATTTCATGGTAGATCTATTAGAGTTCTTTTTGATACGGGTGCCTCTCACTCATTCGTATCAAAGGAACTAGTTGATACTTTATCTTTGGATGTTACTTGTTTGGTTTCTTCACTAAGGATTGTGAATCCTATCGGCGGATCCACGACCCTTAGCTTGCTTTGTGAGGATATAGATATTGATCTTTGTGGATTTTCTTTCCGTGCGAATCTGCACGTTATGGAGTATTTGGGCTTTGACATGATTCTTGGCATGGATTGGCTCGCTCAGTACGACGCCAAAATCATTTGTTCGGAGCGGATATTATTTCTTCGTCATCCTGACTCGCCCGCTCCGTTAGCTATTGCTCTTCAGGATGTTGGGATTTCTGATATTACTTTATTTGCTCTTGATTCACGAGATGAGAATGTGGACATATCCCGTATTCCTGTTGTTCGGGATTTCCCCGATATATTCGAGCTAGTATCAGGCCTGCCGCCAAAGCGGGCCATTGAGTTCCGCATCGATCTCATTCCAGGCTCCCACCCAGTTGGGCGTCCTCCCACGAGGATGTCTACTAAAGAGAATGAGGAACTCAGGAAGCAGTTAGTAGAGCTTGAGGCGAAGCAGTTCATTCGGTCCAGTTCTTCGCCATGGGGTGCTGCTGTGGTCTTCGTTAAGAAGCCCGATGGCTCTCTTAGGCTTTGCATTGACTATCGCAAGCTTAATGAGTTGACCATCAGAAATCGTTATCCATTTCCACGGATAGACGATATGTTTGATCAGTTGAGCGATGCGAAGGTCTTTTCTCAGCTCGACCTTGCCACCGGATTTCATCAGCTCCGAGTTGCGGAAGATAGCATTCCTCTTACCGCTTTCCGCACTCATTATGGTTCTTTTGAGTGGTTGGTCATGCCATTTGGCTTGACGAACGCACCAGCTTTCTTCGTCGATCTTATGAATCGAGTATTCCGAGAATACATCGATAGATTCGTTCTGTTTTTCATCGACGATATTCTCATTTATTCTAGATCCGAGGCAGAGCATGCTCATCATTTGCGGATCGTCTTGGATACTCTTCGTTAGCATCAGCTTAAGGCCAAGCTCTCCAAGTTCCATTTTTGGGAGAGCAAGGTCAAGTTCTTGGGCCATATTGTATCATCTGAGGGTATTTCTGTCGATCCTGCCAAGATCGAAGCTATTCAGAATTGGAAGCAGCCCGAGAACGTTCATGATATTCGCAGCTTCCTTGGGCTGGCGGGTTATTACCGTCGGTTTATCAAGGATTTCTCTCGAGTTGCACTTCCCCTTACGACGCTGACTCGTAAGGGTGTTCGCTTTATTTGGTCTGATAAGTGTGAAGCTTCCTTTCAACGATTGAAGGAACTTCTCACTCATGCTCCTATTCTAGTGGTTCCAGAGAGTAACCATGATCTTGTTGTTTACACCGATGCTTGTGGTAGCGGGCTAGGTGCTGTGCTTATGCAGAAGGATCGGGTAGTTGCTTATGCTTCCAGGCAACTACGTTCGAATGAGGTTCGCTATCCTACCCATGATCTTGAGTTACTGCTATCGTCTTTGCCTTGAAGACGTGGCATCATTATCTATTGGGCGAACGTTTCATCCTCTACACCAATCACAAGTCGCTGAAGTATTTATTCAGTCAGAAGGATCTCAATATGAGGCAGCAGCGATGGCTCGAGTTTCTCGCCTCATATGACTTAGACATTCAGTATACCCCTGGCAAGGGTAATCGTGTGGCTGATGCACTCAGTCGCAAACACTCAGCAGTAGTTTCTATGATGATAGCCGAGTGGGATATTCTTGAGACTCTTTCAATGTGTGATATTCGAAATCGAGCTCCGTCTTCTGATCCTCTGATATTGTTATTCAGCTTGGAAGCTCGACCTATTCTATTGGATCGCATTGCCCATGCTCAGCGGCAGGATCCAGACTTGTTGCGATATATTCATCTCCTTGAGTCGGGATCCAGTGATGAGACATTGTCGGATTATTCTATTGATTCTCATCGGTGTCTTCGCAGGAAGAACCGTATTTTGGTACCATCTGATTTATCACTTAGGCGTGACATTCTAGACGAGTGTCATCGCACTAAGTACACTATACATCCCGGGTCGAGTAAGATGTATGCCGACATGTGTCGCCTATTTTATTGGGAGGGCATGAAGAGTGATGTTGCAAGTTATGTATGCCGTTGCATGACTTGTCAACAGATCAAAGCTGAGCATCAGCGTCCATCTGGTCTTCTTCAGCCGCTAGAGATTCCATTGTGGAAATGGGATCAGATATCCATGGATTTTATTGACGGTCTGCCTCGATCGAGGTCAGGCCATACTTCTATTTGGGTCATCGTCGATCGCTTGACCAAATCAGCTCATTTCATTCCTATTAAGTCCACTCGGACTGCTCCTCATCTTGCCAAGCTATATGTGAAGGAAGTCGTTCGACTTCATGGCATTCCTAGCTCTATCGTCTGTGATCGAGACACTATCTTTACTAGTTACTTCTGGAAGTGCCTACAGTCAGCTTTGGGCTCAAAGCTGAATCTCTCGACTGCTTATCATCCTCAGACCGACGGTCAGACGGAGAGGGTGAATCGTGTTTTAGAGGATCTTTTACGCTGTTGTATTCTGGATTTCGGAGGTAGTTGGGAGGATCACTTACCGCTTGTAGAGTTCTCCTACAACAACAGCTTTTAGTCTAGTATTGGCATGGCTCCTTTCGAGGCTCTTTACGGAAGGCCATGTCGTTCTCCTTCGTGTTGGTTAGAATCTGGCGAGAAGCTCCTTCTTGGTCTAGATTCAGTTCGGGAATCTTCTGAGAAGATTATTCTTATTCGTCAGAGAATGAAAGAGGCGTAGAACCGTCAGAAATCCTACGCGGACAACCGTAGGAAGCCTCTTGAGTTCTCCATTGGTGACCATGTCTTTATTCGGGTCTCTCCCATGAAGGGGGTTGTGCGTTTCAACTCTACAGGGAAGTTGGCTCCTCGCTATGTTGGACCATTTCCTATTACGGAACGCATCGGCCCCGTTGCTTATCGTGTGGCTCTACCTGCTCACTTCTCTGGAATACACGACGTGTTCCATGTTTCCCAGCTTCGCATGTGTGTCCGCGATCCTGATTCTATCATTGAGCCGCATGCTGTGCCTGATTTAGAGATCTTACCTGATTTATCTTTGGAGCAACAACCTCTTCGTGTGCTTGATTCGGAGGTTAGACGCCTTCGCAACAAAGAGGTTCCACTCATGAAGATTCAATGGTCACCGAATCCTAAGGACTGCACTTGGGAGACCATAGAATCTATCGAACGCTCTTATCCTGGCTTTCTCCCATCATCTTCTGCGGGTGAGAATTCTCTATTTTATCTCTATCACTTCTTTTGGGGATGTGACGTTATAGACGACATCTATCTTAAGGAATTGCGGGGACGCAATTTTCTTAAGGGGGGGAGTCTGTAACAACCCGGGATTTGCATTACCAATTAATAAATAAAGGTTAGGATTTTTATTTATTTTGATGAAGCATAAAAGGATTTGGAATAACAAAATTTATTTGAAAAAGGCTATTTTAATTAAATGGGAAATATGGGATTTTAAAATGAGGATAAAATGTTATTTTTGGAAAGTTAAATATTTTAGGAGAGATCTTAAAACGGGTTTGGATAAGAAAAATGAGTTTTATAAACATATATGAACACTTAGACTAATTTTTGGAAACATGTAAATAACTCTCTTCTTATTGGGTTACTAAACCTAGCCCAATAACCCACCCTAAACCTCCTCTATAAATTATCTCAAACTCTCCTAACCTCATTCATTCATCCCTAATCAAAACCCTAATCATTTCCTAAAGCTTCTTAACAAAAATGGCCTCTATCTTCATCTCCTTCTAGTTTTAGCTTATGCAAGTCATTCTATGCAAAGGTAATGCAAATACCCACCTCAAATCAGTTTTTATATCTTTCTAATTTCTGAAATTTATTTGGTAACACATGTTTTATGTGTTTTTTTGATCTTATAGCCTCCTAATCATCTTTTGCTAACTTGGGTTGATACTATAGTGGTCTTTTTTGCTTTCTAGAGAGGTATATTGCTAAAAACCTCTTCTAATATGTGTTTAATCATATTTTGATTTCGGTAATCAGTTAGTAACACATGTTTTATTATGTAACATGTGAATCATAGCTCTTTGATCATCTTTGCTTTCATTTTAGGGTGTGCACATAAGGTACTTGTAGTATATGCTAGCTGAAATTATAATTAGTTTATTGCTGTTAGTAAATTAGGCATATCTCATTCATCTTAAATCGGAATTAAGATTTTCTTGATGTTCTGGAAAGCTTATTCTATAGCCTATAACTTTTATGTTTTGTGATTTGCCTATTTTTGAGGTTTGAATGGTCGAAATCACGTTTGTTTGTCGCTGACCTGACAACAAACTACAGGGTTGAGAAAATAAAAACCTGAAATTGATTTGGCCATAAGTTACTCGTTTCTTATCCAAATATAATAATTTTGGATGTTCTGGAAAGATTAGATTTAGGGCTAAAAGTTTCATGTTTTGAGTTTCATGAAATTTCGAATTTAATTTCGTAAAAACTGTGCATTCTTACCACTGTCCCGAGAGTACAACGACAGTGATATAGAATTTAGATCTGAGAATTGTTTTAGTCATAGAATTTTCATCCCCGATCGGAATTTGACGATCTTGGTCATTCCGAAAAGCTTAGAAACTAAGCTACAACTTTTCATCTTGTCAGAATTGGAAGTTTACTATGCCAAAATTGTGGTTTTTCATCTCTGGTCTGTTATTGCATAGCTACAGGCCTTAGTCTCTTTGCTTCCGTTGTTTTCAGCGCAGAACCCCGACTTTGCGACGCCATACTGGGCTCGTCCTTTGTCGGATTTCATTGTTTTTGGTCTCGTTAAAAATATGAGGTCGAGATCTTCAACCATGCAAAGTTTGGTTTAGATCTGGGTGCATTAGATACTTTGTTTCTATTGCCGAAGTAGCACCCAGAAATTGTTTTACAATAGTGATCATTTTCAGTTATCGTCGGACCAACTTTGAAACATTGTCATTTCTTCGTTTTAAGTCGGAACCGAACGATTCTTGTTGCATATCAAAGTAGGAGTACTTTTCTACGCTCCTGCAAAATTTTATCAAGATCTGAGTTCATGTGACCCTTCGACCATGTCGTCGAAGTGGGACCTTTGCACTGTTTTGACACAGTAGAGTTTTGTGATTTTTGTCCGACTTTGAGACGACGCCGTTTCTTCGTTTCAAGTCGGAATCAAGTAATTCTTTTTGTGTTCTGAAGTAGGAATGTCAGACTACGTTCATAAAAAATTTCATGCCATTCGGATTCAGTTTGCTGGTCCGAATAATTTTTCCGAACTTGGGTTCGCGTCAGTTTTGGACTATTTTCCAACACTTGGAATATTTTCAGTGATTTTCTGGTTTTATCGATTTCTTTGAGATTTGTCTCTGGATTTCATACACGGGCCTTATAAAAAGGTTTTAAAAGGATTTTTCACTCCGAAATGGCTTTCGAAATTATTATATAATATTATTTTTAATTAGTAAACTATTTATTCCATAATAGGAGAGTTTTCAAAAGCCGTTTTAAAGTGTTCTCAAAATCAATTATAAATCCGTTTCGAACCATTATTTTCTATAATAAAAATCTCACACTCACTTTTAGCACGTCGAGCGAAGTGGAAAGGTGCTTAAACGGTTAGGAAATCTCCGGCCTATGGAACCATGTGTAGTTTCTTTCCGGTTAATCCCTGACCTATTCGATTGATCGTTTTGACCTTTGGGTCTAGTTTACCGATGATACGAGGTGGACTTTTTATTGTTTGGAATGTGAGCTTGCTATTGGTTAGTAAACCGTTTAGTGCGAACGTGGGGTATGAGACTCATTGTTAACACTTTACGGGTTCCTCTCCAAGAAGTTTGTGACACATTAGCCTCTGGGCAGCCAGTACTGGACCTCTGGGTCACCATGCCTCTGGGCAACCGTCTCTGGACACCTGTTCTATGGAGCAGTTACTTTTTCGGCGTGTGCCTCTAGGCCTTTATCCTTCTAGGAAGGATCTCGCCGTCTCGCGCGTTCCGCATCTGTGCGAGTGATCGATCACAACTCTACAGTACTTGGAAACAACGACTCCAGTCGGTGCACGTGCTATACTTGTATTATCTGATGATTTTTATATCCATTCGAGTACCGCCATTCGGTGTTGGTTCTATGGAACCATACGATGTAAGTGCGATTACCTTGTGGATTCACAGTGTCTTTGGACACTGCTTTTCAGTGTTTGATTTCATTGACTTTTCAGTATATCCCCATTGCTCTTTGGAGCATCGATCTTTGCTTGGGCATTGATTACAGACTCTGGTCACACTTGGGATTATTACCTATGGGCAACTTTATATAGCTTTGGCTACGCCGATGATATGAGGTAATTTTATTTATTCAACACTTTGGTGCCGATATTCTCTTTGGAGATTTTTACTGTTGATTGATGATTAGGGACCGTCATTATATTCATGTGGTCCAAAATACTCTTCTCTTAGGAAAAGTACTGTTTATTTATGTACTGCATTATTACATATATGTAACGACCCATATTTTACGGATCAAAACATCGTAAAACTATTGTCATTAGATCGATAGTATTGTTAAATCGTTTGAAGCTTGAGTCGAGTAGTAGCTTAAGTCGTGTAGAAGATGAGTCGAGTGGTAGCTTAAGTCGTGTAGAAGATGAGTCGAGTGGTAGCTTAAGTCGTGGAGCGACCTAAGAGATAGAAGAGACCTAAGGAGTTTGGTCATGTTGGAGCTTAGGTCGTGAAGGAGGTTAGGTCGTAGACGACTTATAGGAATTTGGCGACTTAAAGGAATTGACGACTTAAGGGGAGTTGGCGACCTAAGGAGTTTGGCGACTTAACGGATAGACGACCTATGGAAACCAGCGGCATAGGTGAGCGACTTAAGGATTATAGGTCGTAAGCAACTTAAGGAAGAATACTTAAGTCGTTATAGTTAGGTCGTTGTGACCTTGAGTATAGATAGGTCGTTAGACGACCTAAAGGTTAGGTCGTAAGACCCTGTGTATAGTTAGGTCGTATTTGTTAAGTCGTTATGTAGTATCTCAGTTAGGTCGCGACTTATGATAAGTCGTTAGGTCGCGCAATGTGTTAAGTCACGCATTAGTGTTGTGGCTTAAGTCGTGGGATCTGTTAGGTCGTAAGTCGTGGGATCTGTTAGGTCGCGCATAGGGGTTTGGGTCGTTAGGTCGGCATCTTTGTTAAGCCATAGGTCGCGCATAAGTGTTGAGGCTTAGGTCGTGGGGTCTGTAGGTCGCGCAGAACTATTAGGTTGTTAAGTCGTAGGTCGGAGATAGTTAGGTCATGGACGACCTAAGGGGGCGGACGACCTAAGATTTTCCAACCTATAAATACGGGGTTTTTCCTCACTTTTTGGGATCCGGATTTTGAAGCGACGAAGTCCTGCCATTTTGAGAGCTCGAGTTCTACACTTCTTCACTTCTTTTCTCCACTCTAATCTTGTGATTCCTCCCATCCAAATCGAAGATCAAATCGAAGATCCAAGAGCTTAGATTGAAGATCTACA
This sequence comes from Allium fistulosum, assembly GCA_030737815.1. Classification (NCBI taxonomy): domain Eukaryota; kingdom Viridiplantae; phylum Streptophyta; class Magnoliopsida; order Asparagales; family Amaryllidaceae; genus Allium; species Allium fistulosum. Next base: position 907,358,943 of record CM060901.1, read on the forward strand.
TCCATCGAAGAGAAATTTCATCGTTTGAAGCGGATTTTTGATAGATCGAGTTAGATCCTTCGCTGTCCAGATCTGAAGTGTGTTGCTTTTGAGGTGTTTAGGTGATTCGGTGAGTGGTGATTATCTCTCACACGGATCCAAAGGAGTATATCGGATCGTTGGCTTGATTTTGTGTTAAAGTAGTGATTTCCATGCATTTCCATAAACTTAAGTATAGATCCATTGTTCATGATGATTTGACATCCATTTTACTACATGTTAACCTATGCAAGTTCATTCATCAAGTTATAGAGATATTGCTCATGTTTCATGCTTGTTAGATTTAGACTCTTTATTTACAAGATTGCCATTATTGTTATAATTGTTTATTAGATCATATTTGAATGCTTGATTACTTGGATTAATGATTGACTTGATTGATTGTTATGAATTAGTTGATTGATGATTTGATTTAGACAAGATAGTCGAAGATGATTCAAAAGCTAAGGGAAAGGCTCTTGAATTGGAAAAGCTGCTCGTGGCATATGTGGCGGATGATGAAGCTCATATGGATAGATTTGATGATGTTGATGTTGAGATGAGGCTTTGCTATGATGAGATGAAGCGAGGCATGGTATGAGATAGCCTTGGTTTAATCCATACGGGATCATTCCAAGCATGTTGATAACTCGGTGAAATGGTTCGAGTTAGAGGATAATGGTTTGCTCGAGAGGCGCTTGAGCTAGTATGAGAATAGTCGTCGAGGAGGATGACTAGAAGGCTGAGATTTCATCGTTGTTGAAGGTTCTAGCAGGCTCAAAGCAAGAGTACGTTGGGCATATTCGATAGTCCCTAAAGACTATGATTGTAGTCGAGTACTCTGGGCAGATTCAATAGTCCTAGGCATGGACTGCGACGACGTGCAGAGTTCTGTCTAGAACCGGGGTTGCCATTAACCCTTGACAGACGGCTGAAAGAATGTGGATAGATATTAAGAATGAGTCGAAGAGGGAGACCAGCTGCAGTAGTTTCTCAAGGTGTGCTGATCATTTCTTTTATAGATATTAAGAATGAGTCGAAGAGGGAGACCAGCTGCTAGGGAAGGCCGTGCTGCTGAGGGGGCTGCTGATTATGTTGCTATGTTCGAAGCTATGATGACTTCGATCATGAGAAGGATGCCAGCTCCGGGGCCATCAGTAGATGTTGGAGTTCAAGTTCAAACTCCAAAACCGGTGGATTTTGCTAAGCTGTGTAAAGATTATACTGCTCTTGGAGGAAAGGTTTTCTTGGGAACAGAGTCAACCATTGAAGTCAAGAGGTGGATAGATGCTTGTAAAAGGATCTTTGGTGATTTGGGAATCGAGGATGCAACTAAAAGGAAGCTAGCATCAAGACAGCTTCAAGGGAGAGCTTCTGATTGGTGGAACTCTATCACCATTGATACTCCAGAGGAAGAAATTACTTGGGTGCAATTCCAAGACAGATTTGAAGCTAAGTTCATTTCTACAGCTCAGAAGTCTGTTCTGTTCAAGAAGTTTGTGGAGCTCAAGCAAGGTGGAAGACCAATTCTTGAGTATGTTTCTGAGTTTGAAGCTTTGTCCAAATATGCCCGGTCGTATATTGAATCTCCTTATCAGAAGAACGAGAAGTTTGTGACAAGCTTGGACATTTATCTTAGGAGGCAGTTGGTGGATCATCTGGATGATCCATTTGAGAAGCTTGTGGAGAAAGCTCTCAGGCATGAAAATCTGTTTCCTAAAGAAGGATCTGTTGTTGCTGTGACCAAGGAAGAGTCTAAACCACAGCAGGGTGGAAACAAGAAGAGGAAGCAGCAGCATCAAAAGGGTAAGGATGGCCAGAAGAAGCCGAAGGGCGAAGTGACCTGCTACAATTGTCAGCAGAAGGACCATTTCTCCAGAGATTGCAAGAATCCAAAGGTGCCGGTGAAGTGCCACAACTGTGACAAGCCGGGGCATGTCAAGAGGAATTGTCCAGAACCGCGGAAGGACAAGCAGATTGTGCAAGCTTATGCTTTGGGGGCTGTTCCATCGTCTTCGAAAGCTCCTACCGCTGAAGAGAAAGGAATGAGTGTGGTGGTTCAGGGTACTCTTTCCATTTGTGGTGTTCCAGTTAGAGTGTTATTTGATACTGGGGCGTCGCATTCTTTTGTTTGTAATGAACTTGTAGGCCGGTTGGGTTTAGAACCGGATATCGTTGATAGACCATTGGTTGTGACTAATCCAGTTGGGGGTTTGTCTTGTTTGTGTATGCTATGCCGTGGTCTGATTATATCGAGTCATGATTGCTCTTTTGTTTGTGATTGTTTTGTTCTGAACTTTGCGGGGTTCGGAATTATTTTGGGTATGGACTGGCTTAGGAAGTATGCGGGAAAGGTTGATTGTGAAAGGTTGGAGGTGACAGTCGAGAATGTGGAGGGGCGAAAGGTTGTGATACGATGTAAGCATGAAGAAGGCGTCTTCATGAGCTTCATGTATTCGCTGGTTGTTCCACGGGATGGACTGTCATAATTGCCAATCGCAAATGGATTTGAGGATGTCTTTGATGAGGTCAAAGGGTTACCGCCGCATAGAGAGATCGAGTTTCGTATAGATCTAGTTGAAGGAGCCAGACCTGTTGTGATGCCTCTTAGGCGGATGGCGCCTAGGGAACAACAAGAGTTGAAGGTGCAGGTTGATGATCTTTTACAGAAAGGATTCATTCGGCGTAGTGTGTTCGAATGGGGTGCACCAGTTGTGTTCGCAACCAAAGCAGATGGATCGTTGAGGTTGTGTGTTGATTATCGTGAGCTGAATAAAGTGACTAAGAAGAACAAGTATCCATTGCCGAGAATAGATGACTTGTTTGATCAGCTTCACGAAGCTAAGGTGTTTTCTCAGATGGATTTGGCAACGGGATTTCACCAGTTAAGAGTGGCTAAGGATAGTGTGCCGAAGACTGCTTTTAGGACACCATCCGGTTCCTTTGAGTGGTTGGTAATGCCGTTTGGATTAACTAATGCGCCAGCATATTTTGTGGATCTTATGAATAGAGTGTTCAGAGATCAGTTGAGCAAGTTCGTACTAGTGTTCGTGGATGATATTCTGATTTATTCCAGAACTGAAGAAGAACACACGACGCACTTGCGTATTGTTTTGGAAATCCTACGGAAACATCAGCTGAAGGCTAAGTTTTCGAAATGTCACTTCTGGAAGAGTGAAGTGAGGTTCTTAGGCCATATTATCTCTGGAAGTGGAATAGCGGTTGATCCCGCTAAGGTGGCAGCAATCCAGGATTGGGTTAGACCTAATAATGCATCGGATGTGAGAAGTTTTCTTGGATTAGCGGTATATTATCGTCGATTTATCAAAGACTTTTCCAAGGTAGCTGCACCATTGACAGGATTGACGAAAAAGAACCAAGTATTCAGATGGGATGATAAGTTTGAGCAAGCTTTCAGAATCCTGAAAGAGTGATTGACAAGTGCTCCTATTTTGACTATTCCCAGTGGAAATGATGAGATGGTGGTTTACACCGACGCATGTGGTACTGGACTTGGAGCAGTGCTGATGCAGAAAGGTAAAGTTGTTGCGTATGCAAGTAGACAACTGAAGCCGCATGAAAGGAATTATCCGACTCATGATTTGGAGTTAGCGGCGATTGTATTTGCTCTGAAGATGTGGAGACATTATCTATTGGGAGTTCGATTCGAGTTGTTTACAGATCATAAGTCGTTGAAGTATCTTTTCTCCCAAAAGGATTTGAATCTTCAGCAGCAACGATGGCTAGAGTTTTTGGCATCATATGATTTTGGTATAGCCTATACTCCGGGAAAGGGTAACGCAGTGGCAGATGCGTTAAGTCGAAGACATGCAGGATTGGGAGCCATGTTTTCAGAATGGAAGAGTCTCGAGTTTTTAGCTGGATTTGACTTCAGGCCCAGATGTGAATTGGAACCTGAGATGTTGGCAAACTTATCGATAAGACCGACTCTTGTGGAAAGAATTGGCGAGAGCCAAAAGCGAGACGATAAGCTTGTCAAGGTTATCCGTGATTTGGAATCTGGATTGGACCCAGAAAAGGATAAAGGATTCGAAGTCGATCGAGAAGGTTGGCTTCGGAAGCAAGGACGACTAGTTGTTCCTGATATAGATGAATTGAGGAATGAAGTTCTAAAGGAAAGTCATCACTCGAAGCTGACAATTCATCCAGTGGAAACAAAATGTATCGGGATATGAAGAGAACCTATTACTGGGAAGGTATGAAGAAGGATGTTGGAAATTTTATTTCTAAGTGTATGAACTGCTAGTTGGTGAAAGCCGAACAGAAGAAGCCAAGTGGATTACTTCAGCCGTTGGAAGTTCCTACATGGAAGTGGGAGCAAATATCGATGGATTTTATTGATGGGTTACCTAGAACAAGAACGGGAAATGAAGGGATTTGGGTCATCGTAGATCGTCTGACTAAGAGTGCAAGATTCATTCCTGTTCGATCAACTAGGACTGCATCGAAGTTGGCTGAGTTGTATGTTAAGTGGATAGTTCGATTCCATGGTATTCCGAAGAGTATAGTGAGTGATCGAGACCCATTGTTCACTAGTGGATTTTGGAAGAGCTTCCAGGAAGTTTTTGGAACCGAGTTGTGTTTGAGTACAGTTTATCACCCCCAAACAGATGGTCAGACTGAGAGAGTTAACCGAGTTTTGGAAGATCTCCTTAGAGCTTGTGTTTTAGATTTCGGAGGATCATGGGAAGATCACCTTCATTTGGTGGAATTTTCGTATAACAACAGTTACCAGTCAAGCATTGGTATGGCACCGTATGAAGCATTGTATGGAAGATCGTGTAACTCTTCGACATGTTGGTTAGAAACATGAGAAAAGCTGATACTTGGGCCAGAAATGATTCGACAGACTTCGGATTGTATAGAGATCGTTCAACAACGAATGAAGGCAGCCCAAGACCGATAGAAAAGTTATGTCGATAAGCGTCGTAAGAATTTGGAATTCGACGTAGGTGATATGGTTTTTATGAAGATTTCTCCACTGAAGAATGTTATTCGATTCGGGAAGAAAGGAAAATTGACTCCGAGATTTGTTGGACCATTCCCGATCATCAAGCGAATTGGAAAGCTCGCCTACAGGTTGGAGTTACCAGAAAAGATGGCGGGTGTGCACAATGTTTTTCATGTATCGTATCTATGGAAGTATGTGCACGACTCGAATACAGTGGTTTCTGCTGATAGCTGTAAAGATTTTGAGGTTGATCCAGTTAATAGGAGACCTTGTAAGCCGCTTCGTGTTGTGAAAACCAACACAAAACAGCTTAGGAGGAAGGAAGTTAGGTTGCTCAAGATACAATGGAGTGATGATGATAACGACTGTACATGGGAGGTGGAAGAGAGGATGAAGGCAGCTCATCCTGAACTCTTCGAGATATGGCCATAAGGTGTCGTGTCATCTCACGACATTGTAACTTGTTCTAGTTTTAGAATTCTGCATGCTAAGCTAGAATTGGATGCATGGTTTGTTGATTGCTATGGATGGTAGGCATGCAGAATAGTTTTGATTGCTCTTGTTTGTTTGGGATTTCGGGGGCGAAATTCCTAAGGGGGAGAGAATGTAACGACCAGTATTTTACTGATCAAAACTGTTGTCATTAGATCGATAGTATTGTTAAATCGTTTGAAGCTTGAGTCGAGTAGTAGCTTAAGTCGTGTAGAAGATGAGTCGAGTGGTAGCTTAAGTCGTGTAGAAGATGAGTCGAGTGGTAGCTTAAGTCGTGTAGAAGATGAGTCGAGTGGTAGCTTAAGCCGTGGAGCGACCTAAGAGATAGAAGAGACCTAAGGAGTTTGGTCATGTTGGAGCTTAGGTCGTGAAGGAGGTTAGGTTGTAGACGACTTATAGGAATTTAGCGACTTAAAGGAATTGACGACTTAAGGGGAGTTGGCGACCTAAGGAGTTTAGCGACTTAAGGGATAGACGACCTATGGAAACCAGCGGCATAGGTGAGCGACTTAAGGATTATAGGTCGTAAGCAACTTAAGGAAGAATACTTAAGTCGTTATAGTTAGGTCGTTGTGACCTTGAGTATAGATAGGTCGTTAGACGACCTAAAGGTTAGGTCGTAAGACCCTGTGTATAGTTAGGTCGTATTTGTTAAGTCGTTATGTAGTATCTCAGTTAGGTCACGACTTATGATAAGTCGTTAGGTCGCGCAATGTGCTAAGTCGCGCATTAGTGTTGTGGCTTAAGTCGTGGGATCTGTTAGGTCGTAAGTCGTGGGATCTGTTAGGTCGCGCATAGGGGCTTGGGTCGTTAGGTCGGCATCTTTGTTAAGCCATAGGTCGAGCATAAGTGTTGAGGCTTAGGTCGTGGGGTCTGTAGGTCGCGCAGAACTGTTAGGTTGTTAAGTCGTAGGTCGGAGATAGTTAGGTCGCGGACGACCTAAGATTTTTCCAGCCTATAAATACGGGGTTTTGCCTCACTTTTTGGGATCCGGATTTTGAAGCGACGAAGTCCTACCATTTTGAGAGCTCGACTTCTACACTTCTTCACTTCTTTTCTCCACTCTAATCTTGTGATTCCTCCCATCCAAATCGAAGATCAAATCGAAGATCCAAGAGCTTAGATTGAAGATCTACATCCATCGAAGAGAAATTTCATCGTTTGAAGCGGATTTTTGATAGATCGAGTTAGATCCTTCGCTGTCCAAATCTGAAGTGTGTTGCTTTTGAGGTGTTTAGGTGATTCGGTGAGTGGTGATTATCTCTCACACGGATCCAAAGGAGTATATCGGATCGTTGGCTTGATTTTGTGTTAAATTAGTGATTTCCATGCATTTCCATAAACTTAAGTATAGATCCATTGTTCATGATGATTTGACATCCATTTTACTACATGTTAACCTATGCAAGTTCATTCATCAAGTTATAGAGATATTGCTCATGTTTCATGCTTGTTAGATTTAGACTCTTTATTTACAAGATTGCCATTATTGTTATAATTGTTTATTAGATCATATTTGAATGCTTGATTACTTGGATTAATGATTGACTTGATTGATTGTTATGAATTAGTTGATTGATGATTTGATTTAGACAAGATGGTCGAAGATGATTCAAAAGCTAAGGGAAAGGCTCTTGAATTGGAAAAGCTGCTCGTGGCATATGTGGCGGATGATGAAGCTCATATGGATAGATTTGATGATGTTGATGTTGAGATGAGGCTTTGCTATGATGAGATGAAGTGAGGCATGGTATGAGATAGCCTTGGTTTAATACAGACGGGATCATTCCAAGCATGTTGATAACTCGGTGAAATGGTTCGAGTTAGAGGATAATGGTTTGCTCGAGAGGCGCTTGAGCTAGTATGAGAATAGTCGTCGAGGAGGATGACTAGAAGGCTGAGATTTCATCATTGTTGAAGGTTCTAGCAGGCTCAAAGCAAGAGTACGTTGGGCAGATTCGATAGTCCCTAAAGACTATGATTGTAGTCGAGTACTCTGGGCAGATTCGATAGTCCTAGGCACGGGCTGCGACGACGTGCGGAGTTCTGTCTAGAACCGGGGTTGCCATTAACCCTTGACGGACGGCTGAAAGAATGTGCCGGTCATTCAATTAACGGTGGAATCGAAGCAATGATAGCAGTGATAGCCAGAGTCATGGATGTTTGGTTGTATCGTCATTCGGTCTCAAGAGCGGTATTTTCTGGGTGCTTATCTGATCTTGGTTTAGGCCTTGGGGGTTTGTACTTGGAAAACATCGCCCTTGACTCGAGTGATAATTGCTTTACTTTAAATTGTTTGCTTTGCTATGTTTACTTCTGCTTAGTGTGTGTCTGGGGGCTATCACTGTAGAAAGAGGTGGAGTGGGAGGGTTGGATTCCTATTCCTTTTTCCTTTATGCTCTTTTGGTATGTTGTTAGTTAATTTACCGCTCACTAAGACTGTTGTCTGACTCAAGGCTTTATGTTTAACTCTTATTGCCTTGGGCTGTTCATCCATTTTGGGATGGGCAGACTAGGTAGCAGGTGACAGGTGCTGTTCTTAGTTTCCCACGATGCTGATGGCGAAGACGAGCTGGAGGCTTGCATATTATTTCTTATTATATGTACTGGATGTTCCGCTGCTTGTATAATTCTCTGAGCGATATGTAGTGAGGCTTGATGTATTGACTATTCAGATGTTTGTATTCAACTATTATGAAGTTTAATTGATGAGATTCTATTCTGTGAAGCTTCACTATATATATTCTCTGTTGTATTTTATCCATGCGCTGTGAGTAATACGATAGATTCTGCTATTTTAATTTACCTTGGCAATCGTCCATGGCTGCCTGGCACACTCTCCAGTGCACTATTTCTAGGTTCAATGCAGGGGTCATGGGCGATCGTCACAATATATCTCAGTTATTACTGATTGTTTAGCTAGCCTGACCCGAGTGTTTTCGCTCGGGTCAGACCGAGTTGTTTCAGGTTAGGTCTCTGGACTTAGCTTCTGTGCTTCCGCTTGGACATTATCTGCTATGCTGATAGATAGCGCTTTTATTTGTCCACTATTCCACTACTCTGTTATTATTCAGACTTTGATATGTACATATTTTTGACTCACATGTGTGGGCAGTGGCTTTGTACCCACTTATAGTATTTGGATCTGTATTGACGATGTATTGTTCTAGGATTTTATATCTGTTATGTGATTCTGTTCTGTGATGCTATTTCATTATGTTATTATGCTTTGTCCTGATAGATCTTTAGCCATTTGTAATTTCGTTATGAATATTTATTGAATGTGTCGAACCACTTGAAAAAAATATATAGATACCATCCTTTCGACGTATTCGGTAAATAGTTATAGCTTGATTACAAATGGTCGCTTCCACTATACTCTATTATCCGCTTTAACAGACAGTATTACTCCCGTAATACTCTTTGTTACAGTGGGTCTTAGAGTGGGGCGTTACAATTATTTAATTAATTTATTTAATCAAATAATTTCTATATTCATTTCATATACATACATGTATACTTATACTATTTTAACATTTTAAATCAACATAACATATATCATAATATATAACACATGTATATATTTATTAATTAATTATCTTATTTAATTAATATATTTTATTAACCTCATTAATAAATTTTATAAATTTTGAAATTAACTTATATTAATTTTAAAACATTTGAAATTTTTTATTAAATTATAACATTTATAACATGTATATATATTTTATTTAAATTTAATTATTAATTTTAGAATCTTATATTTTTAATTTTCAAATAATTTTGGAAATTAGCCCAAGGCCTCAATTCAAATTAGGCATTTTCTATTAGGAGCAACCTTTAAGCTTACATATCTGTTCAGGCCAGGCCAGTAGCTAGGTAGGGCAAAGTACTTGATTACCCAAACCCAATCCTTCGACACTACCTTTCTAGACACCCTACGATCTAAGTTGTGAACTTAATAGTTAACTCTAACATAACTAATTTGGACCACATAGGCTATTGTGCTTCAATATCATTGTTGGAATTGGGTCAATTCGCAGTGGAAGAAATAGGCGAATTTTAATTTTTTTACCAATTTGAATCTTTATTGGACCTATGAAGTCTAATTTATTTAGAAATGAACAGTTCTAAATACCTTTTAAATAAAATCATCATTTTATTAAAATTTTTAATATAGTTTTATATTATGTAATTAATATATATTATATATATACACACACGTATCATTATATGTGTGTGTGCATGTGTAACATAGCAATCCGTCCAAGTATAACATGCCCATGTATAAGTGTTGGGACTTACACCCTAACAACCATGTTAGATCATCTAATATACAAATATATTGCCCAAATGTATGGTTATATACTTTAGGTTATGTATTCAAAATATTGCATATAAATATATATATATGTCTTATGGTTACTTTAATAATAAAATTATATATATAAAATATTTAAATAAACTATATATAAACTATATATATGCCTATTATATTGCACACAGCAAAAGTTGGTATATTCAATTATACACACGCGCGCGCGCGCGCGCACACACACACACACACACATATATATATATATACATATATTTCCGTACGGAAATTAATATAAATTAATAAAAAAATATTCTTGAAAGAAAATTTCAAATTTAATTTTATAGTAAAAATCTGAGTAATATTTAATATTCAAATATTTTATATATCTTTTTAATTTTAAATAAATTTTAAATTCAATTTTCAATTTAGGCTGATATTAAATATTTAAATTATATATATAATTTTTTTATCTTTATGCCGAAATTATATCATGTACTAAATTAATTTTATAAAATATAAAACAAATTTTATGTAATATATATATATTTATATAATTAATTTATGTATTTAGTCGGTTTAAATAATATTTAAATAATAATATACATATAAAAGTTATTTTACTTATACCAAAAATATTTTAAGTAAGAAACTGAATGTATAAAATTATAAAGCCATATTTTGAATAGTATAAGATGTTGTATTTAAATTACAATGTTTATACAATTCAAAAAATGAATATTAAATTAATTAAATAATAAAAATCATATTTTATTTTGTGTCGTGAGCAATAATAGATGGTATATATCACAAAATAATTTTTTTACATAATCATATAATCATACAACCATTCTAAATGTGACGGTATGTTGATATATTAGAATTATCACCTAAGTAACAAAGCAATAAATAATATATGAACTATCAAGAAATTAAATTACAATTGTAGATCAAAAAATACCTTATCTCCAAATCCTATGAGTACATCTTGAAATGATGAAATCAACTCTTTGAACTAGTTTCTACAACAAAGTGATAGCTCCTGAACCGATGACCATCAGCTATCAAATATGTTTGTTTTTATTTGATTTGTGTTTGAAAATGGAGGGATTGATATGGATTATTTTTTGCCAAAGGGAATGTGGATGGTGGCTCCAAAAGTAAGAAATGAGAGTGGGTTGAGATGCTTTTGCAGAGGAGGAAATGGAGAGAGAAGTTAGGATCAAGATCCACATTTCTCCCAGACTCTTTCTCTACTCTTATCCACTCATCCCTAGCCCATCTAACCATCACATGGCCGCCCCCTATGTTACTCTATCATAGCTGAACCAAACAACCCTTATTTTGGCTTCAAACCCATTTAAAGTCCAAACAAAATATTTTGCATTTAAATCCAATTTAATCGTGCATCGATATCATATATCGATTAATATATTATAACTATTATAAATTATTTAATAATATTGTTCAACAAACCAAATAAATTTTTATAGCTAATATTTCATAAATATTAATTAATTTATAATAACTAAAAATTAATTAAATCATTTGATCAAAGGAGTATTCATCGTTTCGATTGTGTGACCCATTAGGTATAAATTTGGTTAGGGATTAATATCGAACTATTCGAATATTAACGTTAACATGTCACTTATCAAGTGGTGTGACATTTTGGCCAAATCTATCGCTAACTTGGTTTTGGTAAAATCCAATTTTAAGTTGTTAAGTGTTAGCCTATTGTGATTATTATTTACACCAATTCTCTTCGTCAAAATTATATCGCTTTGGGCTTATGGAATTTGCCAACGATCAAAATTCCAATATCGTCTATATTCAACTCCATAGTCCAAACACAAAGTCCTTAGTACAATTATTATTAACCGAAATGCTCTGGCCAAAGACTCTGACTTTGAGTTAACTTCAGTTGACTTGATACTAATCTCATATAGCTAAGGAAACGAATCCTCTCTTGAATAGTGTTTCACATCCAATGCTTCCACTCGACCCAACTATTGTCGTTCGATGAATGTCGTGCCATAATTTAACTATAACCAAAATAGAGTTTCCATATTGAAGCTCGATGGAATTCTCAAGTCGAAAGAATTGTATAATATTGCTACATCGATATTTTATGTTTGACCTTGGTTTTATCAACCAATGGAAAACTATCGAGTGAGTCATTCCATAGTGATCCAATAACTATCAATATGTAACCCCTTGGTGCCCAACAGCAGCCATGAGTAATTCACTTCCCAATATATGGAGAGTGTTACATACTCTAGTCTCAATGAATGTATCGATATCCAGTCTTGATACATCTTGATTAAGAATATCTAAAATATTATATTTATTTTCATTGTGATAAATTACTCACAATTACAACACTTTATAACTACTATCACAAAGTGTACCATTTATGGATTTTATATTAAATATACTTTTAATTAAATTAATTAATTAATATAACACAACATACCAAGTACATAAGAGAAACAAAACAAATTTTATTTCAAACAAGATTGGATATCGAGTTAGATATATGTAACAAATTAAACAATTGCCCATAGGGCATACCCCTAACTCTATCAAGGACATTGTTTAAATTGATCTACTTTATATATTTATGTGATATTTCAAATCCAAAAATCTTAATGCCAAAAACGATCTTTAATCATGGATAACTATGGAATCATATTTTCATCTAGTGATTGAATCCAGATTGAATTATGACTTTGTAAAAAGGAAGGTGAAAGGTCCTTTCCATTTCTTCTATAAATATCAACCCTTCCACATACATTTAAAGATATCTAATTTAACTATATAGATTTATTCTGAAATCATATACATATAAATAAATAGATGGTAATACATAATACATATATATGCACACACACACATATCTAAACTATATATATGGTACTATTAATATGTGTATACAAACTATATATATAATATATTTAAACATATGTATATAATTAGGCATTTATATTTCGTATATGCACATGAATTTAGCATATGTGCATTTAATTATAATATATATACACACGCGCGCACATACAATAGATATAAATCCCTATATATAGTTATACACATGTTTATTTATTATATGTTATCATGTTAGTGTGTGAATATAATAAATATATTTAAAATAATCAGTAAACAAATTTAATCAATATGATCAATTAAATAATATAAAATATAATTTCATTTTGTCATATAGATTGAATCTAGCGCTGCTTAATAGATTTCATAAGCCCATTAAGATTGAAATAGGGAAAAAGGTTAAAAACTTTCCATTTCACCCGCTGCTAAAACGGGATGGACCAAACATCCCAACTTTTCAATATTTCTTTTAGCATCGATGTCAATAAATTTTGATCTCGAGACTTTCAAATAGACAATGGAGGCATTCTGTTCAATCTTCTCTTCATTTTTCTCCTTAGTCTTTGATTTCAAATTCTAAAAATAATTCTTGTTGAATGTCATGGTCTTGAAATATTGATATCTATATGTATGTGTGTGTGTGTGTGTGTGTGTATATATAGTTATGCACATGCTCATTTAGCAATTGTTATTATGTTAGTGTATAAATATATTAGATATTTCAAAATAAACTTTTTTTAATTAATATGCTTAGTTAAATAATAATGGAATATTTTAAATAAAATATGATTTTATTTTAATAAATAGCTTGGATCTAATGCTAGTTAATATATTACATAGGCCGATTAAGATCGAAATAGTTATTTTTTTAAATTTACTCATTTTTTCCACTTCTAAAATGGACTGGACCCAACAAATGAATCACACTCCCTATTGCCAAAAAATTGGTATAACATCCCAATATCAATCAAAAACAAATTAATCAAATCGAAGATGAGAGAAATCAAAGAAAGAAAGAACAAAACATAATCTTTTACAATGGTTCGGAAAATTTTTTGATCTATGTCCATTTAATCATTTTTATTGATGAATCACTTCAAAATACACAATTTACAATCAATTTCGGGTTACCACTAAGTAGATCCATATTTTTCTAAAAGTCTCTTGAGGTAAAAGAAGCTTGAAAAGTCCTCTCTTAGTTGGAGTTAGGCTTCTATTTGTAGACGAAATCCAGCACGAAAATCGCCATACCAGGTTTGAAATGGCAAATATCTTCAAATCTGAAGTTCCAACACGGAGAATGGGTCAATAAGCACATTTTCCAAGACACCATAATTGATCAATACCGATCGATTTGCATGTCGTAAAAATCCACTTTTTCTTCATGTTAAAAGTCACCTAATTAATTGTGCAGGCTTTCCGAGGATTCTAAATTAATTAGTACCGACCAAAACTGGTCGGTACCGATCGATTTTATTTTTATCAAACTTAGCCAAATTTGTTGAATTCCTTCATTTTCTCATTCTCGATGGTTTTCAAGCTTCTTAATCCATTCCTTCATCACTCTATAGCCCTAGTTTCTCTGACTCGAGTCTGCCCTGAGACTGGAAAATTTGCTGGAAACACTTTCCCTTCCAAAGTATGCTTCTATGAATACAAAGCGTGATTTGATCAAGAACACATATCGAGACTTAAACATTGTCATCTATTGCAATCTCTGGCTATTTATGAGACCAATCATGGCAAATCAATCGGTTCCTTTGGATACACCCGCAATCAAGGGTCGTTCTAGACCTATGATAGCGAAGGACTCAAGTCCTTGCCTAAATGTCAATCATAAAGCATTATCGTCCTACATTCTTTCGGGATTAAACCATCATAAATACATCATATATCATGCTATCATGCAATATAAATCATGATGGTGCAATACCCTATTAGAGAACTACTTCTTAATCGTTCAGTATTACCAAGCATGTATTGTAAGTAAGTCCAACCGAATCAAGGCAATAATATTCACTAACCATCCAACAACCATTGTCAAGTCATTTCGAATCAAAAGGCGTTCAAACCTTGAAGTTAAATTTTGATCTCTTCGGATCGCATAATCATAATCTATATTGAGTCCATCCACTTGCACTTTTATAAGGGGACTCAATGTTTAAGGCAAGTCTATCTGCTCACTCTCTAATGAGGGGACTTACTATCCTATATAGGCCCATACACTCACTCTTCAATGTGGGGACCTATATTTCTTAGTTCGTCACCTTGTCTCTTTGTTAGGGGAAATTATAAGCTATAAGTTTGTCTATCAAACGTAAGGGATAACTTTGTTCCAATAGTATTTCTGGAAATATAGAAACCAAATATCATGTTCAAATGATTTCATATCAAAATATCAATTAATCGATCATTTAAAGAGTTCAAATCTAAATGCATCAAGTAGCAATTTAAGCAAACAATCCAATTAAGGATTACTCTTGGACTTTAACTCAGAGCATGCCTAAAGGATCGATCGAGGTCTCGTACATGTCTAATTATCTGATAGTAATCCTTCACGTTTTATTTAATGCAAAGTGTTTGCATCAAAAATTGGCACAAACACCCAATAGAAGTTCTAGTGAAGAATATAAAATGAAAATAAAGGAAATAAACAATCAAATAGTAGAAAATCAAAGCAATAACACGTCCACTTTGAATAGATAGCTTTATTAATCACTTTGTGAACTGAGTACAATATGGATCGGATGAAAAATACTTAGTAACAATAGAGTACAAAGCAACTAGCAGCATAAAGGTCTCGAAAATAAACAACCAATCCTATATTTATAGAGGAAGGCGGTGAAATATCTCCTTGAAAATTTGGCGGAAGGATCTCCAAAACCATATGGACTCATAAGAGGGATGCATGGCCCAAATCCCAAGGAATAGGGATCGGTGCTGATTCTTATTTTAAAGGAATTCGGGGGTGCGAGCCTTATGGGAGCTTCCCTATGTTGTAATATGCTTAGCCTCCAAGCTTCATGCCAATTGGATTAGTATAACTTGAGTTATTGCTCGATCTTTGCTACAAGGTGAGTTGTTTCCTGATTCTAGCTGATCCTTCTTGTTTCATCCTTTTGAGGTGCGATCCGTAATGTCCCCACATCTTGCTCACAAAATTTCATATGCACTGGACTTATGGATTTTGAGATATTGATTGCTCCCTATTGACTTGCCCTTGTTTTTTTGAAATAGGTCGACCCCTATGTTTAAGAGTGATTATAACCAATCCCTTCTCTATGTTATACTATATTCCATGCTCTAAACATTCTACATTGCATATCTCTTAATTTTGTTCGATCACGGCTTTGTATTATCATCTATACTTGATCTTTTGACTCCACAATCATCGGTCTGGACTTTCTGGCCTTGATGACAGTCGAATCTAACTTGTCCAATCAGTTCGAATATAGTCGGGTCAAAATGCTGGATAACACTTGCTCCCCAAAGTATGTCTTATGCTGAACATGACGTGCTTTGAATCGAAGCCAGCTAGAGTCGTCGACAAGAAATCCACCTAGGTTTCTAAATAGTCACTATCCTTCCGTTAAAATATTTTCCTAAAGTGTTTTATCTCTCGTTGATGGTCGTGACACTTGGTTGATTTCCAATAACATAATTTCAGGATTATATCTAGTCAGTTGATATCTATGTTCGATTCTACGAGACTAATGAGCTTTGGTTATCCGATCCAGTCTCGACCTTGCTAGCTTCAGGTTTGAATTATATTTCTATCAATTTAAAAAATTGAACTTTTAGACTATACACGTGCACATTTAGGAACATGTTCTTGTCATTGGCTCCCGGACGCGTTTGTACACTCATGGGTCATCGCCAATTTTCATTGAACTAGTTGTAATTTCATTGCATTATATATATATAATTTTTATGTATATGCTTGCATGCACATAAGACTTGTGATCGAACCCTTTTTCCGCTCTCTTTTTTCGTAGGGATCGACATTTTTCTAGCCGATCCCCCCTCCTTCTTTCTCTTTTTTTTATTATGTTGATAGTGGTCAAATGGATCTCCAAGTCAAGGGATCATACTCGATCCCTCCTTATGTTGGGAACTCAACTCTTATGGCTTCATGGAGAATGAAAAGGCAAGCCGAACCCTCAACCTTCATATAAGCCAACAACCTCCTTTCCATCCCTTACTTCATTTCATTTCGTTTTCGTTCATCTTTATTTTCTTCACGACTGAACCCTCCTTTCCATTTTTTTAGAGCCGAACCCTTCATACTTTCATCAACTCGATCCCACTCCTTCGTGTCAGACATTGCCTCCTTCCTTAGATTCTCCATCTTTTCTCACTCTAGACCACCACTCCATCTTCAACCTGAATTGAAATCAAGAATCTCCTCTCGAGCAACTCGTATTCTATATACTTATGTAGGTTTTCTTGCCTTTAACCTTTAATTTGTGATGAGATAATGGGTTCTATTTGTGGTAATCGTGGGTTAAGTTTGGGGAAGATGGATGATGGTGATGCAGGGTTCGACGAGGTAATAAAGAAGGAGAATGGAAAGTATGAAGCACAAAGGAAGCATAAGGATCGGTCGTGGTGTGCGAAGCATGGAGGGATCAATTGGAATATAGAGAAGGAGAGTGATCAGAGTGAATGTTTGAGGGAATTGTGATAACGTTGAAGTAGAGGAATTGGTATTGAAGTTCGAAGAGGGATCGGTTATGTTGGGTTAGGCATAAGGTTTGGTTGCAGTGCTAAGTGGAGGGATCGGTCATTCATGAAGTAAAGAGGGGTCGGCTATTTATTTTAGGAGGAGTATGAATGCATCTAAGTAAAGGGATTGGTGGTTTTTTGTATAAGGATAGAGGGATCAATTGTTTTGCTTCATAAGAGGGATCGATTGTAGGCTTTGTAATAGGGATCGGTTGTACTTTGTAATAGGGATTGGCTATTTTTTTATATAGAAGGATCGTCTATGGGTACTTGGTCGATTCTAAGCTTTAAATTGAACTTAAAAGCCAATCCATATTCACTTGCATGAACAATTAGAACCAATCTTATCTCAATGAACTTGAACATATGGCGATAATGAACAACAGGACTTGCATATCCAATATCGAACTCGAAACTGAACAATCAAACTCCTGGGAATTAGAATATGAACTAAAACTTAACATATGGATTTTAATAATGGATTTCACACTTTGAAATGCCTATGGTCGATCCCAAAGCTCACACAACCGATAAATCAAAACGCCAGTTGAGATAGTCAGCGATGACGGTCACTTTGGTCGGAATCCAAAGTCTCTTCACTTATTTTTGCCTTTTATTTTGAACTGTTTATCTCTACACTACACAACACTGCACCACACTAGCTTACATTTATCATGGGGAGACAGGTAAAAGTTTCTAATCTCGATTATCTACTGACTTTAGTTGATATGGGCTTCGGACGTTCAGAGCGTTTAGCTGCAATGCCTTCTAGACAACCTTCACAACTTAGCAATCCCGGAGCCAAGTCAAGCTCTGCAACTCTTTTCGGTAGACTTTCCCCTGATTGTCAAATTGAGCAACCGGAGGTTTTCGGCCTGTTGACCGACCTTTTTTTTTTATGTTCCCGTCCTTCCGGTGGAAGATATAAGTCCATCCCCCGATGTTGTAGAAGGTGTTGTATTTCTAGATAACCCGACGGATTCCCAAGCCTCCAGAATTGGGGAGGCCACTCTTCGCAGACTATTCTCTAAACATGGGATTCTATTTGGAGATGTTGTAGTCCCTTTAGTGAATGACAAGGCTCATTTGCCCCCGAAGGGATATACGACATGCAATAAATTCATGTGCTGGGTCGGTTGCGTGCCGCCTTTCAATTCTTTCGTCCGAGAAATGCTAAATTATTTAGGAATAGCTCATGCTTAGCTGCATGCGAACATCTATGCTTTTCTTCATGGCACTTTCTTACTATTTATGGATGTTCTATTCCGCCCGCCATCTCCTAAGGAAATCATGTTTATTTACAATTTCAAACGATAGACATAAAGCCTTTCTTACACTTTCCTCGAGCCCTCGCCCAACTGTTAAGTTCTAACTGGCACTTGGAACAAGACATCATCTTTAAACACGAATAGTTTTACTTTCGTTGTCCGTCTGCAATGATCGGAAGGACGTAAGTGTTTTCTTCACTCTATGCTCAAATTCTATAGCCCAAGTTGTATCCCAAAATAACTAATACTTTGAAAATTTATAGGTGTCCATCCACGTCTAGATGGTGATAGATTCTCAAGGGCGGTTTCTGCAATCCGTGCCACCGCAGTTGAGGATAGGGACATCAGGTCCCTCATGACCAATGAATGGTTATCTCTTTTTGGGCTATTAGAAGAAGGTCACATCATTGGGCTTCCAGGAAGCGCTACACCACCAAGGAATGATGTGGAACAAGAAGGGGGTATTAATAGTCTTGTCGTGCCCCAGTTAAGCGGGCTCAAGACGACGCCGAAGAGGGTTAAATTAGAGGTGTCAAAACCATCAAGCCTAACCGTGCTGATGTAGGTCTGGGCAATGCACCGTGGTAGAACCATTACAAGGCGCACAATCTCACATGCCAACAAGAAGAGGAAAAAATCTCATATATAAACTTCGTAGGAGAAAACCGCCAAAGAGCCCGAGTTATTATCTCCTCCGTTGAAGAAGAGTCTTCCTCTCAACATTTAAAAAGCTCTCCTAGTCCATGATGATATCATGACTTACGACTTCCCCAACTTCGGTATTAGGGGCTCAATTCTTCCACCAGAGTGGTAACGATATTCCTCCCACTAGCAAAAGGGAGAACACTCCTATGAGCAAGGTTGCAACAACTGGTCCATCGGGGGGACACTAGGACACTCATAACTACGTGCATTTCACTGCACAATTTTCTTCTATCTTTCATTTGTTGGTCACTTATACACTCTTGTTTGGTTTGCAGGTGCTATGTCTCAATTCCAGGCCTTTGATCGCTTGAGGAGCTCCTCAACACAGTATGGATCCAACCACGATCCAGACTTGGGCAGGCGTCGAAAGAGAGATGACAGCCGGGAAAGAAGTCGTTGTTCGAAGGAGTATTCATCTTCTAAACATAAGCCCAATATCAATCGTCTCATCAGGAAGTTTAACCCAATCTTCTCGTACATAGTGGTGATCAGACTTCTTTCCATGCTCCTCAAATTACTGTGCCGCCAGAGCAATATTCTGGTTCATCTAGTTCCAGACAGTCCTGCGATTGTAGGTCAGGTAAACGTCCAATTGTTACTTCTGACAGCTTTGCCTACTGCAGCTCCTAAGGCTTTCACGCTAGAAAAATTGGCTGAACTTAAGGTCGATATTCCAAAAAATTTCTTCGATGGGCTTAAATTTCTTCCTTTAATTCATACAATTTCAAGGAGTGCTTAAGCGAGTTCCCTTGCATGCATCAATGATGCTTTTGTGCAACACAAAATTAAATCTTCTCAAGCTAGAGGTGATCCATGATAAAGACATAATTAAATATCATGACAATGAGATCTCGAAGTTGACAGTGAAGTTAACCGCGGTAGAAAAGAGTGCCAAAGAAACATCCGAGGCAGTTAGTCGTCTAGAAGCAGCTCACAAAAAGGAGTTGGATGCTGCCCTCAACTACAGTGGTGTTCTTGCTTTGGAAAAAGATACACTGCAAAAAAGAGAAAAATATTCTGTCCCACCGCATTGAGGAACTCGAAGAACTCCTTAAAAAGAGAAGGAAATAAACTCGAAGCTCAAGAGGACTCGCAAAGATATTGCAAAGAGGTCGTCGAAGCCCGAGGACTAAAAATTAAGCTTGACGAGCAACTCGTTCAAATTGAAGTCCTTAAAAAAGAGGCAAAGCGAGCCGCAATGAGGTTAGAGAGCAGATCGAGGCCCGGTTAGAAGATGTCAAATAAGTTGGTCTCAATTAGATTAAGGATATGTTTGATCCTTTAATTGTTGAATATAATGCTAAAGTCCTAACCATCGTGATATGAGTTTCCTTGGAGAGGGCTATCTTGAATCGCTCGCTGAGTCTTGGGAATACATTATTGAATGAAAAAGAAAGTCCTCGATGAAGCTGAATTAGATGAAGAGAAGCTGGTACGTGAGATTCTTCGGGACTGGATCTGAGCTATGATCCGGACAGACCCTACTATCAATCAAAGGTGCCGACTCCTATTCTAGAGGGGAGCACTCCAACGACAACTGAAAGTCAACCGGACATAAATATCCCGATTTATTCTCTGTTATTGAAGAGATTTCGTCCCACATGCCCAATAGTCATGGGTTATTTTCTTGTTTCCATGAATCTATAGGTCTTCCGGGTCCCAACCAAACTCCAGGAAACAGTGCTGCCACGGAGCAACAATCAATATCTACTGAAATTTCGGCGGCCACCGACATTCCAGGGCTCGATGCTCAAGTTATTGGAGCACTTGACGATGAAAAAACTAGCGACCAACTACTGCCAGATGAATCAGATGACGTCGTAATCACTAGTGCGTCCGAACATTCCAACGAGCTCGGCTTAAAGGAGTGCATCGAAAGAGAGGAGTTATTGAAGAAAAAAAGCTAAGGCCGAACCTGCTGATATGGACATCGACGATCCAAATATCGTCCCACTACAAGTCATTCCACCCGGTGGGTCAGTTCCCGAAGAACTTCCTCCAACCTCTGAAAGCTCTTCTGCCAAGGGCGGCAAAGGATCAAAAAGAAGAACAAGCAAACTCATATCACGATGGTTAGGACTTTAGCATTATATTGTGTTTGGAAACCTCCCCGCTCCATTGTATTGCTATGGTTAGGACTTTAGCATTATATTGCTAGCAGTAACATCTCTAGCAAATATTGTGTTTGGAAAATTCCTCATAACAAATCAGTAATGGCGTCCTCAGTCCTCCCTGCCGCACCTCCCATCTCCTTCGTCCCCAGCAAATACAATTCCATTCTGTCCCCCTCATCCCCCACCTCCTCTGCCGCCCCCACCCAGCAAGCGTTCCCTCCCCGAGTCCCTCCACCTCCACCCGGATCCAATCAGCCGCTGTGCATCGAAATACCTGCCAAAACGTATGCACAGGTTGCGAGTTCGGCTCCTCGTTCCCCCCTCCTGCCCAACCCCCCGGCCAGAAGACGCCACCCACTGCCTCAATTCAAAAATGTGCGCCATACAGTTGAATTTCTAAAAAAAGAAAACCGTTGCCTTCGCTGTGCAGGCCTCCGACACGTGGCGCAGTCTTGCAGAGATGCTAAGATTTGCTATAAGTGCGGATTTTTCGGGCATCCACAATCTCACTGTCCCAATAAAATCCCTAGTCAGCCTCAGGCTCGAATAACTAGCAAAGTCCCCTCCTCTTCCACTAAGGACAAACAACCCTCTGCCCGTTGGGCCCCAATGTCCAATCCCCACTCAGATCGCACGAAACCCTTCAGCTTCCCAAGACAAATCATTTCCCCTGCAACTCCCCATAGCCCACCTCATTCCCCTAAACAGCATCATAATTCATCTTCGAACTCTAAAACTTTCACAATGGCAGACCCATCACTGCTTCTCGTCGCAAACATTATCTCTGGCACCTGGTCCCTAGACTCCCTCCGCCACACGCTATCCACTACATTCCAACACAGAGACTGGCCTCTCTGGCTTCAGTCCGACAACAGCTTCATCTTCTACTGCCCCTCATTCTTAATCAGAGACCAAATCCTCCAAAGATCGACCATCCCTACAACCGCGGGAACTATACAATTCCACCCCTGGTCTGAGCTGGACCGCCCCGCGCCGACATTGGACCCACCCTCATGGGCAAGAATCTCTGGGTTCCCTGAACTGCTCCGTTTCAACTCAGAAGCCATTTCGGAAGCCGTTAAGCCAGTAGGTAGGTTCCTGGCTCAGGACGATTGCGAATGGGCTGAGCTTGACCACCGTTTTTTATACATCCAAATCCAGTTCTATAGTGGCATCATCTCCCCATCATCCTATGTCTCTGTCCTTAACAACACTGAATACCTCCTTCGTATAGAAAGATGGGAACACGAGCACCCGAACAGACGCCCAGAGAACCACCTACTGGGATTCGACTACGAAAGGCACTTCCCCCTCTTCGAGCAACACATCCAGATCGACGACCTTGAGTCAGACGACAGATTTGACGTCCTGAATTACTCCCCCATCTTCTCCGGCTCCCCACCGGCGCCTGGCCTTATTTACGATCAATCCTTTGAGGTGGTGGGTCCAAGGGGTTGGGACCCATGGCCAACCCAGGAACACAGGTGGGACCCTTTCTCTGACTTGGACCTCTCATCCCCGCTCTTCCAACAAATCCCAACCCCCCAGACCTCATCCGTCCCTCCCCATCCCCCCCCCCAACCCTGCCCCTCATACAGACACCCAATCTCTTCCGGTGCAGATCCTTCATTCCCCCCTCCAAGCTGACCCCCCCTCTCCCATTCTTCAATTCCCTATCCACAGCCCAGAGGAACTCAGTCAAGCGGCCCCTCCTAGGACTAATCAAGAGCTTCAGACCGACACTCAAGCGGTTGCTCAGTGGTCTCAGCCAATCACACCAACAGCGGTGCGTCGAAGCTCCAGACTGGACAGAGCAGCATCTCATCCTGGTAGTTTCTTTAAACACGTTGTCTTTTCGTCCCTTAATAAAAGCTTAAATAAAAAAATGGCACGTTGCATGGGAGTTAACCTGCATGGAGAACACTACTCCTCCATGCAGGCACTAGAATCGGAGCGCTTATCATTCTCCCAATGAAGCTAATATCCTGGAATACACGGGGGTTGGGGGACCCCAGCAAAAGACACGCTGTTAGCCTTGTCATATCCCCTCACAAAGTAGACATTCTTTTCCTACAAGAATCCAAACTATCCGACCCAAACCCCAACATACTCAGACAGATTGGTGGGCCATTCCTAACTGGGTGGGCCCACATTAATGCTGTCGGCTCGTGCGGCGGTATAATGACAGCCTGGAATGAATCCGTGTGGTCCCACTGCCAAACCTTCTACCACACTTCTGCCCTACATGTAGCCCTTCGACACATACAAACTAACACAATCTTCTTCTTCACAAATATCTATGGCCCACAGAACCCTCGAGATAGAAACGATCTCTGGACAAACTGCCTCTCCTTCTCCTCACATATCAATGGCCCCTGGGTTGTTGGAGGAGACTTCAATACCACCAAATCCCCAACAGAAAGGAACTCTGGCAACCTTTCCCAAGACTCCGAAGCCTTTAATCAGTTCATCAACCAGTGCTCCCTAATTGACCCACCCATTAGTAATCGCCTTTACACCTGGTCAAACCGCAGATCCGACCCCTCACTTGCTAAATTAGACCGCTTCCTTTTCAACCCAACCTGGGAAGACTTATTCCCCCTTTCCATCGTCTCGGGCCTAGCCACTGTTATCTCCGACCATTGCCCACTCCTCCTAGACACGGGATCCCTCACTTGCCACAACAGACCCTTCAGGTTCGAGCGCCTCTGGCTCCTCGAGCCATCTTTCAACAACTTCATCAGAGAAATCTGGACTCAGCCCTCCCCCATTCAATCAGCCACAGCCAGGGTAGTCTCCAAGCTCCGCTCTCTCCGAAAAATCATCAAACCTTGGGCCAAATCAGTTTGGGGCTCCATTCGTTTGCGCATCGCAGCCATCCAAGATGAGATTCTAGACCTTAATATCCTGGAAGAAACCTCCCCGCTCTCTGAACCGGACCGCTCTCGTCTGAGAGAGCTGGAAGCGGACCTCGACAGGTTGTTACTGCAAGAAGAAATAGGCTGGAAGCAGCGGTCCAAAGCGAAATGGATCGACGAGGGAGACAAGAACACTGCTTACTTCCACCGTCTTGCCAACGGCAGACGTAGATCCAATCACATCCCCGAAATCACCCATGACAACATCACTACCACCGATCAATCGGCCATCCTCAAACTCTTCACCGACCATTACCGAACCATTCTTGGCTTTCACCCCCCTCCTCTCCCCCCAATCGATTGGGAACGGATCTACCCAGTTAACCCCCTCATCCCCATTGACCATCCCTTCACTGAAGAAGAAATTTGGGCAGCGCTTAAAAGCATGTCGGATGATAAGGCTCCTGGCCCAGATGGTTTCGGGCCTCTCTTCTTCAAACACTACTGGGAAATCATCAAGTTTGACATCATCGAAATGTGCTCTGAATTTCATACCAATCCAACTTCCGTGGACCGCATCAACTACGCAAATATCATTCTTCTCCCAAAATCCCCAGGCGCCACCTCCCTCTCGTCCTTTCGCCCCATTAGCCTCCTAAACACAACCTTTAAAATCATAACCAAGGTCCTAGCCAACCGCCTCCAGAGCGTTATAGCCCCCCTTATTGGAATCGAGCAATCTGCATTCATCTCGGGCCGTAACATCATGGACTGTGTAGCAATGACTCAGGAGATCATTTCCTTTTGCCACTTGACCTCAACACCAGGAATGCTACTCAAACTAGACTACTCAAAAGCGTTCGACTCGGTTAACTGGCAATTCATAGTGGAGCTAATGGAACACAGAGGCTTCCCCTCAAAATGGTGTAACTGGATATCCTCTATACTCAACTCAAGCATGTCCTCGATAATCATCAATGGGACCTCGGGGGGCCTAATCAAATCGGCCCGCGGACTGCGACAAGGTGACCCACTTTCTCCCCTGCTTTTCGTTCTGGTGGCTGATGTGTTCAATCGCATGATCAAATTAGCAATTTCGAACAACATCTTTCAAGGCATCAACCTCCCCAATTCTAACCTATCCATATCCAACCTCCAATTCGCGGACGACACCATTCTATTCGCATCACCCATGTTCAACCACATCCACTGCCTCAAAGTAGCACTATATTCATTCGAACTCATATCGGGCTTGTCCATCAACTTTAGCAAAAGTTCCATCATCATGCTCGGAAAAGCTGATCACCTCGGGCCAACCTGTTCCAGCCTGCTCAACTGTAAGATCACACATTTCCCCATCTCCTACCTCGGTGTCCCTATCCGTCCAACCAAATTGCATAGATCCGATTGGTTCCCCCTCATCACCAAAATAGAAAAAAGACTTCATTCATGGAAAGCTCATTCCTTGTCCACAGCAGGGCGCCTAGTCCTCGTTAAATCCGTTCTATCATCGATCCCCACTTACTGGATGTCATTGTACAAACTCCCTCCTTGGGTAATCAAAAAAATCGATTCAATCAGAAGTTCCTTTCTTTGGAACGGTAGCAACATAAAGAGGCTCGTAAACTGGCAAACTGCCTGCCTACCCCTGAGAAACGGCGGCCTTGGAATCACTAATCTATTTGACTTCAACACATCGCTCCTCGCCAAATGGCTCTGGCGGTTCCTAACCCCTGGCCCCACCCTCTGGAAATCTTGGATCACCTCCCTACACTATCACTCTAACCCTCACCTTGTCCTCCACGCCCCCAATGGCATCAAACCATCCCCCTTCTGGTCTGGAGTAATTTCAACCCTACCACGTGTTAAAAGGCTATTCCACGTCAACCTGGGAAATGAGGCTAATTGTCTCTTCTGGCTAGACACATGGCACAATCAACTTCCACTCTCCTCCATCCTCCCCAACCTCTTTGCTCATACAACTAATATCTTCACCTCCATCTCTGACATTTCCTCTTCGGGCCCAGCTCAGCTTCTCCCGGCTTCCTACTTTGACCTCTCCACCCTCACCGAGATCCACCTCGTCTCCTCAATTCTCCGCAACACCCACCTCAACTCCCGACCAGACTCCTACACTTGGGCACCCAACCCCTCATCCGGCTTCTCTGTTGCCTCATGCTATGCCCACCTTAACAACCCTGGACGACTATTCACCTTCCCCAGACTCTGGAAGTGCAAGATTCAGCCCCGCCTTGCTTTCCTACAGTGGTGTCTCATCCAAGGGCGAATTAACACAAGAGACAGACTCCTCCGCCATAACATTGTAGTAGACCCCAGCTGCTTCCTATGTTCCACCTCAACAGAAAGTTTGCAACATCTCTTCTTCGAGTGTGATTTTGCGATCAGGGTTTGGGCGGCGACGACTGCTCATATTCTCGGACATATTCCCACGTTCACCTCGTTTTTCGATCATTGGCAGAACAACCCCCCCAACTATCACCTAGATCTCACGGTTGCTATTTTCAGCTGGTGGATCTGGGCCGAGCGCAATGCACGTGTATTCTGCAAGCCCATATCTAGCCTTGAAGAAACCTGTAGACGTATTACTCACCATTTCTCATCTATATCAGGTCGTAGCTTCTCCGCTCCGTTCAGGCTGAGACTTCCTCACCCCAGCTCTCCTCAGGCTGAATCCTCGGGCAGCACATCAGCAGTTCCTCCTGACAGGCATCGTGGGCACCACTAAACCGCGACTTTGCTCCGGCCTTTCCATCACTGTTTTTACTGGCTATATGTATTTTGTATATATAACTCTGTCTCACTATGACTAGCTTACTGCTTCTCAATACTTTTTGGCCAGCGATCAGGCTTGTTGATCGCATTATTTACTTATTATATGATATCTAATCGGCTGTGTAGTGCCACGCTACACAACCGTGTCGCTCAAAAAAAAGAAGAACAAGCGAAAGCTCAGGTGGCCCCACTTCCAAAAAATCCAAAAGACTAAATGGGCAAAAGAAATTGCCATCACTTCGTCTTAGTTTGTACATAGCTTATGTAGCTGCTTTTCTCTTTTTGTTGGCCGTGACTGTGCGGGTACGGCCCCTGCTTTTGAATAAACTTGTACCACAGTTTTCAAGTTCAATATGCAAATAAAAGTTCTTTGTTTTCTATCGAACTCTTATGTGAATTTTGTAAAAGTAATCGAGCTATAAAATGAATGAAGAATATAAAATAAAAACAGAGAAAATAAGCAATTAAATAGCAGAAAGTCAAAGCAATAACATAAACACAACGATTTATAGTGGTTCGGTGTTGTTTGCCTACGTCCATTTTGAATTGATAGCTTTATTAATCACATAAACTGAGCACAATAGGGATAGAATGAAAATCCTTAGTTACAATAGAGTACAAAGCAACTAGCAGCGTAAAGGTCTCAAAAATGAACAACCAAGCCTGTATTCATAGAGGAAGATGGCGAAATATCTCCCTGAAAATTCGGTAGAAGGATCTCCAAAACCATATGGACCTATAAGAGAGATTGCATGCCCCAAATCCAAAGTAATAGGGATCGGTGCCGATCCCTATTTTAGAGGAATTTGAGTTTTCATTCCCTGTGGGAGCATTCCCATGTTGTAATATGCTTTGGCTCCAAGTTTCATGCCAATTGGATTAGTAGAACTTGAGTTATTGCTCGATCTTTGGTGCAAGGTGAGTTGTTTCCTAATTATAGCCGATCTCTATTGAAGGAAGAGGGCCGATCCCTCTTGTTTCATCGTTTTGAGGTGCGATCCCTACGTTATGCTACCTAAGGTCCTTACATCTTGCTCACAAAATTTCATATGCACTGAACTTATGGATTTTGAGATATTGATTGTTCCCCATTGACTTGCCCTAGTTTGGTTGAAATAGCCCGACCCCTTCGTTTAAGAGTGATTATAGCCGATCCCATTTCTATGTTAAACTATATTCCATACTCCGAACATTATGCATTGCATATCTCTCAATTTTGTTCGATAACGGCTTCGTATTATCACCTAAACTTGATCTTTGGACCCCACAATCATCACTTTGGACTTTCTAGACTTGATGACGGTCGAATCTAACTTATCCAATCAGTTCGAATATAGCCGGGTCAAAATGCCAAATAACAAAAAATAAAATGTAGAAAATAAACCTAATTCTAATCAGTCCCGATAAGAGGATAGCCATTGTTCGATCTAGATCCTCGGCGGCGACAGGGTGTATCTACCATAGTTAGTGGTCGCTCATGTTGCACCACTGTAATTTGTGCTATTATTTCCTGATTTCTTATATAATGTTGCAATTAGTTACTCCGAACCTATTCTTCTATCAAATCTCGCAAATGTTTGCATTTGTTCGTCTAATGCCCATCCAACTCATGGTATAGGCAATATTTTACATATTTTCTTTCCCATTCCGTGAACTCTCTCTTAGCGGATTTCCTGTAGGGAATATGTCCACTAGTATTAAGATAGCTCCTCTATAGGGTCTGAGTCAAAGCAATGTAAGGTGAGAACACTGGTTTCCTATTTGGTCGCTTCGAGGTTTCAAAGCCATCATCGGTCTTTCTTTTTCCTTTATCCTTTTCAAATCCTGCCTTGGATGGTCCTCCACCCTCTACGACATTCACTTCACCATTCTCGTCTTTCGTGCCCTCCTAATGCAAGTATCTCTCAGCCTGATAATAGAAATATGCAAGATCTACCAGTGGATTCCTTTCCAAAGCCTTTTTATATTAAGTTTTACTTGCCACTCTAGAAACTACCACTACAAGAACGATCGATGGATCTGGTTTCTGAACTACAGCGATTGCTATTTTAAATCAGTTCAGTAACTTCGCAAAGTCTCATTCTCCCTTTGCTTCACATTTGAAATTGTCATCACATTCCTTGGCCAAACTATATAAACTCTGAACTGACTCATAAACTTTTCCGCTAACTCGATCCATGCGATAATGGACCCATTATCCAGTTGGCAAAACCACATAGCAGCCAATTTAGTAAAAATAATGCGAAGCGGCATCCCATCACTTCCTCGAATCTCCCAACACCCCATGTGTTCGATGTATCTCATCAAATGGACTTCAGGATCAGTCCTTTCATCGTACGATTCCAAGGTAGGTAGCTTAAAATCTAGTGGATTTCTAGCATATTATATGTTTGGGTGAAAGGGTTCTGATTCACATCCTCCAAACCTTAGAGCTCCACCTCAAAGTACATACCTAATCATTTCTGCTAAATGATCATCTTGATTTGGTTGAAATATCTGAGGCTCCACATGCCTTTGGTTCAAAACTGTAGTCCAAACATAAAGTCATTGGTTCAATAATAACACTTATTTTAAGCGAAATGCTCTGGCCAGAGATTTTGACTTCAGTTGACCAAATACTAACCCTATATAACTAAGGAGATGAGTCCTCTCATGAATAGTGTTTCACTTCCAATGCCTCCACTCGACCCAACTATTATCGTTCGATGAATGTCGTGCCATGATTTTACTATAATAAAAGCAAAGTTTTTATATTGAAGCTCAACGGTATTCTCAAGTTGAGGGAATTGTGTAATATTGCCACATCGATATTTTATGTACGACCTTAGTTATATCAACTAATAGAAAACTATCAAGTGGGTTATTCCATAATTATCCAGTAAATGTCAATACGTAACCTCTTGGCACCCCAGCAACCACGAGTAATTCAATGTCCAATAGTTGGAGAGTGTAACGTACTTTTGTCTCAACGAATGTACCGATATCCAGTCTCGATACATTTTGACTATGAATATCTGAAATGCTATATTTATTTTCAAAGTGATAAATTACTCACAGATTCAACACTTTGTAACTACTATTATAAAACGTATCGTTTGTGGATTTTCTATTAAATACACTTTTAATTAAGTTGATTAATTAATATAACGCATTATATCAAGTACATAACAGAAAGAAAACACATTTTCTTTCGAACAAGATTGGATATCGAGTAATATATATATAATTACATAATTGCCCATAAGGCATACCCCTAACCCTATCAAGGGAATTGTTTAAAGTGATATACTTTATATATTTATGTGATATTTCAAATCCAAATATTTTAATGCCGAAAACGATCTTTAATCATGAATAACTATAGAATCATATTTTCATTTTCATATAGTGATTGAATCTTGATTGAATTAGGAGTTTGTAAAAGAGGAAGGTGGAAGGTCCTTTCCATTTCTTCTATAAATGTCAACCTTCCACAGACATTTAAAGATATCTAATTTAGTTATATAGATTTATTTTGAAATCATATATGTATAAATAAATAGATGGCAATACATAATAGATACATGCAGAGATACACACACACACACATATACGTATATCTAAACTATATATAAGGTACTATTAATATGTGTATACAAACCATACATACAATATATTTAAACATATGTATATAATTAGGCATTTATATTTTCGATATGCATATGAATTTATCATATGTATTTGTAAGTATAATATATATATAAACACACACACATACACATACAATAGATATAAATCCCTATATATATAGTTATACACATGCCCATATATTATATGCTATCATGTTAGTGTGTGAATAAAATAAATATATTTAAAATAATCATTAATTTTTTTAATCAATATGATTAATTGAATAATATGAAATATTTTAAATAAAATATGATTTCATTTTATCATATAGATTGAATCTACCGATGCTTAATAGATTTCATAGGCCCATTAAGATCCAAATAGGGAAAAAAGTTAAAATTTTTCCATTTCACTCGCTGCCAAAACAAGACGGACCCAACTTCCCAACTTTTCAATATTTCCTTTAGTATTGATGTCAACAAAATTTGATCCTGAGACCTTCAAATAGACAATCTAGAGACATTCTATTCAATTGTCTCTTCATTTTTCTCCTCGGTCTTTGATTTCAAATTCTAAAAATAATTCTTGTTGCTCTTTTACAGAATGTCATGGTCTTGAAATTATTGATATCTATATGTATGTTTATATATATATATAATCATGCACATGCTCATTGCATAATTGTTATTATGTTAGTATACAAATATATTAGATATTTCAAAATAAACATTAATTTTTTTAATTGATATGATTAGTTAAATAAACATATATATATTTTAAACTAAAATATGATCTTATTTTAATAAATAAATTGGATCTAATGCTAGTTAATATATTCATAGGTTGATTAAGATCCAAATAGTAATTTTTTTAAATTTACTCATTTCTTCCATTGCCAAAATAGACTGGACCCAACAAATGAATCACACTTCCTATTGTAAAAAATTGGTATAACACCCCAATATTAGTTAAAAAACTAAGAAATCAAAGAAAGAGAGAACAAAGCATAATATTTTATAGTGGTTCGGCAAAATCACTAATCTACGTCCATTTAATCATTTTTATTGATGAATTCACTCTGGAATACACAGTTTACAATCAATTTCAGGTAACAACCAAGTAGATCCCCGTTTTTCTAAAAGTCTCTTGAGGTAGAAGAAGATCGAAAAGTCCTCTCTTAGTTGGAGTTAGGCTTCTATTTGTAGACAAAATCCAGCACGAAAGTCACCATACCAAGTTTGAACGGGCAAGTATCCTCAAATCTGATATTCCAGCATGAAGAATGGATCAAGACGCATGTTTTCCAGGACATCCCAATCGATCGGTACTGATCAATTTTCATGTTCTAAAAATCAACTTTTCTTCATGTGAAGTCCTCCAATTAATTGTGCATGCTTTCGGGGATTCTAGATCGATCATTGCGGAACAATACTGGTCGGTACCAATCGATTTTATTTTGCTCAAACTTGGCCAAATTTATTAAATTCCTTCATTTTGCCATTCTTGATGGGTTTCAAGCTTTTAAAGCCATTTCTTTATCACTTTGTAGCTCAGTTTCTCTTACCTGAGTCTATCCTGAGACTGGAAAATTTGTTTGGAACACTTGCCTCCCAAAGTATGCTTCTATGAATACAAAGCATGCTTTGATTAAGAACACATATCGAGACTGGAAAATTGTCATCTTTTGCAATCTCTAGTTATCTATTGGACCAATCATGGAAAATCATCTGGTTACTTTGGATCCACATGCAAATTAAGGGTCGATCTATACTCATCAAAGCTAAGTACCCAAGTCCTTTCCTAAATGTCAATCATAGAGCATTATCATCCTTCGTTCTTTCAGGATTAAACCATCATAAAAAGATCGTATATCATGATATCATGCAATATAAATCATGGTGGTGCAATACCACATTAGAGCATAACTTCTTAATCATC
Organism: Allium fistulosum; assembly: GCA_030737815.1. Taxonomy (NCBI): domain Eukaryota; kingdom Viridiplantae; phylum Streptophyta; class Magnoliopsida; order Asparagales; family Amaryllidaceae; genus Allium; species Allium fistulosum. The sequence goes on from CM060901.1 coordinate 907,391,633, forward strand.
TAGTATTACCAAACATTGTACTGTAAGTAAGTCCAATCGAATCAAAACAATAATATTCATTAACCATCCAACAATCTTTGTTAAGTCATTTCGAATAAAAATGCGTTCAAACCTTGGAGTTAAGTTTTGATCCCTTCGGATCGCATAATCATAAATCTATATTAAGTCAATCCGCTTGACCTTCGACGAAGTGACTCAATGATTAAGGCGAGTCTATCCACTCACTCTTCAATGAGGGGACTTGCTATCTTATATACGCCCATCCACTCACTCTTCGGCGAGAGGACCTATAATTCATAGTTCGACATCTTATCTCTTTGGTGGGGGAAACTATAATTTTGAGATTATCCGTCAAACGTAATGGATGACTATGTTCCAATAGTATTTTACAGCAACATCAAAACCAAATATCATGTTTAAATGATTTCATATCAAAATATTAATTAAACGGTCATTCAAAGAGTTAAAATCTAAATGCATGAAGTAGTAATCTAAGCAAACAATCCAATCAAGGATTACTCTTGGACTTTAACTCAAAGCATGCTCAAGGGATCGATCGAGGTCCCGTACATGTGTAAGTATCCCAATAGTAATCCTTCATAGTTTATTTAATGCAAAAGCAAAATGTGGAAAATAAACCTAATTCTAAGCAGTCTTGATCATAGAATAGCGATTGCTCGATCCAGATCTTCGGTGGCGATAGGGTGTATCCACCACAGTTGGTGGTTGCTTATGTTGCGCCATTGTAATTTGTGCTACTATTACCCGATTTCTCATATAATGTTGCAATTAGTTACACCGAACCTGTTCTTCTATCAAATATCTCAAATGTCTGTGTTTGTTCATCTAATGCCCATCTAGCTTATGAAATAGGCAATATTTTCCAAATTTTCTTTCCCATTCCGTAGGCTCTCTCTTAGCGGGTGTCCTACAGTGATTTTGTCCTCTAGTATAAAGATAGATCCTCTCCGGGGTCTCAGTCAAAGTAATGTAAGATGAGAACTTTGGTTTCCTATTTGGTCTCTTCAAGGTTTCAAAGCCATCATTAGTCTTTCTTTTTCCTTTATTCTTTTGAGATCCTGCCTTGGATGGTCCTCCGTCCTCTATGACATTCACTTTACTTTTTTCAGCTTTCGCGCCCTCCTGATGCAATTTTCTCTCAGCCTGATGATACAAATCTGCAAGATCTACTAGCGGATCCCTTTCCAAAGCCTTCTTATATTTAGTTTTATTTGCGACTGTAGAAACCACCGCCATAAGAACGATCGATGGATCCGGTTTTTGAACTACATCGACTTATATTTTAAATCGGTCTGGTAACTTTGCAAAGTCTCATTCTCCCATTGCTTCACATTTGAAAGCGTCATCACATAACCACATGGCAGCCAAATCAGTCAAAAATAATGGGAAGCGCCATTCCATCACTTCCTCCGAAGCTCCCAACACCTCATATGTTTGATGTATCTCATCGGATGGACTTTAGGATTAGTCCTTTCATCGTACGATTCCAAGTTGTAGCTTAAAATCTAATGGATTTCTAACATATCAAATGTTTGGGTAAAAGTGTTTAGATTTACATCCTCCAAACCTTGGACTCCACCTCAAATTACATATCTTATCATTTCTACTAAATGATCATCTTGATTTAGTTGAAATTTCTGAGGATCCACATGCCTTTGGTTCAAAACTTCCTCATGCGCTCAGTTACCGTAGGGACCTTCCCGTTCTCTTCCATGATGTTGCAAATTTGCATTTTGATCTTCCTTTTTGGATCCATCATTGCCTCTCATTAGCACCCTTGCTTGCTCAACATCAAATTGGACTCCAACCCCTTACAAAGATGGATCGGTACCTACAGGTCTAGATCAGTCAATGTCGACTGGTTGTGGGGGGGAGTTGAAGTTGGTCTATACTCTTGTCCTACCATTCCTATTTCTAACCTCTTCCGTTCTTGGTTTTCATTTGCTCCGGTCGCTCTTTGCTACTCCATCCATCGGAAGAATCCATTCAATTATAAAACATGTGATGTTTATGACTTACAAAAATTAAATTAATTTTATTCTATTAACATAACGATTATAATCTAAATTTAAATCAAGAAATACAAATATACATTAAATATGACTTATTAGAAACAAATTATTCATTACAACAACAAATTTTTTATGCAATAGCATCAAAAGTTGTTTTTCTTCTTCTTTGAAATTACACATTTTACCCCACTGTGTAATTCACTTATCAACGAAATACAAACGACGTGACTAAAAGTGAAGTCATAATTAAAAATCTTTACCAACTACAATGGATGTATTCCCTTACTAAATTGAACTACACCTGAACTAACTTGTTGCCTATACATAATACAGATTGCTGAAAAGACTACGCAATAATCAATTAGTCAGTTAATTAAGTACCAGAAAACTTTCATCCAAATGATTTCAAAATTTACGGTCAGGGTAAAAAAAAGTTTCTAAGGACCTTTACTTACCCCTTCAAACGATTCCTACACTAACTATCAATCGATCTCTTCAGGCCGACGGTATCTTCTCCACTGCCTCCCCCTTGTTGATGAAGTTTGCATATAGTGAATAGTGAGATAGGTGAGGTAAAGGAATAGATGAATATAAATATAGGATGAGGTAGAGTGGATTTAGCTTTGGTTTTGACCAAATTGTGAATCATTAGTTCATTTTAAAATGTGTAAATTAAGATCCGTCCCTTATTTTTAACCTTAATACCTGAAAAACCCTTCTAAAAATCAAGTTTCACAAAACACATACGTTAATAATTACAACGAAAATGTGCATTTTAAACTGCATATATTTGCAACTAGAACTGCAAATATTTACAGTTTAAAATGCTCATATTTATAGAATAAATATTTGCAGTGTGAACTGTAAATATTTAAAGTGAAGAATGCAGATTCTTATGGTGTAGACTATAAATTTTTATTTTACAAAAATGTGTTGTTAGAACTGTAAATTTTTGCAGTATAGATTCAAATATTTGTAGTTCTAATTGCAAATATATGTACTTTGAAATGCATAGTTTTGTTGGAAATATTGATAGTGGTTTCTCGTGAAACCTATTTTTGATAAGGGACAAAAGTGAATTTCGAAACTTTTGAAGAGTGTTTGAAAAAACATCCCTTTTAAAATTATGGTTTTGAGAATAGAATTTTCTATGTCAAATTTAAAAATTTATCACAAATTTGATATATAAAAACATATTTTGGTTGAACTTTTAGTCCTAAATTAATGTTTTTGCACTATAATATTTTTCTTTTAACTAGAAAATAAAACTTGAAAATGCTAGTCCTAAATATTTGACTGCATCCATTTATTATATCAAATTCCTGGATTCACATTTGATGTAAGATCTTACATTGCACATGAGTCAAAATTAACGACTCTGTTGTACCATATCATATTTGTTGTTCGATAAACTAGTTAATTTTCATAATCACCCCATCATTCTATACTCTTCATTGATGTCAATAAAATTCAATCTCGTGGTCTTTAGACTAAAGACATTCTTCAATCTACTTCTCATTTACTCTTCAATCCTCATCTTACTCTTAAATTTCAAATTCTAAAAATTACTCTTAGAGCATTCCTAATCCAGGGTTGGTTGCATGGCAACCTACCCCTAACGGGTTGGGTCATGCATGTTTGTAGGTTACCTTGGCAACCCACAAGGTTGCCAAGGCAGCTTTGGGGGTCGCATAGATAACCGACTTTTATAAAGTTGGCTAAACTTAGTCGGCTTTATAAAAGTTGGATATCTCTATAATTGGAAAATGGTCAAAAAATGATCGTTGCTATTAGCTGGCTTTTATAAAGCCGGCTAAATGCAACGGTCATTTTTTTACTGTTGCCACATTATTTTACCCCACCTATATGCATTTACTAAATTTTAACCAATTTATTTACTTCATACCCCAAAAATTTATCACTTTCTTCAAATATTTTTTCATTTTAAATATCGAAGAGAAAAATCTCAACAACCTTTCTATCCTAATTTCTTATCACAACATAAACCTGAAAATCGAAATCCACATCACTACAATCAAAATATGTTCCATTCATAATAAAATCAAACTCAATATCATTCCCAAAATTCTTAGCAACAAAGTTAAAATTTGAATTTCGTTTTTCGCAAAAAATACGAATTCTTATCATTCGCCACAAAATCAAAATTCTAACCATTCACAACATAGTTCGAATCACCACCAAAATTTCTAAAATTCAAATTAATCATAAAAAATTTCATTCCAACAAAATTTTAATTATGACTTAAATGATGTGTTTTCCAATAGCTAACATTGATCAATGGTAACTTACCAAACTCAAAATGTAAAAGAAATTTGAACAATCGATTCAGGGACTACGATGGTAAAAGCTATAAATTTCCATTCAAACATGATGAAACAGCCAAAGATGAAGTTTCTAGGATGCCTCGTTCGCCTACCATTCGTGGAAGGAAAGGACAACAAACAGGAATCAATATCAATAAGTTCCCAATTGCTGAAAGTGGAGAACCACTACCAAAGGGCCCTAAACAATGAAAATGGTCACCTTAAGAGAAATTTGAGTTAGTATTTTGTTGGGTTGAATGTTTTAAAGATAAGAAGAAAGGTATAAGCCAATCTAAAAGTTCTTTTGAGAATTCTATTTGCAAATTTTTCAACCTTTGATGTCATGATAATCTTCCAAGAACCATTGATTCTTTTAAAACTCAATAGAAAAGAATAAATTCCACCTATCAACGATGGAAAAAAATAATGTCCGGCTTGCTTGCAAGAGTATAAAGTGGGGCAAATGATTTGGATATGTTAATGATTTTTATTTTTTAATTTTTAATTTTTAATTCAAATTATGAGTTACTTCTCTCACATCAAGTTTTAATAGTTTTCATCTTCTACAACTTAATCAAGCTGATGTATTATACTTGGATGAATGTAATAATCAACCTATAGCATTGTTATGACTTTCTCTCAATCAATGACAAATGGAGTCGACTGCTACCTAAGCACTCGGTATTGCGCTTACTTCCTTGAAAGATGAGTAATGAATCTAGTTTTGGAAGTTTTGATGTTCATGATAACAAAACTTTTAACACTAGTACAGGGAATATGCCACCTGATAAGTGTAGGTCAAAAATGAAAACCACCATTGATTACACTCCTTGCTATGAATCTATTGTTGAGTGATGAATGAAGCGGTAAATGTAATGAATTATATGTGGAATCAAAAGATGCAAAGAGACTTGAGCGGGAAATGGAGAAACAATCACATCATCCTGAGAATCACCAACTAAGTATTGACGAGACGACGTTAAGAAAAGAAGGATTAGCTTGGCTATAAATATCTGATGGTATGGCTCTTTTAAGTTGAAACATAAATAAACTCAATCCAATACAAAGGTTGTACATGGAGAAGGAAATTGAACAGTATCATAAATGTCAAGAAGGCTTGTACGAATTTATGCTATTACTTTGCATCTTGTATCTTCTATTTGTGTTGTTATTGTTATTGTTATTCACAATGTTGTATCTTGAAAGCATTTAGCTTCTTTTATGTATAAAGAATTTCTCAATAGTGAAATCTATTACATCCAATTTGATTTAGTGAGAAAGTACAATACATAACAAATGGAAACATATACTAAAATGTGAAGTACAACACATCAACCACAGATACAAAAAGAAAATTGAAATATACAATAAGATAAGAAAATAAACATTTGAATCCAAACATTTCTTTAACTAATGATTTCCTATAAGTTTTCAGTAGTGTTTCACTAGTTGTTCTCCTAAATCAACATGTGCTTGAGGATCTCTTATGTCTTCAATTCTTTCCATGTATTTAGCAAAAGTATTTGGGTCTTTGTAAGGTTTTTTTTGAAATGCCATAGCAATGTCTGGAGAGTACTTCGACTAAAGCTCGTATCCATCGTGTCCTTCTTCGAAAATCATGTTATGTAAGATGATACAATAGCAAAAGATATCAGATAATATCGCAGGATCGTGGTAGTATACTTTTTTCCTTAAAATGTGAACCCTACCTTGAAGAACTTCGAATGCATGTTCAAAATATTTTCTCAAACTCTCTTATTGTTTGGTAAATTTTGCTTCCATTGTATTATTTGGTTTTTTAAAGGCTTGCACAATTGTTTTCCATTTTGGATAAATTCCATCTACTAGGTAATAAATCATGGAATAATCGTGTTCTCATATTTGTAATTGCATGGAGGGTGCTAAGTCATTGGATAATCACTAAATAAATAGGACCGTTGTCAGATGTTAATATCGTTAAGTGAACCTAATGCTCTAAAAAAACATGCCATATATATAAATCAAAAGAAGAAACTGCTTTTATTACTAGAGTTTTCTTTTTGCAGTTATTTGTGTACTATCCTTGCAAAGGAACTGGACAGTTTTTCCTCCTCCAATGCATGCAATCTAAGCTACCTAACATACCTAGAAATCCATGTTGTGCTCTCATTGATAACAATCTTTTAATTTCATGAAGGATTTAGGACCATAAATATTCTTCATCGAATTAAAACTATAGTTTTACAAAATTCTTTCAAATTCAAGATTACTACTGAGTCTCCTATCCTCACCTTCTCATTCTATGAATCACCAAAAGTTCCATAAGATATCATGCATAGTGTAGCCATTATCCTTTGTAGTGGGGAAACCCCTAATTCATTAATTATGTCTAAACTATGGGTGAAAAATATGTTTATTTCGGTTAATTTGTCGAGAACCCGATTAAAGACAGTTTTTGACAAATGGAATCTTCAGCGAAAATCCATAGGATCATACACAGAGTTTTTAGAAAAATAATCTTTAATTATTTGATTATAGGAAAAAGCGTAGTCTCTCTTTTTCCGTAGTCACTCTTTCCCGAAACCCTGCCTCATTAGGTTGAAGCTGAGCTTTTAGAAATTTCCAATGCTATTAGATCCAACACTTTACAAGCCAACATGTTTTGTTGAATAGCTCAACTTTCAATGAAATTATCTTCAGATGAAGAGAAGCAAAACATTCATTTTAGGTTATTCATTTGCTATAGAATATAATAAATGATAAATATAGAAGAGTGAATGAGTATTTTATTATGAGCCTTTGAGCCCTCTTTATAGGATGAATTCAAATGAACAGAGAGTGTGTTGGGAGTTTGCCACGTGTCACAAATGAATGGTTGGTGGAGTTATCACACAGACTGCAGTTATTTAAGGGACATGGTATGTTTGTTTATGATGGTTGGATATTTGCCAAGTGTCACAAATATATGGTTGGTGGAGTTATCACGTGGATTGTAGTTTTGTTGTGGAGATGATGTGTTTGTTTATGAATGTTGGATGATTGTCACATGTCACAATTGAATGGTTGGTGGGATTATCACATGGATTGTCGTTTTGTTATAGTGATGGTGTGTTTGTTTATGACGGTTGGATGTTTGCCACATAACACAAATGGATGATTGGTGGAATTATCACGTGGATTGTGGTTTTGTTAGGGAGATGGAGTGTTTGTTTATGATGGTTGGATGTTTACCACGTGTCACAATTGAATTTGTTATGGAGATGGTGTGTAACAACCATGTTTCCATACCATAATAATAAATTAATTTAATTAAAGTAAAATGGTTAGAATTCGATATTCGATAATTATTATTTTTGAAAGTGAATATTTATTTAATTGAAAGCTATTCATAAAAGATTTTTGTTTTAATAATTGAATTAAATCAAAAAAAAATTGAATAATATATTAGAATTGAATAAAACGTTTTAATTAAGTATAACTATTTTAAATGTAAATAATTTTTATATGATTGAAATGGTCGAAAAGCAAAATAAATTAATATTAAATTGAAGAAATTATTGAGAAGAAAAGGAGAAGAATGGAATTAATTTAAATTGAGCCCAAATCCCATTTAAAATTGGTCCTTTCTATCCTATTCTAGAGAACTCATCCCCTTTCTATACTTCATACTCAAGCCAACCTGTTATTTCATTTTTTAGCATGTGCCCTAATTCCAAAAATAATGCGCGCTATTATTTTAAAAAACAATGCGATATCGGAGATGACGCTCTTGATAGGGAAGGCGACAACGACCTAGCAGATGACGGTGGTGGAGCTGCGATTCGACTATTCGTTGGGGGAGACGTAAGTTGCGATATAGGTGACTGATGCGAGGTGATTTAAGTGTTGCTAGCAAATCGATGGCATGACCTGGAAGTGGCATTGCGTTGATTGCCGAGATCGACTGGTTGAGCTCGCCTATGTGTGCCGACGTTGAAGGCGGCGGCTTTGGAGGGTGCGATTAGTGCTGACAAATTGAGGAGTGAGTGAACTTCGGTTGTGGAGCTATTGCAGCGGCCTGGCAGTTGTAAAGCATGTGAAATAGGAAATAAACAACGATGTGAAGGTGTGATTTTGGCAAGGCGAAGATAATATACATCCCTCTACAATTCAGGTGAGTTTCTAAACTCACAATTATATCTATTTCCCATGCTTCTTTTACATATTTATCCTGAATAGTGATTAAATTGGATAGTTGAATTGTTTGTTGGTTTGTTGATTAGGAATTGGATGGTGTTGTGATATTGATTGATTGTGTTAATTGGAAGTGTCATTTTACAAATGGAACCCTATCCATTTGTGAATTGGACTAAACATTTATTTATATGTCGATGTGTGAATTTTCTAGATGATTAGAGTTCGATGGAACTCGAGTCGGATCATGCGAAATATATTTTATAACGTTGTTTATTGATATGTTTATGGAATAATTTTACTTTATAAGTTTATGTATATATATAATTATTCATTTCTTGTTGTAATGGATGTTTGAAATACTACTTAAAAAGTATTGTTTTATTACTTATAATGTTTGTAATGGATGTTTGAAATATTACTTACAATGTTTGTTGATAGCATTTAAAAAACTACCATAACTTGTAGTAGCATTTTAGAGAGTGACGTTATACAACATGCAACTAAAAATCCAAGAGTTTTTGTTGCCTTTTTCATAAATGCTACAGAAAGAAACACATTGCAGCGTTCTCCAAACACAACTGTTTTTTTTATTGTAGCGCTGTATAAACACTACTAAAAAGTATTGTTGATGCTACTACAAAATATTATAGTAGTGTTTTTTGTTTGTGATCATATATTTTTTTGGTAGCCTTTATTAAACGCTGCCAAAAATTGTTGCTTTTTTTGCAAATTTCTCTTGCTGTGGTAGCTTGTTTAGTTCCAGTTCATTTTATTTACAACATATATATTATAGTAATAATTAACATATTCAGTATGAAACCAACAATCACTCATATAATTATCACATTCAAACAATTGAAAACACGTTAATCATGAGATATGCAAAAAAATTGATACAAAAAATGTTAAACAAAATAACCATATTCACATAGAATCCATAACCATATAGATCCATGAATTTCAAGGGGAAAAATTTAACGTAAATCAGTAACCGTATATAGAGAAATTTACACAACTAGTGGTAACAAAATGCTATGATACAGATGATGATTAAAGGCAAGTACTAATTCATAGCTGCATCTGATCATTTTTTTTAAAAAGCTTATGTACTTATAGATATGTATAATAATCCACAATGAGAACTTGTACAAAAATCTTCAAAGAAATATAATGCATAACTAGTTTAAAGTTAACCATATAATATATGGATATACATATACATTCTTTAATGGGAAATTGCACATCGGTATAAAATAACTATTTGAATCATTGAACTAAAAGCATAGAGAAACTGCATTATGAAAGTCTAAATTATGGCCTCACCAACTGTATACTTGATCTACACCCATCTAGTGGATGAGTTTGCAATAGCAACAAAGAACAGTAAAGTAATTTGAAATCAGTAACACTTTTGAGTTATATATAACATTGATAATAGACACTTGCTTACCTCCATGTACTTTGACGTATGACCATCCTTAGTAGTTTGAAGCTTGGCATCAGGATGTTTCTTTGTAAAAAAATAGTTTATTAGATAGGGAAAACATAAATTAGGGAAACCTGGAAATTATATTCTTCTATAAGTTTGTTTAATACCAATGAAACTAGCGGTCTCGATATAACTTCAATACATTTTACAGACACATGGCTGTAATTCATAACCATTTTTTCCATTATATTAGAGCATTTTGTTGGAAGTTTACTTATATATTATGTACTATCACACAATACTACTGATTGTGGTAAACTGAATCTTGTTCAAATTGTCATTTACAATATTTGGAAATTACTGCTCTCAAACAAGCAACGACATGATTATTACAAAAGGAAAGCCCCTAACCTAAAAAACAATAAACTATAAAGCAAAAAATGAAAAAGAAAACGAAAAAAGGAAGCAAACAGAAGCATATATTGATCATGTATATATATACACTAAATCTATAAGATTAGACACTATGATCAGTATATATGAATGTTACATGAGCATACATAATACCCTATTCAACATCAATCTTCCTTTTCTTAAATACCTTAACTATCTCTTCCATAGAAACTATTTGAATTACCTCCATGAACTTTGACATATGACCATCTGAAATCGGAATTTACAGATTATGTAGTGTTTACATGGGCTTGCTTTCAGTGCCCGCATAATGCAAAATGTAACATGTATGGTGCTTGGTTTATTATACATAAAGAAGAGGAGTAATTAGCAATATACCTTATTTTGTGAGGAAGCAACTATATTTCTCCACAGTGGACTATGTGTACTACTGAATGTGTCCCTCACATATGTCATAACAAATCGAATTGGTGGCATGTTGTTTGCTGTAACGGGCATTTCTCTCATTACCCACAACACAAATCTTGAAGGAATTGAAAAACCTAGAAATGTTATAGAGAAGCTTATAAAACATACTATTATAAGGAATATTGGACATTTGTCCGTTTTCACAAACTATTTTAAACTATGAACTAAATATATGATCAGAGATCAAATAAAGATTTTATTAGGATGAAACGGTTAAGGTAAAATGATTAATTACCTATAAAGAAATAAAGAAATACCAAAATTGTGCATATCATGGCGTCTCCAAGTTCGAAAACACGAGTCCCTATTGGCTGTCCTTGCTTGATAACCAAAACAACTGCATTGTCATCGAACTTGATCTCACTTCCATTGCATCTGCCTTTCTGCATTGCTACACGAGTGACCACTTTGTACACCACCTCTCCTTTCTTCAGTTTGCCTTTGGGATGTGCTTCTTTCACTGAGGATCACTTTGCCTTTCTCAAGATCATCTTATTTTTACAATTTTAGGCTCATAAATTTATTTATCTTAAATAAATTTCTTAACTTGAAACCAACATTATTACCAAACACCTTATGGTTAAATTGTGAAACTTAATTCACTAGGTGTTCGTGTTTTTTTAAAATCAAACAATCAATCAATGATAATAACGGAATATTATTATTCCCTTAATTGCAAATAATCACACTATAAATAACTATACATTTACGAATGTTATTTCTTTATATATAAAATATCATCTTTAGTAAAATTATTTCATTTACCCAAATTTTCCAAAACAAAATCATTTTTAGCATTAACAAATATGCGCTCATATATAACACCCTCGACTCTTTCTAGGGTGTCATTTACCCTATCTCTAATGAGTTAATCATCCTAGGGTATTACTAACTCTATCTCTAATGAGACACACCTCAACCAAGCTCAGGTGTTTGCTCAACCTAAGCTCTGATACCACTTGTAACGACCCACAATTCCGTACATTTTAAGTTGACAATAAACCACACATGTCCAACTCAATTTGAACGAAAAGGAGGATAGTTATGGGGAAAAGAAAATAAAGATAGAACAAAATCTTACACGAATGGAATAACATATATTATTTCAATATATAATCTTTACAGTGGAAATTTTAAATACATTTATCAGAGTTTAACATAACATCAACATGGACAGTTATAAACCTCTTTCCTAACAAATGCAAATACAATAGTACATAAGTGTAGTGGAAATGGATAACAATCTTCAGAAGAATTTTCTAGCTCCATGCTCCGAGCTCTTTCAAAATGCTCCAAACTAAACCTGACTACTAGGTTGTCCAGAAAAATAGGACACCCAGAGTTTAAGGAAAAGAAAATAAACTCCGGGTCAGTCATGAGACTGATGTGAGTAACTCAAAATACGAGTATTGGTAAACAAAGGGTGTAACGACCCACCACTTAAACAAAGATATTTGCTTAAATGATAGATAACTATTTAGGGTAATAATAGATAGATAGATAGTTATTTAGGGTAATAATAGAATCAATTACAGAATCACAGACACAGAAATAGATACAGCTCAGAATCTCGCAGCGGAAAATAAATAAGTGCATAAATAAGTCATGAATCTCCAAATAAGTTTACATTTATTCTCAAACTAAACAACTGGGAATGAAATAACTAGAAATGAAATAAGTTTAAACTGACATAGCTAAATGATGAAGTAGAATGGAGTCTCCAGCAATGCCTTCGTCTCCACAACAAGCTCTCCAAACTGGAAATACTCAGGCTAACTCGAGCATAATGGAAAACACAATACTCGAGTCAGAACTAATATCCTCATGTAAATCAATAAATCAATGCATAGTAATTTAGGAGATGTTAAGAGTTTTTCCATCTCCTAAGGATCCGTCAAACTATTTATATATAATAGCGTACGCTATAATTGATGATGTCTATCGGTAAAATAAATATCAAAATAGTGTTAAGACTTTACATTGATCCACCTTAACACCTTTTTATAGCATGTAGTCAATGCAGGTCCTTTAACACAACCAGTAACGTCGGTAACCAGTGAGTCCCCTATAGGTACAATACTAAACCAAAGTCGTAATGGGCTCATATAAGGATAAATATGACAAGGCACGTGAGGCAATGCCCAAGGTAGGATTCTACCAGTTTACCCTTTTGGCTGGTCGTAACCCATCTGTGGCCGACCGCGACCATCAATCCAAACAGAAGGGTGCACCCATCGAGTTCAATATCACGATAGTAATACAAGGGATCAACGTCGCTAGAGGTAGCTAACCTCATTGGCCAGGCATAGGCTCTTGTTTAGTCATTTTAATTATGACACGAGGGTCAAGGCTATCCATCATCGTTCTCTTACTTTATTCCAGTAACCGTTCGCCAATTCAACCACTACATTCTGGATATCATTCACCGCGTACACGGTTATTAAGGTGGTTTCGAGATTGACAGAGAGTATGTCAATATCCGGCCTCGGTCTCTTTAACAACCTAATGTATGTTTTACACACCACTTGGTCATTATGGTTTAAAACGATTTAAATAATATTTAAATGGATAGGGATTTTAAATTTCCAAGTTCTCAAAACCCAATTCTACATTTTCCAAAAAATTCCCTTTCAATACATTTCGATTTCAAACCCATTTTCCTTTGAAAATATCCAATCATAAAGTTCATTTAATTCAGTAAACTAAATCACTTAAGTCAAAATTATTTTCAAGTTCAATTACGAATTCCATTTAAAATTTAACCACCGATTCTTTTACAATAATTCCCAAATTTGAATTCAAACAATTTAAATCATCCGTTGATTAATTTAAAGGTTTTATCTCCAAATAGAGTTAACTTTACCAAAATCCCATTATTATGAAAACAAGTTACTAAATTTAGGTTTAAATCTAAATCAAAACTTTAACTTGATTCTTAACTTTAACATCTTCATATTCAAAATATCTGAATTATAAATTGAATCAATTTTTATGGATTTAAATCCAAAACCAAGTTTCTTTAAATAAGCCATTTCAAAACATTTATCCATAAATTATCGTATATTCGTAAAATCAATTATTTCACAATAAATTGATTTAATTAATGAAATAATTTTTTTAAAACATATTTAAAAATTCATATGACGTGTATATATCGTGTCTACATGTGCACATAGAGTTTGATAATCCAACCATCCAATATATATATATATATATATATATATATATATATCTAAATTAACAACGAACATATATGTGACAAATTTACTTTTGTTAACTTGCATAACGATATTAGTTAGGTGTGAATGAATGATCACTCACCTCAACAACGATAAACTCGAGATAATCCACGCTACGGCTTACGCGCGCGATACGACCGGAACCAACCGAGCAAATTGAACTCATACACTCGCGATAGCACTGCACTTCTATCTTCTTTTTATATAATTTTTTTATATATATATGCTAAACGAGCTAGAAGTAGGAGGAAGAAGTCGAGCTCGGGAAAGTAAGCGAGGTTGGTTCGGCGACACGTCAGGGTGACTGGGGCGGCGGTCTGTGGAGCAGGTGATGGAGGGTGGCAGGGGGTCGGCAGCACTGTTGTGGAGTTGTTTTTTTCTTTCTCTCGGTTGAATGGAAGGGAAGGAAGGAGCTCTGGGCCGGAGATAGTGATGCGGCGGTGGTAGGGGAGAAGGGCGGAGCTAGGTGCAGGCGGTGGAAGGTGAGGGCGGAAGTCAGTTGGATGTAGCGACTGGGTTTGTGTTTTTTTATAAGAGGCGGAGGTGGCTAGCGCGACTGTCAGGGCGGTGCAGTGGTGGAAGGTGAGGAGGTCGGCGGTGGAGAAGGCTAGAATCGGCGATGGGGGAGAGACTCGTGGTCGGAGGTGGTGATGCAGCTGGAAGAAGAAGCTTTATATAAAAAAATTCTTTTGTACTGTGCTTTTGTTTGCCTTATATATATATATATATAATCTTATAATGCCGAAGGAAGTAATATAAGAGAGGGGGAGGAGAACATGTCTAACACGAATAAGCAGGGAAATGTGTGCAGATACATAGGGAAGTGGAGATATTTAATTTTACTAATTCAACATCTCTAAATGTGTACTGGTTCATATAAACGACCAGTTTTATGCGTGAACTATTTATAGCATATTAGTTCTTCCGTTTAACTTAATTTATAAATCTAAACATGCGAAATGAAACACCGTTGTGCTCCGTGTGTCAATACGAACGCGTTAGCACACAGAAAACTGGTCATTTAATGGCTCGGGTGAAAATTCGTTATTTACGCAATATCGGTTGTCACTACCGTAAATCGATCGTATAAATTGATTTAAACGGAGCTAGCAAAATCAGAATTCGACGAAACGAATGTCGACGTTTTTATTATAAAGTTTTCTAGAATATTTTCATGTAAAATATTTAAATTTCTGAAACCAAAATTTTTATAGTTATATTGACGACTGATTTTACGTAAAATCTCAAATTGCACAAAATTTCCATTTTATATTTCCATTTAAATTTTATCCATTCAACCTATCGTACGCAGGATTAATTTAAATTCAAACTTTAAAATTCTCAACTTAAATCATGGTCAAATCTAATCGAATTTCTTTTCAAAAGAACAATAAATTTCGGGATCGTAACATTCGCCCCAACTTAAAACTTTTCGTCCTCGAAAAGAACGAAACACGAAAATGGAAAAAGAATCAAGAGGTAGACTAGGATTAAAAATCATACCCGAATCAAATAATTCAGGATTGGAAGCACGGAAACTATTCTCAGTCTCCCTAGTGCAATCTCGATCATCATTACTCCTCTGAACTTTTACGAGACTGACCAATTTACTCCTCAACTTCCTCATACTCCTATCCAGAATATGCAGTGTCTTCCTCTCAATAGTAAGATCAGGTTGAACCTCCAATTTCTCAAGTTGCGTGGACTGAACTATCGCCGACGAGTCATGAATATACTTGCGAAGATTGAAGACGTGGAATACATCATGAACACCGGATAGTTTTTCAGGCAACTCAACTTTATAAGATAGAGTACCAATCCTTTCAGATATACAAAATGGACCAATAAATCTTCCCCTTCCTCCCAAACCGAATTGCGTTTCTCAATGGCGAAATTTTGAGATACACAAGATCTCCAACTGCGAATTCTAACTCTTTCCGTCTTCTATCGGCATACTTCTTCTGCCTATCCTGCGTAGTTTTCATCCTTCGCTTAATTCTTTCAACCTTCTCAGAAGCTTCCAAAGTAATCTTGGGCCCAAGAACAAGCCTGTCTCCAGTTTTAATCCAATGAGACAGATATTTACATTGACGTCCGTAAAGAGCTTCGAACGGTGCCATGTCGATACTAGCCTGAATTTAAAGGCTTGAATTACAAAAAGGTTTTATCTTACATATATTTAATTCAAATTATTTAAATGAAGTTATACCTGATAGCTATTATTATAGGTGAATTCGACAAGATGGAGATGGTCTTCCCAAGAACCACCGAAATCCAGAATACAGGCACAAAGAAGGTCTTCCAAAATTTGATTGATCCGTTCGGTTTGACCATCCGTTTGTGGGTAATAGGCCATACTCAGAGTCAACTGTGTACCCAATGAATCCTGAAGGGCTCTCCAAATGTTACTTGTGAAGATAGGGTCAAGATCACAAATAATACTAGTAGGAATTCTGTGGAGTCGGATAATTTCCTTCAAATGGATCGCAGCCAAACTCGAGGCAGTTCGACTTGGCTTCACAGGAATAAAATGAGATGACTTTGTCAAACATCAACAATCACCCAAATACTTTCATTACCCCTTCTCATCCTAGGCAACCCATCCATAAAATCCATAGAAATCTGATCCTACATCCATCTTGGAATCTCAAGTGGTTGCAATAAACCTGCCAATTTATGATGATCGGCCTTAATCTGCTGACAGGTACTACATCTACTCACATACTTCGAAATATCCCTCTTCATTCCTTCCCACCAATAAATTCTTTTCATATTTCGAAACATCTTTGTCACTCCGAGATGAATAGAAAATTTGGATTTGTGATTCTCTCTAAGCACTTCTTTTCTTAGTCCGTCCACATTCGGAACACAAATCTGACCATTGATTTTTAGAATACCATCCTTATCGACTTCTGCATCACACCATCTACTAGAATTTTCCTCTCTCTTCAAAACTTCATCTCGAATGGTCCTTAAGCTTGGGTCTTCATTCTGCTTAGTGACGATGTGATCTATAAGAGAAGATGAAACAACAAGCTGACAAAGCATAGCCTTGTTCCTACTCAAGGCATCTGCTACCACATTTGCTTTTCCCGGAGTATAGTTGATGTCGAGATCATATGCAGCTAAGAACTCAAGCCATCTCACTTGCCTCAAATTAAAATCCTTCTAAGAGAAAATATATTTTATGGACTTGTGATCGGTATAAAGCTCAAATTTTGTACCCAAGAGATGATGTCGCCACAATTTCAAAGAAAAAACCACCGCCAACAACTCCAAATCATGCGTCGCGTACTTAACTTCATGAGGTCGCAACTGTCTATTAGCATATGCAATAACCTTGCCATGTTGCATTAAAACAGGCCCAAGCTCACTTCTACAAGCATCAATATAGACTGTAAGGCCTTCACTACTATTTTGAACAGTAAGGACGGGAGCGGAGGTCAACTTCTGTTTCAGTTCATCAAATGTTTCCTGACACTATTCATCCCAATTGAACTTGGCGTTCTTTCGAGTTAAAGCTATAAGAGGGGAAGCAATGCGAGAGAAATGCTCAATGAACCTCCTATAATAACCAGCAAGTCCTAAGAAACTCCTAACATCCGTGGGTGTCTTAGGAATTTCCCAATCCTGGAATTATATATAAGGTGCGAATCAAAATCGAGAATTTCGATAGTCAAATAGAAAGTAATAGATAGGAACTTACATTTATCATGGCGATCTTAGCAGGATCCATCGAAACACCATTTTGTGAAATGACATGGCCAAGAAATCAAACTTCCTCCTTCTAGAAACGACATTTGGAAAATTTTGCCTTCAACTGATGGCTTCTCAAAGTTTCGAGCATAAACTTCAAATGATGCTCCAGCTCTTCTTCGGTTTTAGAGAAAACCAAATTATCATCAATAAGAACAAGCACGAATTGGTTAAGAACATCTTGGAATACTCTGTTCATGAGATCTACAAAGTAAGCCGGTGCGTTCGTTAATCCGAAGCGCATAACAAGCCATTCATAGAAACCATCTTCGGTACGGAAAGCAGTCTTATGAATGCTATCCTCGGAAATCCTCAACTGATGGAAACTTGAAGCGAGGTCAAGCTGAGAAAACACCTATGCTCCATAAATTTGATCATACATATCATTGATACGAGGCATAGGATATCGGTTCATATGTGTGAGCTTATTCAACTCTCTATAATCCATACACATTCTTAAGGAACCATCAGACTTAGTGACAAAGACTATAGCTGCACCCCATTCAGAAAAACTTCTCCTAATCAAACCTCTAGCCAACAGATCATCGACTTGGGTTTTCAACTCCGCTCTTTCCTTAGTTGACATTCTCCGAGGAGGAAGTACAACAGGTCTGGCTCTAGGTATAAGATCAATTCGAAATTCAATTTCTCGATGAGGGGGTAAACAAGTAACCTCACCAAAAACATTAGGGAATTGTTGAACAACCGGAATAGCGCTGAGATCGCTAGGGTGCGAATCAAGGGAGAACACAAAGCTCTTAACAAGATCAAAAGTCATCTTGCATTTAATAACAAGCTGAGAACCTTTATCATCAACCAAGGAAATTTTCAGATCACTACTAGAAATAGCTGCATCGAACTTAGATAGCCAATCCATGCCTTAAAATAAATTGAACCCACTAAAGCCCAAAACATAAAAGTCTCATGTGAAACGGTGTTCGTCTTTAAAAAGACAAACATCCTTATAGATCATTCCTACGTTTGCGGGGCCACCAATGGGATTAGAGACACACAAAGATTTATAAGTAGGTTCGGGCTTCAAATCATGCTCAAATTTCTCAAATAAATCAACAGATATAAAACTATGAGATGCTCTAGTATCGAATAGAACACGAACATGTATATCATGAAAGGAAAGTGTACCTTGAAGTACGGGATCAGTCTCCTCAACCGGAGGGGTGGAAGCAGTGACAGCAAAGATGCCAGATGGTTGCCTTTCTTTTGAGTAAGGCAATCCTTCTTGAAATGGCCCGGCTGCAAGCAAATATGGCATAAGTCACGCCTAGACATCTGAACCGGAGGGACAGCTGCTAAGGAAGCTGATGAACAATCTCTGGCATAATGTCCATTTTATCACATTTGAAGCAAGTGATGTGCGAAAAGTCCTTAGGCTTCTTCTGAGAAAATCCAACTACTTGCCGGCTTTGCCACTTCTTTTTCTGCTTACTAAAATTCGACTTCCTCTTGCCAAGGCTACTAGCGCTAGACTGTGCTGGAGTATCCAAAACCTCTGAAATCCTCTTAAACTTCAAACTCTCAAAACGAATCGCCAAATCAATGATATCAGAGAATGACCTATGGATATGACCAGTGAGCTGCTCCTTATACTCTCTACGTATGCCAGCAATGAACTTCTCATTCTTCTTAAGAGGGATCTCGATCAGATGAGGGCCAAACTTCGATAACTCATTGAACTTCCTTTCATACTCTGCAATAGTCATCTCGCCCTGCTTAAGCTCCATAAACTGATTATACAAATCAGTCCTCCCAGCTTCGGGCATCCACTGGGTAATAAAAGCTTCTCTATAAATTAGACAATACAAGGCTAAGCTAACTTCCACAAGATAATCTTAAGAATATAAAATCTCATTTAGATAGATCTCACCTGAACTTGGCCCAAGAAATATTTCCCTCTGGGGTGTGGGCCGTAAAAGAATCCCACCAATCAAGAGCGGCTTCCTGAAGCTGCCAAGCTACCAAATGACGCTTCTGAGCGTCAGTGATACCAAGTCCAACAAAAATCCTTTCAACATTCTTAAGCCATTGATATGCCTCAACAATGCTCTCAGCCCTTGTGAATTTCTATCCTCCAAGCTGGGTGTACTCCTTACTAAGAGTGGTAAATCGCACTTCTGGGACTACAACGGGTGCAACAACCTCATTGGGGACATTTCCCCTACCTCTGCCACTACCTCTGGTATTTCGATTACTCATCCTGTAAAGAAGGGATGGGCAAGAAAATAAGTTAGAAGTTGAATCAATTGAAGGGACCTAATCAATGGAATTTTAATAAGGATGGGTACCCTAAATTTTTAAATAAATTTAAACTCATTTAAGATTTTGAACTATTGTTATAATTTTAAAATACGCTCTCTCAAGTAAGATTCTACTCATTCTAGGATAATTGATTACCCTATCTATAATGAGTTTACCCCACAGGCTTAGGTGTTCGCTCAACCATAAGCTTTGGTACCAACTGTAACGACCCACCATTTAAACAAAGATATTTGCTTAAATGATAGATAGTTATTTAGGGTAATAATAGAATCAATTATAGAATCACAGACACAGAAATAGATACAACTCAGAATCTCGCAACGGAAAATAAATAAGTACATATATAAGTCTTGAATCTCCAAATAAGTTTACATTTATTCTCACACTAAACAACTGGGAATGAAATAACTAGGAATGAAATAAGTCTAAACTGACATAGCTAAACAAACTAAACTGATGAAATAGAATGGAGTCTCCAGCAATGCCTTCGTCTCCACAACAAGCTCTCCAGACTGGAATACTCAAGCTGACCCGAGCATAATGGAAAACACAATACTCAAGCCAGAACTAATATCCTCATGTAAATCAATAAATCAATGCATAGTAATTTAGGAGATGTTACGAGTTTTTCCATCTCCTAAGGATCCGTCAAACTATTTATATATAATAGCGTACGCTATAATAGATGATGTCTATCAGTAAAATAAATATCAAAATAGCGTTAAGACTTTACATTGATCCACCTTAACACATTTTTATAGCATGTAGTCTATGCTGATCCTGTAACACAACCAGTAACGTCGGTAGCCAGTGAGTCCCCTATAGGTACAATACTAAACCAAAGTCGTAATGGGCTCGTATAAGGATAAATATGACAAGGCACGTGAGGCAATGTCCAAGGTAGGACTCTACCAGTTTACCCTTTCTGGCTGGTCGTAACTCATCCGTGGCCAACCGTGACCATCAATCCAAACAGAAGGGTGCACCTATCGATTTCAAAATCACGATAGTAATACATGGGATCAACGTCGCTAGAGGTAGCTAACCGCATTGGCTAGACATAGGCTCCTGTTTTAGTCATTTTAATTATGACACGAGTGTCAAGGCTATCCATCATCGTTCTCTTACTAAATTCCAGTAACCGTTCGCCAATTCAACCACTACATTCTGGATATCATTCACAACATACACGGTTATGAAAGTGGTTTCGGGATTGATAGAGAGTATGTAAATATCCGGCCCTAGTCTCTTTAACAACCCAACGTATGTTTTACACACCACTTGGTCATTATGGTTTAAAACAATTTATATTTAAATGGACAGGGATTTTAAATTTCCAAGTTCTCAAAACCCAATTTTGCATTTTCCAAAAATTCCCTTTCAAAAAGTTTCGATTTCAAACCCATTTTCGTTTGAAAATATTCGATCATAAAGTTCATTTAAATCAATAAACTGAATCACTTAAGTCAAAATTGTTTTCAAGTTCAATTATGAATTACATTTAAAATTTAACCACTGATTCTTTTACAATAATTTCCAAATTTGAATTCAAACAATTTAAATCATCCTTTGATTAATTTAAAGGTTTTGTCTCCAAATAGAGCTAACTTTACAAAAATCCCGTTATTACGAAAACAATTTACTAAATTTAGGTTTAAATCTAAATCAAAACTTTAACTTGATTCTTAACTTTAACATCTTCATATTCAAAATATCCAAATTATAAATTGAATCAATTTTTATGGATGTAAATCCAAAAAACAAGTTTCTTTAAATAAGCCATTTCAAAACATTTATCCATAAATTATCGTATATTCGTAAAATCACTTATTTCACAATAAATTGATTTAATTAATGAAATAAAAAATTTAAAACATATTTTAAAATTCATATCATTTATATATTAATTTCCAAAACGATCTTAGTTTATAAAAATATTTTTATTTGACCAAACGGTGTTTTAAAATTAAATTTCCTACCAAGGCCATGTGGAATATTTATGATTTAAATACGAGTATATATCATTTCAACCCTTTCCAATATCACAAGTGCAATACATACAGACATATCCAAATATCGACGGGGAAATTTACAACAAACATAACATACTGGATATCAATAACAAGATGAAACGCGACATGTCAATATAAATTTTCTACACATGAGTACATACATATGACGTGCATATATTGCGTTAGCATGTGCACATACAATTTGATAATCCATCCATCCAACAAATATATATATATTGATCTAAATTAACAACGAACATATATGTGACAAATTTACTTTTGTTAACTTGCAAAACGATATTAGTTAGGTGTGAATGAACGATCACTCACCTCAACGACGATAAACTCGAGATAATCCACGCTATGGCTTACGGGTCAGAACCACCCGCCTGACTTGAACTCATACACTCGCGACATCATTGCACTTCTATCTTCTTTTTATATAATTTTTTACTTATATATATATATATACATATATATATATGCTAAATGAGCTGGAAGGAGGAGGAAGAAGTAGAGCTCGGGAAAGTAGGCGAGGCTGGTTCGGCGACATGTCGGGGTGACTGGGGTGGCAGTCGGTGGGGCAGGCGATGGAAGGTGGCAAGGGGGCCGGCAGCACCGTTGTGGAGTTGTTTTTTTTTCTTTCTCTCGGCTGACTGGAAGGGAAGGAAGGAGCTCTGGACCGTAGATGGTGATGCGGTGGCAGTAGGGAGAAGGGCGAAGCTAGCTGTAGTGACTAGGTTTTTGTTTTTTTTATAGGAGGCGGAGGTGGCTGATGCGGATGTCAGGGCGGTGCGGTGGTGGAAGGTGAGGAGGTCGACGGCGGAGAAGGCTGGAATCGCGATGGGGGAGAGACTCGGGGTTGGAGGTGGTGATGCAGCTAGAAGAAGAAGTTTTATATAAAAAAATTTCTTTCGTACTGTGCTTTTGTTTGCCTTTTTTTTATATATAATCTTATATTGCCGAAGGAAGAAATATAAGAGAGAGGAAGGAGAACGTGTCTGAGACGAATAAGCAGGGAAACATGTGCAGATACGTAGGGAAGTGGAGATATCTCATGTCTACTAATTCAACATCTCTAAACGTGTATTGGTTCATATAAACGACCAGTTTATATGTGTACTATTTATAGCATATTAGTTCTTCCGTTTAATTAATTTATAAATCCAAACATGTGAAACGAAACACAGTTGTGCTCAGTGTGTCGATACGAACGTGTTAGCACACGGAAAACTGGTCATTTAACGCTTGGGTTAAAATTCGTTATTTACGCAATATCGGTTGTCGCTATTGTAAATCGATCATATAAATTGATTTAAACGGAGCTAGCGAAATCGGAATTCGACGAAATGAACGTCAACGTTTTTATTATAAAGTTTTCCAAAATATTTTCTTGTAAAATATTTAAATTTCTTAAACCAAAATTTTTATAGTTATATTAACGACTGATTTTACGTTAAATCTCAAATTGCACAAAATTTTCGTTTTATATTTCCATTAAATTTTATCCATTCAACCAATCGTACGCAGGATTAATTTAAATTCATACTTTAAAATTCTCAACTTAAATCAAGGTCAAATCTAATCGAATTTCTTTTCAAAAGAACGGTAAATTTCGGAATCGTTACAAAGGGTATCTCATAAGACCATGCTGCACATAAATACGGAACAGGTTTTTACCTTGTGATAACCAAACCATTTCAATGTAAAATCTAATGATATTATTTTTAATGACATTCTTTGAAAACCTTTCAAATAAACATATTCAAATAGCCGAAATTGTTACATTGGTTAAATTTGATGGCATAATAGGTTTACAACTAAGTCCGAAGGCACTTATTGGAGAATGGATTTGAAATGAATAGCGAGGTAAGGGACTACCTCTCGTACAATACATTTCTAGAGGAAGTACCGAGGCCGCCAACAGATGGTTCTCTGCGAATTAAGATCGGTCTACTTGAGACCAACAGATGGTACGGATAGCACCAAATATGATATCACCCCGGCCATTCCCGACCTCTCTGAGACCGCTCATTGCATACACTATAAAATTTAAACCCGACGTTATAGTGGGTAGAAATAAATAGATCTAGAAAGTTGATATCATACCCTAATGGTTGCGAACCACTTAGCCTTAAAGCAACCCTTGTTTCACAATTCCCCGTGTGTAAGGCTTGAGATAACGTTTGCTTTTCTTAGAACATTTTCACTTAAAATGCCACATTGCCATTTCCAACAACACACTATTGATTTCAACAAAAGTACAACCTCTGAGCCCCTATGTCTCAGAGAAGGGTGTTAAACATAAGAGGAGTTACCTCCTACACCACCAAATAGATGTGTGTTTATAGAGATCAATGCACTGTGATCTTAGAAATGCAATGTCAGACATCCATCCATACAAGTTGTCTAGGAACGGGACAAACCGAAGGTGCACTCCTACCACATCCTGTTGGGCATCACCCCTAGGATTAGTAGCGAGCAGTCCTTGCATACAAAGATCCCAGAATGAAGGGACAATTGATATTTATTTATCTTGGGAGCTACTCTGAAATTATCAACAAGCAGTCCTTCCGTTATGAAGATCCCCACCTTCAACTTCATTGTCTTTGACATGTCTTCACTTTCAAACTCGTAAATTGGTTCAAAGTGGTTTTCGGATAGGAATTTGCCCAAATCTGATCTCGGTTCCTCCAAACTAATCATCGATAAAAAGATGTTAAGTAGGTTGGTGACTAATGTTCCATTAATTAGTATCTTTTTATCCAAAATATCTTCTTACAGATATATATCATTTTAAAACCCTTTCTCAACAGTATACACGGGATCATTATACCTCATTTATCAAATCTTTGTTTAATTAAAACCTTTTTAAAACTTGGAGTAATTCCAAATCATTTCATCCTTTACGTAGGAAAATATCTCCAAATCATTTATTTAAATCTTAACAAAGATTTCTTATTTCCAAATCATAACTTTTAAACGGGTCAAAAACAATGTTATTTAAGACATCGTTTACTGTAAACCCAAAACAATTAATTTTAAGTAAAAGGATCTATACGAATTAAAATAATTCCAAATCATTTATTTAAACCTTGAAAAAAGATTTCTAATTTCCTAATCTTAACTTTTAATAGGTTGAAACCGTGTTATCCAAGATGATAAATCCAAATTAGTTAGTATTCGAGTAAAACAGATCCATAGAAATTATACTAATTTTACTTGATACTAATTTATGTATTCAACTTGTACTATTCATCGAATAACGGTGGAATCACCTTTAAAATTCATATGATTAGTATGAGATCCTTCCTCTGGATTTAACTCAAAGTATAAGAAGATTATCTATATTTAATCCAAATTGCAATTAATTAGTTATAGAAATTTAATCTATTATACTTGTCTCGTTTTCGACATTTCAACCTTCTCTATCCCTCGCATAGAAAAGAGGCCAGGTGAGCCAGGGCACTGGTTGCTCCTGAACGTCTCCTTAGTTTAAGCACCTCACATTCGGATCCCATGAATAGAAAAATCCAGTCTACTCATCGGCTTTTAGAGCGAAGATTAGATCTCTTGTGTATAACAGCTTTTCTTTAAATCATTTATTTAAACTTTTTAAAATGAATTATAATAAATCCAAATCATCTTTTAAATATTTAACTGTTTATTTGAAAATATTTATAAAAGATTTGGGAAAGAATACTTAGGTTTAAAGCCATATTTCAAAAGTTTTTAAAAGTGCTCCAAAAAGTGCTGCGAATAGTGTTTTCAAAGCTTATTTGATCAAAACAACTTTTCTATCATTCAAAAATCCATTTTTATAACTCAAACCTCTTTTAAAACATTTTAAAATATTTATAGAATTTATTCCAAATTTTTAAAGAATTAAAAATATCATGTTTAAAGAATTTATCACTTTGGTTTAGGAACTGCAAAAGCACACTATTTTGAAAACTTGATTTGCTCATATTTCAAAATCTACTAAACAAAATCTCGATCTTTTTCTTTCATTTGAAAACTATGATTATAAGAGTTCGGAAAATTCTTATTACAAAGAATTCCGACTCCGGTTCCATCGTATAAATGAATTTAAAATTTTATGGTGTGAAATGACGAACTGCCTTTACACGACGCACCTATTTTAACTCAAATTTCACTTTCTTTTCAAGAAGAAGTGAATGGATGAATGAATGAGAGAGCTAAGGCCTTGTATTTATAGGCCAAAATGTGTGAAAAAAATCTAAATGTGCATTTCCTTTTCTACCCTCAACCCATACCCCTCCTTTCCCATCATTCTAAATGTTGATCCCCCTCCCCATGTCCCTCCATCACTTCACTTCTCTTCCATGCCATGTGCATTGACTTTAAATGCCTTAAGGGTGAAGGTAAATGAAAATATCATGGTATTTATTTAATAATATCATGATATATTTTATCATATGTATACATGTTTATATGTCTGTGTATTTATGTGTATACGTGTGCATGTGACATGTATGTGCATGTATATGTATGTGCACAAGAGAACAAACAACATTGCAACGATTTTGAACAACTTTGTTCGTTAAACTATTAAAAATCGAGAAGCGGTTTCCGGTTACATTTTCACTTATTAATTAAATTACATATAAATGTAAACAAAATTTGAAAAGTAATTTCTTATCATTTTAACTAATTAATATGATCACATTTGATCTATAGAACCATATAAATTAATATTAGACAATTGTTTAAAAAAAGTGCTATTATATCGATATAGCGATACGAATTTTCTTATATTTTCAAATGTTTATAAAACTATTATAACGATTTGCTATTACTATATAACTAATTAAAATGAATTGTAATCATTTTAAAACAATCATTTGAATAATTATAATAATTATTATATTATTAAAACTTAATTTAAATTCATAAATTAATTATTAAATATGATGCCATTATTGATGATGTCATAAATATAATTTATTTCCCAAAAACAAAATAAATAATTTTATTTCATATTCTTGTTTAAATGGGTAAATAAGTGTATGTATCCAGGTCCATGCGCAAATTCTGATAATTATAGAGATATTTAATGATAAACGGTTTTCGACCATTTTATCGATATTCCTGCCAAAGTATATATTTTTTTGTATAATTATTCAAAATAAGATTACCAATATTATTTATTGTTCAAAACAGCATAATCTATGTTTCAAAAAGCTCATATTTAAATATATAAAAATAAGTATCATTTATCAAAGCGATAAATTTGCGTGTCATTACACAAGGATTTGAAAGAAAATTATAATGTTAAATCCTTATTTTTGGGTATTATTCAAATAGTGTGAAATTATTAAATATATAAATGTTTTACTAGTTATATTAGTTCTAGAATATAAGCTTGACTGAAGAAAGGTTATATTTAAAAATTATTTATTCATTGAAATAGAAGTTATGATAGGTTTTAAATCATTATTTAAAAGTTTATATAATTTCTGAAAATAAGAAATATTTTCTACTTAATATTTTAAGTATTTTAGAAGTTATTTTATAATCAATGAGTATAACTAAGAATATAATATGTTTATTTTATATATTTGTTTAAATGAAATTTCACTATACTTATATGATTTCTTATTACTTCCACGTTGATTTTTGTTGTGATAAATGGTTCATTATTAAATATTGATTTGATTATACTATATGTGTGTGTGTGTGTGTGTGTTTTTAATTAATTGACTTTTATATACAATTCCGATTTCCCCTTTTTTTTATGTTGACCTGGATTTATAAGAATGATTCACTGTTGATATTGATTCAATTTGTTATTTTTTGTATGATACGGTAATGACATCCTTCTGTATGGATTCATAATATTATTATTTTGTAATATTATTATTTATGATAATTTTAATTCTGTGTGATAAGAAATCCGAATAAACAGAGTTATAATACTATTTTGGATGGGGCATTCGGTAATATTTCTCTGGTTATTCTTTGGACTCGTTATATAGAATATTATGGAGTTCGAGTGTAGTTTATAAGCAGTGAATTAATGATTGAGTATCATGCAGTGGTCTGAGATGCTGTTGTGATATTTATTTGATTATTCATTGTAAGTAGGTGACACTCACGTGACCGGAATAATATAAGAGATTGTACTTACGTGAGGTGGTGCGAGCAGGGTAGATGCCCTTATATTTATTGATATTATGTGCCACTATCATGATGTACTTATTTTATTGGTGTTGGAGATAAACAAATGGCTAGAATCGATTCTGTACATAACTCCTCCTTGCATGATATATCGTGAAGCTATACAAAGGACTTGCAGCTTTTCATTCCTTTGTTAAGGTAAGACTCCCTGTAGCAAATAGTTTTTAATCGGAGTCATCCACGATTCCCTCTCGAGATTCGTCTCTAGTACTCGGTTGATTTCTATCAGGTTTATACTCGGGGCATTTAATACATCGATCGGAACCAAGCCCATCTGTTGTGTGTCATTGATGCTAGCAAGCTTTGCCAATAAATCAGCCTCTCTGTTTTGATCCTCTGGAATTTCGAAATGTCATAGTACTCAAATTTAGTCAACAACTCTTGGACTTGGGAAAGGTATGGAGCAAGCCATTGTCCTTTAGCTTGATAATCTCCCCTGACTTGGTATACAACAAATTGTGAATCGTAAAAGATTTCAACAGCCCAGTTCTCTAGCGAATTTAAGTCCAGCAATCAGAGCCTCGTACTCAGCTTCAATGTTTTTTGTTGGGAAATCAAGCTTTAAAACATAACAGATCGACCGATCTTCGAGAGTTACAAGCATAATTCCTGCTCTAGAAAAATGATCATTAGACGCTCCATCAGTATACAATTTCCACCATATGGTACAGATTTCACTGCTCTCCTGGGAATCATCCTGCATAGTGAGTTCTGCTATAAAATCTACCAGTGCCTGACCCTGGATAGCCCTCCGAGGGAGATAAGTAATATCAAATGGACTAAGCTCGATATTCCACTTGAGTAATCTTCCAGACGTATTAGGTCGCTGCAGGACCTGTCGTAACGGCTGGTCGGTGTAAACATTGATCGGGTGTGCATGGAAGTATGGGCGGAGTTTTCATGATGCAATCATCAAGCAGTATGCCAGTTTTTCTATTTTTGGCTCCCGTCAATCGCTTGCTGACTTAATAAACCAGTCTCTGAATTCGATTCTCCTCACGAAGTAATGCGGCACTTATAGCATGTACCGACATGGTCAAATAGATGTATAAATCTTCATGATCCACTGGCATTGACAAGATGAGGGTCTCTCCAAGTGATTCACCAAAGCTTGAAATGCCTTTACAATCCTATGTCCATTCGAAGTTTCTTTTTCCGTTCCTAATCAAGTTAAAGAAAGGAATGCATTTATCAGTAGCTTTGGAAATGAATTGGCTTAAGGCAGCAACTTTCCCATTCAGACATTGATAGTCATTGGCACTTGGATATCGCGGATAGCTTGAATCTTCTCGGGATTAGCTTCAATTCTGTGGGCGTTAATAATAAACCCAAGAACTTCCCTGATGCTACACCAAAAGAACACTTCAAAGGATTAATTTTCATCTTGTAATGTCGAAGGATGTCGAACATTTCTGCTATGTCTCAAATGTGGTCTTTTGATCATCGTGACTTCACAAGCATATCCTCCACATATACTTCCACCATTTTTTCAATATAATCTTCAAACATACTGATGACTAAGTGCTAGTAAGTCGCTCCTGCATTCTTTAGTTCAAACGGCATCACCACATAGCAATATAATCCAACATCAGTAATGAAACTGGTGTGCTCCTGATCGGGAATGTGCATCAGGATTTGGTTATATCTCGAGTATGCATCCACAAAAGGTTGTCCTGCGGTTGAGTCTACCAGCTAGTCGATTCTTGGAAGGGGAAAACTGTCTTTCAGACACGCCTGTTCAAGTCTGAGTAATCAATGCATGTTCTCTATTTCCCGTTCACCTTTTTCACAAGCATAGGATTAGATACCCACTTAGGGTAGAGGGAGTCATGATTAAGCCCGTTGTCTTTGAGTCTATCCACCTCCTCTTTGAGAGCAGCAGATCTCTTTGGATCCGTGTCGCGTCTTTTTTGTTTCACCTAGACATGGTCTCGGGTCGATATTCAATGCATGGCTTGCAATGGCAGGTGAGATTCCACACATGTCAGAGTGAGTCTAAGCGAACACATCTAGATTCGCTCAGAGAAATCCAGCAAGTTCTTTCATCATCGTAGGGCTGAGCTATGATCCCTACCCTGAAGCATTACGACCGATCTCTCTCTCCAAACATAGGACACTTATTCCTTTTGCTTCTACAACTATGTCGATCCCACCACGCCGACCTATCGCACCGATCCCTTTACTTAAGCGAAGTTTGTCGACCCCTAATCCTACCGATCCCTTCTTCGCTTCCTCAATAGTAGATCCCTTTACTTCACCATCTTTCACCAAACTTCCAACACCGGTTCTCCCACGTAAGTTTTAACCATCCTCTCCTCAAACCTCCATATCGAACCCTTTCCCAAGTCATCAAACGAGGGGTTGGTATTCCACTCTACCGATCCCTCCTCTACTCTCATTTCTTCTCCCTCCTTGCTTATTCTACCGAGCTCTATTGCACCCCATAACTCACCTCCTCCAAGGCCACTTCGGTCACATTTTATCGTTCCATCAAGCGCCATTGTGATCGCCGATGGCCTAGAATCCGTTATCACATCATAAAATCGAAATTATAACTTAAAAACTTACCTATGTGAGTATTTGAGTTAGAGTGTGGGCGAGTGTTTGGAGATGTTCGAACTGGAAGGGGAGAAGACTCTGACCATTTAAGACCTCAATTGAGGTTGGTCCCCATCATTTAATACTTATTCCCAAGATGAACTCCACATAGGTATCTATCTAGCTGATATTGCATGGAAATCTCTTCGGATACTTAATACTTCCTATTGAAGTGGACCTTTCTAAGATATCCTTAACCGTGCTTAAACCCAATCCCGACCATTTAATACTTCATTTGGGGAAAAGAGGTGGGCCCTCCAACAACCACTTAATAACACAAGACCCCAAAGCAGACCCTTCGTATTATGACTCATACTCATAATAAAGTCTCATATTAGCCAAACTATTCGTAGGAACTGGTAGCCGGATTAGCTTGGCAAATTTATCCTACAGAATTTGGGACCAACCTCGCGTCATTATAAACACTTATCATAGGAAATGTCTCACATCAGCCCCAAAGTCACACTACTAGTAGCCAAATTAGCTGGGCAGACTTTTGTGTGCCTTTCGACTAGCCTCGCATCTCTATGACTTAGCCATAATTTAAATACTCTATATATATAATACTCATCACACTGTTCCATAATTAAGGCCTAACAAGGAATCTTCCTTATTACGCCATAAAATATTAGTTACCTTCCTAAGGGGGAATCAATGACAGTTATCACCTAACCAACTACGCAATTATATGTTATAATTATACATTTATTATGCTAATTAATATATAAATAAATATGCATTTATTATTCTATGTGTGCAGAGATTACGTCCTAACTAACGTTAAATGTCAATTCCTTTATAACCATAATAATACAAGTCTTTCCTTTTTCTTCCATTTTACCAATAATGTCCAAATTCCAATATCCAAAACAAGGGATTCTAATATCCATAATAAGGATTCAATACTCATATCCAAAATTGCAATAAATAGACTTGTTTATAGAATCTAAATCTCATATTAAAACAATGGAATAAATCAAAAATGGAAACTTACAATTTAATCAACCTTACACTCTATTCAACTTCTTTTACATGAATTTAGATAAGTGAATTTCTATTAAATTTTATAGAAATAGGCGGTGTAAACTACGAATAAAGATTTGTCCTTTACACACCATTTCTCAATTAAATCCCTTAATCAAATCTGAAGAAGAAGAATAAGAAGTGGAATAGAAGATTGCATACATAAACTGCAAAATCCACAAAGCTCCATTATTTTAACAGAAAACAATTAAGATTCCTGTTGTTCCGCCTTTTAGCAAGACCGTGATACCAAAAGATTAACTGGAAACCAAAGACAGTTCCCTTCGATTGCCAGTTACGTACAGATTAGCTATGGATGTTGGTAAATTTTGTCCAAGTCCGGATCGAGCTACAATTGATATGACATGACGAGCAAAGCCGTAGAAGCCAGCGTTCCAAATTTCAAGTCAATCCGAGTTCGTATGCTCAAGATATGATCGATGCAAAATTGAATATTGTTCTCGTTCGTATCCATAAAACACGCATAATTCGTATCCATCAAAGAGCCTTGGTTCGAATCGATCAGTTCGAACCCATCTGGAGCTGCACTATTCATATCGATCTAAGAAGACCTTATTCGTATCGATCAAGCGCCGCAATTCGCATCGATCCACCAGTACACCTCACTTCGTGTCCATCGTGTTCGTATCTATCGAGCTTCGATTATTCGCATCCATCAGCTAGTTGTTGTTCGTATCCATCGTCACCAACTAGTTCGCATTCATGGATGGTTGTCACTTCGTATCGGTCTTTTCATGCACTTCGTGTCGATCAATCTACCCACATACTTTTTATCGATCAGCCATCGATCGATACGAAGAACACATTATCATATGAGTCACCTTTTTTGATCGATACGAAAAAGCTTGAAACCATCGATGTGAAGTAGGCGTCCATGGATCGATGCGAAGCATAGAGCGCCTCAGGTCGATACAAACAAGGCGCGGACAATGGGAAGGACTCGGTCGATTCAGCGTCAAAAATGGATCGATCCTAAAAACAAGTGCCACGTCAACTCACAGACGCGCCCTGATCGATACGAAAAGAGCGATGCGAAAGGAATCGATACGAACGACGCAACTTACCAAAAACTTCAAATTTCATCGATCATATCTCACAATCTACAAGTCCAAATGCTACGAAATTTTCACTGGAGCTTGCGTACAACCTAAAGAACGCTCCTGCCAAATTTTGACTCGATTGGATCAAATCTTGATCGATACGAAACTCGTTTGTATCGATCACGGATCGAGTGGAAATTATGTGGGATCGATCGCATGGGCCCACCCACGTGCCAGAAGAAGTCTTCCGAAGTTTGAGCGAGATATTTGCATGGAACGCCTATAAATAGCACCCTAGAGCCTACAGAAGGAGGGGACCTTTTTGGCTTTTCAACGTCCAGACTCTGCCCGATTCAAATTTGCACTCCATGGTTGTTGTTATACTCGAATTTTATCATTATAATCTGCTATAATCAGTTGTAACCGGCGAGGAAAGTCAATAAAGATTAAATTTTGGAGTGGACATAGGTCGGAGATAGCCGAACCACTATAAATCTTGTGTCTCTATCTATTTCTTTCCGTTTTAAGTTCATTATTATTCACTTTTTATCCTCTACATTACTTAGATCTGTGATCTGCGATTATATACTGCTAATTAGTGTTCATACACTAGTACTTCACATTTGATCCACGGTGTTGATCCATTTTTTGGGTCAAACAATTCCAATCCTAAGAATTGACATTTTGCTTTGGGGTAATTTAGAGGATTTATAATACGATGTTTTCATAATCCAAAACTCCCCAAGGAATATATCAAATCCAAACTATACTATTCAACTACTAAAATAGAAAAACTAAGATTTTCACTCATAGTTGGTCCTTAGCTTTGCTTCTTTTTGGATTTGCATCGATCATTGTAATCTCCTTCATGTCTCTTCTTTTTGATATATACAACAAGGGATTTGTGTGTGTGTGTGTGTATTAGATTTAGAAAGGTTGAAGGAGAAAAGGTTTAGAAATTAAATAATAAACAAAGATAGATTAGGATTTAACTGAAACCCTAATGGGGGTTTCTTGAATCTAAAAAGAGATAAACTGACAGAGCTTCGTTAATGTTTCCAAAATTTGTGAATAAAAGTGAGTGGTTTAGTGTCTTATTTGTAGTGGTTAAAATGCACCAGAACCATAGGATGAAAATAGGCCGAAACGGATAAATCTAGAGTGTTTAAAATAAGAAACCCTAGCCACCACCTGTATAGGAGCGGTCGACTACCCCTATATCACCGATCGACCGCTAGGGGTCCACTGGTAGAGGTCAAGGGGTCGACCTCTCCGTCTAATTTTGGGAATGTTTGATTGTTCCCATTGCTTGATTATTTTATTATCTAATTAGCTTTTAACGTTAATTGTCTAACTTAACATCTACTTAACCCCCTAAGTCTAATCACACTTAGTTTTTGAAATTCGAACTCTAAATTTAAATGCTTATTTGAATTTGAATTCGAACTAAATTAATTTAAGTCTAAAAACTTCAAACACACATAACTTCTTCGTTTGAGCTCCATTTTCAGCATATTACATATAGAAACTGATCAGAATTCGCCACGAATGCAACAGAATAACTTTCGTGGTCAAATTCCAACTTTTGTAAAATTCCCAATTTTCTCCTTACCTTAATTAATTGAATTTCTCTTAATTTACTTGTTTAATTAGGGTTGATTTTATATGGTGTTACATTCTCCCCCCTTAAAAAGAACTTGTTCCGAAATCTTTCGAATGGTGAATACCGTAACGTGCAATATCATCCATGTTATACAACCAAGTTATCTACACAACCATCTACTCAATCAAAGTGCAACATGATTATGCTATGCAGACATACTAATAATGAGCTCGATCCTGTCATGATTTTATGATCGTGCTATGCAAATACCTTAAGCATGCATAAAATTGCTATATGAGTATAAAATGAAGGTGAAAAAGTATAGCAACTATCTCCTACCATCCAATCTAGCAACCACGATGCAACCAAAATCCTAATTTTGAAAAGAAAATTTACCGGAGAAAGGCTTAGGATAAGAAGTCCTTATGCCTTCCACCGGATTTTCTCCCCATTGTACTCGGGCCAGTCTAATTCTTTGTTGTAGAGCTTCCTAGTTCCATGCTCCACAATGCCTGTAGTGGCACGGGACATTAATTTCTCAGTCTCAAAATCCCTCAATTGATTAGGCTCTTCTGCAATGACTGTGTTGTAAAGGTATTTCCTCAAATATGAACCGTGAAAAAAAATGTCATGGATTCCATCCAACATAAAAGTTTTCTTATTTTTCCCCAATATTGGGAATGGCCCAATAAATATGGTGCCAACTTTTCCAACTATCCAAATCTTATGACTTTCACGCGCCGCCTAATCAACTCTGACTTTCCAAAGTCTCCCAATCCAAATTTGGACCGAGTAGAATTTGTTGGTGGTTTCCCACCCATAATTTGGTGATTTGTATGGCCTTCCAAAAAGTGCTTCAAGTGTGCCATACCAATCACCTATTGGTGACTACTACTAAACACGAATTCTACTAAGGGTAAGTGCTGCTCCAGATGTCCTCCAAAATCTAAGATGCAAGCTCTTAATAAATCCTCCAAGTTCCCATTCATTTCCTCGGTTTGTCCATCGGTCTTCAGTCAATAAGCAATGCTTAGATTTAACGAAATTCCTAAAGCTACCAGCAAACCCCTCCAAAAATTTCTAGCAAACTAAGGATCCGTATCACTAACGATGCAAACTGCAACTCCATGAAGCTACGTTGGAGATATTGTGGTTTCATTGCTTCCAATGGAAAATTCCGCCACCCTCTTCTTTATCCTTAATCAGTAGGTAATTCTCTTCACATTCTTACGTATCTCATTTTTACCTCGAATGGTGACAGCCTATGAGCTAAATTTTATTTTTCCCAAAATTCTAAAGTTTTGAGATTGAAACATTTATTTACTTTAGGTTGCTAACCTATTTCCCACATTAACTTCCAGTTTTGCATATGGTTTATCACTAGTTAAGTATCCCCATAAAATTTCCTTATTTACTTTGCTTCCCAACATATATATTTATCTAGTGGTTTAAATCTCATTTAAAAAGTCAACATAGGAATAAAACAGGGATATATCTTATACCACATCATACACTTTTCCAATAGCTAAGGGAGAAAACTACCAATTACAACACAAGCACTCCAAAAGAAAATTTTGCTGGATGCTGTCATTTATTATCGAGTGGTACAAATGAAGTCGAGGTCCTAACATTCCCTACTAAATTAAGATAAGTATTTCTCAATATGTCATTCCATTATTACCCATTTTCCTCAACTTTCCTTTTTGGTTTCTAATAAATGTGGTCCATCCTTTGTTTTAATTAATATCCATAGCAGTAGAAGTTGGACCGTTCTTAATTAATAATTCATTAATCCCTTTAACCTTCTACAGGTTTCCAAAATCTATTAATTACTCAAATTTCTTCCATAAATGCCATATCAAGCTTTCTTAATCAGTCCTCATTTGATTTCTTTTCTCTCATTAATTATAAATTTATTGCACGTTAAATTTGTAATTAATGTCCATAAATCCTAACCCGTTAATTACTAACTAATATACATATAGTCATAATTTATGCTACATATATATATATATTCTAGTAGTTAAGCGTGGATATACGTTTATATATTTCTAACTATTAATTTCTATAACTAGAATACTCATTTTCATATTTTAATTTATCAAAGCTATCCTTCCAAAAAGATTACCGTCATAATTTCTCATAAATTAACCACAAGTGAGATTTCTGCTTTATTTGAAATTACAAAGAATTATTTCTTTTCTTTTATTGAAAAAGATAGTGTAAACTATAGAAAAGAATAGCCATCTCTTTCCTTTTTATTTTATTCCTTGTTACTTCAAACAACCCGCTTTTATATGTATTTTGAAATTGGAAAATTTATGGAAATTACACTAAAACTGCTCCAAAATTAAAATATAGAAGTCCATATTCTACGGGCAACCTAATTTACAACCCAATTATAGATCTGGAATATCTTAACCACTTTACTAACTTCTTCAAATAGAGATTTGGGATCGATTTCAAATTTCCAAATCAGGTTGTACACTCTATTACTATTTTATCCATATCCTAAAAATCTTAGTTTATCCTATATAGGTTGTGAACCTCAACTACTCTGTGAAAACTATTCTTTATAAAACCAAAAATTTTATAATCATACAAAATAGTTTTAAATAAACTATTTTCATCAAATTCAAAATCAACACTAATTACCTTATTTTTTGTAAAACTTAAATTTCACAAACTTGAAGTAACAGACTCAAAATCTCCATTTTTGAAAATATGAACTTTGAAGCCTTTACCAAGAATTCAAAAAAAATTAGTTCCAAATATAAGCAAAATAATTTCTCCTTTTTAAAACTTTCATCGTCAAAGATCTCTCTCTTTAAAAGTTAGACTTTCAGCTCACAGAATTCAAAGACTGCTTGGTTTTCGAAAAGAAACTGCGGAAAAGCTTTACTTTTTAATGTCTTGCTATAATAAAGACTTACTCCTTTTGAAATAGGATCTTTAACACAATACATTCAAAACTCAATTATCATTGTAAAATAATAAATTAGACCTTTATTATTCCAAAGAGTTTTCTAGTTACACGAATTATCATTTCCAAAATAACAGTTATATCTAAAATGTAGATAAATATCTATTGCCTTAATACTCAAAATATACCGTTATTTGACAAAATACTTTTTATAACTTTGTTCAAAACTCTTAAAATCCCTTGCAATCCTTTTCTTATCAATTCCAATAATATCCTTATTCAAATAAGTTGTAACACCTCTAATTTTATTGATGTTATTCAGGAGATTTAATTAGAATAAATTAAATAGAATAATGTAAATAAGAAGATTGAGGTTGATTAATAAACTAGGTGGCCGTGCTTATTTAATCTAATGAACTTATATAAATGGTTAGGAAATTAAACATAAGGGCATTAGGGTAAATAACCATACTTCCCACCCTTATACCTTTCTCATTAGGTCATACACGTTCATTTTACTCAAAACAAAAATTATAACCGTAAGAAGGGAAAGAAAGGCCGACCATTAGGAAGAAAGAAGAGAAGAGAAAATAAACTTAAAAGCTTTTAGGATTCAAGTTAGAGAAATCAATCTCAATCAAACTTCAATTTCCTTATCCAATCTAAGGTGAATAATAGTTTCTACATCTCTATTTTGATTTTTACATCAAATGGTTTCGAATTTAATGATAAATCTTTTTTTATGATATATGAAATGATGATATGCTTGATTTTGATTTATTATGTTTAAATAAAGTTGTTTAAGAGAAGATATACACGGTTTAGGGTAAAACCGAGGTGAAATGATTTTTAAATGCCATGGGAAACTTTTATGTTATAGAAAACATGATTTTGGAGATGGGTTTCAATTTTCATAATTTTAAGAGTTTATATGGATTTTATATAAATTTTCTAGTGAAGAAAATGATCTATTGGGTTATAAATTATTTACGGCTAAAATAAAGATTATTTGGGTTTGAAATTTTTATATGTTGGAAAACATAT
This sequence comes from Allium fistulosum, assembly GCA_030737815.1. NCBI lineage: Eukaryota > Viridiplantae > Streptophyta > Magnoliopsida > Asparagales > Amaryllidaceae > Allium > Allium fistulosum. The sequence continues at coordinate 907,430,193 of CM060901.1, forward strand.
TAAAATAGATTTTCTGGGATTTTTCTATATTTTTCCTAAGTGTTTTGATGAATATATAAAATTATTTAAGGTATGTGACTTAAATGTTTTATATATTTAATTAAGGAGAAGGAGCATTTTATAAAATAAACTTATTATTTATTTCTGAAAATTAGTGGCAACATTTTTCTGAAAATAAATTGTTAACCAATGAGAATTTGACAAACAAAGGCAGGTTAGTTGAAAAGTTATCATTTTTAAGTTAAAAACAAAGAAATCATACTTTTAGCATGTTTCAGTCGTTTACGATAGTAAACCTTCCAATGCAGACCTTTCGATAAGTTGAAGGGTTACAGCTTTCGACAAGGTCAAACCAATGCATATGGTTTCAAGTTTCAACTATCTTGGTATGTAATGAATTGGACAAGGTTGAAGGGTTCTTAGCCGAAAGGTTGATGGCCAAAGAGGTTGGGGTATGTTTGTTTTATAAACCAAAAGCTTTCACCTGCTTTGCTTTCGAATTAGAGCTTTCGACTTGGTTGCTTTCAACCAGGTCAAATGTTTAAAAAGAAAGGTTTTAAACCTTTCGACAAATTTGAAAGGTTACTGCTACTTTACCACTATTTTGTTTTGAAACCTTTCGACACAATCGAAAGGTTATGCCACTTATCATTGTGTTGTTTTGAACCTTTCGACACGGTCGAAAGGTTATAACCGCTTTTTCCAACTTTCGAAGTCGTTGCTTTCGACAAAGACAAAAGGTTTACTTGTTTTAAAAACCGGCCGCTTCTCCCATTGCTTTCGAAAGGTATCAAAGCCTATGACTTAGATGATTTTCCTTTGTTTTATAATTGAAATGTAACCCAAGCTTTCGAAGGAGTTGCTTTAAAAAGACGGAGGTCTATTGTTTTAAATGAAATGTTTTAAAGCTTTCGAAGCAGACCTTCCGATAAGGTCGAAAGGTTGCTTCCATCAGAGTCGAAAGGTTTTAAAAGAGGACCTTCCGCATGTTTTAACTTGAACCCAGTAAGTTTTCAAAAGATAAGATCCAGTGGTTTCGAAAGGTTTATATTTTAAGAATTCAATGCTTTTGAAAGGTTTAAAGTGTTGAATGTTTTCAATAGTTTCGAAAGGTTAGGATTCAAATGGTTGTTTTGTAGACCTTTCGACAAGGTCGAAAGGTTTGGCTTTAAAAGGTTTGAAAACCCATACTCTAAATTTTTAAAGGAAATCCCACGGCTTATATAAAGGAGTTTTGTACTGACTTTAAGTATGTGATTTTGAAGAAGTATGACCTTGATAAAAATACAAGTTAAGCATGTTAACTATGTTTTATGAAATGTTTTCAAGGACTTTGAACCCACAGGAGTGGTATTGTTAAATTATTGTTTTGCTTCTTCAAATATGAACATATTCACATGTTACCCATAACTGTATTTTAGAAAGAAAAAAAGGGTAGAAGAACCAGTAGGTTAACTCAATAGTGAATATAAATTGCTTAAACTCCTGAATGAGTAGAATTGCATCTATGGAGTTAGGGTGACCAAGAATATAGAATGCCTAAACTTTATAGTTATTGGTGGTAAACCAAAAGGTTCATAGTAAACCCATGAAAACTATGGTAAGGTAGTTATTGGTGGACACCAAAAGGTTCATAGTTAACCCATGAAAACTATGCATAAGGACATTTGACAGAGGCTAATTAGTTTGTAGTGAACTCATGAAAAATATATCTGGATTAAAAATTGACATCAGTCAATAGGTTCTTAGTAAATTCATGAAAACTAGGATAAGTAAGTGGCTAATGGAAGTACCAGTAGGTTCCTAGTCAACCCATGAAAACTAGGATGTGTAGTGAGTTACTGGATAAGTCCATAGGTTCCTAGTCAACCCATGAAAACTAGGTTAAGGTGATTAGTTATTGGAATGACTAATAGGTTCAGGAGGACCCATGAATTAATTAAGTTAACTGGCAGGAGCCTATAGGTTCTTAGTGATCCCATGAAAACTATGAATATGACAGGGTGTCAATTAGTTATAACGAGGTTATAAGTAAACCCATGAAAACTAAAAAGGTTAATAGTGACCCTAGAAACTATAATAATGACAGGGTGTCAGATTAAGCTGGGAATGGGAAAATCTTATTTATTTTCAAGTATGCATATCATCATAATGTTTTGAAATGTATGTTTTAACTACTGTGGACGCAGGAGCACATAATTTGGTTTTATAAAGGTTTTAGGATACTAGTGAGGGGAAAACCCGTTCCGCTAATCGGTGTGGTCTCACTAGATATCTAAAAGGATTGAGATGTTAGATTATTATTCATACCAGGCTTTATGTTTGACTTAAAGTTTTTGTTTTCCCCTTAAACTCTCGGATACTCATTTGATTTTGAGTAGTTTGAGATTTAAGGTTCTCAGTTTTTCTTCTCTGGCGAATAAAGCTTCTGGAGGCGTGCATGAGGCAGATAATTATTTAGAGTTTTTATTTCCGTTGTGTGTTTTGTTTGTAAAGGCAGACTTATTAGCCTTAATATATTCTCTGATCAACCAAGGGGGTATCTTCATATATCGCTCTTGGCGTATTTGTAATAATTATATTTTGCTGAACGTGGTTAACGTAATTTGGGAATTATGTAATGAACAAGAAATGTTTTGGATTGAATGTGGAAATATGTTTTTGAATTGTTAAATTTTTTTCATATTTCTGTGATCTGTGTATCAATGTATCTAGCACTGCCGTATTTGGTCGCCGAAGATTAATAACTATGGATGACTGCAGCATCCGTAGCCGTTAGTTTTGGGCCTCCAAGTAGGGGGATGTTACACAAGTTCTGAATTTGAATTAGGAAAAAGAATACATATATAAAATTCTCATCTTTACACAATTGCCTTTTCAGAAATACCCAACTCATTTATTAATCACCATTCAAATCCTTTCAATTAACAAAGATAGCTTTTACAACTTTAAACGATGGAAAAATGGAGTCGACAAATATAACTTCTTTCTTATTTCTATTACTCGTCCTCTAATGCATTTATTTAAAATTCTCAATTTTATCACTACCTAAATTCAGCTATCATTCTCCGCATTTTCTTATATGGGAATGTTCCTCATAGCTATCTTGTCAGACATTCTTATCCTTCTATTCATTATATCCTATGTTAATCAAGTGCATTTTTCACTTGTACACCATTTCTAAAGAAACTTAAGGAAAAGAATCTCTAATTTTATAATGTAGGAAAAATCATGCATCTCCCAAAAGAAAATTCCCTTATTAAAAATCTTTGGACCAAAAACTTTTAGCTCAATAAATTTAAACTAAGAACTTTAAGAATGCAAAATCCCTTTAAGTTAGAACTTTCTAACTCAACTATTAATAAATGATAAATCTCCAAATTTTCTTGCTCTTTTCAAAATAAGAGCTTCCAGATTTGTAAAGTAGAAGAAATCATAAAAATAGAAGAATTCAAAAATGGAGAATCCAAAAGTTGAAAACTTTTAATTCAACAAATTTTAATTGAGAACCTTCTTTATTTTCAACCAAATATTTTACCACTTCATTCTAAACTTTTTACAAATGGTACTATATTTCCAAAGCTGCCAAAAATCACTTTCCATCAAAATTTCCAACTTATAATACATAAGATTTCCACTTAATAATCTTTTAAAAAAGTTCATTCAAAACTTTCAAGGAGTTTTTAAAAATCTTTTTACCGTTTTCTTTCTCAAAGGGTAGGAGTTAAAAAAATGGACTTTGATTGTTCTTCCCTTTGAACTCCCTACTTCATCATCTTAAAAATCTAGTTATCTCCTTGCGGTGATTAATGTACACCTTCTTACGGAAGCTTGTTTTACTACTATACCCTTACTTTCGTATGAGTACTATGCCTTATAATATCTAACTATTACCTAACATTTATATTTTTTATACTCTCATAAATGTCGCTTTGTCTATATTAAATGGTTGCTATCTTAACGGACGTTCCTAAAGACGTTTATTTTCTTATTCAACGTTACATATTTAACTTCTTTCTTATCTTCCCATAATTACCTTAATAGTCTCATTAATCTATTTAATTTCTTGTAACTCCTCACTTATTGCTCATTCATTGCCTATTAAAAGTTTGGAGTTACAACTTCTCCATTTACAATTTCTATCACTACCGTTTAATATTCTTATAGGATCCATAATGATAAAGAAGTCTAGGTCCAACAAAGAAGTATAAATTTAACTCTATTTATTCTTCCAACTCATAGTTGCTTTGCCCACCCTTTTGGAATATGGTATCAATTACTTCTATAGTCGGAATTTATAGAGTCAGGCGTAAATTTAAAATAAGTATATATATACATTTACTTATACATAGTAAGTTTTTTGAAAAATATTTTCAAAGATAACAAATACGCCACTCATACATATATTTTTCATCATTGATCGCGTAACCTGGCTCTGATACCAAATGTAACAACCCACTCCGTAACAGGCTAAAATTCCAATCCAGAAAAGGCCCTTCGAAACTTAGACCCATTCTAAAGCTGGCCGTTGGTTGGTAAAAAAATAGAGCTATCTATCTATTCTTTCAGAACTCACAGCAGAAGGAATAAAATATAATAACAATAATAGTACCCATTTATTTCAAACCATTTCAAATGTCATAAGACATTACATAATGTCAACCGTTACAACATTTTGTTCAAAAATAAATTTCATGGGTACAATAGAAAATAACATGAAAAGATGGATAATAACTGCCACAAGCTTCACTCTCGTCATCTCTAAGCATCATCAACTCCTTTTCTAACATATGTTGTAATGAGGAGGGAGTCGGAACAATAAGTGTCTAGTAAATAAAAATCATAAGTCTTATCATTTCAGTACTTGGGTAGCATATTTTAAAATAAGAATATGTCTTGTGTACATAAAACCATTTAATACTTCATATAAGGAAAAGAGACGGGTCCTCAAACAACGACTTAATACCTTCCATTCTTGAAGCAGGTTTCCTAGCCCCATAACTCATAACCAATGTCATAAATATCTAACAATGTGAGAGATGGAACCCAAACAACTTAATACCTTTTAAGGAAAAATAGGCAGACTAACCATTTAAGACATTAATTGAGTTAGGTCCTCATCATTTAATACCTATCCCCAAGGCGGACTCCACATGGGTATCTATCTAGCTAATATTGCGTGGAAATCTCTTCAGACACTTAATACTTCCTATTGAAGCGGACCTTTCCGTGATATCATTAACCATGCCTAAACCCAATCCCAACCATTTAATACTTCATTTGAGAAAAAGAGGTGGGCCCTCAAACAACCACTTGATAACTCAAGATCCTGATGCAGGCCCTTCATAGTATGACTCATACTCACAATATGTCTCACATTAGCTCGACTATTCATAGGAACTGGTAGCCGGATTAGCTGGGCAGATTTACCCTACAGAATTTGGGACAAACCTCGCGTCATTATAAATACTTATCATAGGAGATGTATCACATCAGCCCCAAAGTCACACTACTGGTAGCCAGATTAGCTAGGAAGACTTTTGTGTGCCTTTTGACTGACTTCGCATCCCTATGACTTAGCCATAATTTAAATACACTATATATATAATACTCATCTCACCGTTCCATAATTAAGGCCTTACCAAGAATCTTCCTTATTACGCCTTAAAATATTAATTACTTCTTAAGGGGAAATCAATGACAATTATTACCTAACTAACTACGTAATAATATGTTATAATTATACATTTATTATGCTAGTTAATATATAAATAAATATGCATTTATTATTCTATGTATGCGAAGATTACGCCCTAACTAACGTTAAATGTTAATTCTTTTTTAACCATAATAATATAAGTCTTTCCTTTTTCTTCCACTTTACCGATAATGTCCAAATTCTAATATCCATAATAAGGGATTCTAACATCCATAGCAAGGATTCAATACTCATATCCAAAATTACAATAAATAGACTTGTATATAGAATCTAAATCTCATATTAAAACAATGGAATAAACCAAAAATGGAAACTCACAATTTAATCCATTTTACGCTCAATTCAACATCTTTTACATGAATTTAGATAAAGAATTTCTATTAAATTTTTCAGAAATAGACGGTGTAAACTACAAATAAAGATTCATCATTTACATACCATTTCTCAATTAAATCCCTTAATCAGATCTGGAGAAGAAGAATAAGAAGTGGAATAGAAGATTGAATACATAAACTGCCAAATCCACAAAACTCCATTATTTTAACACAAAATGATTAAGATTCCAATCCTAAGAATTGACATTTCGCTTTCGGGGAATTTTGGAGATTTTTAATATAATGTTTTCATAATCCAAAACTCCCCATGGCATATATCAAACCTAAACTATACTATTCAACTACTAAAATAGAAAAACTAAAATTTCCACTGACAGTTGGTTCTTAGCTTTGCTTCTCTTTGGATTTGCAATGCCCATTATAACCTCCTTCAGATCTCTTCTTTTTAATATATACAACAAGGGAATTGTGTGTGTGTGAGTAGATATATATTAAATTCAAAAAGGTTGGAGGATGAGAGGTTTAGAAATTAAATAATAAACAAAGATAGATTAGGATTTCTTACCTAAAACCCTAATGGAGTTTTCTAAATCTAAGACAATATAAATTGACAGAGCTTCACTGATGTTCCCAAAATATTTGTGAATAAAAGTGAAGGGTCTAGAGTCTTATTTATAGTGGTTGAAACACACTAGAACCGTAGGATGAAAATAGGTTGAAACGGATAAATCTGGAGCATTTAAAATAAGAAACCCTAGCCGCGCCTGTATAGAAGCGGTCGACTGCCCCTATACCACCGGTCGACCGCTAGGGGTCGACCGGTCGAGGTCAAGGGGTCGATCTCTCTATCTAATTTTGGGACTGTTTGATTATTTCCGTTGCTTGATTATTTTATTAACTAATTCGCTTTAACGTTAATTGTATAACTTAACGTTTACTTAACCCCCAAGTCTAATCGCAGCTAATTTTTGAAATTCAAACTCTAAATTTAAATACTCATTTGAATTTGAATTTGAATTCGAACTAAATTAATTTAAATCTTAAAACTTCAAACGCTCATAACTTCTTCGTTTGAGATCCGTTTTCAGCATATTATATCAGGAAACAGATCAGAATTTCACCATGAATGCAACGGAATAACTTTTATGATCAAATTCCAACGTTTGTAAAATTTCCAATTTTCTCTCTACCCTAATTAATTGAATTTCCCTTAATTTACTTATTTAATTAGAGTTGATTTTACGGGGTGTTACATACCCGGTATATATAGAGCTATATATATATTGACTAGTACTCAGTATAGTTGTTTACCATTTTGTAATGTATTGACTCTTATTTGTATGTTTTATGATGTATATTGGGCATACTCTGTATATTTAGTTTTATATGTTATCGCTGCGATTCTAACTCTGTGTTCTCTGATATTCACTGTATATTTTGTATTGTTCTATCCTGGAGGCACATATGTTTATTGCTTTGTGCCGATAATGTGTACGTATATGGGAGTTATATATTTGATGTTTAAATACGTATCAGCATTAGCCCAAGGGAATATTCACGTGTATACCCCATATCGCCTCGTTTTCTATATTATCTGACAGTATTATTCAGTAATACTCTTGGATAATATGGGTATAGAGGTGGGGGTGTTTACATGATGTGTTTGTTTAAGATGGATGGATGGTAATGTGACAAGAGCCTACAATAACAACAGTGTGATTGACAACACAATGCTACAAACAGTATACAATAGCATACTTTTTGTATATATATATCATCCGCTAAAAGAGTAATTAGTCATCGTCTTCTATATTTCATCATATATACTTCATCTTCTCATAATGTCGCACTCATATTGGTCACCAAATGATCTATTACTTCTCATAAAAGCATACATACAATCGTATGACCTAGCACCACTACAAATGTTATTGATGTTGCATGAAAATTATAATAACCACACAGATTATCTTCATCACCGCACGTATGGTAATACTTTAGTTCTTTGGGAGCAACTTAGGGCATAATTTGAATGTTGCCACATAGTTATAGAAACTGAAATGGGAAGATCCCTTAAATTGCAATCATGCGGTATGTGATTCTTATTATCATATCTTATGTGATGAATTTTTTACTGGCCATGAATCTTAGAACTATTATATGTATTGGATTCACTAGGAAGTAGTGGCATGGCCTTAGTATTGGTGTGCTTTTGTATTCTGCTGATGTATTGCGCTTATGTATTCGACTTATGTGTTTTACTTATCCATTCGACTTATGTGTTTTACTTATTTGTTCTACTTATGAATTATATTTCAGTATTATACTATTGTATTCTACTTATGTATTCTAGTTCCGTATTCCACTATTGTATTCTAGTTTTGTATTCCACTGATGTATTCTACTTTTGTATTCCAAATATATGAAACAAATACATAAACTAAAGAAAGTCTATATACATACACAATTATGTTAACAAAAGAAGCATAAATACTGAAAATAAAAACGTAAACAAAAGGAAGTGCAAATACATACATAAATACTTAAACAAAAAGAAGTACATATACATGAAACGGTACATAAACCAAAGGAGATCCATATACATACACAAAAACATAAAAAAAAAGAACGAATACATGAAACAACTATGATATAAAATTGATCAAAGTCATCATCATCGCCTCCAAGGCCATATACATCATCATCCTCGTTGCCTTGATAACCTTAAGGTCCAGGATGATACCGTTGCTCATTTGGAATAGTAAGCTCGTTAATATGAGCAATAATCTATGTAATCTATTGCTCATACTCATCAATATTACGTCGATGCTTGTTGCATGTGATGTCGTGTAGTCCAAGCTGCATTTGAAACAAATCCTCATATGAAAATACAATAGGGTCCAAATACTAAGAAATCTCATGATGAGGAATATCAACGTATCTATCAGCTCCGAAAGAGGTTAGTATAGTGATTGTTCATCTATAATCTCCTATCTGCGAAAGGGCTGGTTGCGGAGCATCATACATTTGCATGGTCTAGAAGGTCCTGTAGTAATAGGGGACAAGAACAGTACGAATGGTTGCAGGTCCAACCATATCTATAGATACTACAAAATTTAATTATTTATATTTAAATTATTTAAATATATAAACCGACTATGTGTGGGGACAAGATTCTGTAAGGTAGTGCGGAATCGATCGTCGAATAAGTCAAATTGCAAAAGTACTTATAATACAATTATTACAAAATTTCCCAAAATCCAGTAATCAACGTCGATTTAGGCCTAACTACACATTGATAATCCAAAGCTCAATACAAATATGCTAATATAGGGGTCCTCCGATCCTATCTAGTGGGATTATCAAACGACAACTCCACAATAGCAGCAACATGTCCAACATGTATTGTGTTTGATGGATTTGAAAAGAAAATGATTGCCATCATGAAAAAAATAGAAATTCTAGCTATCTCCAAATTATTTTCTTTACTATAATCATCTGCTAATTCACCAATAGCTGATTTAATATAACTACTAATTTGAAGCATAGACGACCAACCATTTTCTAAGTCAAGATGTGGAAGTATCCTAGCTAAATTTTCAAAGCGTTGGAACTGCTCTTCATATAGTAAGGTTTCTCCCCAACCAGTGGATGTACCGGTAAGTATAGAAAAATCTAAAGGGGTCAAACCTAACTCTCCACAACTAAAGTGAAAAGTGTGACCGGTCTTCCAACATGCAGCTAAAGCACCACACAATTGAACATCCGAATATAATAGATTTTGAATACCTAATGAAGTAATATTTGGTTATTGCATGTATTAAACAATTGTAAATAAATGTAGAGTAAGTAAAAACCTACTCAAGAAATCTTCAAATCCAATTTCCTATGGGAAATTATCAATAATATTCTCAGTGTCAACAGCTCGTATAGTTCTATAAAAATGGATGACACTAGGCCAAGACCCATGTGTGCCATCACAACGAGCCTAAATTTAAATAATTTATATTTAAATTCACAATCTATAATTTTATTTAACTGTATGTACAATTTAAAAGTAAATATCTTACACAATCTTCGACGCGTGTGCTAACGTGTACTTCGTTGTTAGGAAAAATACATAAATTCATCAATTCCTTATCATTCTCCAAATTTTGATCAACATGCGGATCAAGAACTGCATCTCATACATATCTAGCCAAGCCACTTTGCTTGGATACGATATTTCCATCCGAACGTCGAGATTGTTGACTTACCCTACCGTGATAGGGACATCGATGTCTTCGTCAATAGGAAGGTTTTCTTCATTACTCGAAATCGGTCTTTTGCTACGATCACCTCAAATACCATTTAGCATTCTTCTTCCATTTTTTCTAGTTGGAAAAATGGGTGGAGAGAAGAAGAGAGGAGAAGAGAATGGAAGCTCGACTGGTGAAAATAGGAATAAATAGCCGGATAAATGTTATTCCGCTTGGTCGGCCTTATAAAGGCCAGCTAAGTAGACAATGAGAATTCATCCTCATGCACGAGGATTGTAATTGTGTGGAAGACGATTGTAATCCACGCACTCTCTTTAGCCCGGTTTTATAAAAACCGATTAAAGGGTTTTATAAAAGTTTCGTGATGTTTTTACTGATATGAATTATACAGGCGTATTAAAATAGTAATCCAGCAAATGCAACAAAAATTATACAAACAATAAACATATTAGAGCGTTTAATTGTTGCAACAAAACATTATGTATATTATTCAATTTTGTCATGACGAATTCGTCTTTATTTCATGTTGTTGTATAAATAAAAAAGTCTATACTTCTGCCAGTATCTCTTTCGAGCAAGTCAAAGTTTTGATTTTAAGGCTGTTTTACTACTTTGCTTGTTTCTGAACTTTTTCTGAGCTCTGTACATAATTCCATGGACTTCCTCAAAATGAGGGCTTGTATAATTCTTCACATTTTCAACCCACCGCAGTATCTTCTTCCTGTGACCCAAGATTCTTTGCCAATTTTCCTCATCAACAAGCTATAATCAGAATCCGAACAATTCGTTTAGATGAAAATAGTACATATCAAGTTTTCTTATAAGCTTTTACAAGAAAAATAAACACATTTTACAAAATCTCAAATAATAGAGTTATAGTTTCAGCTTTTACCTCCAGTTGCATAATTTCACAGACGAGGCTAAGATCTGCAATGGATGGGAGAGAGTTTCCAAGTAGGAACTTTGCATTTCCCTTGAGCCAAATTGATTCGATTTTGGAGAGTGATGAAGACAGAAGTTTTTCAGCTTCGTCTGCCGCTTGTGGGTTCAGTGGAAGACCAAATACAGGTGCTAGTGTGCTATTTAGTATATAACTTGCTGCAACAGAAATCCGCACGTTAAGCAAATATTGTTATCTTTTGCATAGGAAAGCAAACATAATTCACCATTGGTCGCTCACAATATAAAACAAGGCATCCATGAAGAATATGCAGACAGATAAAAAAATTATAATTCCCTACCATAATTATTAGCATCAACTATTGGGACACGGAGAACGAACAGAGAAAAAAAAGGGTTTTGTTAACGAGTGAATCAAATCATTAATTCTTCCCTTATGAAAACAATGCAAAATTACTAAATTATCATTTTTATAATCATCCATCTTTCATTTTCAGGCACATTTATCTAAACTATATGTCTCTTCATCTTCAAACTTTAAACCCTGATTCTCTAATTTTAAAAAGAAAATTATTAAAAGAAAATCCTCATCTCAATCTCTACCAACATGAAATGTATGTTGATCTCTTTTCTTTATTTAAGATTCCAATGATGTCTGCGGGGGGTGTTTAAAATCTTGTGTTTTGAGCGAGTTGTTCAAAACAAAGTATGAAATTATCTATTTTATTGCTTTTATTTTGTGTATTTGTTCAAACAAAACTAATATCGATACTTCGTATGTATTTAGATTGAAAATGACGAAAATGGGTTTTCAGTTGTAGATATCAAATATGACATTTTTTGTAATCTCACACATACTAATTTTCCAGATGTGACAGTAGTTTTAAAAGAGACATTTTATGGTAAGAAAATACATTTTATGATAACAAATGCACATCCAAGGTTTTCCAGCACATTTCTACCGACTATTCCTTGAAAACAGTCTGCAAACGCTTTATTCTTTTCTCCGCCTGATTACGATTTTCCATTCAATTTCATGATCGCATACCATTTGATCACAATCATGTATCCGCTGATGCACATGAAACAGTTATGTATAAGGTTCAACAGCTAATGTATTTAAACTGTACTGGCATTAAATTAGGATAAAGACCTTCACAATTTATAAATATGTTCACCTAACAGATATTCAAAATAAACACGTTCTAGATAAACCACTTGAAAATTAGATGAGAACTTAATAAAGATGTGAATGACAAAAATGGTATATGATGTCTATTTGTCTACCCAGCAAGACATGTCTGGCATGACAATGATATTTATGTAAGAGCCATTAAGTTAAAAATTAATTTTTATTTCAGTAGCATCAAGAACTTGAAATATCAATTGTCAGGGTATCAACATAAGATTTCCTATGACGGGTCCTGCTTTTGCACATCCCTAGGATTGTCAGAATGTAGCAATTGCTAAAAACATGGTAGATGTTGTATTCAAAGAAATTATGCTTGGGAGTTTGAATAATTTTCTATAGAGAAAGAGAAATCATGTTACATATCAAGGTGCAAAAGCATGCATCAAAATGAGCAAAAGTATTATACTCTCGGATGAAGTGTAAAGACTAATGTATAACAGAACAGGACTTGAGTCCAACCTTCCTCTCAAAAGCAGGACTATTACAGTTACACATAAAGAGAATTTTAATTTGGAATAAGAACATGGCAAAGAGGGCCCTCCTCCTTTCATGATTGTGTATGTGGTCATGCACACATTAAAAAATAATTAAAAACTTCATTATTATCTACAAAAGATAACCATACAGAAACATGGAAGGAGGAATCCACATATAAGAAGGGTATAACTCAAAGATCTAGAGTAGGATGTGCAGATCTCATGGCCAGCCGGCTTTTATCGAAAGATGAAAGGACTTGATGTCTAGTTCAAGCGAAACTAATGGCTTAGGGAAACATAGAAGAACAATTAGTTGACCAATGCTCTGCAGTTAGTAAGGAAATTACATTGCTCGCCGTATAACTTACATTAACAAATAACAGGTTACATTTGAATGTATGGTTAGTTATTCATCATAATACGTAATTATATGTGATATGGTGGAGTTAAGCACCATCATCAATGCTCACTAAGCCAAGTTATCCAGATATTAATTCATCTATCTGAGTTGAAAATCTAAGAAATTGAACATTATCAGAATGCATGGTGCACATGTACATCACAAGGACAGAACATAAAAAGATCAACACCTGCGCCACGGCGTAAGTTGGAATGATGCCAATCTAGTATAGTGTTAACCTTAGCTCTCGCAAAGAGATCTGCAGGGTACCTGATAGGGCATATAAACAACAGTTTGATAAGCTTCAGCTGAAAGTTTGCAAAGAGAAAGGAAATATGGCAACAACAAATGAAGCCACTTCATGCTAATTGTCTTCGTAGAATCCAACCTTAAGGATCTATTATCGAACTAATCTTGTATGTTCATAATTCTTTGTTAGGTACTGATATGAACAAATGTCGGTCAACTCCTGCGAAGACGAAATTGCAAAGAATACGATCTTTGCACTGTCTTAAAAAAGCATATTTGGCAACTAATAAATGGAAGCATAAGTATCTTACTATTTTCAGAATGTACAAGAAGTAAAATTGTTTATAAATTCATTTATCCCAAAACAGGAAAGCGCAAACATTAAATAGCAAAATAGTACTGACACGATTCCTATATTTCGTATCTAATTTAGTGTAATTTCAGGTAGCAATAATGCAATTTTCCCAACAAAGTTATATTACTTTGTGATTGTACCTATAATAAAATAACTTAAAAAATATACAAAACAGTGAATAATATAGTTAAGCTGATAAATTCACTTTCGTCTCTCTATCTTTTACCATTTAATCTGCACCTTTGCCATATAATGATTTTATAAAAGTCAAATAAAAACGGTAATGAGAAGTGTATTTATCACTCACCATAATATATACTTTGAACTAATGGAAATGAATCTGTACTTGTAACTAAGAAGCCAACAGGGAACCGCCTGCGTTTGTTTGTATGTTTTTTTTTGGGGGGGGGGGGGGGGGTGTGGTGGCGGGGAAGGTTGGGTGTGAGAGAGAGAGGAAGGTTCCTAGAACCCCTCTATTCCAGTACTCCTTTAGCATCTGTTTCAAGTTACGTTATCCTAAATGGTACAGTTTATAGATATTTAATCTTCAGTGTGAATTCACCTCTAAAAAGAAAGAGATCATTTCGAATTTTCAAACCCATTTTAAGTTATAAGTCCATTAAAGCATTTATTCCGACTGTTGACTTGAAATATCATTTTTGTTTTGTTAAATATATTTGTATATGCTCAATTCTTGTAAAGATGATCTTGAGAAGACGGTTCAAAATTCCAACGGAATTCTGATAATTCCATTACAGTTCGAACGAAACCAAGACAAAATCCGGTTTTAAATTCTGAGTCCGGTCAAAGTTTTGGATTTGCTCTTCAAGTACTAAAGAAATGAAAAAAAATGCAGTAAACATATATAAAAATTAAAAAGACAACATATCAAACAAGATAATAAAATTTTGGATAAATGGCCAAATAATTTGATATAAAATTGTGATATTTTTGTCAATTTTGATTCGATTGCAACAACAGACGTCGTTGCAAACTCATAACAAATTTAGAATTGGTTTTCACCATGTCAACATTTATGCTTGCACAACTTGAAAGTTATGCATACTTTTTTTAAAGCTTATATATGTTATAAGTATACAAGGAGGCCTGTAGTTGGAACAAGTTTTTCCCTAGCTCTTTTTACAGAATTTGTCCACTTTTATGCACATTACATATTTTTATCTCGTAAATACAAGTATATATTTAACGTATTGCTATAGAAAAATATCAAAACATGGAAGCATAACTGAAATTTTCTAAATTGAATAAAATTTATATAATCTTAAATGAATGGAACTGAAATGAAACCTGAAAACTTAAACCTTATTTAAGAGTGATGCGAGCATATTCACAAAATTTTACAGCATTTAGAATAATATAGCTCAAAATAAGATAGGAGCGCTATAGAGGTCTCCCAAAAGAGGGACTTATCGATCATATAAGTCTTTGATAATTCTTTTATACCAGCTAAATGAACAGGAAGTTGCTTGAAAAATGAAAATTTCATATTGTTGCATTTTATAGGCATCACACAAGTAGAAAGTAAATTGGCCTAGTAATGATGGTTGATATAAAAAGGGATACCTTACGGTATGAAAGGATGAAGATTTTGGTTTTCATTTCCGTTGCGCTCATTTAAGATTGGTGAAAATTTCGGTCGTTTCCAAAAAAATCAGTTACGACTCTATTTCGGATTTGGTATTTTTATAGAAATACATCAATAAATATTGTATGTCTGTATTTACTAAAATAAAATCATGGTTTTAAATTTCGTATATTTCGTTTGAGATCTACTTCCAGATCTCCTTTTCACACTTTACGAAACGAGATATCAAATCTTCTTCATATCTCCCCCGACACCCATGTCGTTCAAAATATTCAAATCTTACCCAAATATTGATCAAAATCTCAATCCGAGATCTCATCCGAAATTATATCTTTTTCTTCTTTTATATAACACCTTTTTAATTTTCATAATAGATTCACAAGAAATTACCCAATTCAATTACTATTTATCAATTCCTTAAATTATTTTTCACTTTTTAGCTTGACAAGTCACAGCAAAACACTTCGTTTCTTTTTTATGTTCAAATAAGAGAATATTATTCAATCATTACCAAATAAGTTAACCTAATTAGCTCCCTTATTTTTCAAAACATTGATTTCAATTCTATTTTCTATGCAAATCAAGTATGTTGATATTTTTATTTTTACTTTGAAATTATAGTTAAATAAATCATTAAAATATAACTTTTAAACACATAAGATACTCCGAGATACTCTCGACATGTACATTAAGATCCGAGATGTTAATCCAAGGCGCACACCCGAGAAACATTCATCTCGTCTGAGATATCCTCCGATTCGAGATAGCTTATATGAAAATTTAGAGACGAAATACGATCGAAATACGAGATTTGAAACCTTAAATAAAACATGTATTAGACATAAAAAAAGTTAATTTGATTATTGATTTTACCGTTTTTTCATGTTATTTTTGCTGAATTGGATCAAAATTGACGGAAGTATCGCAATTTTTTTACAACTATTTGGTAATTTATCCATTTTTTTTATTTTTTTATTTTTAATTCTTTTATATGTTTTTTCACTATTTTTTAGTATTTGAAAAACAAATCCAAAATGTAAACCGGAACCAGAATTTAGATTGGATTTCATCTTGATCATCACTGAAACCGGAATGAGAATACGAAAATGACTGAAATTCCACCAGAACTTTGAACCATAGTATGAACTCATACTAGGAAGACAAAATGATACACCAGTGAGGAGAGAAGATAATATTTACAACAAATAAAAAGGATAAAAGGGAATAAAACATTAAAAACAATGTAAAAAGTGCTGACAACCAGTAGCTCAAGTGGTAAGTGGTATAAAGCTCTAGACCGAACTTCTAGAGGAATTGGTTCGAACCCTCAAGACATTAAAATGCATGCTCTGCTTGAATAAAGTACTATTTTTACTATAAAAAATGATCTAAAATGTTAGATTTAACTAGTGATACAACTCAAAATAGAAAAATGCAAAAATTTAAGAATTCATGTTACCGACCATATGATTTGACAGAAAGACGAGGATGATGATGAGATGAGTGATGATTTGACGCATGTGCGATAAACCGACATATTCATAGAAAACCATTTACATATATTTCTGAAAACCCCATAAAAATATAGCATGTCAGAGTCGTTTACTTAGTTTTCCCCATGTTAGTTTTCTGCTATTGAATTCTTAACACACAGCAGGTCCCTACTTCATGCTTTATAACTGTACTTGTCCTTATCGGTAACAAAAAAATAAATCTTCCTCTCTCATTACTTATGATCCAAAACATGGCATATGTGATCATTTCAATTGGTAAAAATGTTATCCTGGTTTTGGACCAAGTGCAATTGATTGTGAAAAATACGTTTAAAAGCACTAAAAACATTAGATTTGTGTTTTTTTATTGCAAAAAGTATACTTTTATATAAAAACAAAACAAATTGTACGGAAACTTGATAAAAATAATGAGTCTCAAAAAGAGAGAATATGATGAGAATACAAAATCAACCATCTTTAAAACTGAGTACTACAATGTATTTATTTCTCAAAATTATATTATTTATATGTATATTGTTTGATCCGGTTCATCATTTTAATTTGATCAAACATATTTTTTATTAAAAGAAATTAAACCTTGCTTAATATCAAAACAGAAAATTGAACTCGTGGTTCATCAAAATATGTGATAGATGTTTTTGCACAATTATCATGGATCATAAATTCCGTATTTTCATACTTAATACAACAATAACAAATATCATCATTGAACATAAATTCAAAGTTCTCATACTATTTTGATTAAAGAAAATTTTCCTACGGATTGAGAAAGAAAGACAAACTCCTTATGATAGAAAAAAGGAAAGCTATTTTTGTTAAAATATACTATATATTTTATTTTGTATTCTAAATAATTTGAAATCTTTGTATCGTGGGTATATTGGGTTCTAAAAGATGTTTCCATTTTGTATTATGAAGAGGAAAAACAAAAAATTGTAGATAATTGTTAAAAAGGATATTTAACTTGCTTTGATTAAGATGGGTTGATACATTAGTTATATAGACCATATTTTGTAATAAAGTTGCAAGAATTCAGTTCATAACGGAAATGAAACTAAACTTCCTTCCACTAGAATGTGTCAAATGCATGGAATTATTAATTAGACAAATCAAATTTTCTATAACACATAGAAATTGAGTTTTATATGAAGGTTCGCTACTTTTATTCCTGTTTGTTTTCTATATCATTAATAAGCATATTGTATTATAGATTCACTTAAGCACCTAAAAATTTGATTCAAAGGTATATTTAACTTTTGATTTTAACTTAAATCGACGAAATTTAAACTAGTTCATCATGACATTCGGATTTTTCTACTTTTTTGTTATTTTTCTTACTTATTATTCTTTTACTAAATCACAACTAATAAGGCGTAATCTCTCATGACGAAAGATATGAAATTCCATATTTTGGACTATACCCTCAAGTTTTGCTTTATTTTCATTTTTTTTTCTTTAGAACTATAGAAATGCATGGAAATTGTGAAAAGAAAGTACAACCAATAAGAATTCATCATAAAAATTGATGCAAGTTTTCTGCGCATCATATTAAATGGTGAAAATGAATCTTTGATTTTGGCTTTTCTACGAAGAGATCCTTGCATTTTGAAATTTTGCCTTCTACGAATTACTTTTTCATATGATATATATATATATATATATATATATATATATATAAAACCTAGATATCATGTCACTCAATACTAAAAGTGAATCTTTAATCCAATTTTTCTACACAAAAATATCATTTCTTAAAAAAGTGGAAACTGAATTCATGTCTTTATGTTTTGCCGATTGTTTTAAATGAGCTCTAATATTTAAAACTTCAAACCGCATCATTGTTTTCAAATTTGATGATGTCATAAAAACTTCAATTATATTAATCTTGATTCTCCTCTCACCCGTCTTTTTTGATTTCGTCCCATTATTTCCTTACTACTCAACCAATCTTCCTTCCTAAACCATCTTCTTCTTTATTCTGTGCATTCATCAATTGAACTCGTATATGATTTAGGGCTTCTTCTAAATTCACCGGGTCTTTTTGTTTGTTGGATTTCTAAAAAATGATACAAATCATTTGATTCATTAACGTTCCATAAGGAATTTTCAAAGCTCCTAATTTACATTGGCTTTTGTAAAGTATGAAGACAACAAAATTTTGGATTAGAAATAAATTGTCTAAAATATTTCGTTTTGGGGTTTTGTGTTAATATTACATGATAGATTCTATAAAAGAAATTATTTAGCAGTTTCTAGTAAAGTTTTTCAAAAGAAAAACTAATGGATATCTTTGTACAATGCAATTGACTTGCAATTTGTATTTGTTTAGGTCATGTGACTAGCATTGTACACAGTGCAAGTCACTTTGATGGGCACTGTACATAGTGCAAACAACTTGTTGGCATGCTCATTGTTTGCAGTAACAATATTTTTTCAAGTAGAATTATTGAAAATTCAGTATCTACACAGTGAAATGTTTATTCCATATTTTGTAATATGCATGACTTGCATTATAAACATTACGAGCAAGTCATTTTATATAACATGAGGAAGTTGCAAAACATACATTGCAAGCAAGTTGCCTTACAATACACCTCAATTGTGATATACGTTGCACGTCTTCCTTATGTTGTATATACTATGGATTGCTCATACTGTATACAATGCAAGTCATGCAAAATCCTTCCAAACGTCCAATCAGTCTCCATCTAGGCTCTAGGAAAGGTTTACCGTCTGCATGTCAGTCTAAGCACTAAGCAAGGCTTATTGTCTCACTTTGAGCATCTAGGTCTGTGTTAAGAATACATAATCATGAATATATAGTTATGAACCAATCCAAGTTGAATAATATTATAATTTTAAATTAAAATAGAATATTGCCTTCATCTGCTTTGAGAATTGGAAATATAATCTCAACTGCTACTACTATTGGTATTTTTGATGTAGTAAATAATTTTGTACAAAGTAACTAAAATTACATCAGAAATACATAAGTTTATCAGAAACATCTAGCTCCGATTAGTCTTTGATTAATCCCCACATATATAATTAATCTCTAGTCCAAACCTACTACATAGTGACCACCTATTAATTTTTATAACCTTGATTGTAGATGAGATGAGCAATTTGGATTATATACAACGTGAGTGGCTCACACTATAGATAACGCGAGTGACTCGCATTATAGACACAACTTCAGCAACTCACATTAAAGATAGCACGAGCAACTCACATTATAGACAATGTGATCAACTAGCACCACAAACAGAGTGATTGACTCATACTACATAAATAATGAGCGACTCAAACCATAGACTATGCAGGATTAAAGGAAGTAATTTTGTACCACCATGAAAATTGTGTTGTTTAGTGAGCAAGTAATCTATTTAGAGATCAAGAAATTGGTATCTTCATCTCCAAGTGATTTCTCTTATCCAAGTTTCCTTCATCATAAAGCAAATTAATCCTATTAGGTGATAAAGGTGATGGGCTACATTATAAATATGAGAAGTATTTTGCATATTTGAATATAATCTCATCCTTGATGAAACACACATCCAAAAAGAAGATGGATCTCGCTTGAAGGTTGCGTCAAAGAGCAAGGGAAAGCCAAAAAGAAAGTGAGTTATGCATTTTCTTAAACTTGTGATCTCTCTAACTTATTTAAGAGTGAGTGTAGTTTGCCCTAATACAAGAGAGATCGTTAATATTAGTGTTGTCCTTGTCATAAAGAGAGCGTATGTTTCTCATATAATAGGAAGATGGTGTTCTTCTAATATACTAGAAAGAATGTATTGCAATCCTTATCATTAGTTAAATTTTCCTACAACTTATTAGTAGTTTTTCGCTTTTTTTAATATTTTCCACGTTACATCGCCATCGTGTTCATTTACCTTCCATTATTTCTTCTTTAAACTTCTTTTTGTTATTTGTGCTTGGATATTGCAACTAAATCTTTAACATACTAACTCATATTATTAGCGTATTATTTATTCACCATGACAATTATCTCTAACCATTATACTTAATTTATTGAAACGTCAAATATTCACAATGTGAACATACTTGTATGAAATTATTTTATATATTCTGTAATGTGCAAGCAACTTGCATGTAAACAGTGTGAGCTAGTCGAAATACAACATGTGTGTCACATCAAACCAAATATAATGTGAGCAAGTCAAGGTACAAACAAAGCGAGCAACTCATTTTATAGACAAAATGAGCCTTTTGCACTAAAGACAACATGAGTGACTCACATTAAAGACAATGTGAGTGACTTGCACAATAAATAGCATGAGTGACTTGCACTACAGACAGTGTGAGCGACAAGCACTATTGACAATGCAAGGATGCAAACAGCTTGCGATACAAACACTTAGTGACTTACACTCTAGTTGGTAAAGATAACTTGCAGTATACACAATGCAAGTCGGCCTATTTGAAGTGCAAGTGACATGCACTTCACCAAAATACCATAAAAAAGGTAAAAATAAGTCATTAAAAAGGTTTCTTGATTAGTGAAAACACGTCAGTAATCCAACTATTGTACAAAAATACATAGTATTCTAATTTACGAAAATAGTTATAGAAATGAAATGGTATTATGAAACGTTGAAAATCATTAAACTTGAAAAGAAAAAGGAAAGAAACCAATGACCCTACCTAAAAACCTTTTTTTAATTAAAAAACATAAAACAATTTCCGTATGATGTAGTATCGTAAATTGGAAAGAGACATACCGACCTTTAAGTAGGATCTGTATTCTATTGCCTTTTCTGATTATTGATAACGACATTGACTTACAGTTCAAAATCCCTTCTAACTATTTGCAATTGGTATGTATAGAAGGGACCGAGTCTTATTCATTTGTTTATAGTGTGTAATTATGCATCCACTCACATTTTCAAACATGAGCATAAATACATTCGGTTAGATTATTTTCTATTCAGCCTTCTACTTAGTCGCATAAATAAATTGCATAATGATATTTTTGTTAGGATTATGTGGTTAATATGATGCATAAACCAATTATATGTGGGTCTATACTATAGTTTTAATCTGAACAAAATACCATGGAATTGTAAAGGCTAACATCGTTTTATTACTGTGCACCAGATTATCGACGAATGATATCGCCTAACACCACTTCCAAATATCCACATAAACAAAAATACTTTATTAGTGTGTCTTGAATAATTCATGGAAATGCACCACCCATATAAAACAAAACAATCTCATGAAAAACAACGGCATAAATTACTTTATACAGTGCATGAAAGGAAACTAATCTATGAACTTGATCCAACTATGGAAATGCACTCACCAGTGATCTGAAACTCCTGGGAAAGCACAAGCAAGATACATGAGAATGGTATGACTGCAAATAATCAATTCGGTACAATCAGTAGAAGCAATTGCAAATAAACATTATACGGTTAAGAGAGTGGTATATGACCAATTGGCCAAAAAATATCAAAATTCAAAACACGACAATTGGACAAAAAGTCGGAAATACTATAGCAAGGATAAGTTATGTACAGTCTTTGTATCTCAACAGCTGAAATGTTAAAACTGTTGGCATAGAAAATAAAGAGTCTGATATGCATTTCTTCAACGTACTCGATGTTTTTGGAGAAAAGTAGATGTAGTATAAAGATTGTGATTCACCCTTCATGGACAACACATTCCACTCCATTACAAACTATGCTAAGGTGCATTACTATGAAATGGGTTGTATTATCAAGTGAATGTCAAAGTATAAATCGGTTATTTGGCAATAATACAAATTACTTGTTTCTGGAAAAACACACATTTTTTAGCATTTGAAGTTTCAAACATAGTGAAATCAAGATAAAAACCATCGCATACTAACAGTTGAAAATACCTCTCATAAAGTTTGAATCTTCCATCAGCTATTGCAGGAACCTGTCCCATCGGATTGATTTCTGAAAAATAAAACCTCTTTTTTAGTCATGTAAACTCAATAATGAGCATGCAAATAGTTCACATCATTCTACCTGCTCATATGTGCACGGTGGCTTGATTAAGCTAAACATAATAAACTAATCCCCAATTTCATTGTAAACGGTCAAATTATTATTGTAAGTAAATGACTGAGGTTAAAAATTAGGATTATCACATAACTCATTAAGAATATTGAATGACGGACCTTTGAAATCTGCAGACTTGTGCTGGCCTTTGGCTAAATCAATCCTGATTTCCTCAAAATCGATTTTATTCATTCTTATGTATTAAATCGCAATCCGGCGGGGAAAAAGGTATTAAAGTCAGAATCTACAAATTAGCAATAAACGAAAATCAGCTTAAAAGGGGAGTAGAATTACTTGCAGAAGATTAATACTGCGCGCGATGGTTGAGAAACGCGATCGACGTAAATTTTCAACGCCATTTCTATCTCTGCCACCTAGGGTGCAGAATTTTTCAAATTAAGTTTGGATTATCAGGTTTAGGGTAATTTAGACAAATTGGACTACAGGGCAGACACTTTGGTCAAACACTAAACGATAATATCTGGAAAAAAAATTTAAACTAAAGAGATGCAAGGCACTGTTTGTGGACATTAAGGCCCGTTTGGCTTGTCGTTTTTTGTTTTGTGTTTTCGCCTATATAAAAACGCGTCTGTTGTATGTATAGTTGAAAAACAAATAATTTTGAAAAATGAAATTAACATATAAAATAGAAAACAAGTTTATTTTGTTTTTTATGTTTCGAGAGATAATAAAAGCACAGAGAACAATCAAACTCTTTCGTTGTCCGTTGGTCGTCCCAACGGCTAAGAATTATAAATCTTTTTTCTTATTTTTTGCTATTTCTTAGTGCAAGTTGAAAACACAAAACTCAAAATACAAAATGAAACCAAACGAGCCCTAACATTTTAAGACATTTAAGCAGACTTATTAGAAATATACCAGTGCAAACCCGTGTTACGCACACGGAGTTGAGTCTTATAGGGGATTTTTAATTAATTGTGTGAATACCTTCCTTCTTAGCATAAGGGCCTTAATTTACTCACAATCTCATAATTGTTTGAAAAATATAATTGAAGATAAGGCTTGGTATATAATCACTTAGTGAAGAAAACTACCACATTTTATATATTAGGAAAATCATGGAACATCGTAGATAATAGTTGAGGAAAAAGTAATTTAAATTGACATGTCTTAATATAAAATATCATAAATGTAAAATTCATTTTATGCCATGCATATGGTTTTCTATGTCTCGTATCAATATCAAAATGAGATATTATTTGCATTTTTTTTCAAACTTTTTGGAACATGTTATCCCTGCCTTTGTCGCAATTGTTCAAAAATTAACTAAACATGCTTTAACAATTTGTACACGGAAAATCTAAAATGAAATTATTTCTCATAAGTATCTTTTTTTACAGGAATTACATAAAATAAATATGTATATATGTTTACACAACCAATGCTAACATTCTGCTTGTAACGAATCTAGAACATATAAAAGCAAAAGTTACAAAATAAAAAATATCTTAGACCATCCTTTTCAAGATAGTCTATTATAGTGCAAAGGATGGAGCTGCAATATTATATCCGCGGACTTTATATCACTTCTTATATTATATTGTATCATACTTTTAATTCTTGATCCACTTGATATCTCTGTAATTCTTGACGCTCTTAATATCTTCATACTGTTATTGATTTCATCAAATTTCTGAAAACGACAACATGTTAGTTTTCTATTTTTTGTAAAAACTTGATTTATAACAAAAATGGGCTTGTACTTCAGATTTGTGTCTTTACCATGGCTGTAGCTATGTCTGAAGAAGTTATAAGGTTGTGAAGTTATTAAAGGGCTCGCCGCTGCCAAACAAAATTTACAGGGATTCTAGATGTTAGCCCTCTTAACTTGATTTAATTACTCCTGCAGCATAGCCATCACTTGAGAAGGTATTCTAGAATCTAAAGCATGCAAATGGTGGTGATGGTATTAAACTATGACATTGAACTAAATCTCCCATAGTTGTATGTGAAAATGATGCAGATAACACAAAACTCAACAAATATTTTTGAATTATTTTCTTAGTACAATAATTATTAAAAATGCTACAAAATTCAGACTTTTATACCCTCATAGCTTCCCATAAAGAATGTTCATTATGTGCAGTATACCAATCAAACTTTGTCGTAGTATCTATAATGAAAATAAACAGCACCCTTCATTTTATCATCTCTCATATACTGTACTTTTTAACTCTTGCGGCCATTTAATTGAATAACAGTATTTCAACGATTCTTTAGAAATATGAAAGCATTTTTTCTCAAACAACGACCAAATCAAATATTCATTATTCAGAAATGGACCAATGTATCTAAATAATATATAATTTGCAAGCCCAAATTTTCTATCCATATGTCTTACTAGACCAAAAGATAATACAACTTGAAAATACTAAATCCTTTATATGCAAAACCCAAGCGAACAATCTTAAACCTATTTGCTTTTGCAAGCTGAACTGGTGAGCATGTGCACAAAAAACTCATTATCCCTAATCGTAAATATGACCCAAAAATGCATACTTAACAACCCCTTAACTAAAAAATTAGTATAAACATTCAACAATGATAGAAATTAGTTTTAGTTATATAAATAGATAGATAAATACCTCTAAGCTTCAAGAACTCGTAAGAGAAGTTCTTGTTCCCTGCATACATAATGACACTAATCAAATGGAAACACAATAACCATTGAAGTATTATTTCAATATATAGTAATTAAGATTACCATTGAATCCTAATATTTACATAGCTAATAGGAATGTAGATATTCTTAATTGGTGTCCACTACATTAATAGCTCCATCATCTGTATGGCCAACATCCCAAGCTACAAAAAAGTCTAAAACCTTCGAGCAAATTTCCCTTTTCCTATTTAGAAATACTGTACTAATATTTATGAACAACGATCCTTCAGGATGATTATTTCTCATTAAAATAATGACATTTGAAAAATCAAACAAATTGTTGGCACAATGATACGTTCTTTTCATCAAATAATGACCATGACTTTTATCTAACTCTTCCCTTCCCATTTGTACTTTTATATTCAACCTCTCAATTCGATGTACTCTTAAGAAATCTAACCTTTTACTGCCCTCCATATTCAACTCTTTTTGAGGCAGTGATACACATAATAATACAATTGAGAATTTGTGCAATGATGAGTTGAGAGTGAATTTGTGAATTGTTTATATTGGAGGGTGCATTTAAATAGACTACCCGAGCATATGACACGCATCTTCTCAAAAAGTGGAAATCTCTTATTATATTATACCACAATTAGTACAAAAGATAGCACTGTACCACTAACCAGAGTTATATGTCATCTTAAAGTATCATAATATTCACACATTGTACTACCCCCTTGAGTTCACTGGTAGCTTAATCTTAAAGTGGTAAATTGTGCTTTCATTTGTACATGTAAAACATGTTCAACACAATCGTATGTGTGTAACCCTTTCTTCGCATCCAGGCCTTATGTTCATAAGACAAATATATTCCAAAACTACATACATATAACAATGTTTCTATATAATACACGACCAAAAACATTACTCATATAATTTGTACCAAAAAAATATTATGACTATAGATATTTATGTACGTTAACCTCTAGTAAAATTAACAGAACATAGTTGAACATAATTAAAAGTGAATAATTTTAAATAAAAGATGGTAGTATTCCCCTCGAACTAAACATAATTGACTTTAACATACAGATTTATTCATGTACGGATAAAAAATCATGCAATGTTCACTTATTTATTTGAAAACAGAAAATAAATAAAATTTGAAAAATCTAACATCGTTCTGATTTGTTATACATATATTTATAGTTACATTTAATTATTTGTATTATTTAGTAGTACATAATATATATTTGGATTCTCTAGAACTTGGCATTACCAAAATAAATTGGTAAATAACTCAACATATTTTTTGAAGAAAGTCCCAAAACAGGGAACTGCATAGATTTTGGATAAAATAGCAAATACTTTTGAATTCATAAATTAAAATGGGCATTGCATTAATATAGTTTTAAGGTTATAAAACTCTTCCATGTTATTAAAATTGTCCATAAACTCAATGGTGTAATTGATAGTGATTATAAAAGATATAAAGTACATAAACTCCTAGTATTATTTTTCACCTGGTGCAAGAAAAAAGCATGACGGTTGAGTTTTAAATCTCTAACAAATTGAAGGGAGCTTCTGAGCTATGGAAAACAAACTCAGTAATAATAGTATAGTATTCCCAATTGTCGCATTGCCTCTTAAAGCCAAAGAGACTGCTGAATGAGGAGCTCATTCAATCTCCCAATCTTTCCATTGTCAAATTAGGTATTGAATAGAGGTTTATATTTTTTTTCAATTAATGATTATAAAACTTATCTATTGTTATATTTATATATTAGAATGCTCAAATACCTTGTGCGGATTCTCACTTCAATTCTATGTTTATGCATATTGGTAATAGTGAACTCCAGGTAATCTATCTTGCTATTACCATAAACATTAGCCTTAAATAAAAAAATATGCATAATGTAATATTCATCTTTTAAAAGTCCAAAGGAGGTAGAATATGTGAAACGAATAACTGAACTTACATGGCTTACTTTCTCTGAAGAAAAGATAAGAACTTAGTGGAGCCAATTAATTTTTAGTGCTTTCAACTTATTGTCCAAAAGATTTTCAGCAGTAGCCTACAAATTTTCAATTACATGTTACAAACTTAAAATTACAGGAGTAGGCAGGTGTATAATGGTGTAAATCTATACCCACCACTGACATGGGTAAAAGTGTAAATAATTCAAATTTAGCTGGGATAAAACTTTGAAATAATACGTCCAATGCAAATTTCAATTATTTGATAGTATGATATCAGTTAATAGAACTTGAATGGATTCGAATAGCAAAATGGATAAAGAGATTAAAGTATTTTCATTTAATTACCAAATCACAAACCGAACACATTTATACTGCTCAAAAGATGCATCAATTAAAAAATTCATACTTTTGCTTTGAGCTCTTAAAGGTGATAAACATAGCCAGAATTGTCCCAAGAGTAAGTTGTAAAACTTTGAACACAAAAAAATGTTTTTGGTCCATAACCAAGAGATCCTGCCATACATCTCAATTTTAAACAACTCGTAGTCTTTCCCCTAAATAATTCTTCCCACTTCCAACGAATATGGTAATAACATCTTTAATAGTGATTTTTTTTAATCAAATTTGAATAAGTAGCCATTATGGTAATCAAATTATGACCTATTTTTATAGTAAAATCACGTAAGTAAGCATATCTAATTCTATTGTAGATAAAGACAATGTAACTGTTGTTTAAATTATTGTAATACGTGAAGTGAACCTTTCATTTACGCAATGTTTCTAATTTTAACCTTTTTATTCTCATCCTAAAAACCTTTTCTCTACTCCTAATCTCTCTAAGAAACTTTAAAATTTCTCCCCTCCATTAAACAAATTTTCTTATATTGAATTCATAATATTATGATTTACCTAAACACTAAAATATCTATCGACATTTTCAGCCAATTAAGCAGTTTTAGTACATCGAACTGTATAATAACCTACATCGCTATTTAAATTTATCTCAAATATATTATCATTAAAGTTTAAGTAATTATTGGTCCCTATGCTCATATGGTATGATAATAATATGTTGTATATTATAGGATGTTCTAAACAAATATAATGCCTTGAATTCATGATATGTTAATATATCTAAACACTCATATGAACCTAGGGGTATTCAAACATTAAGTGATTTTAATACTTCCTCCCGTAGTATAATAACGTATGTTGTTTCTTGGATTTGAATCTGATTAAAATTTAAATATTTATTAGATCTCTTTCCAATATTTTGATACCCATACAATAAAGAAATGTTGAATATCATAGCCTTGGGATTTTCACTTTAACCGTTAACTCTTAAGTGTAATAAAATACTTTGTGATAAAAACTGATATGCAGTCAGCAATGGTCATGTAGTTATTTTGATATATTATAGAACGATAGGGAAATTCATAATGTTTAATTTGACTTAGAGACGATTAACAAATATATAGTCTAGAGCAAATTAAATACATAAAACTATAAACCACAAAACAATAAGGATCTAACTTTTGAGTTGTACAGTAATAGGTTCTCCAACATTGGTCATACCCATTTACCTTTTCCCTATCACCCTTCTTGTTCTCAAACTAAATAAAAAAGAAAAACCCAAAAAAAGTCATAGCAGTAGAGTATATTATATCTTTAAGAAGCATTGTTCTACATCAATCTATAATTCAAAAGAAACTAAATTTTGTAAATAGGCGGTCAAACACAAAAGTGTACATGTATTTTTTATTGATTGTTAATCGTAGTAAAACAGTTAAATATAAGTACACAAATACGTACATTTTTTAATTAAACAGAGAAATAATAGAGGTATAGGTTTGAAATCAAATAATTTACCTTTTGCAAATAATAAAGTCCACCAAAAAGAAGAAAAGAAATGAAACATACGGTAATGTCAGTGATAATAACGGAGATGAAGTCGATTGCAAATAATAGAGGTATAGGTTTGAAATCAAATAATTTATTTTTTGCGAATAATAAAGTTCTCCAAAAAAGAGAAAAGAAATGAAACATACTGTAATGTCAGCGGTAATAATGGAGATGAAGTCGATCGCAACCCTAGGCGAGGAGCACGAAACTAAAAGGTAGCAGGCTGCGACGGTGGGGCGAGCAGGCTGTAACAATGCATAAACTGGCATAGATAGCAGCTAAAATAAAACCACCAATAATGTGTGTTTGGACATATAAGATAAGTAACATCTAATTTTTTTAAGTTGATCAGTAATATATTTTATGAGTAATAATATATTAAAAATGCCACAGACAGTAAAGTGTGTATCACAAAGCTTTGGAAGTTAAATATCTAATTTTGTTTATAATATAACAAAACTTGCCACTTTATGAGTTTACAGAGGACTTTCAACACGTTTATTACTAAGAAGATGGCCAATTTAGAGCATAACCATGTTTACTCAACTTTAATAACCAAAAAACAACTTTCATCTTAGGAAGGTAGAAAATAAGATCGTAAATTAGAAAATGTATTGCAATTACCATGTAATTAGTTGAGTCGATTGATCCATACATCAAAGTTTGAGTAACAGAAAACTCTTTTCATCATTTTTAACCAACAAAGGACAAATTAAATTTACCTGATGGATAAAGGTGGCAGGGAAGTAGACGTCTATGGCAAGAATTGGCAAGAATTCTAATTCCATAGCATTCTTCAAAAATCTTTTGGTTCCAAATCCATCCGAATTGTTCAAGCAAAATTAGTAAACAAAATAGTGAGAAAATTCATATTAGATAATTTCCATAATTAAATATTGAACGAAAAATAGAAAATCTAATCTTAACTTAATTGAGCAATCAAAATTTACGAATTAACGAAGTGGAATGATTTACTTACCATATCTACCAAATTTGGACAATGTAGATAACAATCAAGAATAAATAGAATAACATGATGGGATTATATGAGATATTAATAGATTTTAGGAATTAAAAGAAGAAAATTTGAGGAACCATAGGATGAATTCTGAGTAGATTGATTCGTACATCAAAGTTTAAATAATAACAAAGCCTTTTCATCATTTTTAAGTAAAAAAGGACAAAGTAAATTCAGGAAAAGGAGGCAAGAAATAATTACCGATGAATACATGTGGGAGGGAAGTAGACATCCATGCCAAGAATTCCAGTTCCATGGATTTCTTCTAAATCTTTTGATTTCAAATCCAGTCGCATTCTTCAAGCAAAATTATTGCAACTACAGCAAGTAAAAAAGAGTTATTCAATAAACAAACCAGCAAGAAAATTCATGTTAGATAATTTCCACAATCAAACACAAAATAAAAAATAGAAAATCTAATACTAATTTAATTGAGCAATCAAATTCATTTACTAATTGATGAAGTACAATGATTTTTTACTATATATATAATTTATACAATGCAGACAACAATCAAGAATAAATAGAATACGTGATGGAATTAGATGAGGTAATAACAGATTTTAGGAATTAAAAGAAGAATTCGAAGAACCCTAGGATGAGTAGTGAGTCGAATGATACTTGCATCATTTTCAACTGACAGAGGACAAATTAAATTCAAGAAAAGCAGGCAAGAAATAATAACCCGATAAAGGCTGGTGGGAGGGAAGCAGACGGCTAGGGCAAGGAGTCTAATTTCAGAGCTTTCTTCTAAAATCTGTTGTAACAATGCAAGCTCAAACAGGAAAGCAATGACAACATAATGGATTCATAAAAAAGTAGGTTTTTTTACCTCCAATTGGATATAGACGCAGTCAAACAGCACGTACAGATCCTCTACATGTTTAAACGCAGGTCGACCAAGCATGTCTGAGATCCGTTATAGTGAAAGCAGACGTAAAATAGTGGCAAGTAAGGAAAGGAGATAGTGGAAATGGATGAAGAGGCAAAAACGGTTTTGACATCGAGGGTAGGGTTTGTATAATGTTCGACGATGTGGGGCAAAGAGCGGGGGTAAAGGAACGGTTGAGTTAGAAATCGAAGGGAATTTATCGATTCCCAATGAAACGAAGGAAAGGGGGAAGAGGAGAGAAGTGAAAGGGATTCGATCGATTTCAGGTGGAGGAAATTGGGAGGAGGAGAGTAGGGTTGGAGAGAATGGAAGGTTTTGGTGAACGAAAAGAGGGGAGATAAAAATTCGTATAGATTCGGAGACGGGTCAGCTGTGCAAATTCGAGGGGGCTTCTGTGCTCTTGAAGTCAAACTCACAAATCATAATATAGTATAGATTCTTTATTTTTTTACTTCAAACAATTTGATTTTGCAAACCTCTCCAAGGGTCGGTTTGATTATTAAACCCCTACTTCAAATTCAGCCTATATCTCAAATATTTGAATTGTAGCAAATCTTAATGATGATACTGCGAATCTATGGGAATGTGAAGCGGTAAATATAGCATTTTCTTTAATTTACTTATTTTAAATTTCTTAGTTCTGTTCGCAGAAGGCAAACTACGAGATTGATAGTGCGATCTAACAACTGTGGTGTATGGTTTTGTGTTAACACCACACGATGACAGCGCGTGGTTATGTATTATACCATGTATCTGAAGTGTGTGATTCTATGATGTACCACACTGTGTCAGTGCTGGTTATGCACATAACCACGTTTGTATGTGGTATAGTATTTTATCACACATTTCGTCCAAGTTGTATATTATAGAATCACTTAATTTGCTTTTTCTTTATTAATATAACTCACCTTAAATTCGTTTTGATTGTTACATCTTATAGAATATTTGAGCGAAGAAGATATTAATAATGAAACCTGGTTGGATTACATTAACGAGTTTACAACATATGATGTAAATAATATATGTTTTTCATTGTCTTTTATTTAGTAAATAGTTGGGTAATGCGACTTTTTGTTTTTTACATATTTATCCAACCCGTCAGCAATTGGTTGATTGGGCATGTAACACTGACAAATGTCTTGATTTCTAATCATTATAATAAAATTGAACATTGGTGACCTCTAGTAAGAAACCGAGAAATTTTTTTGCATGTGTACACATTGGTGTTTATAAGAGGAATAAAATTAAAATTCCTAGTAATTATTGATTGACGGCCGCTAAAAATGCAATTTTTCATTTAGGCTAAAAGGTGTGAAACTTCCTTCTTTGGATAATTGACGTTTGATGGTTGTGACTAGTGTCCATAATCAATCTAAGGTGAAGCACAATGAAGGTCATTCGTATGCAGGAAGGTTAAGCGAAGAAGAAATCAAAGCGGTGATTGAAATACATAAAAATATGATTAAAGCTAAAGAAATTTTGCATACATTAAAAGGAAACGATCCTTCGAATTGTACTACCATCAAAACCATATATAATGTAATTCAAGCTCAAATGCATTGGAACGAGCTGAACGTTCTCAAGTGCAATATTTGCTTTGTAAACTAAAAGAGTTTGGCTACTTTGAATGACATCGAATGATTTTTAGTAGAAGTAATATTATCAAAGGTATTTTTTAGGTACATCCGCTTAGTTTGGATTTTTTACGAATATTTCCTTGAGTTATCATATTGGATTGTACATTTAAAACCAATAGATATAAGATGTCATTACTAGAGATAGTTGGTGTAACCCCTACATATCACACATTTTATATTTCCATTGCTTACTTAGTTGCGAAAAGTAAGCAAAATTACATTTGGTTTTTGGAACATTTGAAGT
Organism: Allium fistulosum; assembly: GCA_030737815.1. Lineage (NCBI taxonomy): Eukaryota > Viridiplantae > Streptophyta > Magnoliopsida > Asparagales > Amaryllidaceae > Allium > Allium fistulosum. The sequence goes on from CM060901.1 coordinate 907,463,550, forward strand.
CTATTGTGGTCAATTGTGATGTGGAAATGAAATGCCTAACGTGTTCATAAGTGATACGGAGTTAGCATTAGTTAATGTTATTGGTTAGCTTTTTCAAACTATGCTCATATGTTATTTAAGTGGCATATCAAGAGTAACATGCTTACTTTTATGGAAAATAAGAGGAACATTAAAGAAATGGACATTGTGGAGAAGAAATCTTCCTTGGGTAATTGAAATAAACTTGCTTGCTTAAAAAATAGTATTGTTCATAATAAAAATTTACATTTATTGCATGAAAAGTACGACTAATGTAGTTTGCTATTAAAATATGTTTATGAGCAATGGCTGGATCCGTATAAGGATTGTTTTGTTCAAATATGGACCGACGAGTATATGCATTTTGGGAATTATACGTCGAATAAGTAACATTCATTTTATCATTTTTAATATGCATAAATATGTTATGGACTTGTTTATTAATTTTTTTTACTAAAAACTTGTTTGTTAAATGAAGGGCTGAATCAACTCATCCGAAGTTGAAGAAACACTTAGCAACCTGTCAATGTAACTTCAAGCAAGCTTGGGCTAAAATGCATTCATTGCTAGAGTTATCCTTCATCGAATTAAAGGCTTCTTTTGAACAAAGCTTAACTAGAGTGAAGCGTGTTTTTTACATTAAGGAGTTCAAAATTTTACATGATGTTGTTTCTGCTGTGGCTCTTGACTTACTTCACTTGGAGCTACTTCGAGCAAAATCTGTTGTGTTATGAATGATGAATTTCTATATGGTTGCATCATTCGTAAAACAGATGGACGTCCATGTGCATACGGGTTAGCTCGTCTTGGTCTAGCGGTAGCAATACCACTTGAATTTATTGATATTCATTGGATGAGACTACATCTAATGGAAGAAAAAAACATATTTGTGTAGTAGGAAAAAATGGAAGTTTTATTGAATGATGTTAAGAAAATGGATGCTCCATATCAACTTTAAATTTACAAAAAATAGTGGAAGTTGTGCGACCACAAACTTCACTAGCTAGGTTTGAAAGGAAAGAAGAACTGCAGCTCGGTTTGAGATGAAATCTGGCAATAGCTCTAGGGTGCACCAGATAAGAGAGTTGGGATTGCGCTTTTACTAAAGATCTATTATTGTCAATTCCCAGTCTTAAGACGATTATCCCTAATTCACCGACATTAGCTTCCGAACAAGCTCATGCCATCCCGTGAGTAATAGAAATCGCAAGCACCTTCGTTCTTGCATCGGAATGCTAGTGTAGTAATTGGCTCATCTAAAAGTAAAGTGAAAACTAAAGGAATAGAAAGTAGGAAAACCATTAATACTTTGACAAAAAGAACGCCTTCTTCATTCGAGTTAGTAGAAAGTCTTTCATCACAAAACTCATCTAGTCAACTAAGTGTGAACAAACCGAAGAAGGAAAAACTTCAAATCCGGGAACCAATACAAGTTGATATGAAACATGTTTCATAAGTTGTTTCTTATATTACTACCTTATTAATGCATGTTTACGTTTTGCAGTTGGAACAATATAATCCTAATATGAGAACGTAAATAAATTAAATACCATCGGAGATTAAACCATTTGTGACCGATGTTATTGATGTTCATTCGGATGGCAATTGTGGGTTTTCTTGTATTGCCACACTGTTTGGAATGGGGGAATCATGTTGGCCTCAAGTTTGTCATGATTTGTATTAGGTGTTGTATGAAAATCAAGAACTTTATGAGAAAGTGTTCATAAAACGTGATAGATGCAATGTTTTACTTGCCCAACTACAACGTGAAGTGATGGTTTTGCATCGTAGGAGAAATGGATGCCAATGCTTGAAATGGGTTATGTTATTATGACTAAATGCAACACAGTCGTATTTAGCATAAGTGAAAGACTTGCTTTGACGATACCACCACTAAAAGGAAAAGTACCACCACTAATACAACGTTTGGAAATAGAAATAGCATTTGTTAATAATGATCATTTTGTGCAAGTATGCAATTAATCTCTTTTTCATTATTGTGTAATTATTATTTTTGCAATATAGTTAAAAAAATTAAAATGTAGGTAAAAAATAGAATCTAAACATTTATTTATACAAATTATTTGACATATGGAGGCAAGTAATTGGGAATTTATTTATGGTGATCGTAGGCAAGCTTAGAATGAAAGAATTTAATTTGTGGAGTGGAGCTGAAATATACTTTGAATTAACTATGTATCTTAAACCAATGTACTTTGATTGCTACATCTATGCTTTCGAAATAATATAGTTTGAATTTGTGCTTTTATTTGATGTGTTGATAAATGTAGTTTGATGTAGTTCTCTACGTTGATCTCTGTGTTTTTTGTGATCTCTGCTGTTAAACGTGAATCATGTTCCAGGTTGGGTAGGTCGGGTTGGCTGTACGTGATTTATATTTTAACCTTGTAGGGTTAATGCGTGATTTTAAAGTAAACAACGTAGTCTCAATGCGTGAATTTTGTGTAAACCACGTTTTATCTCTGTGAGATTGTTGTAAATTTTGAAAATAATAATTATAGAGCATATCAAAACAAAAAATGACACACAAATAATATTACATAATATATCAAAACAGAATAATCAATATGTAGATACAACATAAATGATAGAACAATCTTCACAAACACTTCACAAACAAATGATAGGAATTGATCAATGCATAGTATCATAATATGTCAACATTATAAACTTCTTCACAAATGTACAAGTAACATCTTCTAATACAACATAGCGTACCAAAAAGCATTAGCAAATTAGCGATACAACATAGCATACCAAATAACCTTACATAATACCATCTTCAAATACAAAATACATAATAACTAGTTATGCTAATGGATGTAGCGTTCACTAGCAACTCTAGCACTACCAATTGCATTCGGATTTGCTTGAGTATTTGCTTCATCCAATAAGTCATGCACATCGCTAAAAGTCTACAATGAACAAAAAATTATTTTAACTTTATATTATCTTGATCGTTATTCGAACTTAATTGAAATATGAAATTAAATTTGTTGTATACAATTGCTTATAGGTTAACTAAAAACATGATACTCCAAGCATGATATTATCAGGTAACATAGCTGAATTTTGAACCATTAGTACATTGTGCTCTCTATATCACTCAATATAATCATCCATGCAACTCAAATAAGATTGACTAAGTGGTATTGATTGATTTCCTTCTACAATAACATGATGATACCAATGCTCCCTTATATGTTCTAAAAACTGATGATATGCATGAGTGTATGTAGTCAAACTTGTTCCTCGTCGAGCACTCGTAGGGAGGAATAAAAGGAGTGTGAATGTTCTGTACTCTACCAAACCATCTTAATACTCTGTTAGGATGATATGGTTCCACGATGTTGAGAAAAAGTATGCAACTACTATACTAAGCATAAATGTACAGATCGAAAATAACCTGCAAAGAAATGGCAAGAGAACAGTTAACAATATGGTATAACTTTATTAATTTACTATTATCAGGGTTAAATGAAGGTAATTACCTAATCAATCTGAATATTAATAAGAAATATGTATATCTTTGACTGATAAATTATTCTCTAAAGGTGGATTCCATCGAGCAGCATGGGGTATTTGCAAAAGCACGGTTCTGTGGAAGGATGAAAGCATGGAAAATGCTCAAATATTCATGTCTCCAATAAGCAAAGATAACATGCAATCTGGTTAACACCAATACCATTAGCTAATTCGAGCTGCCTATACATAAATGCTAGTGCTGCTGAACTCCATGAATAAGTATTAACAACACCTAAATATTTTAATGGATCTAAAAGTGCCATATGCACATATGATTTGCTTTTATCAGCAAACAACGTATTGCCAAGCAAGAACAAAAGATAAGCACAAGCAGCACGCCTAACTGCACTATAAGTCCAATCATCACTAACATCTTTGAAATTTTCAAATAACATCGATAGACTTAATTTATCCACTGGAATGTGTAGTAAAGATGTTGCATCATCAAGGGTAATAGTAATCTTGTAAAACAACACATGGAAGGTATTAGGCTCTGGATACCAACATTCAACAAATGTTGATATCAGATTTTTGTTGACACTCCTATAGCATGTGTTAACAATAGAGAACAAGCTAGACGATTCAATAATATTTTTGAAAGTAGTAGCATTTTCTAGAATCTTCCACTCTGCCACATTGTGTGCATGTTTGACACATGTAAGGGGTGATCGTTCTTATAACAAAATAAATTTACATCAATCTAATGATTCTATTGCATTGCTATACCAAAAAACGAGCATAAAAACTACAAATTAAAATACCTCTCCCTTCCGTATTTTCGAAGCAATAAGAGTCTCATAATCTTTGATCACGTGACTATATCTTGACCCACCATAATCATTTGCTACTTGCTCGACATCATCTTCTATCTCGGCATCATCATCAAAATAAGTGTCATCCCCTTGTTCCTTATCATCATCTTTTCTCTCATCATCATTGTTTCCATCTCCCCTATCTTCCCTTACAACGTTTTGTGTCTCCTCTTCGTTGCTTTCAACATCTGCATCTCTATTTGTCTTCTCGTTTTCATGCAAACTACTCCATTCCTCTTGTCTTCTCTCTGCACTTCTACATCTTTCTGAAGCAGTCATTTGAGTTCGAATCATCTATAAATAACAAAATAATAAAAACATTAATTCAGATTTCAAAATTCAAGTTTTTCAATGTGTTAGTAAAGTAGTATATTTCAAATTTCATAATTGATATGCAGGTTAGTTATTTTTTCTACGCAGTGGACCTGCGTGGTAAAATAACAACCACATAGTGCATGGTAAAAATGACAACCATGTAGTATTGTTGCATGGTTGTTATTTTGCTACATAGTTTTAATGGGGCAAGGTTTCTGCATGGAAAAAATAACACTATCGCAGTTAAACTATGATGATGTAATTTTTACCCCATAGTGTTGCAAAGGGTAAAAACCACACGTCGTAGTTTAATTGCGATGGTGTGAGCATGAAAATCGAAGAAGTGGAGTGCGATGTCAATTATTGGTTACTTACGATGGTGTGTGAGACGGTGTGCATGTGCTTTCCAATTTGAGCTTCAAGGGTTGTTGAGTCCTTTTCGATGTCAGGCAGAGTCATCGTCGAGTACTTTTCTAGGGTTTTTGCTGAATGAAGGGAAGAGGGAAGAGTGCGTCGTCCTTGCCATATCTTCAATTTTTATTGTTGAAAAGAGATTTTAAATAATCGTTTAACATCTTAGTATATTAAGGTTCAAAAAATTATCAAATTAGCTACAATTTAACCTAATTACAAACTGAAGAAATTTGCAGAAAAAATGATTAAAGTTGATGAGATTTGAGTTCGTGATTGCAATTTACGTTCTACAATGAATGAATAAATGCTTGTTTTCTTAAAATATCAAGAAAATAAGAGGTGGGTGCATAAGAGTTGTAATAATATTCAGAAAATATGAGATACAATTATTCAAGAGAAATTAGAAATCAAAATATGAATTCATAAGTTTCAGAAGCCATTAATTTCTTTCTTCTTTTCTATATGAAAACAGGGAAAGAGATACACTGATATATATAAAGTATGTACACATATTAGGCAAGTATAAACTGGACTAAAGGTTTGGGCTTCGGGCTTGGTGCACTTGGACTTGGATAAGCACTAATCTTCAACTAGAACCAGGTTCAGATTTTAACCATGAACAGCAGTACAAACCAAGCAACACATAACCAATAACCTTAATCAACTAAAACATTAGAGTTTAGGAATAGAATTTCAGAATTATTCATAACACTCCTCCTCAAGTTGGGTTGTATATGTCTAGTAAACCCAACTTGCTTCCTAAATATCTAATTCTATTCCCATTCAATGCTTTGGTAAGCATGTCAGCTGGTTGTTCTTCAGTCTGAATATAATGAGTAGTAATTTCACCATCTTGTATTTTATCACGAATGAAGTGACAATCAACTTCTATATGCTTCGTTCTCTCATGAAATACAGGATTTGATGCAATGTGAATAGTTGCCTTATTATCACACCAGAGTTTTGCTGGTTGTTCAAACTCTAATTTACATTCTTTTAAAAGATGTTTAATCCACATTACTGTAGGATCTAGATTAACCCTAGAGGGGGGGGGGTGAATAGGGTTATAGCAAATTTTCTCTAATTAAAATACGAAAACAAACTGCAGAGAAGTAAATATGCTGAAAAGTAAATCACACACAAAATTTACCCAGCTTCGGCAACCCCTGCCTACTGCTGCATTCCCAGATTTCTATTAGAATTAAACAGTCTCCCGCTTACAAACACTCTAACAGACTCGCAAACCCTGCTACCGCCTATAGAGTTTTGCAAACTCGCAAACCCTGCTTACTGAACTAATCCTAACTAGACAATCTGACACAGCCTAAAACGTAGGTGGTGATTTACCCAGATTTGATTCGAAGAGTACAAACTTCAAAACAAAAAAACAACAAGAGCAAAAATAAAATAGAAAAACTTGAAACCAATTTTTGCCCTTAATCAAAATAACCCTGGCCAAAAATAAAACTAAAGTAAAAACTAAAGCCCTGATTAAATTATTAAGGCCGGCCCCTTTTATCTTCTCTAGCCCGTTCCTTTGCAAAGCTTGTGAAAAATGGTGGCTTCTCTTTCGTTCCTCTTTGCGCTCTGGAATTAGGCCTTGTAAGTTGGAGCGCCGATTCTATTTTATCAATCGAATGATGATTTGATATTCGTTGCTTTTGTCGATCGATTGTTTCTTTGTCTTGCTTCACGGCTGCTTCAATTTGCTTGTTCGTTGCTTATGAAATTAGGGCTTTGGCTTGGTTGCTTTGAGCTTGATCGAATTCGACTTCTCTGGTATGTTATTCGATCCTTTAGTTATCTGGATTGATTACTTGAATTCGATGATTAAATGCCAGTGATGATTGGGCTTTTATAGGGTTCGATCCCCTGAGTTTTCGTTCGTATATACATGTTTGAATTTGTCAACGAATTTTGCTCGGCCGCTTGATTTTCTTTGATTGCTTGAGATCGATTCTGACTTTGTCATTCACGTATATTTGATACTTGCTTCTCACGGTTTTGATTTTAAAACGTTCGATCATTCCTTGATCGTTACGGTAGTGACTTTCCTATTTTACTTTGACTTTGATTTTTGTCTTTTTCAATTTTTACACACTTGATTTCTAACTTGGTCAACTTCGATTTTTCTGATCTGCATTTACATTTCTTCTGGCTTCAAGTTGCTCACGACTTCGATTCTCTCGACATGTACCTTTTTTATAACTGCTCTTCGTCTGGAGTAGCTTCTGATCATTGCTCCATGTATGCTTTGGTTTATATATAACACTTTAATGTGTGCCTGCTCTTGTTTATTCGAGTCTGTGTCATTTGTATTACTTGAGCTTGAGTCTGGTTCCATTGATTCACTGTGTCTGGATTTGATTGTATTATTTATTGCCAGTTGCCTCTGATTTTTGCTGCCTTCACCTGATTGCTTGCACTGGCTTGTCTTGATTAGTCGAGATCACGGTGACATTTGTTCCAGTCGTGTGCACTTCACTAACACTCGAGTCTGGTGATACTAGTACATGTATTCATTGAGATGTTCATGTTGCATATATGCTTGCTGCCTGGTCATGCTCGACTGTTTGTTGTCACTGCTATTGTATTTGCAGTTTTGAACTGGTGCACTTGTGTTGTTTGCACTGACCATGTTGTCCAGACCTTTGCATATGCTCTCTTTAGCATGTATTGCTGTTGGGTTGCTTTGTGTAGCTGGTATCTTTACTTGAATTGCATTTTCATTTGGTACATCTCGCAGTTTCAATCACTTGAGTACGTTGTAGTCTTCATTGCACTTGATTGTGATGTTGTGATTGACTTCGGCCATTTGTTATGTAGATAAATCTGTTGAGCCTTGTTGCAGTTTTCTGTATACATTGTTTAGACTCCATGTTTAACTGTTAGCTCGATTCTTGTTTGCTTATTTAACTCGATACATTTTTGTCTTGAGCATTTCACCGTGGCTTTGGTTCTTCTTTGATCATGGCTGGTTTGAAATTGCATTTAGTTTGAGTCCATTTTGTACTTCTGGTCTATGACTTCGACCTGTCTGCATTGCATACATGTAGCTTGTATTTGTACATTTGTTTTAACTACTTTATTTGTTGAGTTTGCACTGCTTCATCATGTCACTTGTTGTAGCTTGATAACCATGTCTGCAGTTCTTTCATTCCCTGAAACCATTTCGACCTGTCGCTTGATTTTGTGCACTTGCTTCTCTGACTCTTTATTGGCTTGTAGTCTTTGTGGTCATTTGATGTAGTTTGTGACTTCGGCATTTGTACAGTTGTTTGCATTTGCTTGTAGTTGTTTCTGGCCATTCTTTGTGCTACCATTCATGTGTGTTTTCTGCAATATGCTGTTTGGTTTTGTACTTGTGTACTTCATATATGCACTGTGTATTGGTTGCTTCCCTGACCTGTGCATGGCTTGAAGTCTGGTGCTTCATCATTGACTCAGTTTTGTCTCGACCCATTGTTTCGTATTTTCACCTGTGTTGAATCCAGCTTAAATGCTCGGGTTTGACCTTATGCACGTGTTGTGACTCTATTTGTGTTGCACTTGAGTTGAACCCGGCTTTTCTTTTGGGTTTGACCTGTGCTCACCTATCCCTGTAACATTATCAAGTGTACATTTCGGTGTGCACGGCCTTGTGGCATGTACAGTGATGCACTGTGCATGTCACAATGTTCGTGTGTGATGAATTCGAATATAAATGATGACGAACAACCCAAATAACTGAGGCAAATATTATTTCGAAATTCATATTTTGTTTTATACTGCAAAAACATTTTATTTTCAATTTTACTGTGTCAATGTATATTTCTGCAGATTGCTCAGATGCTGGATTCACATTAGAATGAAGTTGAAGATAAATACGAGTGTGAGTGATATGTAGTGAGGAACTGATGTAACTATGAAATTGTGATGTAATTGTATTGTGACTGAAATTGTATAGTTATAGTGAGAGCTTGAAATTGTACTATCAAAATTGTAATAAATATTTGTTTGAATAAAATATTCGTTTGAATTCCAATTCCGTGTTATTTATTTTATTCAGCAAATATTTATTTTATCTGTGAAAAAATAAAATAGTACAATATCAAATACATTTAAATGAATGTATATATGTTTATTATCATCAGACAAAAATCATATACACGCATATTTAACAATCTCCCCCTTTTGATGATAACAAACATATATTTAAGATTTTGAATATATTAAATGTATTTGATTATTCAATTTGCTCCCCCTATTTGAATGCTCCCTCTCTACACAAAACTCCCCCTTCATATATGCATGAGAATAAAATATGCAATATGAATCTATATGCAAATATAAAATATGTGAATTTTATTTGCGAATTTTATTTTCCAAAATCTTAACCTTTCTCTCCCCTTTTGTTATCAGCAAAAGAGTAATAGTGTTAGAAAAATAGGGATATAGTGATAGACATTAATACAATATTAAAACTCAATCGAGTATAAATATTAATTTCAATAAAAAATCAAACAAAAAATCATAAATACTTTAATTGACGCATATTCCACTTTAGAATGATAGGATGATATCATCAAATAAAACCATATAGTTGTGTCTATTTGTGGTATATTTATTTCAGGAAATTTGAATATCTACTAACCATGCATAACCATTATGACTTTTAAATGAGATTAGTAGTATTCTACATTTTTATTTTTATTTTAAAAATGAATTCAAGTATCTTCTAACCACGCATAACCGTGAGGACTTTTAAATGGGATTAGAATCAACTTGTCTATTTAATCAATTAATTTTGATATGCGTTCCATACATGCATAACCGTGAGGACTTTTAAATGAGCATGGAAACACATAATCAAAAATCTAAGTAATTCACTCATGCATAACCGTGAGGACTTTTAAATGAGAGTGAATATTTTGGATATTATTATTTATTGTTAGAAATATAATAAAATTGAAGCACAAATGATTTCCCGTTTAAACTACCACATATTGACATACTATATTGACTTTTGATGAGTGATGGTCAATAGAAAAATGATAGAAATAGAAATGATTATGGAATATTTATCAACAAAAAGTTTTTATAACTCTTGTTTAAATTTCCATAGAAATTTTCTAATTATACTTTCTCAAGTCATAATATATGATTAATATCAACACTCATCTTATTTTCAATCACTATCTATCTTTTTAGATAATTATTAGGGGGTCAGATCAGTTAGCATAGTTATTTAAAATCAATTTCAAAAATAGTTATAAAATCAAATTTTCTTAAATAACTAATCTGATACAAGGTCAACAAAAATTATTTTCTAGAAGGGGTTTTTAAGAAAAATTTCTGCTAAAATAGAAATTATTTCAAGTGAAAAATATGCAGATATTTTCTTTGAAAAATGATGCAGCAAGTGAATGTCTCGAAATATAATCACGTTCCACTAGTAATTTTTCTATCAACTATATTACCAGTGTGATCTGCATCTGACTTTAAATTTCACTCAATATTCACTCGTTGGATGTCATAGACCGGATTGTGAAATTTCAACAAACTATCTCAGAATTATTTTCAACAATTTTTAAACGAAATTTTCTTGACTTTGAATTGAAGTCGTGTTAACCATCAAACAAATATCATAGTGTCAGATTTAGAAACCGTAGGATCAATAGTCATTAAACCATCATCATTATTTCAAAACAATTTCTTGAAGTTTCACCAATTTCATAAAGTTTCAACAATTTCTTAAAAACCTTTTTATAGCATGAGTAATCAGTAATCAATCAACATCATAATTTGACCAAACAGATTAAGTTCAATAAAAAAAATGGTTGGTCAACTTTTAAGCACAAATCAAAGTCATAGATAAGAACAAGTCATGTAAGATCATATCAAGTAATTTAGAATCTATCAACCATCATAATTACTTCAAGTAATTCTATTTAAAGATGATTGGTTAATAAAAAAATCAGAATTAACATCATCAATCATTTCACATAACTGGCTGATTTAATTTAGATTATGGTGCAGATTTTCACATTTTATCTATCGTTTGAAAATAAATACAATTACCTGTTTTACCTGTACGATAATCTTTCGTTGTTTTCCCATTGTGAATCTGTCACCTTTATACTAGACTAAGGAACGTTGATTTGTCGCCCGTTGTGTGTCTGGAACAGCCAGAATCCAGATAACACTAATGTTGTTCCTTAGCCTGCCACCACACCTACACGGTAAAAGATTTTTGTGACCTATTTGTTTTTATAGGTCCATGGTTGTTAGTGGCAGAATAATTTGATGAATATGTTTGAGTAGACCCAAAACTATTAATATATGTTCCTTTTGGCACCCAAACTTGTTTTGTCCTTTCATTCTTGTTCCAATAGACATGAAATTTGTTTGTAGAATTCTTAGGAACCCAAACTTGTATAAATTTTGTGTTCTTGTTCCTATGACTACAATTTTCAACACGATGTCCAATTATTTCACATCTAGTAAAGACACTCTTACCTTCTGCATTATCATCAACTTGTGTTTTCCCAAAGCCTAGCCCTTTTCTGTTGTTAGCAAAAAGTTAATTTCCCAATAACATGTTGAATGATTTTTCTCCTCTTGAAAAGTTATTCAGAGTTTTCTCAAGATTTTGGACTTTGGTTTTTAGTGTTGTGTTTTCAGTCACAAGTGAGGTGCATCTATTTATAAAATCGTTTTTCCTAGTGTCAATGGTTTCCTTAAGACTCAAGTTTTCTTTTTCAAGATTCTCAAAGCTATTCTTAAGTTTTGATAATTCTGAATCTAAAATTTTGCATTTTTTACAGTCTAGGTTTTGAATATTTTCAAGTTCAGTTTCTAACCTAGTATTTTCACGGACAAGTTCTCTCATATCAGATTTCAGTTTTTCAATTTTAGATTCAAGAGTATCAATTGTTTTAGCAAAATCACAACACATCAAAACAAGTTCTTTATAAGAATAGTCACTTACCTCACAAGATTCCTCTGAGCTTGCTTCTGAATCTGATTTTGCCATAAGACACAAATTAGCCTCCTTTGAGCTATTATTCGAAACTTCCTCTCCTTCTTCATCATCCCAAGTCGCTGCAAAGGCCTTCTTCTTCTTTTTCTTTCCTTTGTTGTTTTTGAGAAGCGGGCATTTTTGTTTGAAGTGGCCAGGCTTCTTGCAGTTATAACAAGTCAATTCATTATCGGAATTGTCAGAATCTTTTGACCTATTACCACTTGTTTTCTTCTTTCGTGGCCCGAATCTTGACCATTTTCTAAGATTATTGACAGCCATTGCAAGCTCTTCAATTGGATCTTCTTCTTCTTCATCGCTCTCTTGTTTGCTCTTTCTTCTTTGATTCGGAGTTGTTGCGTTCCTCCTTTGTTTTTAGTTCAAGCTCATATGTCATCAGGTTGCCGATCAACTCCTCCATGCTTAGTTTACTCAGATCTTTCGATTCTTGTATTGTAGTGACTTTTGCCTCAAAGTTCATCGGTAAGACTCGTAGCACCTTCCTCACAAGCTCTACCTCAGTGAATACCTTCCCAAGCGCTCTAGCATTGTACACCAAAGTTGAAAAGCGTCCAAACATGTCTTTTATGATCTCGCCTTTGTCCATCACAAAGTTCTCATATTCATTGCTGAATAGGGCTAGACGAGACTCCTTGACTTGAGAAGTTCCTTCATGTGTCACCTCCAAGGTATGCCAAATTTCCTGCGCAGTTTTACAATGAGAAATTCTATTAAATTCATTCTTATCAAGAGCACAGATCAAAGCATTCAGGGCTTTAGCATTTGTAGTTTTTAATTTCTTATCGTTAGCGTCCCACCTATCCTTAGGTTTAGGAATTTCAGTATCACCAACAGTTATAGTGGGAGAATTATAGCCAGTTTCAATAATGTCCCAAACATCATAATCAATAGAACTAAGATAAATACCCATCCTAACTTTCCAATAAGCATAATCATTCCCATTAAACATGGGTGGCCTAACAATAGATTGCCCCTCAGAAAAAGCATTATTTGGTGGATTCATGACTCTAGAGTTAAAGAAAAATACCGGGCTCTGATACCACTTGTAGGATCTAGATTAACCCTAGAGGGGGGGGGGGGTGAATAGGGTTATAGCAAATTTTCTCTAATTAAAATACGAAAACAAACTGCAGAGAAGTAAATATGCTGAAAAGTAAATCACACACAAAATTTACCCAGCTTCGGCAACCCCTGCCTACTGCTGCATTCCCAGATTTCTATTAGAATTAAACAGTCTCCCGCTTACAAACACTCTAACAGACTCGCAAACCCTGCTACCGCCTATAGAGTTTTGCAAACTCGCAAACCCTACTTACTGAACTAATCCTAACTAGACAATCTGACACAACCTAAAACCTAGGTGGTGATTTACCCAGATTTGATTCGAAGAGTACAAACTTCAAAACAAAAAACAACAAGAGCAAAAATAAAATAGAAAAACTTGAAACCAATTTTTGCCCTTAATCAAAATAACCCTGGCCAAAAATAAAACTAAAGTAAAAACTAAAGCCCTGATTAAATTATTAAGGCCGGCCCCTTTTATCTTCTCTAGCCCGTTCCTTTGCAAAGCTTGTGAAAAATGGTGGCTTCTCTTTCGTTCCTCTTTGCGCTGTGGAATTAGGCCTTGTATGTTGGAGCGCCGATTCTATTTTCTCAATCGAATGATGATTCGATATTCGTTGCTTTTGTCGATCGATTGTTTCTTTGTCTTGCTTCACGGCTGCTTCAATTTGCTTGTTCGTTGCTTATGAAATTAGGGCTTTGGCTTGGTTGCTTTGAGCTTGATCGAATTCGACTTCTCTGGTATGTTATTCGATCCTTTAGTTATCTAGATTGATTACTTGAATTCGATGATTAAATGCCAGTGATGATTGGGCTTTTATAGGGTTCGATCCCTTGAGTTTTCGTTCGTATATACATGTTTGAATTTGTCAACGAATTTTGCTCGGCCGCTTGATTTTCTTTGATTGCTTGAGATCGATTCTGACTTTGTCATTCACGTATATTTGATACTTGCTTCTCACGGTTTTGATTTAAAACGTTTGATCATTCGTTGATCGTTACGGTAGTGACTTTCCTATTTTACTTTGACTTTGATTTTTGTCTTTTTCAATTTTTACACACTTGATTTCTAACTTGGTCAACTTCGATTTTTCTGATCTGCATTTACATTTCTTCTGGCTTCAAATTGCTCACGACTTCGATTCTCTCGACATGTACCTTTTTTATAACTGCTCTTCGTCTGGAGTAGCTTCTGATCATTGCTCCATGTATGCTTTGGTTTATATATAACACTTTAATGTGTGCCTGCTCTTGTTTATTCGAGTCTGTGTCATTTGTATTACTTGAGCTTGAGTCTGGTTCCATTGATTCACTGTGTCTGGATTTGATTGTATTATTTATTGCCAGTTGCCTCTGATTTTTGCTGCCTTCACCTGATTGCTTGCACTGGCTTGTCTTAATTAGTCGAGATCACAGTGACATTTGTTCCAGTTGTGTGCACTTCACTAACACTCGAGTCTGGTGATACTAGTACATGTATTCATTGAGATGTTCATGTTGCATATATGCTTGCTGCCTGGTCATGCTCGACTGTTTGTTGTCACTGCTCTTGTATTTGCAGTTTTGAACTGGTGCACTTGTGTTGTTTGCACTGACCATGTTGTCCAGACCTTTGCATATGCTCTCTGTAGCATGTATTGCTGTTGGGTTGCTTTGTGTAGCTGGTATCTTTACTTGAATTGCATTTTCATTTGGTACATCTCGCAGTTTCAATCACTTGAGTACGTTGTAGTCTTCATTGCACTTGATTGTGATGTTGTGATTGACTTCGGCCATTTGTTATGTAGATAAATCTGTTGAGCCTTGTTGCAGTTTTTTGTATACATTGTTTAGACTCCATGTTTAACTATTAGCTCGATTCTTGTTTGCTTCTTTAACTCGATACATTTTTGTCTTGAGCATTTCACCGTGGCTTTGGTTCTTCTTTGATCATGGCTAGTTTGAAATTGCATTTGGTTTGAGTCCATTTTGTACTTCTGGTCTATGACTTCGACCTGTCTGCATTGCATACATGTAGCTTGTATTTGTACATTTGTTTTAACTACTTTATTTGTTGAGTTTGCACTGCTTCATCATGTCACTTGTTGTAGCTTGATAACCATGTCTGCAGTTCTTTCATTCCCTGAAACCATTTCGACATGTCGCTTGATTTTGTGCACTTGCTTCTCTGACTCTTTATTGGCTTGTAGTCTTTGTGGTCATTTGATGTAGTTTGTGACTTCAGCATTTGTACAGTTGTTTGCATTTGCTTGTAGCTGTTTCTGGCCATTCTTTGTGCTACCATTCATGTGTGTTTTCTGCAATATGCTGTTTGGTTTTGTACTTGTGTACTTCATATATGCACTATGTATTGGTTGCTTCCCTGACCTGTGCATGGCTTGAAGTCTGGTGCTTCATCATTGACTCAGTTTTGTCTCGACCCATTATTTCGTATTTGCACCTGTGTTGAATCCAACTTAAATGCTCGGGTTTGACCTTGTGCACGTGTAGTGACTCTATTTGTGTTGCACTTGAGTTGAACCCGGCTTTTCTTTTGGGTTTGACCTGTGCTCACCTGTCCCTGTAACATTATCAAGTGTACATTTCGGTGTGCACGGCCTTGTGGCATGTACAGTGATGCACTGTGCATGTCACAATGTTCGTGTGTGATGAATTCGAATATAAACGATGACGAACAACCCAAATAACTGAGGCAAATATTATTTTCAAAATTCATATTTTGTTTTATACTGCAAAAACATTTTATTTTCAATTTTACTGTGTCAATGTATATTTCTGCAGATTGCTCAGATGCTGGATTCACATTGGAATGAAGTTGAAGATAAATACGAGTGTGAGTGATATGTAGTGAGGAACTGATGTAACTATGAAATTGTGATGTAATTGTATTGTGACTGAAATTGTATAGTTATAGTGAGAGCTTGAAATTGTACTATCAAAATTGTAATAAATATTTGTTTGAATAAAATATTCGTTTGAATTCCAATTCTGTGTTATTTATTTTATTCAGCAAATATTTATTTTATCTGTGAAAAAATAAAATAGTACAATATCAAATACATTTAAATGAATGTATATATGTTTATTATCATCAAACAAAAATCATATACACGCATATTTAACAAGTTACTTCACAAATTGCTTTAGACATTGCTCGGTGTTCAGACTCTGCGCTTGATCGTGATACTATATGTTGCTTCTTGCTTTTCCAAGATACTAAATTTCCTCTAACATATACACAAAAACCAGTAGTTGATCTTCTATCATTTTTGGATCCAGCCCAATCTGCATCAGCAAAGCTTTCCACTCTCATATGCCCATGATTTGCATACATGATGCCTTGTCCAGAAGTACCTTTCAAATATCCTAGAATATGTTCAAGTATAGACCAATGTTGCTTAGTGGGTGAAGCCATGTATTGACTCACTAAACTGACAGCAAATGACACATCCGGTCTTGTTATAGTTAAGTAATTAAGTTTACCAACCAGTCTTCTATACTTCTCAGAATCACATAATATTTCTCCTTCTGATGTCAGATTGATGTTTGGGATGATGGGTGAACTCTGAGGCTTAACACCTAGCTTACCAGTCTCTGTTAGTAAATCCAATATATACTTTCTCTGGCACATAAAAATGCCTTTATTGCTTCGTATAACTTCCACACCTAAGAAGTATTTTAATTCTCCTAGATCTTTTGTTTGAAAATGATCATGAATAAAGGTTTTGAGAGCAGCAATACCCTTGTCATCATTACCAGTAATTATTATATCATCTACATATACCACCAATAGAATAATACCTTGTTCAGATGATTTGTGAAAGATTGATTGATCACTTTTACATTTTTCTATCCCAAATTTCTCAAGTGTTTGGCTAAATTTCCCAAACCAGGCCCTTGGACTTTGCTTTAGACCATATAGAGTTTTCCTGAGCTTGCATACTAATCCACTCTCCCCTTGTGCAATGAAACCAGGGGGTTGAGTCATATATATCTCTTCATTGAGGTCACCATGGAGAAATGCATTATTTATATCTAATTGATGAAGCTTCCAATTAAATCTAGCTGCTAAAGCAATACATAATCTGATTGATGTCATCTTGGCAACTGGAGAAAAAGTTTATGAATAGTCCATACCATATACTTGTGCATATCCCTTAGCTACCAATCTAGCTTTAAATCTAGCCACAGTTCCATTTGGATTCATCTTAACAGAATATACCCATCTACATCCAATGGCTTTCTTATAATTTGGTAGCTTGACTAGATCCCAAGTATTGTTTGTTTCTATAGCATTCATTTCTTCGATCATTGCCTTTCTCCATTCTGATTTAGATAGGGCTTCAGCAACTGTTCTAGGGATATTAACTGAGTCTAGTGCAGACATAAAGGAACATGTAGAGTAAGACACATTTTCATATGACACATAGTTAGAAATAGGGTAAGTGCACTGTCTCCTTTCTTTGCGGAGAGCAATTGGAAGATCAAGATTAGGATCAAGAGTGGACCTTGCTTCAGTGCTTCTAGGTGATTCTACTTCTTCTTGAGGTGATGCAGTAGAATAAATTAAAAATTCATCATTCTCCTCCTAACTTTGTTCGTGAGATAAAACCTCATTATTCTCCTCCTGAATTGGTATATGAGATTTTTGATAGAATGGTTTTTCTTCCATAAAATTCACATCTATAGATACCATATATTTATTTAGGCTAGGACAAAAACATTTATATCCTTTCTGCAATCTTGAATAACCAATAAATATACATTTCAAGGATTTGGGATCTAGCTTGCTCAACTGAGGACTTACATCTCTAACAAAACATGTACACCCAAAAATTCTGGGTTTAACAGGATATAGTTGTTTGTCAGGACATAAGACTTTGTATGGGATATTAAAGTTAAGGATTGTAGATGGCATTCGATTAATCAGAAAGCATGCAGTTAAAACAACATCTGCCCAAAACACTTTTGGGACATTCATTTGGAATAGCAATGCTCTTGTGGTCTCTAAAAGATGTCTATTCTTCCTCTCTATAACTCCATTTTGGGGGGCTGTGTCCACACACGAAGTTTCATGCAAGATGCCATGTTGGCTTAAGTAAGAGCTGAAGATATGAGAGGTGTATTCCTTAGCATTATCACTCCTTAGGGTTTGAATGGATGTTTTGAACTGATTTTGAATTTCAGCATGAAAGTCACAAAAAATAGAAAACAACTCAGATCTGTTTTTCATTAGGAATAGCCAAGTAACTCGAGAATAATCATCTACAAATGTTACAAAGTATTTATAACCAAATTTAGAAACAACAGAATAAGGTCCCCATATATCAGAGTGTACAATTTCAAATGGTGCACTTGCACGTTTATTTATTCTTGGCTTTAAACTACCATGATGAAGTTTAGCATATTGACATGATTCACAGTCAAGAGTAGTAATGTGATTATATTGTGGACAAAGTTGTTTAAAAAGAGTAAGAGAGGGATGACCGAGTTGTTGATGAACTTTGATTGCTGACTCTATACTAGAACAAGCCACTGGTAAAGTATCCAGAATACAAAGACCCCCAGATTCATAGCCTTTACCAATAATCTCCTTCGTTGTAAGATCCTAGAAAATACAAGCTTTAGGAGAGAAAGACACACTGCAACTCAAGTGTTTGGTAAGTTGACTGACAGATAAAAGATTATATGATAAGGATGGTATAAATAATGCAGACTTTAGTGGTGGTGAAGTATTTATGTTACCTGATCCTTGAATGTTGGATTGTGTCCCATCTGCTAAAGTGACAGCTCGACTATGGTCATGTATTTTAAGATCTGTAAACAATTTAGGGTTACCTGACATGTGATCAGTAGCCCTCGAGTCAATAATCCATTTTGATGCTTGCTTTTCTATATTAGCCATGGTAGATATAGATGATTATGGGTTATTAGCTGAGTTTTGTAAGGATTCTTGATACTTTTTGTATTTGTCAAACTCTTCTGTAGTCATCAACACAGTCTTATTGGAAGTATTAACAGCTCCTTAATTTTTGTTTTGATTATTATATTGAAGTTTTCTACATTCAGAAATCAAGTGTCCAGGCTTCTTATAATATGAACATATTTTATTGCTTGGTCTCCATGCAGTCCTTTGTGGTCTTAAGGATGGTGATGATGGTGGTCTCCAAGAATTAGATGGTTGTGATTGGTTCCATGGTGGTCTAAAGTCAGTTGGTGGTCTCCATGCATTAGTATATGAAGTCTGGTTATTATTAGTACTCATCATGGCACTGCTGTTAACATGAGATGAAGCAGTTGAACTCTCAGTTCTAAGAACACGACTAAACACTTCTTGTAGTGAAGTTATTGATGATCCAGACAGAATTTGAGCTTTAGCTGCATCAAACTCTGATGATAATCCGGCTAGAAAAACTCATGATTGCCATTTTCTCTCTCTGATCTTGTTGAACCTTCATATCTATACTCATAGGCAACAAAACATTAAACTCTTCATATGTTCTTTTTAAATTCATAAAGTATGTAGTGAGAGATTGATCTTGTTTCTCTGCTCTATAAAACGACTTGCACACATCAAACATTCTGGTTAGATTGCCCTTTGCAGAATATAAAAACTCGAGATATTCCATCAATTCTTTCACGAATTCACAGCGGTTGATCAGATTGATAACTTCATTATCAATTGAATTTCGTATTTGCAAGAATAGTCGTGCATCTTCTCTCAACCAGATCTGATCTTCTTGCCCTGTTGATGTTGGTGGATCTTTGACTAAGTGATCATCCTTATCTATGCTTCTGAGATACAATCGAATTGTTTTACTCCACTCTAGATAATTTGTGCCTGTTAATTTTCGATCTGTTATTTTAGGCATCATCGGCATCACATCCATCATCGACGAACTTTTGCTTTCAGCCATTGTTTCTTGCAGAAAGGATAGATCTGAATCTTGATTTGAATTGAAACCCTAGATCGATGCGCTACGCTCTAATACCATGTAATAATATTCAGAAAATATGAGATTCAATTATTGAAGAGAAATTAGAAATCAAAATATGAATTCATAAGTTTCAGAAGCCATTAATTTCTTTCTTCTTTTCTATATGAAAACAGGGAAAGAGATACACTGATATATATAAAGCATGTACACATATTAGGCAAGTATAAACTGGACTAAAGATTTGGGCTTCGGGCTTGGTGCACTTGGACTTGAATAAGCACTAATCTTCAACTAGAACCAGGTTCAGATTTTAACCATGAACAGTAGTACAAACCAAGCAACACATAACCAATAACCTTAATCAACTAAAACATTAGAGTTTAGGAATATAATTTCAGAATTATTCATAAAATATTGGTGAGTAAGGAAAGATGCGGGTAGGAGAAGGAGAAAAGTGGATGTATATAGTAACACCTTTATGAATAAAGTTTTAATTGGACAATTTTGGCAATTGGACAAATTATATACGAAGTATTATGTATTGAATACTATTTATTTTATTTTATTTTTCAACAATTATTAATTATTTTACATTGATTATTTTAATTAATAATATTTAACAAACAATAATATAAATTCAAATTCAACTCCTACTGTATATACGGACCCAAAAAATGCAACTAATGACATATCGTAGTAAAGATGCTAGCGGTAACCATCTCCTATGAAGATATCTGTCCAAATCCACGAAGCCATTTCAAAACCCCCTTGTATTGGTTAAAGGTTGCAACGACATGAGGAGCAGGAGCAGGACACGATGGTCTAATAGAATGGCGCTTGGCCTTTCAACTAGATTGATGGTGTATAATAGACCGAGACAAAGGGGGTCTGTAATGTATGCCCTAGAGTTAAAGATAAGTTGTTAAACTGATATAGATCGGTACTGTCCAGTCCAACCATTATCTCATTTATACTCTCTTCACACCCCCATGGCTTGAGCAAACACAAAGCTTCATTGTAAGAAAGATACAAAGGGATGATGAAATCAATCTAATCATTGAACCGATACGTTTTGCTAACCAGATGTCCCTGAAGCAGATAATCTTCCATTACCCCCGATATGGGAACGAACTCTAAAACCCCTCGGAAACATAATGTCTTGTGATTTAGCTTGGACCTAGAAATCGTCATCGCCTGTGATGACTCTCCTATCAGCATTCCACCCAACTTCCTCTACCATCATCAAGCTTGGAAACGATTGCATAGTCTGACATGGTTGTCCCATTTATGAGTGAGGACAAATACATTATACTCAAAAGCAAAGTTGTCCATCAAATATTTGCTGACAACATGCATGAAGCCGAATTTTTCCATGTTGAAATAGTTGGTAGAGTAGAAAGCGGGTTTCGATGAATTTAGCCGCTTCACCATCGGACCAATCGGTTTTCTTGGTGATAAGATAGAGGACGAGGAGGTCATTTTTGTATGTTAGAAGTTGTGTAAGAGAAAGATTGTAAGATATTTGTATTGATGTGTTTTTCTTTGTAAGTCTTGGCAAAGTTTATAACAGGAATTACGTTTGGACATATCTATTATGTCTTGTTTTACTTGCATTTTCAAGAGTCCAAAAGCTATCCATTAAAATGTTGGCGTATTAAATACGTCTGACTTATCTAATATAAGTCAACTTATGTAAGATAAGTCAGACGTAATTCACATTGATCCCTTTTCAAAAGACGTCTAGGATGTTTGTGAAAGGGGCCTCATTATTATGGAAAATTCTGTTCATTCATCAAAAATCACTTAACATACACCATTATTTTGCTAGGAAAATATTATATCGAATTACACTTCTTAATTTCATTTCTAATCTTTTTTATAAATCATCAAATTGAAATATTAAAATTAATGATATTTGAAAAATTTATACATTTTGATGAAGAAGTTAGCTTATTTATTATTAAGAAACCTAAAATATCAGTTAAGAAAACATTCATAGCAAACTGCTTTAATTCAAAAGTGTATAACCTTTTCTTTATTAAATTAGAGTTGATTTTGGTGAAAGTAATAAAAAAAATAGAAAATAAAGCGATTACAATAATAGTGCCAAAAATTAAAGTTTATTTAGTTGAATTTTAACTTAGTTTAGTGCTAAAACTTTCTGACCATGCCAAATTGTATTTTAAGTTTTAAAAAGGGAAGATATTGTGAAGATGAAAACAAGGTTAACCTTATAAAAGAAACGATACATGTGAAGTAATTTTGATGTACACTAGTTTATTATATTTTATGAAGTATATTAAGTGATTATTGGTGTATGAATAGAATTGGCCCATTAATATTTTACTGGATTCTTTTACGAATGGTCAGAAAGTCATCACACATAAGCACGCCACGTTTCTAACTAATTCTTGCGTAGGTGGCTTAAAATGGTATACGTGGACATTTCGACGTAGATTTGAGTAGGGCTGTTAATAACTCGAACTAGATCAGAGATAGTGTGTTTGTGTCCATCCTTATAAGAGTTTCAGACATATACAAATTGAACATGACTAGGTAGGGACATCTTTAAACGAGTCAGACAGCGGACAGATGAATAATAAAAGGATCACCAAATATTTCAAGCAGACATAGTTTCATATATTTATATCTATACTAATTCATGTTTTAAATGAGAATGGAATGAACAAGAACAAACGTACCCTTTCAGATAAAGATATGGAGTTGCTACGAGAGAAATTTTGGATGACAGGTGAGAAAAATGTGTTTTTCTAATTAAATAATTTTGTTATGAGATCCAACACCACTGTCCCAATAATTAGGCGTTTTGGCTTTGGTCCGTGGGGTTGTAGGATTCAAACCACTAGACATACGTTGATTCGTAGTATCTTATATACTAGATAAGACTTGTAGTACAACTATATATTACGACCTAAGTACCCAATTTTAAAAAAATGTTATGAGAATAATCTGATCATTTATTATTCTCTTATGAAAATAAATCAAATTTATTAAATTGATCTATTCATAATTATGTTTCTTTCTTTTTAATTTCAAGTGATGTTAATTGATATCTTTCTTCTCTTTTCATCTTCAAAATCCAAAAGCCCTAATTCTCTAGCTAAAAATATGTTAAAAATTTAAGATCATGGAGGACTCATCTTAATCTCCATCTCAGTCTTCATCTGAATTTCCTTCATCTCCATCGTCGTCTCAATTTATACCAAAAATGATACAAATTAAATTTCCATTGGAAATCTTATAATGGATGATTTTTTTGTGGTATGAAAAGAGAGAAAAAGTATTTCTTTTTTGAAATTAGAAGATAGAGAAAGCGAGAAGGGTATTATTCGAAGAAGGTTAATAAATCTTCGTTATACAACGAGTATGGACTAAAAATTTATCCTTCGCAATATTTTCTTTTTTCATAAATTTCTTCCCTTACCCAAAATACATCCTATTTGACAATTCCCATAATGATAATAAATTTGATAAAAGTACTATTTCGTTGATAAAAATATTATTTCATTAATAAAAATAAAAGTAAAAATACTAAACAAAATGTGCAATAACAAACAGTTAAAAATTAGCTATGGGAAATGGTGTATATGGCCAATATGAAGAGGTTAGAGAAGATGATAAAGTAAGGAGGTCTTCAGGGGGCGAAGTTGATAGAGTAAGGGGTATGCCCTAGGATAAATTATGTAATTTGTTACATATATTATAACGACCTGCATTTTTCAACCATTTAAAAATATTAAATTTAATATAATTTTTGAATAAAAATGGTTAGAAACAAAAATTTAAGATGTTACAAAAACATATAAAAGTGAGCGAATGTGTAACAGGATAAAAATGATGATAATAGAGATAAAATAATAAACGTATACATTTAATATGAAATTTATCGTGCATTTGTGTTAAAATAAAATAAATGTTTTAACAAAAATAAAATAATATTTTGAGAAAAATAAATATACGTTTTCATCCTAAAAGTAAGTGGAATTTTATATAAAAAAAAGAAATTTTAGGTTTGGAGACAATATTTTATGGTCGTTCAAAAAACAGCCGTAATCTATATAGAATTTATTTTAAGGCGTAAACTCAAAATTTCAATAAATTAAAGTTGTATAATTGAAACGTGTTTTTAATAAGTTTAATCTATGAATTAAGATTTCAAATTTTGTGAAAATTTATGTCGTTCAAATTTAAGTAGAAACCGGTTAATAAATTTAAAGGTAAAATACCATTTTTTGACATGTAAATATTTTTACATGTAAATATTTTTACATAGAAAAGATCTAAAAAAATCTCTGATTTGAATGGCGAAGTTTGTTCCGTCCAATTCTGATCTTTCTAGCTCCGTCTATCGCGATTTACAATTGAGTATGTTTTGAATCGGTGTAATTGGCGACCGTAATGGAATTTTGACACGACTGTCGTAGCACAGATTTTATTACACCGCTAAATTTGTCTCGTCATGCTGATCTCTATAGTATATTATTTCTGTATTTTGACATCCGATGCATGATGCTAAGTGGTAGAATTATAGCTTATAGCAGTACCCGGTCTATCATGTCATCCATACAGAATAACCTTCACTATCTTTTGAATCTTCTACATTGTCACTTTATATCCATTCACCTAGATTTTACTCTTCTCCAAAAATTTCAATCCCTCGAGAGCAGCAAAGGAGAAAAATAAAACACTATTCCCTGTATAAAAATACAAAATATGAACATGAGAGCACTGTTCATTCCATACGTAAAAACGTGGCTAGCTCATTCTTTTCCCCTCTCACCCTCTCTTCATTTTATTTGCAAACTATGCACCCAAATTTTGTATTATTATAAAACAAACATAAAGGCACTGTTCATCTTACTTTATGTAATAACCTACCGCTTTGCACGTTCTCCCTCCTTATTCTTTTTTACTTTTGTTCTGATCTTTATTTTTATTTTGTTCAAGTTTCCACGTTTCGTTCAACACTCTTCTCCCCGTCTCACTCATGCACCCAAGCTCCAGCGCATCCTCCTCATTATCTCCACCGCCACTGCACCACACTCCAGCCGAGCCTCCTCCACTATTGCCGCGAAACCCGATTTCCAGATCCAGTCACTCCACCCTCTACTTGAAACCGATCCACCTCCGCCCACTCATGCTCCTCACCGAAGTCGGCCGCCAACCAGCGAGTTTCCCATACCTCCAGACTATCTTCTGAAACATCGCAGTCCACACTCTCGCCAACCCACCAACTAACTTCAGCCCACTTCGCCTGTCAGCCTTCGCGTACCACTTGTCCTCCCTCCAGTTCACCTTAAGTCTCCACCACCCAGACCCGATAGCTGCTCCTCCACCCTAGTCCACAGCCTCCGCCTTGCTACTGCACACCCAACCTACCCTCCATTTCTTCAAACTGCCTTCGCCTCTATTTCTCCATTTGACACCCACTAGCAGCCGTCCGCCTCCGATCTGCTCGCCCATCCAATTCAGCACCACGCCTTCTCCATCTCATCGCCAGTCTACACCTCCACTGCCGTTGCCACCTTGTCTCGCTGCCCTGTTCAATGTCCAATCTGGCAGCAGTTTCAGTTTCGAAACAAGTTGCCTAGTTCGTAGTTGCCAAGCCCGAAATCAGTTTGCTGATCAGAGTTTGTAGCAGTTCTATTCGAAGGCAGATTACTTGTTCGCTTGCGTTTCCGCCAAACGTTCGTGCATATCATTTCTGAGTTGGTTTGGAAAACACCACAATAAGGTGAGTGTTCAAATCACTCATGCAATACTAAAATATTTTGATGGTAGTTAAATTAAAATCATGAAATGATTTAAATTTATTGATTGGTGATTGGTAGTTTAAACTGATGTTTTAATTGACAAATAAATTGAATTGTTAGGAATTTGAATTGATGGTTAAATTTGAAATTGAAATTAAATTGGCTAGTTAAGTAATCGACTTTTGATAACTAGTTAACTGTTATGATAAATTAATTATTTTGGATGTTGATTATGATGGATGCATGTTGATTGATATGTTGGATGATTGGATGTTACTTATTTTGATATATATCTATTATCACCCTGGATGTTATGGGCATCATAAATTGTCAATTAAATCATTTCGAATAAATTAAGAAATAGGTTGAAATGATATATACCTTTGACACTTTGATTTGGATTGAAATGATATATATCCATACCTGCAATTAAAATTAATATAACTGATCACTTGGCCATAGGATAGGAAATTATATATGGACACCGAATTGGTTAAATTAAATGATTTCGAATTCTTGAAATTTATTTCTTTTAAATAATATGGTCCTAGGAAACAAAAGTTTTATTTATACGAATGGAATTACTTTAAAAATTCAAGTTTTGAAATGTTGAAATTTTAAATTGTTTAAAAGAATTTGTTAAGGGATTTAATTTTGAAATTTGAAGTTATTTTTGAAATACAATTTAAATTATAGAAATTGAATTATTTTAAAGATTTGAAATTTTATTTGAACTTTGAAACTTAATTCAATTAAACTGATTTAAATTGATATTTTGAATTTGGACCCGAACTTTGATAAAATTGAAATGGATTCAAATAATAATTTGAAGTGAAGTATTTTCCATTTAAATTGGATTGTTTTAATTGAATTTGAAGTTAAGTTAAAAAATTTCAAATTGAGATTGATTTAAATTAAATTGTTGAAACTAAAATGAAACATGAAATTGAGATTAATTTGATATGAATTCGAAATTGAAGTTAATTCGAATTGAAATTGAAATTGAGATAAAGTTGAATTGAATTTTGAATTTGGGGTTGGTTTGGATTCGATATTGGAAATTGAATTGGTTGATTAGAAATCCAAACTTAGGTTCAGATTTGTTGAAATTGGAAAGAACCAGTTTAAATTATTTTCAAGGTAAACTATTTAATATAAAATTGTTTTAAAATCCAACTATTTGAACTTTGCAAATTATTTGATTTCCAAACTATTTTAAATAGATAAACCATTTTCTATAATTAAATTATTTGATTTCCAAACTGTTTTTAAAGCTCCCAACTGTTTACAATTCTCCAAACTATTTTTAAATTATTCAACTGCTTCAATATTTAAACTGTTTTGGAAGTTGAAACAGTTTATATTTAAATCATTGGATTTAAATACGAATTGTGTTAAATTGAAGTTATAACCTATTATTGAATTGGAAATTGATTTGAAGTGAATATGGATTTTGAATTGAATATTATTTTGAAGAAATAGTATGAATGATTTGAAGTGAATTTGATTTTGAAGTGAATACGATATTTTGAATACAAATTATGATTCACCTATGAAATGTAAAAGAACCATCCGGTGTGTAAAATGACGTTCGGTCGTTAAAGAGACCGGGGCCTCTTATTGGCATACTCTCTGTCAATATTGGAACCAGTTTAACAACTGTGTACGCGATGGATGATTCAGAATGAAGTGGATGGCTTTGGTGAACGTCTGCTGGATTTGAAGAAAGTGAACGGTGATGGATGACCTAACACTTGTGTTAATTTGAAATGACTAAAACAGAAGCCGTACCGGCCAATGAAGCTAGCTACCTCTAGCGGACACACTTCTTCGTATTACTATCATGACATTGTTATTGATTGGTGCACACTCTCGGATTTTGAGGGTGTTGGACGCGGTGGGCCGTTAGGGGTTACCACCAGCCAAAAAGGGTAAACTGGTAGTATCCTACCTTGGGCATTGCCTTACGTGCCTTGTCATACTTTTATCCTTATTCGAGACCACTACAATTTTGGTGTAGTGTTGTCGTATCACAGCGCGTCCCTATCCACCGACGGTTTACTGGTGTTTTATATGCAAAATGTACGACAATGCTTAAAAACGCCTTAAGGGGGATCAATGTAAAGTCTTAACGCTATGAAAATATTTATTTTACTAATAGACACTATCTATTATAACGATTCTACTATATATAGATATTTTGACGGATCCTTAGAAGATGGAAAATCCCGTAACATCTCTTGAGTTATTGCACGCACGTTATACACTGGATAGGAGATGTAAAACCCTGTAATCATCTCTGACGCTGTCACACTCATATTTTACGTGATCTTGATTTGACTTACATGAGGATATTTTAGTTCTGATCCGAGTGTTTTGTCTTTTCATTACGCTTGGGTCAGCCCTGAGTATTTCAGCGCATTGAAGATCATTTTCTGAAGGACGAAGACGAAGATTGTGTATATTATTACTATTATTATTCTCTACATCATGTTGTTCTGTTGCATTATTTATTTACCCCTGATGTATATATAACTCTGATGAATGTTATATAGATTATAATCAAATGTATAATATAAACAACTTCATGAACTGTTTATTTGATTATTATATTTTGTCGTTCTGCTGCGAGATTATGTGTTGGTTTTCTTCTTCTTTTCTTATTTTTCTTAATTAACCCCAATGATTATCTATGTTCCGAATTGTTTAAGCTGGACATATGGATTATTGTCGATTTAAACCTTCCGAAATGTGGGTCGTCACAGTTGGTATCAGAGCTTTGGTTTAGGGATAACCTTAGCTTTATTGAGGATTAACTCATTAGAGATAGAGTTAGTAACACCCTAGAATGAGCTTGAGTGTGTGTGTATATATGAGAAGGCGTATTTGTTAGTGTTATAAAATTGTTTTATATTGTGTTTTTTGAATTGTTAAGTTTGAATTTTGGGTTCCGATCGATTCGTCTGGCCCACGTTATCGATAGAAATTCCAAAACACTTGAACAGTGCTAACTGACACAATATTGTTTTCGAACTTGGTAAATGAAATAATTTTACCTAGGATTATATTTTCTATATTAAAGAATGATTTTTTGAAATTTAGAAAATTAAGTTGATTTATTTGTTAGAAATGATGATATTGACTATTATCATTTATTGTTGAATAGTCGATATTCCTAAATCATGAACTATTGGATGTATAAAAAATGAAATCTATTAAATATGATTTATGAAATATGATTTGTAAATAAAATGAATTTGAATTGAGAATTTAAGTTCTGGTGTTTTGAAACTGGTTTGCAAAGTTTTGAAAATAATATTAGTAGTATTTGGAAGTATTTTCAATAGAAAATTGTTTCAAAGGATTTTAAAAGAAGTAAATTCAATACTCACCTCTTATGTCGCTGGAAAATAATTTTGGTGATGACTGCGCAGCATCATCGACTTTCATTTTTGAGTCTCAAAGTGGAGGAGACCATTGAGTAGCTTTGCTACGAAATTGTTTTGATAAACGGATTTTGGTTTAAACTCTTAAAGCATGATTGATATGTAAAAGAGATAAGTATATTTTATTTCAAATTGATTTGAAATAAACTCGGTATTTAAATTTCTTAAGTTTCTATTAATTAACGGTTCTCAATTGTTAAATTGAAAAGTAAATCTTAATAATTGAACTTTTAAAGTTAAATATGTAAATGAGGCTAATGGTTAGGTGAAATATGAAAATCTAAGTTGTAACTCTTAAATTAAATGAAAATAGAATTTAAAACTAGTTTAAATTGTTGAACATCCTTGTTAATTGTAAAATGAATAAGGTAAATTTGTATAATACAGAATTGCATTCTAATAACATATATAAAACTTACCAAATGTTAAAAGTTAGAATGTTAATATGGATATGTAATCGAATGTTGTACAAGTAAATCAAATTAAGTGATAAAAATGTTCAAAATAAATGGTGTTTAAAGAGACATTTGTGAATAAGAAATAATACACTTAATTAATGTTTTAAAGGATGTTAAATGAATAATTTGAGTAATAAATAGGAAAAAATGCTATTTAATATATGAACTTAAGAAAATAAACAAATAATTAAATAAATCATGTCTTTGCAAATGGTTGTAAAATAAAATGTAAATTTGCAAAGAATGTTTGAAATTAAAATTTGTAACTTTCGGAGATAACTATAAACTTGAATGTAATGGTATAAAGGAAGATGAAGCTTATAAAATGGGAAAAAAATCGAAGAAATTGATTAATGAAATGTTTCATAAATAAATATAGCATTAAAATGGAAATTGTGAAAAAAATAAATAAATGTGAATTAAGTTGTAAAAGAACTTAAGTAATGGTATAAGAAGAAATTTATTAATAATATTAAAAGTTAAAGAAAAATATGAATATTATAACTTAAGTATTGTGAAACGTCGAAGTAATTTTTTTATAACTTATAGATTAATAAGTATAAGTTAACAAATTTAGTTAATATGAAAGATATGAAAAAAAAATCTGAAATGAGATATGAAATTCGATTTAACTTAAGTAAGTTGATAAAATTGAACTCAAGCAGTAAAGTTTGAATATGTTAAATCTTAACATTTGAATGTAAGTCCATTGGATTTAAGAGAATGTAAATTAATATAATGTGGATTCATTGAATGTGAATAAATAAATATGAACATAATGAAGTGAAATAAAGTGATATAAATCAAATGAATGGAAATGAAATAAATTTGAATCTATTAAAGCATTCGAGTTGGATATAAAATCATTGAGAAATTGATAAAATGACTATTAATAATTGGATGTAAATAAATTGAAAGTGAATCAATTCGAAATGCTAATGAGAATTTTATTTTAATAAGTAATGGAAGCATAATAAATTCAATGTTGGATGTAAATAAATGGAGGAGGATATATGACTTTATGCAATGAATTAGTTAGTTTTAATTATTTTGAATGGGTGATGGTTACTTTGTCGCGAAGCATTGTTTACTGCTTTGGTTACATATGATTGTTGTGTCGTTAGCTGTTGCTTTTGTTGTCATTCATGCTTTCTATATCTTTCTATATATAACTAATGTTTAAAGTTTGAGTTGAGATAGGTACACGGAGCTTTTGGAGCTCGCACGTGCATTATATTGCTTTTGCTTGCTTAATATGAGCGAACTCGCTGGTATTAATAATATTAAGATATACATCTCAGATTACATACCGTATTTTGATATTATATACTATTTCCCCATGATTAGGATACCCCATCATTGAGATGAGATGTATATTATATGATTATATTTCTATTGTAAATTTTTCCGATCGAGCCGCGCAAAGAAGTTGCCGCCGAATTTTTCCAAAATTTTAAGAGCTAGAAATTTTTTGAGACTTTAAAATTTTATAACATATTTTTGCAAATAAGTCAATATCAGAGTGGCGCAGCGGAAGCGTGGAGAGTTTTTACAATAAGATTTTAATGTTTTATAAGATGATTATTTTGTTAAAATATATCTAAATGTTTGATAACCTATTTCGTTCCTTTTCGAAGATGAAAAGTTCTGAGTGGGGGAGGTTGTAACGACCCGTATTTTTCAACCATTTAAAAATATTAAATTTAATATAATTTTTAAATAAAAATGGTTAGAACAAAAATTTAAAATGTTACAAAAACAAATAAAAGTGAGCGAATGTGTAACAGGATAAAAGACGATAATAATAGAAATAGAATAATAAACGTTTACATTTAATATGAAATTTATCGCGCGTTTGTGTTGAAATGAAATAAATGTTTTAATGAAAATAAAAGAATACTTTGAGAAAAATAAAATATACGTTTTCAACCTAAAAGTAAGTAGAATTTTATAAAAAAAGAAATTTTGGGTTTGGAGACAATATTTTACGGTCGTTGAAAAACAACCGTAACCTATATAGAATTTATTTTAACGCATAAACTCAAAATTTCAATAAATTAAAGTTGTATAATTAAAACGTGTTTTTAATAAGTTTAATCTATGAATTAAAATTTCAAATTTTGTGAAAATTTATATCGTTCAAATTTAATTAGAAATCGGTTAATAAATTTAAGGATAAAATATCATTTTTCAACATGTAAATATCTTTACATAGAAAAGATCTAAAAAAATTCTCTGATTTGAATGGCGAAGTTTGTTCCGTCTAATTCTGTTCTTTCTAGCTCCGTCTATCGCGATTTACAATTGAGTACGTCTTGAATCGGTGTAATTGGCGACCGTGATAGATTTTTGACACGACTGTCATAGCACAGATTTTATTACACCATTAAATTTGTCTCGTCGCGCTGATCTTTATGGTATATTTATTTCTATATTTTAACGTCAAGTGCACAATGTTAAGTGGTAGAATTGTAGGTTATAGCAGTACCCGGCCTGTCACGTTATCCATACAGAATAACCTTCACTATCATTTGAATCTTCTGCATTGTCACTTCATATCCATTCACCTAGATTTTGCTCTTCTCCAACAATTTCCTTACCTCGAGAGCAGCAGAGGAGAAAAATAAAACACTATTCCCTATATAAAAATATAAAATATGAACATGAGAGCACTGTTCATTCCATACATAAAAACATGGCCAGCTCATTCTTTTACCCCCTCTCTCTCTTCATTTTATTTGAAAACTGTGCACCCTAATTTTATATCTTTATATAATGAGAATAACTTTATTTGAAGCTTTTGAAATATCTAAATTATCCTTTTTATATTCTTAATCACGGCAGTGATATTTTCGTCATTTGTATCTACCACGTTCTTATCTACCGTCTTCAGTTGCAATATACATGTTTTCTCCCAAAACCTTCTGCGCAAAGTAAAAAAACAAATAAAATCTCCTCATTCAAAACCTAATATAATCCTTCAAACCACAACCAATTTCTATCCTCTGCTGACCCCTCAGTTTGATTCTTCTACCGCAATGGTGAAGATACAAAAGACACAAAATCTGCAGCCTAAAAAATGTCTGAAATCGTGAAGAAACAAAGAGCAAATCGATTTGACCTGCAGGTTCAGATCTTTGATGAGGAGAAACTTAAATTATTCTCGGAACTGAGAGGTAACTTTGCTAATTTTTGCTACCGTTTGTCTATTGTTTAATCTACTATCTGTTTGGTTATTTTAAATTTAGTTTTTTGTGATTTGTTCTAAGATATGTTATATGAATTATTCTTTACAATCGAGTAGGACTGATTAGGATTTATAAGTTCCTATTGCCATGCTCACCAGGGCCACGACGAGCTTATCAATCATCTCTGAATTAGGGTCCATCATGATGAAAATACGAGTTAGTTAATAGTCTTCTACTGTAGGTGTTATTGTTTGGTTATCAACAAAATTTAACAATGTGTTCCATCATGATGTTTAATTTAGGATTCTGATTGCAATTTTGTTTCAAGATAGACATGTGCCTAAAAGGTTATAGTTGAATTAATTTTTTTTTTTATATATTTGTTAACAACGTTAGATCAATTAATGAGATATGTTATTATTACTCTTTGAGGCATATCGTTGAAATTATCCAGTGTTTCAAGGGATTCTTATAGGGACTACAGCTTTGAATAATGCTAGGTAATTTTTTCAATATTTTAAAATTGTTATGGGAAGGACTTAAAAACTCATTCCCTCGGAACAAAAATAAACATAATTGCATAATTACCTCTTTATTGTCGATAGTTAAAATTTAAACTGCAGACCCGTGATGTATTTTGAACAAATTTCTACACAAACGTTTTTATGTAAATTACTGCAATATTATATTGACAATACTATAACGTTTTTATGTACGTATTCGGCAAACTCATACCGTTTTTCTTTCATAATTTGAATGGTACATTATCGAATTTGCTTATATGAGTGAAATATTAAATTGTTTGGGTTGGAGCTCTCCACCTCACGTCCTCCCCTTAAAAAAAATCTTAGCTGGAGTCCCTTAAAATAATCTTCTTTTATCCAAGAGCCCTTTTAACAATCTCATTTAGCATCTACTTGAACATCCATGCAAGTTTGTCAGATGGTGGTGTTTTATTTAACATTGTTTTTTTATTTGTTTGCATGCTATTAAAAAATGATTAAAATTTAGTTTACTTTGTAGATTAGCGCAAGTCTGAAAGCTAATTAGAACAAAATTGCACAATTCAGTCAATTATAAATCCATACTTCGTTTCCAGTTTCAATAACAAATAAACCACAATAAGTAACAATGTTGCAGATTCATTGAAATTATATACATGGAAGAGAGATGGGAACCAAAGGACTGCGTCCGGGCAGGTTCGAATCCCAGCACTAAACCATCAGTGGGAGTTTCAACGTTAAGCATCCGTGTGCGACGACTAAATAAAAGCGGGGTAGACACACGGCGTGGTTTACTTAAGTGAGTATCAATGAATACCATGATCTTAAGGTTTCCCATGAACTCAAAAAAAAAATATACATGGAAGACTGAAATATCAATGCTTAGACCTTATAGTAATTATAATCTAACTGGACTAAAACTGAATCATATTTCAAAAAACTAAACAAGAGTTGCATTCATTACTCAATAACTATCATGGTACTTTTGTTTGTAAAATTCATGCTACGTTGTACTTTCAAGTGCATTGCATATAGATGACATCATCACAAATGTAGAAAGTTCTTTGTAATATTTGTAGCAATTATGAACGTTCATGATTTTCAGGAAAAATATATTAACATTGGATAGTTTCTATTTCACTGATAAACACTCTTATTAAATGTTTTAAGCAAAATTATAAAAGATGAACTTTACTACTGAATTACCATTTGTATATGAATTATGGTTGATGATTGTAGTGTTATATTAGTCTCAAGTATTTTTATTAAGGTCAATACATTTGACATATAATAATTTCTATTAGGATAGTTGAAATCTAATTGATGATCTTTTCTTTGAAAAACCATAGTTTTGTTATGTTTTTTATGGATGATTCTTTTTACATCCTTAGTTTTCAATTCAAATTCTCACAAAAAAGTACTTAGTGATTGTTTTATGTTGCAAATACTTTGTATGTATTTATTCTCAGTGTCCATCAAATTGTTTTCTATGTTCCATGTAGATAATATATTATTCTCTCAACGTACAACATTTCATACTGCTTTGAAAAAGATGGTATAAATAATTTCGAGAAAAACCATCATGTACATCATTTTGACATATCCAAATAACACAAATAACTAATATGGTCAGTAATTAAATCGCCAAGTAGTCGCCTAAGAGAAATTTAAACATAATTCTTTTTTGTAATGTTTCATTTGTTTTTTTATTAAGCTCTCATGTTAGGTGTTAACTATTTAGGATTATGACCATGCAAATGATGTTAATAGAGCACGAAATCATCATGAGATTCAGGTATTGGCATTAGCAAGCCTACATGGTGACATTTTCAAAATATTTGCTTCCTATGGATATTTCCTCTTTTCCTTCATTGGAATTTGCTTCAAATTTAAACAAATATTGTTGGAAGTTGCAAAAAGCACCACAAGAATTTGTATATTAAGCGTCAAACATATACACATGAAAATTCAAGACTTTATCTGTATATAACGAGAAAACCCTGTTTTGAAGCTTTTGAAATTACTGATATGTCCTTTTAAGTTTTTGCTTCATAACAGAAACACGATTGTCTTTCATATTTGCCATGTCCTTATGCATTGAACAGCAAATGCGCGATTTTTTCTCCCTACAGTTATGCATCTTTCTAAAGCGCCCTCCTTCTCCTCCAACAAGCAATGAGATATCAAACTTTTCTTAGAAATATTAGGTTTTTTCAAATTTCGTGTATAAGGTTGTACTTTTTTTTAAGATAATCCTCTCCGAAGTTATGAATTTCGTGAATTGGTTTGATCTTCTTCATCTTTGCTACTTTCTACTGCTTCCAAGGTATTGTTGGTATTATTTTCTTAGATTTTGAAGCTCAATTCTAATCTATTTTTCTTCAATTCAAAAAATTATGGAGTTTATTTTTGAAGTTCAATTCCAATCTATGTTTCTTCCGTTCAAATAAAGCTATTTATGTCAGTAACTCCAATTTTAAGCTTTCCCCTAAATCCACTGTCGAATTTTCTTCTACCTCCTCTTCTTATTTTCTAAACCGGGTCGGTATATTTTTTCCATCAAAATCTAGGGCTTGCTTGAATAACTTTCTGGGCGATCTCAAAATTTTAAACCAGGTCCACTTTAGATGTAATACATTTCGGTCCACAATAGTTTGCATATTACGACAAATATGTTAACCTAAAGTGCTTTCACTACTCTTTGGCTATTCTTCTATGTTTGGGTAGATGCTGAAGTTTTTAAGTAGCAGTAACTCCAATTGGTGGAGGATGGAAAACAAAAACCTTGGAACAACGCTAGAATGGAAAATAAAAATTTGTCAAAAATTGATGTAAAAGTTGATTAAACCATTAATAAAATCTACACATAATAATTAGGTAACAATATATATAAAGGTAAAAGTTGATCAAAGATGATGATTGAACCATGACAATAGATCTATATGTCCACTAAAAAGTATGTGAGAGTGTAAACTCATATGGCAACATGGTATTGTTGAAATTGTGTTTAAGTTGCTCTTAGTAATATATTTTTCTACATACAAAGTAAAGAAAATTCAACAAGCTTTAGATTGCTCATAACTATTTTAATGAATTTGAAGTTAAGTCACATATACAAGATGGTTATCAGTTTGTCCTTTGTCGTTAATGAGCTTAGTAAGCTTATGCGAGTTGGCTTTTAATCGATTATGATATCATATTGTTTGCATTTAGGCCTTTGTACTTTTTTTTATTGAATGTCTTCTTTTGCTGCTCACATCTAGACGTTTGTACGTCATTTAGATTATTTTTAACCTTTTATGCAGGCATTAGTGCACAGGAAAGGTTTATTGTATCTGTTTCAACAAACAAACAACTTTATTCCATACAAAACTAAAGTCTTGGAGGAGAATCTATCTATATTATTATCCAAACATGGGTGGAAGTTTGAGAACCATGAAAAGTAACTAGGGCAGCTTCTCACATCATGACTAATTTGTGAGCAAAAGTAGTGCAACTTAATCAGGTAAGAAGGTTAGATATGACTCACATATGTCTAAGTTACATATGTCTAAGTTTCAAAGAATAGGTGCTTTTCAAGTAAAAAACTAAAGGTATGTTCTTCTTCATCTTAAAATGGTTGTGGAATAATTGATGTGATCAAAGATATCTTAACTGAAGACAAGTCTATAAAAGTTTTAACTTGCTTATTAAAAACCACTTGAAGGAAATAATATATAATTAAAATTGGTTTCTGGATTAACATTCTCATTGAGTTTTCCAAATGATTATTGACTAAAATGAATATCTTTGTTTTTGAATGTGTGTATGTGCCTATTTATATCTTATTATAATGAGATTGTCCTATTTCAAAGCTTCTGAAATAATTAAAATGCCCTGTAAAATTTGTGCTTTGAATAAAGACATTTTTGACAACCCCATGCTTCCATGCACTAAGGTACTTGAAAGAGATAACTTCCACCCTCTGGCATAAAATTTCTCATCCTTTTTATAATTATATCATTAACTTCGTCTTTGGATTGAAACCATGAATCAATCTAAAGTACTTGATGTTTTATTTGATTAAATTAGATAACAAAGCTCAAGTCACCACATCTCTGTAATCTGCAGTGGTTAATATATGTTGTTCTTCTCTTTCCTATTTTCAAAATTATGTGTATATTTTATGAATAGTAACTTTGGAGTTTTGAAACAGGTTAGGCATGAGTTCTCTACCAATTGTCAATGCAAGTTCTATACCGATCGCCAGAGGAAAAAGATGATTTGGATCTTTGTCTACATTGCAAGTCAAGTTTTAATTGTATGTTTTGAGTATATTTTATCCATGATTTCAAAATTATTGCTTTATACAACGAAAGAAAATTTTGAAACTGGCTTCACAAAGTATGTTGAAGTTGACATGGAAGATTAATTTATGCCTGATAAGAAATTTTGATTATTCTACTCTCTATACATTATTGATACAAGTAATTATTGATCAAAGTGATGAGATGTAATATGTGGTGATATTTATATTTAGACATTCTCTTTCCTTTATTAGAAGCATAAACCATCATTTCATAGAAACATATTTTATTATACTTTCTTACCTCAACCATATATCCACGTGAACTGCAAGTTGTAGGACTGATTTTTCAACTAGACAAATAAATTCAATCTAATACATATAACTTTGAATTAAACTACCGGGTGCATTTACTAGGTTTGATCCGCTTGATGTATGTTATATATGTGACCATTAATTTTTCTTTGATTGTCCGTGCGTTTTACCTCTCACTAATTAAATAAATCAGGATGTATTTGTACTTTACGTAATCGCACAACATCATGGTGTATTTGTACTTTATGTAACCGCATAACATCATTTTCCACTGTAGTACCGCATCTCACTTCCTTTTCAAATTCATTGCATTTTCTATCTTCTCTGTAACTTGGTTGAAATCCATTGAAGTACTGAAAAAAGATATCAGTAATTAATCAATGAACAAATATAAAATCCATTGAAATTCTTACTTTTGATTCTCTTTTCATAGTGCTGTTCCTAACCATAATAAATTAAAATTTCTTCATCGGGAAATAGATAATGATCTATGCTATCAAAGTACGACTACAATATATGTAAGCGAAGAGGCATTTATTTATTCATATAACCACTATTTCATAATAAATAAATTTGCTTTCGGTTTTCTTTGTACACGTCCAACGGACGTGCCTAACGTACTGGTTATTATAAAACAAACATAAAGGCACTGTTTATCTTACTTTATGTAATAACCTACCCCTTTGCAGTTCTCC
This sequence comes from Allium fistulosum, assembly GCA_030737815.1. NCBI lineage: Eukaryota > Viridiplantae > Streptophyta > Magnoliopsida > Asparagales > Amaryllidaceae > Allium > Allium fistulosum. Next base: position 907,502,340 of record CM060901.1, read on the forward strand.
CTCCTCATTTTTTTACTTTTGCTCTGCTCTCCATTTTTATTTTGTTCAAGTTTCCATGTTTCGTTCAACACTCTTCTCCCTATCTCACTCACGCACACAAGCTCCAGCGCATCCTCCTCCTTACCTCCACCGCCACTACACCACACTCCAGCTGAGCCTCCTCCACCGTTGCCGCGAAACCCGATTTCCAAATCCAGTCACTCCACCCTCCACCTGAAACCGATCCACCTCCACCCACTCATGCTCCTCACCGAAGTCGGTCGCCAACCAGCGATTTCCCATACCTCCAGACTATCTTCTGACACATCGTAGTCCACACTCTCGTCTAACCACCACCTAACTTCAGCCCACTTCGCCTGTCAGCCTTCACCGACCACTTGTCCTCCCTCCAGTTCACCTTAAGCCTCCACCACCCAGACCCGATAGCTGCTCCTCCACCCTAGTCCACAGCCTCCGCCTTGCTACCGCACACCTAACCTATCCTCTATTGCTTCAAACTGCCTCCGCCTCTGCTTCTTCATTCGACACTCACTAGCATCCATCCGCCTCCGATCTGCTTGCCCATCCACTTCAGCACCACGCTTTCTCCATCTCATCGCCAGTCTACACCTCCATTGCCATTGCCACCTTGTCTCGCTGCCCTGTCGATGTCCAATTTGTAACGACCCGTAATTTTCGATAATTAAATTTGTTAATTTAATAAGCTTTTGGTAATTAAATATCGAAAGAAATAAAAATTTGTAAATTAATAATGAAATAATAACAAAAGTGAAAGGTAACAATGTTAATTAAAGTTAATCATTAACAACTTGAATGAAATTTCAATTAATGAAAATAAATTTAAATGTTATACTTGGCTGTAAATTGAATATAAGGAAACAAGTATAGATATTGAACTAATTGATGAATCGGTATATAATTAATGATAATTGGATAAAAACAGTGTTATGTAAGCAATTGTAACATTTATTTGTTAATAATAACTTATAAGTGTAACTTAAAGTTAATGGTAACAATTATTGTATATTACCTATTTATTTAGCCTGTTAGTTTAAATTGGAAATCAATTACCATAATTATAATTAAATATTATGTTAATATAAATTAAGTTAATATTTGGAAATAATGATAATTTTATTCATAATATGATAATTGGTTGAATAAAAAGAATGGAAATCGAGATTTATTAATTTATTTGAATTTAAATTATAGAAATTGGATTTATTGCAAATAAATGAAATTTAATATTTAATTATTACGTTAGTGGGAAATTAAAAGGAAATTTGAGAATATTAATGTAATAAATCATGAACCAATGTTAATTTCACCCATTAGGTAATAATGGGTTGAATAATAGGATGAAAGGTCAATTGAATGGAATTATTGAAAACTTAATTTATAATTTCTGAATTTAATGAAATTGAAATTGAACACTGAAATTGATAAATTTATCAACTTTAAATTAACATCTAAATTTGTTTAAATTATTGTAAATAGTTAAGAAATAAAAAATGATAGAAGTTGTAAATTTTTTAATTTAAACTGAAAATGTGATTTAATTAATTTCTTATTAATTTATTTAATTAACTGAAATATAGCCATTTTTGTCACTGACTCGGATTTCGACGAAACCAGTTTCATCAGATCCGTAATAGTAAATTATTGTAGGATTTCAAGTTTTGTAACGATCGGACTTGTCGTTTGATTGTACAGACTCGAAACGTCTAGAAATCAATTTAATTAAAATCAATTTGAAATAAGCTGATTTTGGCATAACTTCTTCATACGATGGAATTAGGACTTGAAACCTGTTCCATTGAGTTTAAAATATTTGAAAACATCTATTTTTATATATGGGTTGACCCATTTTTGTTCCGGAGGCAGAACAGGCTTTTCGGGTTGTTTGTCGTTCAAATCCAAATCAAATCTTATCCGTTCTTCCTATTTTCTGACCTACCTATAAATAGCTCGTTATAAACCCTAGCTATCCCTTATTCTCATTTGTTTGTACGTACAATTCATTCTGTTCTTCTTTTTCTCAATGGCAGACAAACAAATTCCCAATTCAAAATCCAATTGCAATTCAAAATCAAATTCAAACTCTTCCAAACAATATCGAATTATATATCGATTTGAAGCTCTCGATGAGCGCAAGTCAAATATGTGATTCGTTTTTCGATTGGAGTCTCTAAGTGGCCAGAAATCTGTGTTTTCTTCTCGGCCGTTCATGAGCCACCGTCTTGTTTGACGGTGGATTTGCGACTAGGAGTAGATCAGGTGGCGCGGGCGTGTAGAGGCTATCGATACGTGTTCATCCATGCAGTTACTTCGCGTCAAGAGTGCATGAAATCACCGTGATTGGCCACGGCAAGCGAACGGTGGCGTTCGGCCAGGGATGATTGGAATTGACGTGGCTTGGGGGATAGGGTCGGCAGACCATGGCGAGCAAGGTGGAGGAATTTGATCTGGTGAACGAAGGCCGAAGCGGCGTGCGTCGGCAATGATCTAGTGGCGGTGTGCTTCATTCTGCAATCGGGTACACGATGTTTAGAGTTGCACGTGTGAACAGGGCTAGGTGTCGTGGCTTCAGATGTGTGGGTATCTCCCTTTTTTTTTATTTCTAATTTGAATTTCAATATTCTAACGCGTATAACTTTTACATACGAGGTCCGATTTACGCGCGGTTTAATCCACTGGGATCGTATTGAAATTCCGGACATTTTGACGTTGGTTTGGACGAATTCTGAGACCGTTCAAATTTTGGGCTTAAATTGGATTTAAATTCAATTTAAATTCAAAGGTGAGTGTTTCAACCCACTCACAACTTCTAAAATTTCTTATGTTTGTTAAATTTAATTTATGATGTGATTAGGAATTTATTTATGACTGTTTGGTATATTTTGAATTATCATCCCAGTTAATTTGAATTTATTTGAATAAAATCGTTATTTAATTTATTATTGAATATAAATTGCCAGTTTAATACCTATTATTGATTATCAATTCTATATTGATATTTATTGATTGATTTGGATGATGATTGTGATGGATGTTGATTGTTGATGTTGGTTGAATGGATGTTGTATTTTATACCGTTATAAACTGCAAGTTCGTTATGGATTTTTATTTATTTCGGGATTGCGGTTTGAAATGATATACAACCGTAAAATGTTTAAATTGCGGATTGAAATGATAAATATCCATATCACTTGACCCTAGGGTAGAAAATTATATACGGACACCGGATTGGTTAAATTAAATGATTTTAAAATCCTTAAATTTTTGAATTTAATCAATTGATGTTTTGAAATAAAATTTGATTTATGTAAATTGAAGTATTATTGAAAAATCAAGTTTGTGTTGAAATGCGAATTGGTTTAAAAAGGAATTTCTTTAAGAAAGTAAATCGGAAGTTTAAAGTTAAACTTTTATGTATAAATGAAATTCTATCGAAATTGAGTGATTGAATTTGTTTGAAAATAACTTTGAAATATGTTGAAGTTGGAGTAATCCGTATTGATATTTTGAACATGGATTTAAACGATATGAAATTCGATAGTTTATTGAGATTTAGTTTGTCGATTTGGAAATTTGTAATGGTCCAAATATGTTGAAATGAAATGAGTAGTTTAAACTGATATAAATTCCAAACTCATATTTTTAATATAAACTATTTAAAATATATTTATAATTATTAAGATTTTCAAATTTATTAAACTATTTAACTAATATTAACTATATAAATTATTTGACTATTTTAAACCAATTTAATTTATTTTAAACTAATTAAACCATTACAATTTATTTTAAATCTTATTAATCTATTTTAAGCTATTTAATCTATTTTAATTATATTTAATCTATTTTAATTATATTTAATCTAAATTAAATCTATTTAACTATCTTAAATCAATTTAAAGGTACTTTACCTAGAATTAAACTATTTTGGAGTATTTTAACTATTTAAACTACTTTCTTCCAAATTCCAAACTAAGTAAAATGGATGGGTTTATATTCAAATTCTCGATTTTTAAAGTGAATATGACTTCGAAAATATTATGGTTTTGAGAATACGATAATTTGGTATAAATTGTGAATATGACTTTTGAAAGGAAGTAAAATTATCGAACTATGATTTCAAATGCGATATGATTTCAAAGGTGAATATTATTTCAAAAGTGATATGGTTTGAATTGAATATGATATTTTGATATCAATTATGAAACAATTTTGGAAATGTAAAAGAACTATCCGGTGTGTAATAAGCGATTGGTTGTTAAAGAGACCGGGATCGGATGTTGTCATACTCTCTGCCAATACCGAAAACCACTTTGACAACTTTGTACGTGGTGGAGATTCCAGAATGAAGTAGGATGGTGGTGACGATCCTAAAGGTATATTTACGTGGACCTAACTCCCGTGAGTTAGCATAAGGTGGCTAAAACAGGAGCGATTTCGGGCCAAGTGAGGTAGCCCCTCCGATCGGACACATTCCATCGATACTATATTCTGACTTTTGATTTATTTGGTGGCCACCCTTCGATTTTTACTCGGGAGTGTGTTTCGAGTTGGGCGGTAGTTGCGGCTATGCGTTACCAACAGTCCGGATGCGTAATTGGTATATCTACCCTGGCATTGCCTAGTTGTGCCGTGTCACCTACCCTAGCGCGCCTTCTACGAGTTTGGTTTGTACCATACCTATGGAGTGCCCTCTGACGGCACCCAGTACGGGTGGGATTACGGTACTGTATAGACTATGGGAAATAAAAATGTGTTAAGGCGGAAAATGTAATGCCTTAACGCTATTTTAATAGTTTATATTACTGTAGACATATTATAATAGCATATTGTACTACATAGTAGATAGTTTAACGGATCCTTAAGAGATGTGAATCCCAAACATCTCTTAAGTTACTGCACTCACGTTAGACACTGGATAAGAGATGTTAAACCCTGTAACATCTCCAACGTCGTTTACACCCATATTTATTTACCGTTGATTTAACTCACATAAGATCTTTTAGTGGATAGCGGCACCGATGACCAAGCTGACGAGAAAGAATGTAAAGTTTGTGTGGACCGATAAGTGCGAGGAAGCACTCCAGAGTTTGAAAAACTTATTGACCCATGCACCGGTGTTGGTTGTTTTGAAAGGGAATCATGATTTAGTAGTTTATACTGATGCGTGTGGAACAAGACTAGGAGTTGTGCTGATGCAGAGAGATAAAGTGATTGCCTATGCTTCTAGACAGCTTAGACCGCATGAAGTCAGGTATCCGACACATGATTTAGAATTAGCCGCATTTATTTTTTCTTTGAAGGCGTGGAGACATTACCTTTTGGGAGAAAGGTTTGAGTTATATACAGATCATAAGTCGCTGAAGTATTTGTTCTCTCAGAAGGAGTTGAACATGAGACAACAATGGTGGTTAGAGTTTATTGCCGCTTATAATTTTAGGATTGAGTACACACCGGGGAAAGGCAACAAGGTTGCAGATGCACTTAGCCGGAAACATCATAATGCAGTTTTGGCGATGATTGCTGAGTGGAAAGATTTGGAAGCATTAGAGATTGCAGAGTGCAGTAAGATCTGAGGCCAGGTCTAGTGGAGATACAGTTGTATTATCTTGTTTGGAAGTTCGACCAGTGATGATTGAAAGGATTGCTTCTAAACAGACAGAGGATCCAGTGTTAGCTGAACGGATCAGGAATTTAAAAGATGGAACCGAGAGCGATGATTTGAAAGATTTCAGTCTTGACTAGAATGGGTGGTTGAGAAAGAAAGGTTATGTGTTCCGAGTGTAGGAAACATAAGGAAAGAAGTCTTAGAGGAATGCCATCGTTCAAAGTTCTCTATTCACCCAGGAGGTACTAAGATGTACCAGGATATGAAGAGGAGTTTCTTCTGGGAAGGTATGAAGCGGGATATTGGGCCATGTGTGAAGTAGTGCATGATTTGCCAGAATGCAAAGGCCGAACACCAGAAACCAAGTGGGTTGTTTCAACCATTAGATATTCCAGTATGGAAGTGGGATTCTATCTTCATGGATTTTATTGACGGGTTGCCAAGGTCGAACATGGGAAATGATGGTATATGGGTCATGTGGATAGATTGACCAAGTGTGCCCATTTCATTCCGGTTAGGTCAACCAGAACGGCGCCTGTTTTAGCAAGGTTGTTTATGAAGAATGTGGTTAGACTGCATGGAATTCCTAGTAGCATAGTAAGTGATAGAGATCCTTTGTCCACTAATGAATTCTGGAAGAGTCTACAGGAAGTTTTGGGAACCAAGCTCAAGATGAGTACCTCTTACCATCCATAGACAGATGGACAAACGGAAAGAGTTAACAAAATTTTGGAAGATTTGTTGAGAGCTTGTGTACTAGATTTCGGGGGATCATGGGAAGACCATCTGCATTTAGTCGAGTTTTTATATAACAACAGTTATCAGACTAGTATTGGGATGGCACCGTTTGAAGCTTTGTATGGAAGGCCATGCAAATTTTCCGTATGTTGGTTAGAGACTGGGGGTAGGTTGGTTCATGGTCCAGATTTAGTCAGAGAAGCTGTAGTTAAGATTGAGGTCATTCGATCTAGAATGAAGGAGGCTCAGTCTAGGCAAAAAAGTTATGCAGATAAGAGACGAAAAGATCTAGAGTTCTCAGTTGGAGATCAGATTTTCGTCAAAGTGTCACCGATGAAGGGTGTGATTAGATTTGGAAAATCGGGGAAGTTAGCACCGAGATTCGTTGGACCTTTTCCTATTATTGAGAGGATCTGGAAACTCGCATATAAAGTTGAGTTACCGAGCAGTTTAGTAGGAGTCCATGGTGATTTTCATGTTTCTTATCTCAGAAAGTGTGTTAGAGACCCAGAGACTGCTATTGCACCGACTGTGCTAGATGATTTAGTGGTAGAACCGGATTTGACCATAGGGAGGAAGCCAGTTCGCATAGTTGCGAGAGATGAGAAGAGGATTAGAACCAAGATGGTCAGATTAGTCAAAGTCCAGTGGAGCGACGATGACGGGGATTGTACTTAGGAGATTGAGAGCATGATTAGAGATACTTATCCTGACTTGTTTGGTGGTATGTTTTACCTTCTTGTTTGATTTGTTGTGTACCTTATCGTAATTTCGAGGACGAAATTCTTTAAGGAGGGGAGTCTGTAACACCCCAGATTTTGGTAACATTATTTAGGATATTTAATTAGCTAAATAAAATAAAATAATATGCTGATTAGGGGATTGAGATTTGATTTAATTAAGGGTAACCGTACCATTTAACAATGAATTAAAAGAAGGAGTTCAAATTGAAACAGATGAGGGGTAAAATAGGAAAGAGACCATTCCTATATCCTTTCCATTAGGCCGTGTATTCCTATACACATGCATTTTCATTTGAAAATTTTATTACTAAAGGCCGGCCATCAATATCTAGGAAGAGAAGAAGAAAATCTAGGAAGAAGCCAATTCATATTAAATCTATTCACATCTCAATCTCTATAGTCTCTAAAGCTAAGTTGAATGATGTTTACATCTCATTTTTGATTAAAATTTCGGTTTTTAGACGATTACCGAATATTTTGCAATGATTTGCCATGTTTTTGAATGATGGAATGATTATATATACATGTTGATGATTTATGTATGTTCCTATTGATTTTATGATACATTTTAAGGTGAAAACCCTATAAAATGACATCCAAATGCCTTGAGATTTTTTATGAAGATCAATAATATTTTGGAGATGGGTTTCAAGTTTCGGAATTTTATGAAATTATGTGGAATTTATATGAGTTTTCTAGTAAAGAAAATGTTAATTTGGGTTAGTAATTATTTTCGACTAAATAATAAAAGATTAGGGTCTGAAATTTTTATATGTTGGAAAACATATTAAAAGAGATTTTCTGCAATTTTTATAGAATATTCTAAGTGTTTTAAGGGTTATATAAAATTATTTAAGGTAAATGTTTATATAATTTAAAGAGGAGAAGAGCTTTTTGTAAAATAACTTAAATTATTAAATCTGGAAAGTCGGCGACACTTTTGACAAAGTGCAATACTTTTTATTGGTAAAGGAAGAGGCAACCAATCATAATTAGACCGTAATGCATGTTAGGTGAAAAGAACTATTTGCTACATGTTTTTCACTGTTTCGACACCGTTGGTACTAGGTACCACCTCCTCATCTTCGCTTCTGACACAGTCGAAGCCAATGCGCATGGTATAGTTTACTGGTACCTAGTGAATTGGATGTAGGCATAAGGTAGGGAGTCGAAACCGGGGTTGTGAAGGGGTTGAGGTAGTCCTTTGTTTTTAAATTAAAGAAATATGCCTGCTTGCTTTCGACTAAATGGCTTTCGACAAAGTAGCTTTCGACTGGGTCAAATGGTTTTAAATGGAATGGTTTCGATTGGGTTGCGCCTTTGTTTTTAAATAATTGCTTTCGACCGAGTCAAAGCATTTAGCTGCCGCTTCCTACCTTTCGACCCAGATGGTTTTGAAAGGATTGTTTTGTTTTCTATAAACTTGCCCACCTCTCAAATGCTTTCGATGGGATGGTTTCGACACCATCACTTCATTACTTAGGAAATGGTTTCGAAGAAGTTGCTTTCGACTTAAATGTTTTAAGACCCTTTTTCTATAAATAAAGTAAAATCCAAATTGGTTTCAAAAGAGATGGTTTTAAATGGTTTCGAAACAGATGATTTTGACTTTAATGGGTTTCTGATCCTTTTGCTCTACTTGAAGGAAGAATCCAAATGGTTTCGACCGAGACGTTTTTAATGGTTTCGAAGGAATGGAATTTTGAATGGTTTCGAAAGGCTTTCACATGTTTTAAATTGAACCCAAAGTGCTTTCGAAAGGATTGAGTTTTGACTGTTTCGAAAGGTTTTATTGAATGGTTTGGAAAGGGGTGGTTCTCCAGGGTTACGAAAGGGTTGAAAGGAAAGGTTTTTCCTATGTTTTCAAAAGGCAATATTTAAAAGGTTTTAAAGGAGGATGTCTGATATTTTGAAGCTTTCGGAGAAAAGAAAGGAAATGTTTTTCCAATGTTTTCGAAAGGAAATATTTAATGGTTTCGAAAGGGTCTTTCAATGGTTTCGAAGAGGTTACCTTCTATGGTTTCGAGAGGGTTGTTTAATGTTTTTAAACAAAGGTTTTGAATGTAATAGAATGTATCCTAAGTATTTTCAAGTTAAAAAAGGGTTTTGACTTGTTTTGGAAGGATATTTAATCCTCATTAAACCTCATCAACATTATTTTGAGTAAAGTATATATAAAATGGCAAAATGGCTTAGAGTAAAGCTAAAGATATATTTTCCTTGTATATATATATGATTTGAAGAACTAAATCACTTTGAAAAGGTTTTCAAGGAAAATTTAAAGGGTAGTTAACTCTAAGAAAATAATTCGGATAGTTAGTCCATTTTGAAGGCAGTCAGCCTAGATTTTAGACAGTTAGTCCAAGTTGTGGGCTGTCAGCCTAGTTGTATGGACAAATAGCCCATTTGTAGCATAACGGACCTTGCTATTATATTGTGGGTAGATAGCTCACATATTACCTGTTTTATGGATTGATAGTCCATTTATTAGCATAAAGGATATTGCTATTTTGATATAATCAGTTTGATTAACCAGTTTGGTTGCAGAAAAGGATTTGCAAAATATATGTTTTAAAGAGGATATAAGTGAGGGGAAACCCGTTCCGCTAAGCGGCGTGGTCTCACTTAATATCAGTAAACCGAGATGTAATAGAATTATTCACACCAGGCTTTATGTCTGACTCGAAGTTTTTGTTTCCCCTTAAACTCTCGGGTACTCAAAATTAATTTGAGTAGGCTGAGGGTTGAGGTTTTCAGGTTTTAGTCTTTTAGTGAATAAAGCTTCCGGAGATGAGCAGGTGGCTGACGGATAGCTAATTTAGGAATTGTTTATTGTTTTGTTCCGCTGTGTATTAAGTCTGATATGACAATATTTCTCTTATCAACAAAGGGGGCATCGTCATATGTCGCTCTTGGTGTATTTTGTAAATGATATATTTAAATCATTGCTTGGGAAACATTAAGGGATTATGTAACATTGATATGAATTATTCTTTTGAAATGTAATCAGTAAAACGTTGTTTTGAAATCTGAGATTTTGTTCATATTCATGTGCTTCTGATATTATGGATACCATTATCATTACCGTATTTTGTCATAAGAAGTTAATACTATGAATGACTACAACATCTATAGTGCTTAGCTTTTGGCCTTCAAATACATGATGTTACATCACTCATGTCAACCTAGTCTGCCTGTAGCCTTTGGTGAAACAACACAATATCTGGACCACCCGCAGCCTATAGGTGTCCTATTACCTATGTGATACCGAACAATATCTGGATCACCCCTTAGTCACTTAACTTACTATATAAGAAGTGAAGTAGACCTTACTTTTCCCTTTTTACACTTCAAATCAAATAAAACTTCTTGCATATATAGCATCCCTTGACAATAACCATCTTGGCTTACTCTTTCCTAATTCTGGCATATGTTTTACCCAAATCATACTTTCCAAACCTCCTCACACAAAGATTCTACAATTCAAACCATACTTTGGTAAAAAAGGTACAAGATGTTGCTCACCCTTCACTACTACAGGAAGTTTGACCTTGTACTCTGTCCTTTCAATTCAACCGTTGACTGACAAGGTCATTAAATTCCCATATTTCCTTTTTATTTCCGTCCTTACCATTTCAAGGCTTCTAAATCCATATTCAAATTCTTTCCTAGTGGTCTGTTTAATCCTATTTATCTAACTTCGAACTATTTCTTTCCTTTTCAAGTTTAAGTGATAGTCATACTATTTTTACTTTTCCCTTTTTAAATTAAAATATTTGATTTTAACTTTATTTCCACAAACTAGTAATTTTTAAAACTATAAAACTCTCTTTTTATTTTTAACAAGCGTTTCCTTCTTTCTAAGATCACCATATTTTTATTTAATTAAATTATCAAAAGCGGTTGAGCTTAACTTAGCAAATGCACATAAAAACCATTTTAAAATTTTCATCCATAAATAAGAAATTTTCCAAAATGTATTTTAAAAGAAAATGTGGTGTTTTTAACTTATTGCTATTATTATTTTAGATTTGACAAAAACATTGATAAAAAAATTTTCAAATACAGATAATTTCTTATTTACAGACGAAGTTAAAAAGTCAAATCCAACATATTTCTCAATTTTTTTCTGTTGTTAAAAGCAAAGTGCACATTAGGGGTAAGCGTAACAATGTGCCTAAAAGATAAAATAAAAGCTTTAAAACAGTTATTAAAAAAATCACTTTTTATCCAATTCTCTACTTTTACTTTTTAAACAATTTCAATGAAGTTTGTCTGATTAGTTTATATAAGATCATAAACCAACTTTCTCTTTCTATTTAAAATATCAAACGTCCTCGGTTTCTAACTTTTAGAAATCATTTTCATTAGTCTATTACTTAAATCGGAGTAGACAATAGCAACCTAATTACCTAAGTCCACTTGTGCCTAACGATGCTTAAGTGCATAAGGTTTTCATCCTTCTTTTCAAAAATGGTAACTCAAGTTTATTTTCCAATATAGCGTCCAACTTTAATATGGAAATACTCTAGCTATACCTTTAAATAAATTGGAGTCCTTGCGACTACTACCAATATGAGAATAAGGTTTTTACTTTAATTGGAAAATATCCTTTTAATTTGTATAGTCATCCTTATGTTGTCAAATATATATTCCTATTATATGGGTCCCACAATACTAATCTTCTTTACTCACCCTTAAGTTCATAATTTACTTGCTATTGCTATTTCGTATATAAAACCTCTACTAGCCTTTCTTTATGGGGCAAACCATGATAAACGTGAAAAGTTTATTTTCAACTCAACTGTTATAACCTTAACACTTACTTTGATTCACAATTCTTTTCTTTTATAAGGGATAAGGCAATAACTACCTTATGGGTCAAAACATATAGGTTGTTGTGTATTAATATACATATCAGAAAATTATAATTACGCTCCCTTAGTCAGGTTAGGCTCATTATGTCTCCTCGCTTTAGATACCAATGGATCCACATAGGAATGTTCATGCTCGAAATCTTAACTACTTTTCCAGAGCCATTCCTCTAAGACTTATACTCATTCTCACTATCCGTGATTAGGGTTTATTTTCAACTTTCCCAAAGATAGTACTTAACAAGATAACTTGATATCATTCTTTCTTATTTTAGTTTTATATATGTAAAACCTTTGAAACCTTTATCTATACATATATATACCTTTCAAAAGTCCATTTTGAAAAATCTTTTGAAAACATTTTTTGGAAAAACTCTTTTTTTAAACCTTTCTAGCAGGTCCTCTCAATACGTGCCTAACTCCTAAGAAATCTTAAATCTAAGATCTAATGCTAAATGTAACAACCTACACTTTACGAAACATCAATCTAAAGCCTAGTGTGACTTTTGTACTCGCGTCATGCCAAGAAATATGAGCTGTTGGTTTTTCAAAACATTATAGGGCATAATTATAAGGGTAACTTCTAAGACATTATACACTTTCATATCTCACATCGGGAGGAATTAAAATATAAATACGGGAAAATAGACATTTTCAGAAAAAATAGTCTCCAAAATACTTCGTTTGCCATATACACTGTTTTAAAATACAATACACATTTTACATACTTTTAATACAGTAAGTAACTACATGATGGACAACAAAAAATATGAGAACTCTAATGTGAGGCTCTTTTCTCCATGTACTATGCCCAACCAACTGCTAACTTGTCATCTTGTGGTAGGGGAAAAATGAAAAAACGGGGGTAGGTAAGACAAAAGTTTGGTGAATGAGTACGAGTTTAATATGTGATGATCATATGCAGTTAACATTAACTCTACTCTTGACGGCATACGGTGTACTACAAGTGTCATGAATTCCAAAGCTCTTTACCTAAGGGTTCTTGTCTAATACATTCCTTCACTACAATTTGTGTAGGCTATTACAATGAATCGAACTAAGGATCGAACCTCACATCTAACGATCGACCACCGCTCCTAGAGCTACTCAATTTAAGTAATGTTGCTAGGTTACTAAAACATGTAAACACCACCATAATGCTACTAAACATGGAAACACCGTCTCTTTGGCTACTAATCAAGAAAAGACCGCCACTAGGTTACTATGGGAATAAATTCCTACTACTATCATCACCACTAGGCTATTGGGAACTGATTCCCACTCATCATTCCTGGAGCGGAAGAACCAGAGACGCTGACTCGTTGGTATGTATAATCATCTGCATCCACTTCCGCCTCTCCATCGTAGTATTGGCCTCTTTTTGCACGTTCTAGGATCCTCTATTTGAACTGTATCACGCAAGTTAGAAATCGTGCATACTAGGACTCGTGTTATGCTGGACCCACTCCATCAGACATCCTCGTAAGTGATGCACGTCCACTTTGGAACATCATGTGAGTGCCATTTGCAAAAATACATTGCCTCTAGTGGATTACTCGATCCCAAATTGGGTAAACAATATTTACCCAACACCGCAACAACCTAGCATTCGCTTCTAGAGAACTAGCTGCCTTACAAGTCCTAACATGTATCCTATTGCCCTTAAATAAGCCCCTAAACAGTTAATGTTTATATATATTCTTATTAATAAACTTAGACCTTAAATCGAGGTCTAGACTGTGCATTTTACACGTCTACTGATCGACCGCTGGGGATTATTGTAACAGCCCGCACCTCACTTAACGCAGATATTGTCCCCAAATTAGTCACCTCCGCCTTATGGGCCAAGCCAAGGTGTGGGGTTTTGTTCCTCAAAAGGCCTCGACGTTGTTATGAGGTGAAGGCTTTGGTATATAAGCACCCACTTCATAGTGTTTTTTCGCGATGTGGGACTATTATTCCCATTTTGAAGGGGTGTTACAATCTCCCCCCTTTAGAGCCCAACGTCCTCGTTGGCACCACCCAAGCGTCGTGGCTGTAACACGTATAGACCACAATTCCGGCTGGGTATGGCTCTGATACCAATGTAACAGCCCGCACCTCACTTAACGCATATATTGTCCCCAACTTAGTCACCTCCGCCTCATGGGCCAAGCCAAGGTATGGAGTTTTGTTCCTCAAAAGGCCTCGACGTTGTTATGAGGTGAAGGCTTTGGTATATAAGCACCCACTTCATAGTGTTTTTCCGCGATGTGGGACTGTTATTCCCATTTTGAAGGGGTGTTACAATTATGGTCGACCGGTTGGAGGAAAAACTAGGGTTTCATTAATTTCATTATCTATTGTCAATTTTAGTTTAATTCATGTTGTTCGCTGTTATGTTGAACCCTAATTACTAATTTATCAGTCTAGGTTCTAATTTCAATATCCAATTATCCAATTTAGGGATTTATAAATTTAGAGTTTTGCAATTTAATCAGCAAAGAGGTGTGTTAGCATCAAATTAGGTTTAGCATTTTGCACTAATTTTAATTTCTATCTAGGTTACAATTTTTAATTTAGGGTTTCTAACATCATCCTAGATCATAGAGAATAGATCAATTTAACGGTAACTAACCACATAATTAAAATTGTTCTTACTCACCTCAAGCCTAATTTCTTCCTATTTTCTTTACCCGAGAATCACCTCTTCGAATGCCAACTCTGCTTGCTCGTTCTATCTCCAATTGCTTGTATTCTTCTAGATTGGTTTTATTTTGATTTTTAAGAACTTAAGGTTTAGAGAAGAGGGAAATTTTTGATAGAGTTTCTTTACACTAAACTGTGATGTGGATTTTAGGGTTAGGTTAGGCTAGAATTTATAAGGTTTGCAAAATAGTTTAGGCCGTTAGATTTAGGTTGGAGAATCTTCACTTTGATCAGGCACGCTCATCACAAACTTGGTCAGGAAGGAACGATTAGAGCCATCCACATAATGCTCCAGTTTTCGTATTTCCAACGTGACGGGTCGACCACTAAAGGCCATGTGTCGACTTATAGCGATGGACCATCCAATTCTTGGGTTGACCTGTCAAAGTCTTGGGTCAACTTAAGTTTGTTAAATTATTACTTTTTAATTTATTTCTTTTTCAATTTTTCAAATGTTTATAACTTTTCCGTACTAACTCCGATTTCGAAGTGTTATGCATGAAAATCATCTAGAAAATCACTACGTAATGAGGCAAGTTTCATAGTCAAAATTGGACATCTGTGGAAATTTTCTTTTTAGTCTTTGTTTTAATCAAATTTAGTTTTTTAATTAAATTTTCATTTAAAATTCTATTAAATCTCCAAGGCGTTACAAAATTACTAAATTACTCTAGAATGAGGCACTAGAATTAAAAAATACTTCTCTAATATTCTAAACAACTTAAAAACTATAAGTTTTATGAACCCATACTAATGAAATTTTTTAAGATGGGGTTGCAATAATTTTTTGAGGATGTTATGTTTGGCGGGAGTGATAAACTATGGATCATTGTCTTTAAAGAGGAATCGTTAACTTTGATTTTAACTGCAGTTACTTCTTCCAACAATGTATATACTTTCTTTTCTTTCATTAAACAAGAAGTGAAGTAGGAACCATAATAAGACAATGTTAAATAAAATTATCCTCAAGTTGAGGTTAATATTTTAGGAAAACAAACTTAACAATCTTAAGGTTCAAGGTCACTAAGGAGATCCACTTGGAAAAGAAGAAATGCTATTCCAAATTACTATGTATTATTTCTCTATAAAGATAGATAATGGATTAGTGAAGATGATTATGTTGACTTACATCAATCCATACAAGTATTAATTTTAAATATGGATTTAAGATATGAATATAGTGTAAATCTGTAAAAGACAATAAGGTTTGGGATTTTTCCCCTACCTTAAGGTAACAAATAACTATTCAAAACCAGAAGGGATTCGATGGGTAATGTAGAAAAATATAAGGCTTCTTTGTAGAAAGGACTACTTTAAAAAGGAAAACATTGTTTTTAAAGAGACTTTCTCGTCAGTTTTACTGAAAGAATCTTTAGAATCATTCTGGAGCTTGTTGCAGATTTTATTTTTGAGCAATATCAGATGGATAGTAAAGTCGTATTTCTCAATATAGACAATGATGAAACAACTTAAGAAATCCACTTATGAGCTCGAATAAATTCAAGTCAATGGTACCATAATTTTCATCATGTCATCACTTCATCGACTTTGAGGGAAAACATTATGCATAATACCTGCACAATAAGTTCTAAGGGGGTAATTTTTATTTTTGATTTTGCAAATTTATGATATATTGTTTGTCAACATTATTCGGCTATATTGCAAGAAACCAAGATATTTCTTTTGATTATTTAAAATAAAATAAACCTTGGTGATGAATCTTTTGTATTAAGGATCCAAATAGACATATGATTGTCTATAGGGTGATATTTGGATTACCACAAAAGAGATATAAAGATAAGTGCTTAAAAAAAGGTTTGGCACGCAAATTGTGAATCAGTTGATCCACTTTTTCCAAGAGAGACAAGCCTTTTCTTATATAGTGGCTTAAGAACATCATCAAAGCTAAAGAAATGCAAAAGATTCATTATGTATTTGTGGTTTGGAGTCTAATGCTTGCTAAGGTATGTGCGCATTCAGATATTATATGTATCGTTGTTTTATTTGGAAGATATCTTTATGACACTAAAATTGGATCATTGGTTGGTAATAAAAATGGTTACAAGATATCTTTAAGGAACAAAAAGGTTATATGCTCACAAATAAAACATCGAATCAGTTGGAGATTATAAAGCTTTACGATCTGAATTTCTTGGATCCCAAGACAGCAAAAGATTCATTCAAACTATAATATTTTATATTTTGGTGGAGCTATATTAGGAAAGGTGTCATACAGACACTTATAGTCTCCTTCACTATGGAACAAATGTTCATTTTCTATTATATGGCATCCATTGATGGAAAATAAATGCAAAATTTGGTCATAACGCTGAGGATTATATATAAACAAAATGAAAGATCACTAAAGTTGCATAGTGGCACTAAATAACAATAGTGTTTTCTAATGAGGGGAGAGTGCAAAATAAATTGTAATTCATAGAGCATATTAAGCAAACTCCCTGATAGTAGATCCGCTTACAAAAGGATTATCACCTAAAGTCTTTCATGAGCATGTTGCTCAAATAGGTGCACCATTTATGTAAGGATATTATGGTTCGAAGGGAGTTTGTATTTGACATAGTCATATAACATTGCTCTATACTTCGGTTATGAACATATTCAGTATTTTTTGTTATTTTTCCTGGTAAAAAATAAAGCAATAAAGTTTTTGTTATACTCCATATTGTTCAATATTTGAACATTTTGATCTCACTAAAGTAGGACCCGTTGGAAGTAAACATGTATAGATTACATTTCATGTAATTTCCATGCTATGCACCCATGATTGATTTATGTCATTTGATTGTATTGATATATGTGACCATTGATTGGTTTAGTTACGATAAAGGTAACGAAGGCCGCTTTGATCCTTTGTCAACACAGTCGATGGATGAAATTATTTCAGAAACACCTTATGTTATAAATAGTAAATTTTGGAGTTTATAAAGTTATACATATTTATAAGGACAAATTTCCATTTTAGGCCCGAGAAGAAAACTTATTTCAACTTTAGGCCTCGTTCAAAACTATTTACAAAAATAGGCCTGGTTTTGCGCAATCCAAATTTGCTCAAGTGTAGTTTTTTTCTAAAAAAAATTATGTTTTTGCAAATGTGGACCGTGCAAGTGTATTGTTTTTTAAAAATTTTGTGCTTGTGCATATTTGGAATGCACAAATGTATTCTTTTTAAATTTTGTGCTTGTGCAAGTATAAAATGTTGTTATATGTAAAAAAAAGGCCTATTTTTGTAATAAAATTTGACCGAGGCCTAAAGTTGAATTTTTTTTTCTCGGGCATATAATGAAAATTTATTCTATTTATAATATTATTACATATGTGGCCTAGGGGGAGATTATATGAATATTTCAACATTTGGGCCATGCATGTAAAATAAAATATGTTGTGCTAGTTCAGTGTGAAGCCTAGTTAAAGTGATTTAATTTTGAATTAAAGCTAAAAGGCTTAAGGATCTAATTGTCAAGGTATTAATGCATAGATATCGAATGTAATTACAATTTATTAAAGGGTCAAATTGGAAAATGCAAATATTATAAACAAAGGGTTATAGTTTCTAAACTACCCCGACTCCAGTTATTCTCTTAATATCTTCTATGGAGATAATATCAGACTTAGAATTTGTGTCAGTTTAGAAGACCAAACCAATTATTATTCTTCTTCTTCTCTTTTAATCAACAACTATGAGATTGGCTTTTGCTAATTTAGTTAAATTTCCTCTGCTTTTTACTTAATTAAATCAATATGGGTTATCCCTTTGGATCTAGGGCTTAATGCAAATCTATAGTGTATTAAATCATAACAAGTGGTATCAGTGTCGCCCATTATTATTTTGATTGAGAAATTTCTAATTTTGATATTTAAAATTAGGTTTTTTGAAGAAAAAAATGTTTTTAACGCCATGTGATTACTGTTAGAGAACTAAAGGTTTATGATCAAATAAATCGGTGAGTTCGTTAATGCTCGTCCTAGAATTGATTCCTCCTTAATATGCTCTTCGGCTTCTTTTTATTTTTTAAGTAATTGAAAATATCCCCTCCTTTTAAAAGTTCAGCACTATCTAAATATTCAAGGTAGATCTGGTCGTTTTTAGTCAATCACACTCTACCGTTGATATCTTTTAATGTTGAGTGATGATTTAGTTATATAACTTAGCGTACCAGCCAAGTTTATGTTGAATAATGTCTGAGAATAGTTATATTTTGTTTATTTTTAACAATTTCCATTAAATAATTTTATTTCTAAACCATTTGGATTTTATATTTGTATTTTAGTACAATTAAATACTTGATGTTGGTATGTAGTGAATACCTAGGTATTTGATTGTGATTCATTTCATAGCTTACTCTTTGGTAGTGCCTTGAGTGCCATTGAATTATTAAATTAAATTATATCCATGTTTACTCAATTCAGTGATTAATTATGAATATGGTAATAGTTAAATACATGGGTATGAAAATTTATAAATAATCAGATAAGCTCATTCATATAATATGGACCGTTGAATATATGTTACATATAAATCTTATTTGTGTAGTAGTGGACCTGCAATTAAAGGCAAGATCGCTATCAATCTAATCTTAATTATATATCATTTTAATATGTTTATATTGCACATTTACATAAATCATCAATTAGATGTTAAACTCTCATTGTACAAATAGATTCAGGGATTCATAAACCATGATACAATCACCATATTCTTATCCTTTACAATGCTCTTTTTTGCATGTTTAATTGTTGAGTTTAATATTTAATAATGTAATGTGATTATGGAATCAAGATCATTATAATTGTTAAGCCTAAAAATGGCACAACACCTAATTCAAACTAAAATAAAGTAGATCTAACGGAAACAATATGAAAAACATAGAGAACATCAGAATTTTTATAGTGGTTCGGCAAATCAATGACCTATGTCCATTGTATTGTTATTGATTATAGATTTTTTGTTTCTTGTATAAGGGTTTGGCAGATCTAAGAGCCAAGAACAACTAAGAGTAGCTTCCTTAGTGACTATGCTAGAGGAGGGATAGAAGATAAAGAAAGCAAAGTGCCAAAAATCCTTTTCCAAATGCCATAGGTGCTATATTTATAGGTAAATCGTCCAGCATAATCGCCAAATCTTAATATAACAAGTCTTACTTCTTCAATCTGAAAAAGTAGGAGGGAAAGACGGAATCCCCACAGCCATAAAAACAGCTCGGTATCGACCGGTCGACCTAATTTTTAGAGGGGGAGTCACTCCTTCTTTCCTCTTGTGGTCTTCTATCTTCGATCCAATGAGCTCCAAATACTTTTCTATAGAGAGCGTGGTTTTTCCAAGGGGTTCTGATGTTACTTGTACTTGTCCACTTTCCTTTGGAACTTCTTTGGAATTGCTTACCTAATTCTTGAGAAATGCACATCGAGATGATCACTCACATCAACTATACATGTGTCATAGGTTCAGAAGTCCATAAGGGGTGGAAAAAGTGGTCAGCACCGACCAGAAAGTGTTCGGTATCGAATTGTTCCATTAGCTCCAATTTTGCTCCAAGTTCTTGGTCCAATCCTATTGTCCTTCCAAGCATGTTCCCAAATCATGTCGTCTTCGTCCTGGTATCCAGATTCATTTAAAGACTACTTGGCTAAAAAGCCGTGTAATGGTAATGTATTCAGGGCGAGTCAAATAATTCAGTAAAAAAACTTTTCCAATAAGGTGGCACGTTATGTCTAAACTATTTCCATTATCAAGTTTCATATTCATTTTTTGCTAGTCAATTTGAAAGTTCTATTTCATATATCTTTATATTTCTAAAGAGAATGATTCATATATTTTTTAATGTTTCTTTATAAATAACATATGACTATCTTACGTTGCAATTTTACAAATTGATGCACACATCACCAAAGCGACTTCTCTTGTTTTGATTGCTCATAAAGATATTTGATATTAGTGTGTGTATATTCATGCAAATATTATCGGCCCAAATGAATGTTAATATTTGGCATAATTACTTACATATGTGTGATGATAAATATGTGACAATCATAAGGTTTTATAAGTGAATAATTAATCGGTCCAAACAAAGATTATTACTTGACTTGAATTTATTGTTAGTTTTTAATTATTACAATAAGAGTATTACTTACAGTTAATATTACTGTCCAAAGACTTGATTTTAATGTCATGCTAGGTATCTTGAGAAGAGAAATGCCAATTATTTGAATTTATTATGATTTATTTTTTATATGAGCATATGTAGTCAATCTTTATTTTTTGTTCCATTTTCAACTCATTTGACTATAATATCGACCAATTTTTAATAACCTTCCAATCTTGTTTGGGACCAGCTTTAAGGATTAGAAAGAGAACATGCTGCTTGTTCTTAGCTACATGGATCTAGATCTTGCATTTATGAGGATCACATTCACCCTAGTTGAAGTTGAATGTTCTTATAATGTGATGAAGAACATTGAGAGGTGGGATAACTCAAACTATAAGAATCAAAAGGTCATAAGGTACAATATCACAATGGCTTTCAAGGGTGTGATAACCATAGGGATAACCAATTTTAAAGAGTTCTTTACTGAGATTGAAAAGCATTTTGCTGAAAATGGTATGGGAAACAAGCATGCTTTGTAGTGCTTGATTCTATAAAGTCAAAGTAAAGGACACATAAAATGAGTATTATATGGAAAAATATTATTTTAAAAGTTGAAGGCACTAAAGTTTTTTTAATACTCCCTTTATTCACAGTATAACTGGTTTAGGATTGTTAATAATATATTTTTAAGAAAAAAATGACCTCTTATTGGGCTCACTTTGTACTGTATGTAAGAAAAGGAGAGATTGAAACATGATAAGATAGAAAATCCCCACTTAACACACGTTGTAAATTTAAAAAAATTAAGGCTAAAGAAGTTGCTAAGGGTCTAGTAGAAAAAAAATAACATAAGGATGTTGACAGCTGGTTATTTTATGAAATGTATTGACATATAAAGAGAATTTTACTATATATCACACATGTTATATGTGTGTGTGTGTGTGTAATTTTAGTATTTTCAGAGGTAAATTTGGCTTTAGTGCCTAGAATCACTTGATGGTTGGATACTGGTACAACTACTCATGCAAATGTTTCTATAAAGACTTAATTCCTTAAGCTATGAAAATCCAATAGACATTAAAAGACACATCTATATAAGTAACGGAAAGCTTGTAAAAATAAAATATATAGACATTTTTGAGTTATTACTGAGATTTTAATTATTTTGTATAGATTTGTTTGATATTTTTCTTTTGTTATACTATCATTTAGACAGATTTCGGTTTCTATTTCTAATATGGACAAATTTGGTTATTATTGTTCCTTTAGAAACAATAAGATTAATTTATTAGGAAAATCAAATAGGTTGGAACTTAATCTCTTGATGTTTATGATAAATTATATCTTCTTGATGCTAAATACCTCTTATAATGAAGTCTCAAAATTGGATACAACTATTAATGTGATTGTTTATTCCATATACTAAATTACTCTAGAATGGGGCACTAAAGTTAAAAAATACTTTGCTAATATTCTATACGAATTAAAGGCTATAAGTTTTATGAACCCACACTAATGAAATTTTTTAAGATAGGAACTGCAACAATTTTTTGAGGATGTTGAGTTTGGAGGGAGAAATAAAGTATGGATCATTATCTTTAAAGAGGAACCATTATCTCTAATTTCAACCGCAGATACTTCTTCTAATAATGTATAGATTTTCTTCTCTTTCAATGAAAAGGAAATTAATTGGGAACCATAATAAGACAATGTTAAATAAAATTATCTTCAGGTTGAAGTCAATGTTTTAGGAAAACGAGCTCAGCAATCTTAAAGTGCAAGGTCCCTAAGGAGATCCACTTGAAAAAGAAGAAATACTATTCCAGATGACTATGTAGTAATTCTCCATAAAAATAAATAATGGAGTGGTGAAGATGATTCTATTGACTTACATCAATCCACGCAAGATATTAATTTGAAATGTGGATTTAAGATATGAATATATAGTATTACTCTATAAAAAACAATGAAGTTTGGAATCTTTTCCCCCCACCTTAAGTAACAAGACCATTGGTTATGACTAACTATTCAAAACCATAAGAGATGCAATGGGTAATGTGGAAAGATATATGGCTCCTTTGTAGAGAAGACTGTTCTAAAAAGGAAATTTAAAGGGACATTCTCTTCAGTTTTACTGAAAGACTCTTTAGAATCATTTTGGGGCTTGTTACAGATTTTAGTTTTTAGCAATATCAGATGGATATTAAAGTCGTATTTCTCAATGTAGACATTGATGAAACGACTTAAGAAATCCACTTATGGGCTTAATAAACTTCTCGTCAGTGGTGCTATAATTTTGTCATGTTATCACCTCATTCGGCTTTGAGGGAAAATGTTATGCATAATATGCGCACAATAAATTCTAAGAGGTTTTTTTTGATTTTGCAAGTTTATGATATATTGTTTGTCAACATTATTCAACTATATTGTACGAAATCAGGATAACACTTTTGATTTCTATTTAAATTAAAATAAACAAAATAAATATTAGTGATGAAATCGTTTGTATTAAGGATCCAAACAGACTATATTATTATCAATAGGGTGATATTTGGATTACCACAAAAGAGATATACAAATAAATGCTTAAAAAGGATTTGGTATGCAAATTGTGAATCAGTTAATCCTCTTTTGCCAAGAGAAACAACTTTTTCTTATATAGTGGCATAAGAACATTCTTGAAACTAAAGAAATGCAAAAGATTCATCATGTATTTGTGTTTTAGAGTCTAATGCATGCTAAAGTATGTACGCATTCGAATATTGCAAGAATCATTATTTTGTTCAGAAAATATCTTTGTGACACTAAAATAAGGTCATTGGTTAGTAACCAAAATGGTTACAAGATATCTTTAAGGAACAAAAATGATATATGCTCATAAATAAAACAACGGATCGATGGAGATCATAAGGCATTATGATCCAAATTTGTTAGATGCCAAGAGAGCAATAGATCCACTTCAAGCTATAATTTTTTATATTTTTGGTGAAGCTATATTAGGGAAGGTGTCATACAGACACCTATAGTCTCCTACACTATGGAACTAATGTTTGTTTTCTATTATAAGGCTGATAGAGCTCGGAGTATGCCCCAGGGCAATTATGTAAATTGTTACATAAATCTAACTAGATAACCAATCTTGTTCAGAATAAAAGGTGTTTCCTTTCTGTTATATACTGGTTATAAAATGTTATAAATAATTAATTAGTTAATTTAAGTATATATATCAAAAAGTTCATAAATGATTTGTTTGTGATAGTAGTTAGAAATAGTGGTAACCATGAGTATTATATCGTAATATGATAAGTACATCATTTTAAATATTCCTAGTCATCCGTTGAGACTAGAGTACGTAAAGCTCTCCAAATGTTGGGTAGTGTATTACTCAAGGTTGTTAGGAGCACTAAAGGGTTACGTACTGATAGTTATTAGATAACTATGGGATGATTCACTCGATAGGTTTCTATTCATTAATATAACTAAGGTCAAACAGAAAATATCAAAGTGGCTAATTTATACAATTCTCTTAACTTGTGAATACTGTTGATCTTCAGTATGAAAGCTCCATTTCGGTTATAATTAAATCGTGGCACGACGTCCATCGAACACCTATAGTTGGATCGAACGGAAGTATCGGAAGTGAAAAACTATTCAAGAGAGCATTTGTCTTCTCATTATATGTAGTTAGTATCACGGTCAACTGAAGTCAACTCAAAGTCAAAATTTCTGACCAGAGTAGTTCAGTTGATATTAATTTTTATTATTGAACCAAGGACTCTATGTTTAGACTATAAAGTTGAATATGGAAGATATTGGAATTTTGACCATAACCAAATTCCATAAGTCTTAATGTAATATAGCTTTGACGAAGAGAATTAGTGTAAATAATTGTTACTACAGGGTACCCACTAACCATAAATGCAATTTCATAATAGCTTTAAGCCGTTGCTAAAGGCTTTTGCAACGTCCTAAACCCATTGCTAAATAGAGAGTGGCTAAAATTTAGCAACGGCCCAAAACCATTGCTAGTTGAATTCGAATTTCTTATCAATTTAGGCCGAACGTATAAAAATATTATTTATAACAACAACACACACACATGCACGTGCGCTCTAGATTGACAGCCTACATATATTAGGATTCGTGATATAAAGCTAATCTAACCATATATAATAACATAATAAATGATATATATATATATATATGAATTAAAGTGTTACTTTAACCATAGCCTAATAATGACATCCTAAATGTTGAATCTACAAGACTCCTAGGATTGAATCAAATCTCTTCCAGAATGTTCTACCAGTCAGAGAGATCTACACACCCTTATTTTATTTGATTCAAATTTGTGTTTAAATTTAAAAATAATGGAGGAGGGAGGAAATGGTTTTTTTGGCTAGAGGTAAGGTGTAAGGAGAGAGAGAACAAAAGTCTAGTGTAAAAAGTGAAAGGCAATGGGTTTAAATAAGAGAGAAAAGAGAGGAAAATGTAGATCTAGATCCATCTTTTCTCTACCAATTCATACCCAAAAATATCAACATAAACCCCTCTTCCCTTAAGCTTTGGCCGGCCAAACCATGGCCCCTTGTTGGCTTCCATTCCACTTCAAACTATATCAAATAATTTACCTTTAAATCAAATTCAAATGTACATAGACATCGTATATCGATACATTTGTATACAACTTTTATATATGTACTGTTTTCAATACCGATCAACAAAAATAAAATAAAATTTTATAATTAATATTTCATTGATGTTTATTAATTCAATTAATCTATAACACGTATAATTTAATTAAATCAGCTAGTTGTCAGAATATTCAACATTTCAGTTGTGTGACACTTTGGTGTAAATTCGGTCAGCAATTAATATCGAACAATTTGAATATTAATGTTCACATGCCACCTTTGCTAGTGGTGTGACTGTTTGGCCAAATTTATCACTTACATGGTTTTTATTAAAATTCAATTTTACTTATTTTAAGTGATCCCCTTTAGCGATAATTATATACACCAATGCACTTCTTCAAAGCTACACCACATAAGGATTTTTTAAATTTAGTGATGATCAAATTCCAAAATCATCCACATTCAACTTATACAGTCCAACACAAAGTTATTGGTTCAATAATTACAATTATTATTAATCGAACTGCCCTGTCCAGAGACTTTAGCTTTGAGTTGACTTCAGTTGACCGTGATACTAACCTCATATAACTAAGAAGACAAATTCTCTATTGAATAGTGTTTCATTTACAATACTTCACTTCGACCCAACTATAGTTGTTCGATTGACATCATGCCATGATTTAACTATAATCATAGTGGAGTCTCCACATTGAAGTTCAACAGTATTCTTAAGTCAAGAGAATATTATAATATTATCACTTCAAAATTTTCTATTTGAACTTAATTATATTAACCAACATAAAACCATCGAGTGAGTCATTTCATAATTATCCAATAACTATCAGTATGTAACCCCATGGTACCCATTAGCCATGATTAGTACACTGCCTACATTTCGAGAGAATGATGTACTTTAGTCTCAACAGATGTATCGATATCCCATCTTAATGCATCTTGAGTAGGAATTTAAAGTGATATGTATGTAATATTGTGATATATTGCTCACGATTACTACACATTGTAGTTATTATCACAAAACATATCATTTATGGAGTTTCTATTAAATATACTCAAATTAAATAATTAATATAGCACATGATAACAAGTATACAATAAAAAGAAAAACACATTTTTATTTCGAATGATATTTTATTACAAAGTTAATAATTTACAATAAATTACAGACTTGCCCCTAGGGCATAACCCCTAACTCTATCAATCCCCTATTTTTACTTAGGGCCTATTATGGAATCCAATCCCATCCCTACAATCAGTTTGATGAGAACTTACCAAGCTAGTCCGTTTGTGGATGGATCTTCTATGTTTTCCTTGGTATCTACTCTTTGTATCATGACCTCTTTCTTCTTAATGAATTCTCTAATTATGTGGAACTTTCGAAGAATGTGTTGCGATTTATTGTATGCTCTAAGCTCCTTTGCAATCTGCATCGCTGCATTGTTTTCACAAAACAATGTTATTGGATTCTCTTAGTCGGGAATCACTCCTAGCTCACTTAAAAACTTGCACATCTAGATCACTTCCTTAGCTGATTCATTGAGGGTGTTGTATTTGACCTCCATCATTGAATCATCTTTTATTATTTTTAAAATTTCCAACCGACGACCCCATTGTTTATAGTAAAGATGTAACCTGACACAGACTTACTACCATCGACATCACTTTAAAAGTTAGAGTCAGTATACCGTTCTTAAGGAGGTCTCTATCCCCATATATTAGGAATAAGTCCCTAGTATTTCTTAAATACTCTAGTACACATTTTATAGCCATCCAATGCTTTTATTCAAGATTAGATTGTTAGTTGCTATGCACAGGATAGAAGATGGCCGATCAGTAGTAAACAATGTAAATGCAGCAGAAATAGTAAAGTAGATGACACAATCCATTTTATACTACTTTGAAGCACCTCTCCTACATCTTCCTAGACTCCTTCTGGAATTTCACTATTAGCACCCTCACTTCACCTGGAGGAACATGTTTGCAGACTCCTTCTAAAAAACCAAACAAAACTTCAACACCACTTGAAGATACTACGATAGGACTTCAATAACTTTTACAAATAGTGTAACAATTGTTACTTTCTGACACAATGTATCTTGATATACAGATTGTCTCTTTGATGTACAATGACTTCTATAATCGAACCAAATGATATTGGGTGGAGGTGTAGAGGCTAAGGAGTTTATTCGACTAAAATATAGGATATGGAGATGAAGCACACTAGTCGATATTCTCTGAATCAATTGAATCTCTTGAAGTTTGGACTCTTGCTTTTGGGATTGAGAGTTTTAGGCATGGAAATCAAAGCATGGAGTTGTATGTTGTTGTGCAGTGATTTATGGATGGTTAGGGGATTATGTAAATGTTGTAGGAATGCTAAAATAAGGGTGTAACCTTTCAAATTCATCTTTGATGAAGAGAAGCAACTACATGTGCGAAGAGTTGTATAGACACTTTTTCATGGACTAGCCGTTTTCTGTGTATTCAGTCGACTGGGGATGGAGTTCAGTCGACAAACTCTTTGTAAAATGCAAGCCCGAGTCCATCATCAGAATTAGTAGACTAAATAGAGTTTGGTCAACTGGTTCGGTTGACTAAGAACTCCATTTAATCGACTAACCTAGTGTAAAAAGTAATCCTGAGACCATAGCCAAAAATCAGTAGACTATATATGTTTTTAGCTGACTAGGTTTAGTCGACTAGTCCTCCTATTCAATCGACTGAATGAACTCTTAAATAAAGTTTTGTATGGTGTAGTAGTAAAGGCGTGTGCTATGTTGTTGGCCCGCTTAGGTTCGAATCCCACCCTGTACGTTAGCCATTTAGTTTCCAACTTTTCCATCATCATTTTAACCTAAAATAACTCAATAAATACATTAGTAGCATTGTCGTATGGTTGTTATAATTAAGACGTCATATATATGGTTCTTTCATTCTCCCCCTTTTTGATGATGACAACCACACAACTTTATAATAAAAAATAATAGCTCCCCCCTAAATATACGCTATATATAATAAGTTTATTTCCCTCAACTTTATATAATGCCAATATAAAATATGTAATGCATATGTTCTTCTCCCCCTTTGTCTTCAATAAAAATAGATAAAAGCAAAGGTATATTATATGCTATAAACTCCCCTTAAATAAAATATTTCTTTTAAGAAATGAATCTATCTGCTTTTCCTATATACATGTATAATTTTTCTCCCCCTTTATAAAAAAGATAGGAACTATAATAGATAAGTTAGAAAATAATAATTTAACATTAATGCAAAGTGATGAGTTTCTAATAGATAATGACACTCATTTTTCTAAAAAATATAAGTTCACAACTTAGGAAACCATATTCAGTTGGATGTGGCTGATCACTTAAAAATATAGTTTTCATTATTAATAACGGTATCGTAACAATTGCTATTGTATAATTGTCTACATGATTGGTTAGATTAGTAGAAACCCATATATCAACATTAATTGTCATTGATTTAGTATTAAAAGAATGTTTTCTATTTTTAAGTATAATACTATCATGACATGAAGTGATTTCAGAACTAGTTCTACTTTTAAAACTAGCATTAAAATGTGTATACAAAAATGTATGTCTAGAACTATTTTTATGTTTATCATGCTTATAATTTACACCACTTTCATTATTGTGAGCTTTAGTATTTATTATTAAGGATGATTAATGATCTTTTTCTTTGTTGAAATTTATTACCTTCTCATTTAATTTGTCAAAATTTGCTTTAGAGTCACAAATTTCCTTTTGCAAAATAACATTATTTTCTTTTAAAAGCTTGTGTTCTTTAATTAAATTTAAATTTCTAGCATTCAAAGTACTATTCTCTTTTTCAAATAAAATAAGTTTCAAATAGATTTATTTAAACAATTTTTCAAATTTTTTATATTTTATTTTGCAAAACTTCGATTTCCTTCAAAAGATCAATATTTTTATTATTTAAACGCTCATCATCATTTAATAGGAAATCCTTTTGTAAAACAAGTTTCTAATGCATTTTCAACAACTTTAGTTTTTTTACTAAAAAAATTATTTTCTTTCGTTAAAATACAAATTTTACGCTCACAATCACATAATTTAGCTAAAGCAATAGAATTTACCTTTTGTGACGCTTTAAAATCTTTTAATAAGTTCTCATACATTTGTAAAAGATCACAATATAAAGAATCCGAGTGTATCGATTTTGATCTGAGATTAGCTACGCAGTACATGTACCTTGATTCTATAGAATGTTGCTTGCTTGTAGAAATTTGCTTTTTCTCGACTGTCTTTGAGCTCTGACTGGATCTTCTCTTTCTAGCCATTGTTCTAAGATGTTGTTACGATCAGTTAACACTAGGCTTCAATACCACTTGTTAGTCACTATGCATGGGTTCGAAGATGGCCAACCGGTAGTAAACAATGTAAATGCAATAGAAATAGTAAAGTACATCACACAGTTGATTTTATACTGGTTCAGAGCACCTCTTCTACATCTAGTCCCAAACTCCTTCTGGAATTTCGCTATCAGCACCCTCACTTTACCTGAAGGAATAGGCTTACAAACTCCACCTAAACAACTGAACAGGGCTTTAACACCACGTGAAGATACTACGATATGATTTCTACAACTTTTACAAATAGTGTAACAAGTGTTACTTTCTGACACAACATATCTTAATATACAGATGGTCTCTTTGATGTACAATGACTCCTACACTACAAGAAATATGACCTTTACCTACCAATATTTTACCTACCAATATATATGGGTAGGTAAAGATAACCTTTATCTACCAATATTTAATGGTAAGATTTATTGGAAGGTAAATATTGCCAATATTATAACAGTTTGGAAGGGTGATTATCTACCAATAAATACGAGTAGGTAAAAAGCGTTACCTACGCATATACTTGAGGGAAAGTTTTTTGCAATTGGCGCCTATATTTTCCTTCTATCATTTTAACTTTTCATTAAAAATAACGCTGAGTTGTGTGATGATGTGTTAAAAAAACCCTATCCTTGCAATTTCATTTTTGAAATGAAGATTTTGTTTGCATATCCTAACAATGTTCCTAGTAAAATCACTTATTTATTAAGTATTAATAATTATTTTGAAACATGAAATAATTAGCAATTAATAATTAATGAACAGTAATTAAATTTTTAATAATTAATATAAAATATTTAATAATCATTTATTAACTACTTTTCATATAATCATTTTTTCAAACAATTGACTATTAAAATGAAAGTGTTGCAATTTTTATAAAAAGTTTCACAATTTCATACCAATATGTCATCATCCAGAATGGCTAAAACATACTTTCTGGTTTTTTTAGAGAAACACAATCCATACCATCCCCTCCAGCTACAGATTTAACCGTTTATTTAAACTAAATCTAACGGTACAAATCTCAATCCGCATATTTCCTTTTGATTGGCCACACTAGAAACCGACAGGAACCACCATCCACCTTTGAATCCCATATATCTCTATTCTCTAAAGTACTATTCAGATCCCTAATTGTCTTATCTTCCCAAACCCTAGTTCCCAAAGTAATCAAACAAATTTGTTAATTTCACCATGGCAGGAGGAGGCACTATAAGAAAAAATGTATTTGTACAAGAAAAATTGTATCATGTCAAGTAATTTAGTTTGATGTTTCTCGATTTTAATGGATTGTTAATTGGATCTATTATTGCAGCCTTCTATTTCTATGTTCATATTTCGCAAAAAATATTCCTTTAAAATTGAAGTTTTCCCAAATTTAGGCAATTTCTTTCCAGATCTCATTGGTCCCTTTTTAATTAAGGTCATGTTAGGTAATTTATTTTTAGTACTTATTCCAAAGACAACATCTTGATTAGGTTGTAGGGTATCTAACTATAGATGGTTGCATTATAATATGTATTTGCAGCTAATGAAAAAAGTTTTTTCCTCCTTTCCACCAATTTGTTAATTTCTTTTAGAATTGGATTAGTGAATGAATCACATAGCAGAATTGGATTAGTGAGTGAATGAATCACACAAGTCAATAAAAAGTAAGTTCTTTATTTATGAATTTTGTTTAGTTGTATAGGCTTGAATCACGAAGTCATTAGCAAGCTTGCATTTATTATTTCTCATAATTTTGGTGGTAATTATGGTCATTGGTTATAGATCCAATATTTTATACCCATAATCTATTGTTATGCTTTTCTTTACAAAGTCCTTTCTGATGTCACATTTAGGTTTAATTATCAAATTTACTAGCTCCATGCAGACTTTTAGATTATGCACATAAATGATATATTGGTATTTGTACAACCAATAAATATAACTGTTATACCTATATCTTTTTTCCCTAAAGATATGCAATTTTAGTCTCTATATTTTCTACAATTATCTATAGTTTCAGCAGATTCATCCAAGTGCAGTTTCAGATTCTTTTCACTTTTAAAATATGAGATTTTTGAAGAAGTTTCGATGTCCATATGAGATTATTTGGGATTAGCTTATGGTTTTTCTCTTATTTTATTTCTAAATTAGTAATAATTGATTATGGCAAGACATGTAGTATATTGATTTTGAAATATTTTTATTTACTGCTAAAATTAGAAAATAGAAGCTATTTGATTTTATACATCTCTTATTTCTATAATCAGAAGTAATTGATTATTCGTTTTACTAAACTAATTATTTATAATTCACAGGCTTTTCAACTCATCTTTTACAAAAAGTCTATACACAAAATTAAAGCATTAATGTTGTAATTTAGGTGAATAAGGTAACTTTAATTGCAACTTAGAATTCCTTTTTCTTTGTCATAGTTTATTGATTAGATTGATCTAAATTTGTTGTATTGATACGCACATGGACAGATCTAATATATGCTTAGCTATTCATATCTGTATGTCTCAAATATGTACATTACCATTTTTTGATGAAATGTCTCTGAAATTAAGAATTGTGCAACATCGAGATTTATAATATTTTGCTAAATAGACTCGATTTTATGTTATTTCCAAGTCTATGTTATTTTCCAAATAGGTCTGTGCTTTAAATGATATCGTTTTCCTTAAATTTCACCAACCTATTTTTATAAGTGTTATAAATACTATATATGGTTTTTTATTCCTAGGAATGTTTGGGAATATTATATGTCTTTTTAAGTTTCAATATGTTATGCATTTCAGATCAATTATATGTCCATCCCATTTAACCTCTATATTATTTCCTGGTGGGACCCACACATAGTTGATTTTTAAAATGTTTTCATTTACTGCTAAAACCCACTATTTAGAAGTAAGTTAAAAGATTATCTTACTTCTTTATAATTATCTCATTTAGTTTGTCGTACATATTATTTTTCTTATAATAATCTCATTGATTATTCATTCTACTAAATCAATTATTTCTAATTTATAGGCTGTTTATCTCATCTTTTGCCCAAAAAAGTCCTCTCATGGAAATTAGTTTATCCAACAATATGGCTGTAATTTGCATTAAAATGGTAAATTTAACTGCCCTTGCATTATTATTACCACTAATATGTAGTTGTGATAGTTTTTTGATCTAATTAATTTAGCAATGTTGTAATATAAAGGTAGATTCAATATATGCCTAGCTATAATAGTTGCCATCTACCATAAATAACTATAGAAGAGTAATTTTTAATTGATTGTCATACCTATAATAAATTTATGGGCATAACTTAGTCGATAAAGTTATGTAATTTATTTGGTTTTCATTTATTTCCAAATATATATATCAGTATCCGAATAAATAAGTATTTTAAATGAGATTTTGTTACAAAAATTTCACCAAACCTATTATTATTGATATTGTTAGGTGTTTTACATTTTCATCTTTTAGTCAACTACTAATTGGTGATTCAAAGCGTTAAAATGGTATTTTTTGTTTGACATACTTTTTACTCAAAGATGTGATGTTGCTTCTTAACTCACTTTCATTTAGGTTAGTCTCTTTCTTTTCGAGTCTAAATATAAATTTATATAAAATTATAGATATACTTATATCTACTTCTTGACAACATGCTTATATCATCTAATCGGGCTATAAAATTTCACATGTCTTATACTTTTGCCTAAATAAGGAATCAATATTTTTTCACTAGTATACTGCATATTGCATATTACATCTAATTAAGTTTTTGTTAATATTAAAAAAATATTCAACCGATGCATGGGATCTAAATCTTAGTGGAGACTGAATTAAAGATAGAAAAATGCATAAGGAACTTTTTAAGACAAGTTTCTTGCTGTTATTTCAAGGAAATAATAAATGAATCAAGTAAAAACAAGCTATACATTCAATTTTAAGACCTAACATTTCTATAATCGTTGTACAATTGACTACTGATCGATGTCCTTACTAGTCTTTTGAGCAGAAGATTCGTTAGAGAGAAGATAGAACCTGAAGTACAAAGTCAGGTAACATACAATCAAATCATTATATTATAAATTGATATTTCATAAAACTGAAATTGATATTTACAACATATATATGTTCTTTGTAGCCGAATGCAGCAGACTCCCCAGTAGTCAAATTCCTCGACATATTCGATACAGAAGGCACAAAAGGCATGTCATAAGATATAATTGATAAAATTGGAACAATTAAAATATCGATGGAGAATAGTTCTTATGCATCAGAGTCAGTATGCTGCTCAGTTTGCCTTCAGATATGACTTCTATTGCAAAATATTTCTCGATGTGTTAAGCCTAATTATGAATTGATGATTAACGAAGTATTCAATTTGTTTGCATGATTTTGAAATCGAAGCAAGCACAAGGAGTCTACTAATGTAAACATGTTTTTCACGTGCAGTGTATCGATGGTTGGCTTATCATGCGTGCTTCATGGCTATTGTGTAGGAGAGACATCTAATTTTTTAAGGTTATTTTCTATAAATTATATATACATGGGCATGAGTTGTTTGTACATATATAACTGCAAATTTTATGTAAACTACATATACATTTGATTGAATATCACAATGACTACAATTGCTTTGATTTGGTTATTTGGGTTGTTTGATATATTAGTTTTGTACATCTTTACTACTAATAATGAGAATTCCTTGAATAGGAATTCAACCGTGTCTTTTTGAAATACTAGAAATACCCCTCATTATAATAATGGAAATTGTTCACTCTATCTTTATCTTTACTACTAATAAAGAGAATTCATTGAATAGATTTACTCAGTGTCTTTTTGAAATTCCAAATATACCCTTTTACATCTTATCTTATAGAGAAATAGTATTCAAATATGGGAATATAGCCTGTTATTTTCTAAGTACAACTGTCAGTCCCCATGGAGAACTACAGTGTACGTTCACAAGATGAAGTATCTGAGTGTTTCATATTGTCCGTAATTTATGTGGGAGTTAATCGGTCGAAGTCTCGCCGGATTCCGAGTTAGTATGAAGAAAATATTGCAGTCTAAACAAAAAAAATAGCGGCTTCTGCACTAGGCAGAGTTCAAATATGGGGATGTGGTAGCCTCTTATTTTCTAAGTACAACTGTCAGTCCCCATGGAGAACTACAGTGTGCATTCGCAAGATGAAGTATCCGAGTGTTCCATATTGTCCGTAATTTAGGTAGGAATCCATCGGTCGAAGTTTTGCCTGATGCCCAGTTAGTATGAAGAAGTTATTGCAGCCAGAACAAAAAAATAGCGGTTTCTGCCTAGGCGGCGTTCAAATGTGGGGATGCTACTATCAAATCTACTTTCACAGATACAAATAAAAATGCATGCACATTGTGGTTAAATGCAGGCCCACTTGGGCGTGCATATGTACTCGTAATAATAATGAATGTTTTTTCTAGTTTATTTCTAATATAGAACATTTATAAATAACTGTTATTATCTTTTACCTATGCATAACCATTAAATTTGACCAAAATATGAATTGTGTAACAGACCAATAAAATAATGCCAAGTGTGCTAATAAAATAACACGATGTGGTCCAATAATATTGTGCAATGTAGACCAATCAAATGATGCCACGTGGAAAACTATACAATGCCATGTGGACTAATCAAATGTTGCCACGTGGCCCAAGAAAATGATGTCATATGTACTAATCAATGATGACACCTGGGCAAATTGTTGTTTGACACATGGACCAACTACAAGATGCCAAGTGGCGACATTGATGTATGCCACATGTTTGCTACTGTGGCAACCATGTCAGCAGCCACGTAGGATGATACATCATCAAACACATCAGCTGATGACTCATTATTTGATTCACAGCTTAGTGGGGTCCACAGATTCTTTTACCTACCAGTATTAATAAGTGTAGGTAAAGACTATTTCCCTACAAACTTTTACCTACCAGTGTCTACCAATTCAATATTGGTAGCTAAAACATATTACCCACCATTAGACTAGTTTTACCTACACTTACAATTGGTAGGTAAAGACCCCATTTTCTTGTAGTGCTATAACCGAACCAAACGATATTAAGTGGAGGTGTATAGGCTTAGGAGTTTATTCGACTAGAATATGGGATATGGAGGTGAAGCACACTAGTCGATATTCTCTAAATCAATTGAATCTTTTGAAGTCTGGACTCTTGCTTTAAGGATTGAGAGTTTTAGGCATGGAAATCAAAGCATGGAGTTGTGTATTGTTGTATATTGTTATGTAGTGATTCATGGATGGTCAGGGGATTATATAAGTGTTGTAAAGATGATAAAATATGGATGGAACCTTTCGGATTTGCCATTGATGAAGGGATGCAACTGCAGGTGCGAAGAGTTGTGAAGACGCTTTTTCATGAACTAGCCATTTTCTGTGAATTCAGTCGACTGGGTATGGAGTTCAGTCGACTAACTCTTTGTAAAATTCAAGCCCGAAGCCATCAACATAATCAATAGACTAAATAGAGCTCAATCAACTAGTTCGGTCGATTGAGTGCTCCATTTAGTCGACTGACCTAGTGTATAAAATAATCCAAAGACCATAGCAAAAATAAGTAGATTATATATGTTTTTAGTCAACTGGGTTCAATCGACTGGTCCTCCTATTCAGTCGACTGAATGCACTTCATAAAAAAAGTATTATATGGTGTAGTAGTAAAAGCATGTGCTATGTTCTCAGCCTGCTTGGGTTCGAATCCCACCCTGTACATATAATTTTTGCCATTTATTTTCCAACTTTTCCATCATAGTTTTGACCTGAAATAACTCAATAATACATTAGTAGCATTGTCATATGGTTGTTATCATCAAAACACCATATATATAGTTCTTTCATAGATTGGTATCGGCTTACACATCGTAATGCATATGCCACATTCGGTCTAGTACATAGCATAACATACATTATGAAACCAATTATCGAAGCATATAGTATCACCTTCTTATACTCTTTCTCCCCATCAGTTTGAGGAGCGTCCTTCTTAGAAAGGATGAATCTATATTGCATCAGAGCATTTCTGCACTAGGAATTCTCTATATTGAATCTTTTCAGTATGACATATATGTACAGGGATTAGGACAATCCCAATAGCTTCTTAGATCTATCTTTATAGATCTTTATGCCAAGTATATAGGTTGCCTCTTCCAAATCCTTCATGGAGAAATCTTGGAAAGCTAAGCTTTCACTAACTGCAATAACGAAATATCAATGCCAATCAACTACAGATCATCAATGTATAAAACTAAGAACACGATAGCACATCCTTGTGCCTTTCGGTATACACACACTTCCTTTGCGTTTTGATAAAAACTAAACTGTTTGATTACTTTGTCAAAACATTTATTCCAACTCCTTAAACCTTGTTTAAGTTAATAAATGGACCTTTATAACTTGCAAGCTTTGCCTTCACTCCTACCGACTCCGAAACAAC
Organism: Allium fistulosum; assembly: GCA_030737815.1. Lineage (NCBI taxonomy): Eukaryota > Viridiplantae > Streptophyta > Magnoliopsida > Asparagales > Amaryllidaceae > Allium > Allium fistulosum. Next base: position 907,539,634 of record CM060901.1, read on the forward strand.
CATCGGGCTGCGACATATAGATGATCTCTTCTAAATCACCATTCAAAAATATCATCTTTACGTCCAATTTCCATATTTCATTGTCATAGAATGCAGCAATAGCTAGCATTATCTGAATGGACTTAAGCATTGCTACGGGTAAAAAAGTTTCATCATAATCAACACCTTGAATTTGATGAAATCCTTTCGCAACTAGCCTTGCTTTGTAAATCTCCACTTGTCTATCTACATTTAGATTTTTTCTAAAAAATACATTTGCAGCCAATGGGTTTTATCCATCTGAGTATCTCAGCCAAAGTCTATACTTTTTTTTAGACATGGAATACATTTCGGATTTCATAGCTCCAAGGAAAAGTGTAGAGTCTTTACTCAGCAATGTTTGTTGGAATAATAGAGGAGGAGCAGCATCTATGACACAGTCCTCCTTCTTGCCATCAATGAGAAAACTATAGTATCTCTATGGAAGACGAGATTCCTTGTTAGACCTTCTAAGACATTGTGTATTATTGTATATGGGTGAATTTGGTTCTCCAACTGGTTCAGCCTTTGTATTAATTTCTTGTATCTCATCCAAGTCTATAACATCACTGTAATTTATTTTGGTAGAAATTCTTTTTCTAAATAAACAATACGTCGAGAAACAATAGCCTTTTATTCCTTGGTATTGTTGAAAACATATCCCATTGATTTCTTGGAATATCCTATAAATTTACACAACGTAGATCTTGCCTCGAGTTTATTGGGACCGACACTCTTAACGTAGGCTGAATAACTCCACATCTTCAAATATTTAAATTGGGGTTCTTCCTACGCCACATCTCATATGGTGCCTTAGGTACTTATTTAGTGGCATCAAATTCAACATATGCGCTATGGTTTCTAGCGCATATCCCCAAAAGTATAGAGGTAATTCAGCTTCACTCATCATGGAATGAACCATAACTTATAGGGCTTGATTCCTTTATTATGAAATACCATTGTATTGTAGAGCATAGGTTGGAGTAACACGAGAGATAATTCCATTATCTTCTAAGTACTATTGGAGCTCTTGTCTAACGTACTCACCTCCTCTATCGGATCAATGTATTTAATCTTTTGGTTTGTCAAATTTTCGACCTCGTTTTTATACTTAGTAAATTTCTCATAGGCATCAGATTTGTTCTTCACAAGATACACACATCCTAGTCTTGAGAAATATGATCCACAAAAGTTACAAAGTAAGAAGAATTACCTTTGGTAATCATAGGCATTGGGCTATACACATCAGCATGTACGAGGCCCAAGAGTTCGTTTACTCTTTAAGTGCTACCACTAAAAGGGTGCTTGGCCATTTTTCCTTTGAGACACGATCCACACGTTTCAAATGATTTAGATTCAAATTATGGTAGAAAACCCTTAGTTTTCAAATTTTGTAGTTGTTTCTCACTTAAATGACCTAGCCTACAATGCCAAAGTATATTGTGTTTATGTCAATATTAGAAGAATTATTCACAGCACAAACATAATTAGTATTAATCACATAAATGCTATTATCTAAAATGCCATCGCGGACTTTATTACCACATAATAGAATGTTCATAACATTATTGGCACAGTGAAATATATAATTTGTCTCAGACAATCTAGACAAAGAAATAATACCACAAATAAAGTCTTTTATATAATAACATATATTTAATATCAAAACTAGTCCATTTGGCAAACTTGGATGAAAATCTCTAACTACCATTGCATCTACTAGATATCCATCGACAATTTGAAGGAACATCTTTCCATTTTCCACATGACACCTATTCCTAATCTCTATTACCAATTACATATATGAGTTCCAGATCCAACGTCTAAAACCCAAGATAATTCATTGATTGTAAAACAATTTTGAAACATAAATATACCCGTAGGAGCATCATAACTATTATGTTTCTTCCCTTTAACAGTCTTTATGTACTCTAAATTTCGTTTTTAGTTACCCTTTCGATGACAATGATGACATTCACCCTTGTCAGTTGGAGCTTTCTTCTTGTTTTTCTTAATAACCCTTTTCCGCTTCTTCGAACCTTTTGAAGATGATGCATACCCCTTAACAGTGGATACTGCATCCCGATCCTTAGATGAAGACTCGGCTTACCTTAATATATTAAGGAAATCCACGGCTTAACATTCAATTTTTTTATATTATAGTTTAATATGAACAGCTCAAACTGAGTAGTAAGAGACCCTAGGATCAGATCCTCTTACAACTCGTTGCCTATAGTCACATCCAACTGAGAAAGTCTATCAATATAGCTTATCGTTATAAGAACGTAATCATCCAATTTCATGCCGTCTTCATTTTCATATCGAACGGTTTCTTTGTAAGTTTGTACATTGCATAATGAGACTATTCCCCAAACAAAGCTTTGAGGCTATCGAAAATTTGATGGACATTCATGTTTTCATATTGTCTTTGGAACAGTTTGTCTAATGCAGATAACATGTAAACTTGGGCGATTTCAAGGTCTGCCCCGCTTGTTATAGGCTATGCGTAATTTAGGGTTCACAATATCTACGGGTTTTTTCCTTCGAGGTTCGGTTATTGACGACCACATATGTTTGTATGTTAGTGCTATCTTTATTACCTTTAACCGGTCTATGTAGTTACGTCCAGTGATTTTGTCATTTTCAGAAGACAACTTGTAGACATTTTCTGCAAATTTTAACTTATTATATTAGGACATTAGTCATAGTAAGTACAAGGTTGAACATTACATTTCATTTTACTAATGAGCTCCCACTAGTATTTTTTGTTTCTCAAAACCCTAAGACGAAACATAAAGTCTTTCGACTTCACTAATGGGTTTTGGGACTCATTTTCCTTAGGATTCCGACCTTGAGTTTGGTCGACAAATCATGGGCCGACAAATGATGGATAACACTTTATTAGTTGTAACATATATAACTCCTAACATGTGGTATTTGTCATAATCTCATTTTGACCTTCAGTTTGCTTAGCAAATCGAAAGAAATTATTCTCTCGTACCTACCATTTCGCAATGGCCAAAATATAATATATGTACCTTAAGTTTACTCAACAAATACATATAGCTATCTTACCTCATCTATTTTATATATTAATAATACTACACATAACATTTCTGGCTTGAGTTTGCTCAATAACCAGAGAGTATGCAATAATTTATTAATATATATGGTAAATGATAACTTATTTTATTAAAGATTCATAATATTTAATATATTTAATTGGAGATATCGACTTATGGAATAATGTATTTCTTATAAAATATCCTCGTGATTCAAGTGTTAGATACATCAGAAATAACGATATACGAACTATACTTCATATGTAGTTTTCCTTAAATCTAATTAGGGTTTCTTATTGTTCCACCTTTTATTATACATTTATATTATAAAATTTTAATCACTATATAACTTTTTAATTTAATTAACTTATATAACAATCATATATTTATAGTATTTAATTAATTCAATTAAGCAATTAATTAACATTTTAATTAATTTTATATTGTTTAATTAAACAATTTATATTGAATATGTATAATATAACATTTATAGTAATATACATGCATCTTTATATATGTTCTAACTCGCCTTTTGACCAGGCAGTATACAAGTGTATTTAACTAAACAGATTTCATGATCATTAAGGCGGGAAGTCTAGAGGGATGACTGTCAAGTTTGGGAATCAGTTATAAGTAAGGCTACGGATGATAGTCAAGCGGATTCAGACGAATGACATCCTAGAAATGGCTAAGTATAGACCGGTACTTCCCCTAGGTAAGGTATCGGTACATATCCCTTTCCTTAGGCAAGGGATCAGATCAGATCACTATGACTATGGACACTTAACTCGACAGCTCAACTCAACAGAAATCGATCGATTACTCTAAATTTCATCTAGGAAACATCAGAAAACAATTGTAGAAATGCAAAGCTTGAATAGAGGGGGCCTATGGGACTGTAGGGCCCACATGGCCATCCTGATCGATTGGCCCTAATCCCTCAAATCGAGGAGTTATGGGTCGGATTTCTTTGGTAGGGTGGATCTTGGCCTCTAGGTCTTGTAGGCGAGTTTTCAACTGAATCTTCGCATGTCTTTCCTTATAAATACAGTGGGCATGGAACTCATTTTGGAATCTTCTTTTTGGCTCTCTTCTTCCTCTATTATTATTATAAGGCTATCATCCAGACTGTAATTGTAATCTATAGTATAATAAAAGGAAAATTATTGAAGTGGACGTATGCCGGAGTCAACCGAACAACTATAAAACTTTATGTGTTCATTTATTTCTATTTTAATTTTCTATCCTTAATATTTTATTCTCTACTTCATTCTTCTTGGGAGTTTTTATTGGATTTGTGGTGCTTTCATACTGTTTGGGGTGTTGGCGCCATTTTTGACGTCAACACATTTTGGTGCTTTCATTGAGAATTACTAGCACCTGCGGATTTGGAAGTTTGGATACTTAGATTTTGGAAGCAATGGTTAGGAAATTTACATGGAGAGCGCTTGCGATTAGGATTCACCATGGAGAAAGCTAGGAAGCTTCCTCAGGAGCTAATCAACCCTCCGTCTACATCACCAGGAACGAGATAGAGGCGACGATGGATGCAATGCAGGAGAGGATGATGAAGAGGTAAGAGGAAATGATGCATAATTTCCTTAGAAAAATTGGACAGACTAGAGTAGTAAGAGCTACTGGAAATTTGGATCAAGGAGTTGGAGCAGCAAGAGCTACAGAAAATCAGAACGGTGAGCATGGAAATGGAGCCAACATGTAGGAGATCGCAGTAGAGTGGCCGTGGGCAGCCCCCGGCCAACATCAGGGGATCGACACCGATCCCCCATAGGGATCGGTATGGAGCCCCCAAGGCTTGGGGGCTTGCCCTTGGGTCAAGTAGGTTTGGATGTAAGTAGGCTAGTGGTCGATGCTATGCATGTTGATGCAGATCGGAATGCGGCTGCACGTCCGAAGAAGTATGTTACGGAATAACCTCGCAGAGTCAGGGGGTAGGCTGGTAATATGGATTGGGGGCCACATATGGATGAGAATGAAAGGATGACTGAGCTGGTATATCGGATAACGAGAGGAGGATAGCCCAACAAGAGTCTGGATGATGCCCATCAGAGTCCGTTCACTGCAAATATCAAGCAAGCTAGGAACCCACCGAAGTTCAAACTACCAACACTGGAGGTGTATGATGGAAAGTCAGATCCTATAATGCACTTGATAAGGTATATCTAGCATTTCGAAGTGCTGGGGGCATCAAAGGAAGTCATATCGAGATGTTTTCCTTTGTACTTGATGGAATTAGCTGCGCTTTGGTTTAGGCAGTTGGAGAATGGCTCAATCAGGACATAGAACGAGCTAGTAGACAGGTTCATGAGGCAATTTTAGGTTCACATCATGAGATCCAAGAATGTGATGACATTGATGATGCTAAAGCAGAGGACAGGAGAGTCCCTGAGGAGTTTCTTGACACGGTTTAATGCGGCAGTTGCTTCGGTGGATCTACCGGATCCATCGGTGGTCTTAATGGCTGCAATATCTAGGATTGCTGATGACATGGATTTGAAGTTTGCATTAGAGCACGATTCACCAATGGATCTCGGGGAATTTTACCATGAGGCTGAGAGGTTCGTGCATCAGGAGGATGCATAAACTGACAAAAAGGAAGTAAATGCTGCGAGAGTGGAAGGACCATCTAGAGAAGGGTCCAAGAAGGATAAGGGAAAAAGGAAGCTGGATGATGAAATTATGATGGATCAAAATGGCAAAGGAAAGAACAAGAGCCAAAGTTCTCCTCTTATTCGGATTTGATGGAAATCTTAGAATGGATTTATCTGGACACACGAGGCAACTCCCCTGTCAGAAACCGGTAAGGAGGGATTCTACGGAGTGGGAACGTAGGTCCGAAAATACTGCCTATTCTATGAACTGGATAGGCATACTACCAATGATTGCAGGCACCTCCGGGATATGGTTAAGGGACATGCTAGGGATGGCAGGCTGTTAGGAATCGAATGATGGGGATGGAACAAGAGTAGCCATCATCCACAGCAAATCAGAGCGGGCTCGACTCAAGGGCACAAAATGTGTAACGACCCGAAATTTTCGATCCCGAAAATTCCAGATAGTTAGGAAAAGAAGAAAAGGAAAGAAGAAGAAGAAACAGAAATACACCACAAATTCTCACATTCGCAGCGGATCAAAATATAATATCAAATAATAACAGTTTACAAAGAATACTATATCTGTCAATTTACATTTATAATACATCAGAGTTACTCTCCTACACAACACTGAGCATATACAAATCAAATATATCTCAGATAAACAGACATAATAGTCACAGCGGAACACTCCATACGTCCTGCCATCCAGCTCGCCATCCATGAGCTCCAAAACGTCCTTACCTGAAAATCTGTAATACTCGGTCTGACCAGAGCATTACATCAAAGTAACACCCGGGTCAGGCTGGAAACCAGCGTGAGTAAACTCATCTAACAAGGAATACAACAGCATAGAACTACATAAAACCCGGGGTAACTCGCATCAATTTTCAATTTCACAATTTGTTATAGACATCACTTATTCCACATACCAATTTCTAAGTACCAAAACCTAGATTTAATGGTCCAATTCACTTAAATCATTCCATTCCAGTTTATTGATTTCATATATCAACCTATAAAGAATCGAAGTGGTTTCGGGTATTAACTAATACCCGACTCCGGTCTCTTCGGATCCAATGTCATTTAAATCCAAGTTATTCATTTTAAACAATTCAACTTATATTTCCAGATAACATATTTACACAACGATTTATTTATTAATAGATAATCACATTATCACTGTCCATCTATCATATCATAAATCAATTCATATCATAGATATCAACTAATCCATAACACTTATCATCATTTTATTTTTCATAAGCAAGATTTGATCACTTCCATTAATTACATTAATTGATGATCCTCTAGTTACTTCCATTAGTTAAATTTCCTTTATTAAATAATTAACCTTCAACTTAATTATACTCATTAATCAACCTTTATTAATCATAATCAGTAAATAACTTTCCTTACTTACCTCATAAATTAAATCAACTCCTTGATTTATTACATTAATTAACCTTTAATTTCATGGAATAATTAAACATTAATCACTTCCACTAAGTAATTTTCCTTTAATTACTATTCATCAAGTAATTTCTCCTAATTTATTACATCCAGTAATTATTCATTCCTTCCCTACGTAATTATACTTTATTGATTAAGTAATTATTTTTAACCCATCCTCAAGTAATTCTTTTTAATTAATTAAACTTGATTAATTATCACACTACATAATTAATTACACTAAGAATTAATCCCTTTAATTACTCCATTGAGTAATTTCTCTTAATAACTCTTTATTAGTAGGTAATCAACCTTTAATTACAATTATGGAGTAATTATTCTTAATTACCTTCTAAAAGTAATTAATTAATTTAACTATTCATCTTGATTAACATTTTAAAGTCTTCTTTAAAATTTGAAAATCAATTTATCCCTAACTTCTAAACTCAAAAGCTAATAAATCTTATACTTAACTTTAATTAATTACCTAAGAATAATTAAGAGTTTACAAACATTGTTAAGAATTAACTAAAATAATTAAACTTGTATTAAAGTTTTAACTTAACTTATTAAACACTTGCTTAGTTTCAATGCTTAAAACCTGCTGAAACACAAATTACTTAACTGTATTTCTTTTTATAATACAGCAGTATGGAAAAAAAACAAGCTCGAGTCTCTCCTGCGTTTACTCGAATATCACTTCGAGTCACTCTCGTTTCCTCTCGTTCTCCATCTTCTTCTATAGTTAAGTTTTAAACTTACGTAGATTTAAAGCATCAGGTAATTTATTCGAACTCGAATACAACCCAAGAAGTCTCCCCACTAACTCGAGTAACGACTCGAGTAACAACTCGCGACACACACATCCATCACGGCGCTGACACCATCCACTCACCGTACACGTGCACAGCGACGCCACCTAGCTCTGGCGAACTCCAACATCATCGCCAAGTCGCAAATCCCCCACATACTCGAAATCCAATTTCAGTTCAACCCCAAAAATTCGAAGTCGAAAATCAAGCATGTTGCTCGAAACCTGAAGCTCACCCAATCGACATTACCACCTCGCCACCGTCACCCCGACCACTAGTGATGCTCGAATTCCATCCACACCACCACAACACACTATCCTTCCATCCTTCAGCACCTCGTGCAACTCGATCACGAATTGGGGACGTACACGCCTCGTTTCTTAACCCCAAGAGAAACAACCCTTAAACCCTAAAATGATATCGACCCATCAAATCTTGAATTAGAAAATTATTTGAACATTTTTCCTGTATTCGTGGATTATCATGGTAGCTATACAACAAATTTTAGCATCTAAGATTTGTTAACCCAATAGAAATTGATAAAAATGCATTTTAGTTCATATAGGAACTGCACCTTATATACTGATTTACAAATCATCATTCTTGCTTTAAAAATCCCACTTTTGTGTGTTTATCCAAGATATGAAATCAAATTAACAATTTAAAATATTCAAAAAAAAAAAAAATTAACAGTTCATTTCCTTCCTATTGTAAATTGGAATTATCAGAACCCATGTTACTCTGTCAAGCCACAAACTATTTCCAGGTTATTATTTAAGATTTAAACAACTTATTTAGTGAAAAATCCTAAGCTTAAGATGTTTATATGAAGAAGTATTAGTTTTCCTTTACATTTCTTTGCTCAAAAACTTGAAACACTAAAGAACATAACATAGTACAGCTTCCAGTACAACAACAACATCACAGAACAACTCCTTTTCAATATATAGCAACCCTAAGAGTTCATGGACTAATTTTCAAGATTTAAATTTCAAGATAGTGTGTTTACTCACCTTAATTTTTAAAGAACAGAGTATGGTTTGTTTTAGCAACAGACTTCACCATTTCAAGCTGGAACCTTTCTTCCCACTTGATTCTCTTTTGTATTGCATTTCTGGTTGTTGTAGAGTGTTTGTTTTAGGATTTTAAATGAAGTTTCATTTTAGTTTTTGCTTAGCTCGGAAGAAAATGAAAACAGGTAGGGGAAAGTAGTAGCTTCCAGGTTGATATATATGAAACAGGGTATCATTTTCTTATGCAAAACAGTGGTAGATTTGTACAATTATCAGAGATTTTTTTTCATAGTTTGGTGGCCGAGATCATATTTTTATGTACTAGAGAAGATATTGTCTTAGCAAGCATTAAATGACATTGTCCTTGATGTTTTTATTTTATACTTATCCTATTACTTTATACTTGCCTAAGTCTTAATTTACAAGCCACCTGCATAATATTTTTTTTTTACTTTGCTTTAAATCTTGTTGTTCTCAAGTTTGCATGCATACTAACTTTACTTACCAGCCTACATATTTTTTAGATTTTGTTGTACTCGAGACTGCCTGGTTATCAAATTCGAGCCATTTGTTTTCATGCTTATCCTATACTAGCTTTTCTAACAAGTTACTATTTTTTTTTCCCAAGCAAGCCTTCATACTTGAATATTATTTGACTATGCAGATTTATTCTAGGGGCTGGCAAATCACCTTAGGTATTGTATTGCCTTACTTTATATTTTGACTATCAATATTATATACATAAGTTTTACTTATATTTAATATTTATATTTTATATTGATAGATTTTGATTTTATTTTAAACATTATTATCTATATATATAATTTCACCAATGTTAACAAGATAAAGTATTTTAAATTCAATGATACAAGATAGATTTTAGTATAAATAGTATTAAGAGAATTTATTTTAAAAATGATCAGTTTACCTTTTTATTTAATTAGATTAAAAATTTATTAAAATAAACGGGGCTAAAATCCGGGTCGTCACATTCCTCCCCCCTTTAGAACTTTTCGTCCTCGAAAAGGAACGAAGCCAGATTTATTTAAAATGCTTAAAATTTGATAAATTTTCTTTGATCATTTTTAAACTACTTTAAAAATCTATATAATATTTCTAAAATAGTTTTTTTATAAAAATACTTTTATAACTCGATGTTTCGACAAGTCCATCCTCGTTCTCATAGAAATTCGGTCATACGTTGATCAGGCGTAGGACTGAAAATCTATAAATACTTGGTAAACTCGTTTCCAACACCCAGTGAAAATATTTTGGAAAATAAACTTTTATTGAAAATATAGAAAACAGTTTTTCGAAAATAGAGGAAATATCTTTGGTAAAAATGCTCTGGGAATCATCACCCCCATCCATGGTCACAGTTACATCCTGGGTTACGTTACCATCGCAGCAAAAGTCCATGTAACTGATTACACCATAGAACCCACGACAGATCGCAGTTACATCCAAGGTTACGTTGCCGTCGCAGCAAAAGTCCATGTAACTGTTGGCTCTCAGCGGCACACACGATTTTCGCTGTCAAAATGAAACTTCTCTACTCCCACATAGGTCTCAGTCTGCCGATATAAAATCAAATGCAGACTGTTGGCTCTCAGCGGCACACAAGACTTTCGCTATGTTACCATAGTGTCGCAGTCTACCGATATAAAATCAAACATAGACTGTTGGCTCTCAGCGGCTCACGCGACTTTCGCTATGGTCTGCAGTAGATCGCAGTGACATCGAGTTATACTGTCGTCACAGCATAACCCAAATGCCTCTGTGGGCACCAGCCCCTCGACTTTCGCTACACAAATAATCCTCAGGAACTAGTTTTGTCCGGATTCCTCACAGGATTAACTTTAGAAACCCCCCCTTGGGGCTCAAGGCAGTACCACCCAGTGGCACTCCTGAGAAGTTCATTTCAAGGGAGCGCCTTTTTCCCCAGAGCAAATCTCAAAACACTTTATACTATACACATATAGTATTTTCCAAATCATACACCTAGTATGAATTCCATATAAGCTCCTTTACACAAAATCGATTCCCAAAATCGATAATTCTTAAATTAGGCTTTTCCAAATCCCAATATTGATTTTATCCAAAAATCAAAAGCCTTTTCCAAATCCAAAGGTTCCCAAAACCTTTTTCTCAGAACCATTTTCATAAAATCTTTTATATATATATTCATATATATAATTTTCTTGGAATTTTTTTTAAATCACTTTATACTTGTATAAGTTTCCTTTGTATACTTCAAAACTTTCAAAAACCTTTTTCTTCTAGCAATGGATTCAATAAGGGGAGTTTTATCATATATAACAAAGATACGTAACTTTGTTTATTCCCAATCAAATATTCAAATTTGATTACTTTATAAAGTCACTTGCCAAATTTCTTACTTTTATTATAAAGTAAACTTTAACTCAGAAAAATATTCAATTTCCACTTTATTTCCATAAAGTTAATTTCTACCATAGAAATATAAATATAAATTTATTTTATTTTAGTTCCTCATATATTCACAAATATATTTCCTATTTCAAAAATCATCTTATAACCTTTTATCTACAACTTCAAAATCAAATTTCCATCTTTATTCATTGTCAATTTCTCAAAATATACTTTCAATTTCAAAAATCTTTTCAGTTTTTTATCCACAAATTTTCAATGCCAATTTCATTCAAACCCGTACGATGTCCCCATATCATTCGTACGCAATACCAATCTGATCGCTCACTCGATCACACAATTTCACTTCCGAACTAGTATCGTCCACCCGACTTCCTAGTGCGGACTCAGATCTGGTTTCTTGATCAGAAACCGTCATTCTCCTTACATAGTCACACCTATGATAGAGAATATCCAGAACCAATCAAAAATCCATATCCATGTTCGCCGTCGAAAATCGAGCGAAAAATCCCAACTCGGATCGATAATACTATCTCGAAATTCTGTGCTCGAATCTGGATCAAATCACTATGCGAATAGAATAATATACGTACATCCTACGTATTTATCTTCATTGATTATCAGTTAAATCAATTTCCTTTCTATTCACCTTCACTTTGATTTTATTCACTTATTCACATTTGGCTAAATCCCCACTTGGATTATCACTTCAATTCTTATCTCAGTTGGGTATTTACTCAATAACAGTTTGATCTCCGACCAGTTTATATTTACAAAATAGCTTGAAAATTTTAAAAATAGATAAATATTTGAAAGATAATTATTAATTTGCAAAATAGCTGTAAAATAGTTAAGTAACTGTAAAATAATTGGAAAATAGTAATTACTTATAAAATAGTTGAAAAACAGTAATCAGCTTATAAAGTAGTAGAAAAATAGTAATTAGTTTATAAAACAGTTGTAAAATAGTTAAATAGTTCCAAAGTAATTGTAAAACAGGTTTAAGATAGTTTTAGGTTTAAAAAGAATAGTTGTGTAGTAAATAGTTTGGAAAAATAGGTTTATATTAAACAATTTATTTTGAAAATAGTCCAGAGTCAAACTGTTTAATACCCCATCTCCATTTCCATAAATTCAATTTAAATTTCCACTTACATTTAAATTGACTCAATCCCAATTTGAATAACTTCAATTTTATTACAAATTAATCCAATTCAAATTTCTCATTTGAATTTTATACTTATCCATCATAAATCACAATTCCCATTAGTTCAAATCAAATTCAGTTTGAACTAATTCAATTTAAATCTTAATTTCAAACCATCTCGAATTATATAGATTCGAGTTAAATTTTCAAATGTTGATTTATTCCCTTAATCCAATTAACATTTATCTTCAAATCAATATCTTTAAATAATTTAATTTCTGAGTTCAATTCTCAAAATTCCATTTTAAATTATCTTCACTTAACTTATTTCAAAGTTCAAATAATAATTCAAACCCCTTTTTAAACAATTAAATCTTTGAATTTCAATTTATTACCCAAATTCAATCTTGGATCCAATCCTTAATCATTTCAGTTTACATGTTCATTTTAAACATTCAAATCCTAATGTTCAAAGTGATCCCATTTTCTCAAGTTTAATTTTTATCTTTAAAATCAAAATTACTTAAGTAATTTCAAATTAAAGTTTAATTCCATTTAATTTCAATAATGAAATAGATATTATCTCAATCTACTTCTTAATTCATTTAAATAATCAAATTCACAGTCTCATAATTACTGTTAATAATAGGATGATATTAAGATAAATAAACATCCAATTTATTTAAAACATTCATCATCCACTACCCATTCCCGATCTCAATCCTATCTGAGACCACATATAGTTCCCTACCAAATCAACCCATTTAACTTTCCTAAGTTAAATCTCAATTTCATCTTGAAATTTCCAATTCAGGTTGTTTGTTAACTTATTTAACTTACCCAAAGTTAAATCCAGTTTACTTAATCTAGACAACCTTACCCAATTTTAATTCCCATTTCAAACTTTAAACCTCACATTAATAATTTTATAAGTTCAAAAACTTATCCCCTTGGGTATCACATCCCATTTCCCAAATTTTAAAACTCAACATTTAGAGTTTATTTCAAGCCATCTTCGTATCCATATATACATATTTATTTCTTAGCCCACCAGGTTATACTTTAAAATTTAAACCACCTTTGGTTTTAATTTTAAGACAGATCTCTTTTTAAGTTTTCAAACAACTTCTTATTTTAATATAAGATCACATTCAAGTATATTCTGAACAATATTATTTATTCTTTTCTTTTAACACTTTGAAACAATTCAAATGTTTCTAAACTTAGGTTTAAACTTCACAATTTAAATCCGTTCTAATTTACAAGTTATACTCCTCTAAGTTTATATCCTTAACACATTTTATTTTGCTTACTCATTAACACACATTCCACTATTAAATACAACAACCACTTATGATAATAACCAAGATTATCATATCTGGGAACCAATTCATTATCATCTTATTCTGAAACTTTTTCCCTAAATTCAAGATTTAATTTCAGTTTGAATCCATTCCAAATTTATCCCCATTCAATTACAATTTGGTTGTATTACTATTAACACTTAATTCTCCTTATTATTTTTATTTTTAATTCCAATAATTTTTAACAACCAATTACCTTAACTTTTATTAGTAAGAAGTATTGCCTTATATATATATCAAAATATATTCTTATATAAAATCATTAAAATCTTCATATATGAAAATAACAAGTACGCTCTCATATATATATACACTTAACTCATTCCAGGGTACTATTGTCCCTATCCTCATGAGTATACCCACCAAAGCCAAGGTTCTCGCTTAACCTTTCAGCTCTGATACCAACTGTAACGACCCGAAATTTTCGATCCCGAAAATTCCAGATAGTTAGGAAAAGAAGAAAAGGAAAGAAGAAGAAGAAACAGAAATACACCACAGATTCTCACATTCGCAGCGGATCAAAATATAATATCAAATAATAACAGTTTACAAAGAATACTATATCTGTCAATTTACATTTATAATACATCAGAGTTACTCTCCTACACAACACTGAGCATATACAAATCAAATATATCTCAGATAAACAGACATAATAGTCACAGCGGAACACTCCATACGTCCTGCCATCCAGCTCGCCATCCATGAGCTCCAAAACGTCCTTACCTGAAAATCTGTAATACTCGGTCTGACCCGAGCATTACATCAAAGTAACACCCGGGTCAGGCTGGAAACCAGCGTGAGTAAACTCATCTAACAAGGAATACAACAGCATAGAACTACATAAAACCCGGGGTAACTCGCATCAATTTGCAATTTCACAATTTGTTATAGACATCACTTATTCCACATACCAATTTCTAAGTACCAAAACCTAGATTTAATGGTCCAATTCACTTAAATCATTCCATTCCAGTTTATTGATTTCATATATCAACCTATAAAGAATCGAAGTGGTTTCGGGTATTAACTAATACCCGACTCCGGTCTCTTCGGATCCAATGTCATTTAAATCCAAGTTATTCATTTTAAACAATTCAACTTATATTTCCAGATAACATATTTACACAACGATTTATTTATTAATAGATAATCACATTATCACTGTCCATCTATCATATCATAAATCAATTCATATCATAGATATCAACTAATCCATAACACTTATCATCATTTTATTTTTCATAAGCAAGATTTGATCACTTCCATTAATTACATTAATTGATGATCCTCTAGTTACTTCCATTAGTTAAATTTCCTTTATTAAATAATTAACCTTCAACTTAATTATACTCATTAATCAACCTTTATTAATCATAATCAGTAAAT
This sequence comes from Allium fistulosum, assembly GCA_030737815.1. Taxonomy (NCBI): domain Eukaryota; kingdom Viridiplantae; phylum Streptophyta; class Magnoliopsida; order Asparagales; family Amaryllidaceae; genus Allium; species Allium fistulosum. Next base: position 907,554,912 of record CM060901.1, read on the forward strand.
AACTTTCCTTACTTACCTCATAAATTAAATCAACTCCTTGATTTATTACATTAATTAACCTTTAATTTCATGGAATAATTAAACATTAATCACTTCCACTAAGTAATTTTCCTTTAATTACTATTCATCAAGTAATTTCTCCTAATTCATTACATCCAGTAATTATTCATTCCTTCCCTACGTAATTATACTTTATTGATTAAGTAATTATTTTTAACCCATCCTCAAGTAATTCTTTTTAATTAATTAAACTTGATTAATTATCACACTACATAATTAATTACACTAAGAATTAATCCCTTTAATTACTCCATTGAGTAATTTCTCTTAATAACTCTTTATTAGTAGGTAATCAACCTTTAATTACAATTATGGAGTAATTATTCTTAATTACCTTCTAAAAGTAATTAATTAATTTAACTATTCATCTTGATTAACATTTTAAAGTCTTCTTTAAAATTTGAAAATCAATTTATCCCTAACTTCTAAACTCAAAAGCTAATAAATCTTATACTTAACTTTAATTAATTACCTAAGAATAATTAAGAGTTTACAAACATTGTTAAGAATTAACTAAAATAATTAAACTTGTATTAAAGTTTTAACTTAACTTATTAAACACTTGCTTAGTTTCAATGCTTAAAACCTGCTGAAACACAAATTACTTAACTGTATTTCTTTTTATAATACAGCAGTATGGAAAAAAAAAAGCTCGAGTCTCTCCTGCGTTTACTCGAATATCACTTCGAGTCACTCTCGTTTCCTCTCGTTCTCCATCTTCTTCTATAGTTAAGTTTTAAACTTACGTAGATTTAAAGCATCAGGTAATTTATTCGAACTCGAATACAACCCAAGAAGTCTCCCCACTAACTCGAGTAACGACTCGAGTAACAACTCGCGACACACACATCCATCACGGCGCTGACACCATCCACTCACCGTACACGTGCACAGCGACGCCACCTAGCTCTGGCGAACTCCAACATCATCGCCAAGTCGCAAATCCCCCACATACTCGAAATCCAATTTCAGTTCAACCCCAAAAATTCGAAGTCGAAAATCAAGCATGTTGCTCGAAACCTGAAGCTCACCCAATCGACATTACCACCTCGCCACCGTCACCCCGACCACTAGTGATGCTCGAATTCCATCCACACCACCACAACACACTATCCTTCCATCCTTCAGCACCTCGTGCAACTCGATCACGAATTGGGGACGTACACGCCTCGTTTCTTAACCCCAAGAGAAACAACCCTTAAACCCTAAAATGATATCGACCCATCAAATCTTGAATTAGAAAATTATTTGAACATTTTTCCTGTATTCGTGGATTATCATGGTAGCTATACAACAAATTTTAGCATCTAAGATTTGTTAACCCAATAGAAATTGATAAAAATGCATTTTAGTTCATATAGGAACTGCACCTTATATACTGATTTACAAATCATCATTCTTGCTTTAAAAATCCCACTTTTGTGTGTTTATCCAAGATATGAAATCAAATTAACAATTTAAAATATTCAAAAAAAAAAAATTAACAGTTCATTTCCTTCCTATTGTAAATTGGAATTATCAGAACCCCTGTTACTCTGTCAAGCCACAAACTATTTCCAGGTTATTATTTAAGATTTAAACAACTTATTTAGTGAAAAATCCTAAGCTTAAGATGTTTATATGAAGAAGTATTAGTTTTCCTTTACATTTCTTTGCTCAAAAACTTGAAACACTAAAGAACACAACATAGTACAGCTTCCAGTACAACAACAACATCACAGAACAACTCCTTTTCAATATATAGCAACCCTAAGAGTTCATGGACTAATTTTCAAGATTTAAATTTCAAGATAGTGTGTTTACTCACCTTAATTTTTAAAGAACAGAGTATGGTTTGTTTTAGCAACAGACTTCACCATTTCAAGCTGGAACCTTTCTTCCCACTTGATTCTCTTTTGTATTGCATTTCTGGTTGTTGTAGAGTGTTTGTTTTAGGATTTTAAATGAAGTTTCATTTTAGTTTTTGCTTAGCTCGGAAGAAAATGAAAACAGGTAGGGGAAAGTAGTAGCTTCCAGGTTGATATATATGAAACAGGGTATCATTTTCTTATGCAAAACAGTGGTAGATTTGTACAATTATCAGAGATTTTTTTTCATAGTTTGGTGGCCGAGATCATATTTTTATGTACTAGAGAAGATATTGTCTTAGCAAGCATTAAATGACATTGTCCTTGATGTTTTTATTTTATACTTATCCTATTACTTTATACTTGCCTAAGTCTTAATTTACAAGCCACCTGCATAATATTTTTTTTTTACTTTGCTTTAAATCTTGTTGTTCTTAAGTTTGCATGCATACTAACTTTACTTACCAGCCTACATATTTTTTAGATTTTGTTGTACTCGAGACTGCCTGGTTATCAAATTCGAGCCATTTGTTTTCATGCTTATCCTATACTAGCTTTTCTAACAAGTTACTATTTTTTTTTCCCAAGCAAGCCTTCATACTTGAATATTATTTGACTATGCAGATTTATTCTAGGGGCTGGCAAATCACCTTAGGTATTGTATTGCCTTACTTTATATTTTGACTATCAATATTATATACATAAGTTTTACTTATATTTAATATTTATATTTTATATTGATAGATTTTGATTTTATTTTAAACATTATTATCTATATATATAATTTCACCAATGTTAACAAGATAAAGTATTTTAAATTCAATGATACAAGATAGATTTTAGTATAAATAGTATTAAGAGAATTTATTTTAAAAATGATCAGTTTACCTTTTTATTTAATTAGATTAAAAATTTATTAAAATAAACGGGGCTAAAATCCGGGTCGTCACAAAATGTCATCTCTTGATCAAGGTGGCATAAACTAAACAAATAATAAACTCTACAATAAAGCATCTAATTCACTTACACATGTACGGGATCGTGATCGGTCCCTAGGCATGCTTTGAGATGGTAATAAACTTCCATGCTTGGAGTGGTAGTACTTAGTTTTTTCTGGTTCTTTGGTTGTTTAAGACTCAAATTTAATGAATGTATCTTAAAACACTTAAATTCACATTAATGCAATGAACAAAACAGGTCACGGTCGTCCTGGTCGGAGAAACGGAGCGATAACCGTAAGGCACGAGTCCCTTCGTTGAAAAGCGATAGGATGGATTCATACGTCATGGATTAAGCCCTCGACAGGAGAGTCGATGTCGGACAAAGGAAGTTAGTACAGAAATGATCACGTTATGTCCCTGACCGAAGAGTCGGGGACCGAAGTGCAAGAAGTGAGTCGCTTCATTGGAGAGCGATAGGATCGACTTATTTATCGTTGTTCTCCCTTTAGCCGGAGAGTGATTGGATGGAGTCCATCAAGGGTCCTCAGAGACCATGATTGGCCTAGGAAGGCTAAGACATTGCGTTATGTTCAAGAACACTAAATCAGAGTGCATGAAGTAATGCCGCTTCGCCGGGGAGCGATAGGATCGGCTTACTTATTGTTGTTCCCCATTCACCGGAGAGTGACAGGATGATGTCCGACAAGAGCTCGGAGAGGCTATGAATCGTCTAGGAGGATCAAGACATCGCTATATGCCCCAAAAAGGCTGGAGTACAGGGAGTGAGTCACTTCATCGGAGAGTGACAGTATCGACTCACTTATTGTTAAGTCCCCTCGTCGGAGAGTAAGGAAATCGGGCTTAGTGAGGGTCCAGAGAGACCATCAATCAGTCCAGAGAGACATGAACTTGGATAATGATTCGGAGAGATCGTGGATTTGCTTACTGACTTCTTAGATTTCAAACAGTTATGGATTTGAATATTGACCCGAGGATGTCATGGATTTAGTTAACGACCCAGAGAGGTTGAGGATTTGGATAACGATCCAGAGAGATCGGGGCTTTGGATTTGTCAAACGATCTGGTGAGATCATGGATTCAGTTACCGGCTTTGGATGGATATGGACATGGCTAAGGATTTGGAATGGTTTTAGAATTGACTATCGACTCGGAATAGTTGCGGGTTTCACTTACAATCTAGAGAGATTGAGGATTCGACATGTAAAAACTAACTCCCAGGGGAACACGGGATGACTTACGGCAATTTGGTTTGGCAAAGGATTGGATTTTGGATTAGAAATTTCAGTTGTCGATGGATTGTGGATTTTGGACTTTGGACTTATGGAAACTCAAAACACACCTTCCTACCATAAGTTATGTTTTGGGGGGCAATGTGTTAACCTGCCTTTTGACCAGGCAGTATACGGGCGAATTTAACTAAACGGATTTCATGATCATCAAGGCAGGAAGCCTAGAGAAATGATTGTCAGGTTTGGGAATCAGGTATATGCAAGGCTATGGATGATAGTCAAGCAGATTCAGACGAATGGCATATCAGAAATGGTTAAGTATGGATTGGTACTTCCTTTAAGTAGGGGACCAGTAACTATCCCTTTCTCTAGGCAAGGGATCGGTACCTATCCCTTCCCTTAGGCAGGGGATCAGATCGGATCACTATGGCTATGGACACTCAACTCAACAGCTCAACTCAACAGAAATCGATCGATTACTCTAAATTTCATCTAGGAAACATCATAAAACAATTGTAGAAACACGAAGCTAGCATAAAGGCTGACCCACAAGAGCGATCGCAGGGCCCCACATGGCCATCTTGACCGATCAGTCCCGATCCCTCAAATCGAGGAGTTAGGGTCGGTTTTCTATGGTGGGCTGGGCTTTGGCCTCGAGGTCTTGTAAGCGAGTTTTCAGCTCCGCATGTCTTCCTCTATAAATATAGAGCGCATAGCACTCATTCTTGGATCTTCTTTCTGACTCTCTTCTTCCTCCATTATTATTATAAGGCTATCATCTGGATTGTAATTGTAATCTACAGTATAATAAAAGGAAAATTATTGGAGTGGACCAAACCACTATAAAATTTTCTGTGTTCATTTATTTCTATTTTAGTTTTCTATCTTTCATATTTTATTCTTTACTTTATTCTGTTTGGGAGTTGTTATTGGTTTTGTGGTGCTTTCATATAGTTTGGGGTGTTGGCGCCATTTTTGACGTCAACATTATGTGTATTTTATGTTTATTAATAAACATTTAATTAATTTAGTTAATTATTTTAATTTTGAAAATTTTATTTATTCTTACATTACCCTAAACGATTCAAGATAATGTAACATATATCATTATATATATGTTATATAATTCAATTAATTAACTATTTAATTAATTAATTTAATTTATTAATCTAATTAATAACCAATTAATCTTCGAAATTAATTTATAATTTTTTAAAACAATTTCAAAGTCATATTATATCATTTATAATATTTTTCTTATTTTGAATTTAAATTTCATATAAAATCGTTATTTTATTTTATTTATTAATGAAAGGATTATGGTTGATGTTATATATAATATAAAATGTGGAAATATGCATCATATACACATGTATGTGTACGTGCACGTACAACATATAAAGTGAGTACGGTTTAACATAGCCGTATCTAAATGCTGAGATTTACACTACAACAGACATATTAGTCCCTCCATATACATATATGTTGTCTAATATATATATATATATGCATATTACTAATGTTATATAAAATTATATTTTAATACACACATACACATAATAACGTAAAAGTAATATTATATACATATATACACACACACATAAGATAGTATTTATAAATATAAATATAAATAGTTTAAAATTCAAATTCAAAATTTAAATCTAGATCTAGATACGAAAATATCTTTTAATTTCTTATCCAAAATTTAATTTTTGCAAATGAATTATATTATATATATATATATGAAAACAAATTTTTTAGTAAATAATATATATATATGTATGTATGTATGTATGTATATGTATATATATTAAAATTAATATTCTAAAATGATTTATAATATAAAATTTAGTTATATAATTAAGTATATAAATAAATCAAATAAAACATATATATTTTATTTCGGCCATATTTATATTTTGACAAAAGCAATTTTTTAGTAATTAAATACATACAGGTTTATTTCTTTTGTTTTTTTAATGAACTTAAAAATTAAAATCTACACGAAAAAAAAAAATTCGTGTAATAAAATATTTTGTAGTATGTGTAAATTTGTGTTTATTAATATATATATATATTATATTAAAATCAATTTAATGCATTATACTTAAAAAATAATGTGTATATATATATATATAAAATTCAAATTGAATATATATATATATATACATAGATAAATTATTGCACTTGCAAAATAATAATTTGTATATAATTTAACAATAAAATTTACATATATTTCATGGGTGTTTATATAATTTAAAAAATATATTTTTACTTAAAACACCTTTTAAATTTACTTTGAATTATAATTGTTTAATTCAGGCCGAAAATAAAATTATATCTATATATGTATAATTTTTTTTAATAACAATATGTTTATACATACATACATACATATGTATTTTAGACTAACAGCATAAACATATAAGGATTCGTGATATAAAGCTAATCTAACCATATATAATAACATAATAAATTATACACACACATATGAATTACAGTGTTACCTCAATCGTAGCCTAAAAATGACGTCTTGAATGCCGAATATACCGAACTCTTAGGATTGAACTAATCTTTTCCAGAAAGCTCTTCCGATCAAAGACATATATGCACCCTTCTTTTATTTGATTAGAATTTGTGTTTAAGTTTGAATAATGGAGGAAGGAGGCAATGGTGTTTTCGACCAAAGGTATGGGAAGAGGAGATAGCAAAAGTCTAGTGTAAAAAGTGAGGGGCAATGGGTTTAAATAGGAGAGAAAGGGAAAGGAAAATATGGATCTAGATCCACCCTTTTCTCTACCCATTCAAACCCAAAAATATCAACATAAACCACTCCTTCCCTTAAGCTTTGGCAGGCCAAATCATGGGCCATTATGGGCTTCCAATCCACTTCGAACCGTATTAGATAATTTACCTTTAAATCTAATTCAAATGTACATTGATGTCGTATATCGATACGTATGTATATAACTTTATATATGCACTATTTTCAATACAGATCGATGCAAATAAAATAAAATTTTATAATTAATATTGTAAAAATGTTAATTAATTAATTAAATTAATTTATAATAATTATAATTTAATTAAATTAGGTAGTAGTCGGAGTATTCAACATTATGGCTATGACTCTTAGGTGTAAATTTGATCAGCGATTAATATTGAACAATTCAAATATTAACGTTCACAAGTCACCTTAGCTAGTGGTGGGATAGTTTGGCCAAATTTATCGCTTACACAGTTTTAGTAAACTCCAATTTTACTTCTTTTAAGCGGTCCCCAGCGATGATAATTATTTACACTAATTCTCTTTGTCAAAACTATACCACGTTAGGACTTATGGAATTTGGTAAGGGTCAAAATTCCAAAGTTGTCCACATTCAACTTGTATAGTCAATCACAAAGTCCTTGGTTCAATAATTTTTATTATTATTAACCAAAATTCTCTAGCCTGAGACTTTGACTTTAAGTTGACTTCAGTTGGCCACGATACTAACCTTATATAACTGAGGAGATTTGAATTCTTTATTGAATAATATTTCACTTCCAATGCTTCAAATAGACCCAACTATAGTCATTCGGTGGACGTCGTGCCATGATTTGACTATGATCAAGGTGGAGTTTCTATATTGAAGTTCAACGATATTCTCAAGTCGAGAGACTATGTAATATTATCACTTGGATATTTTTTTGTTTTACCTTAGTTATATTAACCAACAAAAAACTATCAAGTGAGTAATTTATAGTTCTCCAATATCTATCAGTACGTAACCCTTTGATGCCCCCAATAACCATAAGTAATACACTGCCCAACATTTGGAGAGCATTACGTACTCCAGTCTCAATGGATGTATCAATATCCAGTCTCAGTGCATCTAGATTAAGAATATTTAAAATTATATGTTTATTATATTATGATATATTGCTTATGATTACAACACATTGTAATTATTATCACAAAACATACCATTTATGCATTTTCTATTAAATATATACTTAAATTAAATAATTAATTAATATAACACATTATAAAAGGTATATACTAGTAAGAAAAACACCATTTTATTTCAAATGAGATATTAGTACAAAGTTGGTAATTTACAATAAATTACAAAATTGCCCCTAGGGCACACCCCTTAACTTTATCAGTCTCACCATATGATTATTTTTTTAGGATAAAGTGTTACTTATACATGGCTTTATGTTTGACTCGTGTATTTATTATTTCCCATAAACTCACGGGATTCGAGTAGGCTAAGCTTGTGGTATAGACATGTAGCTTTTGGAAAAGACGAATAAAGACTCCAAAGATGAAGCATGAGGCTTATTTTGCAAATAAAAGTTATTTAGAAATTCCGTTGTGTAAAACCAAAATTCGTAACTTGTTGAGCGTTCATGTTGGCATCGTCATATGTCGAGCATGGCACTATATTTATTCCTTTTTATATTTACCACTGCATGGGAATAAGATGGGTTAGTTATCATGTAATGAATTATGAAAAGTATTTTGATGAAATGAAATTATTTAGTTGCTCTATTTGCTTAATGTTGTGAAATTTTTTTATCTCACTTTGTCGCTTATAAATAATTCTGGTGATGACTGCAGCATCATCCGCGTTCATTTTCAAGTCTCGAAGTAAGAGATGTTATAGTGTTGATGCAACATGATAGAGTAGTAGCTTATGCATCTAGATAGCTCTGGCCGAATAAAGTGAGATACGCTACTTATGATCCTGAATTAACAGCAATAATATTTTCTTTGAAGCTTTAGCGGCATTATTTATTAGGCGAATGGTTTGTTTTATATACAGACCATAAATCGTTGAAATATTTATTTTTCATAGAAAGGCTTGAACATGCGGCCACAATGGTGGCTTGAATTTTTAGCTGCATACGATCTGGAGATTCAGTACTCTCCTGGCAAGGAAATAAAGAAGCATATGCTCTTAGTAGGAAACATTAAGAAGTAGTGTTCATGATGACAACAAAATGGAAAGACATAGAGTTATTAACTTTATGTGATCTTCAATTTGGAAAGATAGAAAGATAACCACTATGTTAGCAAGTTTTGATGTTTGACTGAGTTTGCTTGATCAAATCCAGGCAAGTCAGGAAGACGATCCAATCTTAGCAGATTGAAAAGTGGAAATGTTACTGATGATCTTTGCAAATTTGAGCTTGACTTAAGAAGTTGTTTGATGTACAATGGAAGGTTGTGTGTTGCCAACATATCTAGTTTGAAAAATGAAATTCTAGATGAGTTTCATCGATCAATATTTTCTATACTTCCCGTTGGTACGATGATGTATAAAGATATGAAAAAATATGCACTATTGGGAAGGCATGGAGTGAGTACATCATGACTATGTGAAACGAGGTGTTAAATGCCAGTTATTAAAGGGCAAACTCAAAAGCCTAGTTGGTTACTTTTATCTCTTGAAATACCACAGTGGATATGGAAGCAAATATCGACGCATTTTATCGACAGACTTCTTAGGTCAAGGCAAGGAAACAAGAGTATTTGGGTGATAGTCGATCGACTCACCAAAAGTGCTCATTTTATTCCTATTACAGTAAACCGAATAGATCAAAGTTTAGCCAGATTATGTATAAAACAAATAGTTCGATTACATGGAATCCCAAAAGTATACTATGTGATCTTGATCCCTTATTTGCAGTCACTTTTGTCAAAGTTTAAATAAAACATTTGAAGTTCGATTAAATTTAAGTATCACATGCCATCCTTAGACGGATGGCTGGACAAAAAGAGTTAATCGAGTAGTAAAAGTTCTAGTTAGGATTTGTGTTATGAAAATTTGAATTTCTTGGGAAGATTTTCTTCATCTCGATGAATTCTCCTACAACAATAGCTATCAATCGAGTTTATGCATGGCTACTTTTGAATCTTTGTAAGGAAGACCATGTCTATCTCCAGTGTGCTGGATAGAAATAGGGTACAAATTAATTTTTGGTCCAGACATGATCAGAGAGATGACTAAGATGATATATATCATTGTAGATAGGATGAAAACTGCTCGGTCGGGACAAAAGAGCTACGTTGACAAGCATAGAAAAAATCTTACTGAAAGAGATAAAGTTTTCTTAAAAATATATGCAATGAAAGGTATAGCTAGATTCAGTCAAGTGGGCAAACTTGCTCCGAGACATATTGGTCCATGCACAATCATCGAGCAAGTAAGTCCATCAGCATAACGATTGGAATTACCTGAGTATTTGTCTGGGATCCACGATACATTCCATGTATCTCAGCTATGCAAGTACATTCAAGACTTAGATATTATCATAGAGCCATGATATATCTATGATCTAGATTTACAGCCTAATTTTGTTAAGACAAAGTCGATTGAATTGAATTGAAATGAGATGTGAATATATGAGAAGAATGTTGGAAAGAATTTTATCTCAATTCTATGAAAAAATGTATGTTATTATGCACGATGACACATCGTGCACCACATACGAATTATTTCGAAGTGAACTTAGGTTTATAAAAGTGATTAACTATCGAAATAATTTGCGATGCATAAGTATATTAAAGGATTGGTATTAAGTGATTAAAAATTGGCGAATGAAGTGTTTGTTTATTTTGAAATAAATAATTGTTAATATATAGTTCATCCAAGTGATCGAATATACTCATGAATTTGAATATCCTATAAGTATTGTGATGTTATTATTAATTTGTCTTGTTTATATTTGCCAAATTATGATGCAATAAAACAAAGTTCACGTACACAACATTGAACTATGGAAAGGGATATAAAGTCATTTGTAAAATATATGACGATTGAAAAGTCAAAAGCTTTAAAGGTAATAACGTTAACATTTGATGAGAACGGTACGTAGTGAAACTACCAGAAGTTAAAATCCATCATATTGGATATATTTAGGGTCGCAACCTGAATCGTGATGATCTAGACTTTCTTCATGTATTATCCAAATAATCTATTGCAAGGTTACAACTATAGAGATAATGAAGTGCAACTGTAGAGGAGAATAGTAATCACATTGATGGAAATGAGAGGAGTCTGGATGATGATTACAACATAATGCAGTTAGTGCCAATGAGAATGAGAATGAGTGTGCAATAAATAGATCATATGGGGGCGCCCAAAAATTTTCTATTCGAGGGATATACGGGTGAAAACTGCCGCGATATCTTGGCATCGAGACAGAGTCTAGTAGGGTGAACATGAGTAAGTTTCACTAGTAATTACAAACCTTGTAAATAAAAGATTTAAGCAATGTTTTGTGATAAATAATGAATGCAACTTAAATGTTATGACTAGGATGTGATATTCCAATTGACAAGAGTTGCGACTGTGAGTCACGATGAATAGAGATGTGACATGTGTGTTATCATTGTTTGTGAAAATGAAACGTGGATGGGATTTGATATGGTTTGAGCGGCATCTATATGCTTGAAAATATCGCCTTTCTACTCGACACTGCATATTTGTTATTTATGATTTCGTTATACTCACAGTTAGTAATCTAGTCTGACTCGAGGTTTGTTATGTTTGTTATATCACTCCAGGTTAGACTGAGGTGATTTTTCATAGGATAATTACCTTCGGATGATTCATGGTTACTTTTATGGAGTAGACGGTATATGATACTAGAGTTAGTGTACTTTTTTTAATAGTATTATGATAGAGTGTGGAGATCGCGGAGCGGAGACCACTGTAAGATGTAAGTCCGTAGACATAGATATCATTTTTTGGGTAGTTTTGTATGTATATAGTCTACCAGATGGATGATGTTTTATATACATGTTTTCTTTTAGTTAACATCTGGTTGTACTATAAATCTTGATATGTATATATTTATCATCTCCGTTAAGATCTATATCATGTAATTATTTGTTCCTGATATGTGGTTTATAAAATGGCTCAATCCTAAAAACTTGTGTACATTGCCTAGTTTCGAGACAAGATACATATTATTGAGATGTGATCAGGTACTGTTACGTATCCATATTGACCACAATTAACGTATACGAGAGATCGCTCCTTCCATACCCTTTAATCCGAGCTATTAGGTAGTAAACTCCCTCTGATAATTTGATCACTAGAGCCGAGGTGTCATAAGGGATCAAGCATATAATGTTAAAATTTATCCCATTTATAATTTTATTACTTCTGAAGAAACCTTATATTATCTTAAGGACACTTAAACCAATAATGTACCAAGTTAGTTTGAAAAATGTTGAATTCGAGCAATCAGGGCCACCGAAGCTATCTTTGTCTATTGAAAACATTGCATTGGTAATTTTGACCACCAAAGGGATTCATCATGACTACTTCCTCTACCTCCTATACCCAGTATCTATATAAAGTACTGGTACATTGTAGTGGTACCCGATTGATGGAGGGAAACCGCTAAGGGTTATACAATCAATCCATACAATAACCTGTAATATCTCTCTCAACACATAGACATAATATAGTCTCAACACTGGTTCGTCAGATTGCACAAAACAGAATATAACAGTTTATACATCTCAAGTACATCATAAACTCCATAATAAAATTATCTCTATACACAAATAAGTGTTAGTAGCTCCATAACACGACACAACGGAAATAAGTGGCGGTAGCTCCACAACATAACATATATATATATATATATATATATATATATATAAGACAACATAAGCCTTCTAGTTCATCCTCTGTACAACTCCATGCACTATAACTATACACGTCTCTCAATCTACTCATTTAAGAGTACCCGAGAATATAAAAAGTGTTGGCAGCAAAAATGGCCACCAACACCCAGTTGTATGAAAGCACCAATATCCAGTAAGCACCAATATCCAGTCACATATCTTAGATAGTATCTATTGTAGAGGATATAATATGAAGAACAAACAAATTAAAAATGAAAGCAAGTAAAAAGAGACAAGATTTATAGTGGTTCGGCTAACTCCGACCTATGTTCACTTCAGAATAATCCCTTTTATTATACTGTAGTTTATTTATAGTTAAAATCTGAAATCCAAGAATAATATTGGTAGAGTGTAGCCCAGGTTGAACATAAAGAGAAGCAAAAAGAAGATCCCTTTTCTAATTCTATGTCTACTGTATTTATAGGAGAAGAAGTGAAAATATCTCGATCAAAACCCGGATCCGGAACCCTGAAGCCAACACGAGCCTGCCCAGAAAGTTTAGGGCCCACCGTAGCCCATAATAGGGATCGATGTCGGTCCCAATTTTGGTGAAATCATAGGGTGTGATTCCTATGGTTGGTCCCCCATGATGTTATCTTCTTTCTCTCCAAATTTCATGTCGATCGCACTTACGGATCTTGAGATATCGATCAATCATTACTGCATACTCAACTAAACCAATCCTTGAATAGGGATAGGGGCCGATCCCTATATAGGGATAGATGTCGATCCGTCCAAGTTGCTCCTTTTGTCATGCGATCCCTATGGTGTGTTCCTTATATTATAATATGCTTGTATTCCAAGTTTCATGTTGATAGCATCTATAGACCTTGAGTTATTGACCGATCATTGCTACAAATCCAACTAAATCAATCCCTGAATAAGGATAGGGGAAGCCATTGATAAGCTTTATGTTAGGTTTTGGAGAAGGAAGAGAAATGTTACATACAGTAAAGTTTCTCAGCTATTCCTTCTCACCTAACCAGGCTTTAGGCCCAAGTGAACAAACTAAAGAAGCTAAACCATTTTCTCAAAGCTTCATCAATTTCTCAAATAAAAACACCAAAACTTTTAGCAAGAATAAAGATAAGAGAAGGTATTTCTAGCCCCAAATCGAGCTAAAGTCGCCGCCTTGCTTGCAAAATCTTTAGTATTTCAATAAGTAGCTAAGGTGAGACTAAAATCTCACATCTACTGGCCAAAAATATTGAATCAGTAGCTAAATTCGTTGGTTGTACAAGTTTTTGTTCATTGCTGTTCTTGTTTTCGTTTCTAGCATCAAGTGCTAACTTTGGTTGTCCATAACTTTCATCTCCGGCAACGAAATGCTGCCAGATCTTTTTCTGAGTCAAGTTTATATGTTTCAGGTTAGGTACATTTGGACTTAGCCTATTCTGCTTCCGCAATGGACTCTATTTCTGCTAGCTCTTTTTGTTATAGTTTTTCTTGTATAGTCCTTTTTGGGTTGCTACTCTGATATGTATATTCTTTTGACTCACTTGTATATTGTGGTTGCTATACCACTTGACATGTATCATTTTGTATACTCTATGATGTATCTGTATATGTATATATATGTGTGTGTGTGTGATGATCTATTGTTCTGTGATGTGTTTTGCATTCGAGTTGTTGTATTTTGTTCTGATAGATCCTATAGCCACCTATGGCTTTGTATTAAGTATTTATTGGATATGTCGATCCACTTGAGATAGAAAAAATATATATGGCATTTGTCGACGTATTCAATAGATATTTAAGACATTACCATGTTGTGACGCCCCACCCCCAGACCCACATTAACAAAGAGTATTACTGGGTAATACTGTCTGCTAATGCGGAGAATTGGGCTGGTTAGGAGCGACCATCTATAGTCTTGTCTTAAATATCTATTGAATACTTCGATTAATGCTCTATATTTTTTTTTCAAGTGCATCGACATATCCAATAAATGCTTAATACAAAACTATAGGTGGCTATAGGATCTATCAGAACAAAATACAATAACTCAAATGCATAACACATCACAGAACAGAAAACACATATATATATATATACATACATACATACATACATATATACTGATTCATCCCAATACAATACAAATAATACATCATAAGTGGTATGACGACCACAATATACACACGAGTTAAAACAATATACGTATCAGAGAGCGACAAAAAGACTACAACAAAAAGGGTTAGCAGATAAGTCCATGCGGAAGCAGAATAGGCTAAGTCCATAAGGGTACCTAACCTGAAACACCTCGGTCTGACCCGAGTATATAATACACGGGTCAGTCTAGCTAAACAAATCAGTTTATAAGGATAAGTGATAATATGGCATAAGGCAAGGTGATAATCTTCTCAAGTGAGAAGGAATAATTCAAGGGTATATGATTACTTCACGCGGCATAATTAAGTAGGTATAGTAATTTCAAGTGATATAAGGATATCACTAAATATGAATGCAACTCAAAGGCGATAAAACTCTACAACAAATCTCACAATAAAAGCACGCCTCATCTCATCGGCATATCACAAAACATCAAATATGGTTTAGGCGAAAAACATAACTCCAAAGAGTAGAAACCCCAAACCCGCCATATCAGCAACTCAAAACAACCTCAAAGAAATCACCATCTCAAAATACACCATAAGGCAATCAAATATAAATCTCCAACATAGGAGACTATAATCCCAAATAAACGCCAAAAGGCAAATCTCATATAATACGCCAAAAAGGCAAATCTCAAATAACGTTAGTGTTGGCAAACCCAAATCTCAAATATAAAACTCGATAAGGAGTTCAATTTCCAAAGATGTAATCGCCATATATAATATCTCGAATGGCTCAAATGGCCAATAATGTAAAAAGGCGACACACTTGGAAAATCACAAGGAAATCATCTCAAAGATATAGTACGTGCTTATGGCCGAAGCCCACCAACTACTGTTCTCCCAAAATAAGGCGCCACGTCTCTTAGACAAACGTCCCGAAGGACAAATAAATACGTCTCTTAGACAAACATCCCGAAGGACAACACCTCGAAGGACAAATACGTCGCAATGAAAAACGTCTCTTAGACAAACATCTCGAAGGATAAATGACCCGAAGGTCCACTTATGGCAAATACGACTCTTAGACAAATGTGTCACAAACTCTCAGATAGGAACCCGAATAGTGTTAACGTGTGTCAAATACCACACATTCGCACTAAACGGTTTACTAACCGCTAGTAAATTTTACACTCAAAGAAGTAAAAAGTTTACCTCATCTCATTTTATTTTATTTAACTCAATCATCAACTAGACTCAAGAGGATAGGATTTAAGTTTCATCAAAATTTTATACCTAAGATTACAAACACCGAAAGGATTTAAGAAGATGGAAATTTCAACAAAGATAAACTACAGATAAATAGGATTCAACTCATGGGATACTACGGAATGAAACACATTCCTAGATGTAACCCCACATATCTATTTAATTTGGAAAACAAGCTTTGAAAACAAATTCTCGAAATCAATTTGAAAACCCTATTTGAAAATCTCCCTTATTATAGAGAATAAATAGATTTTACACTTGAAAATACTTTAAAATATTATATAATAATTATTTTGAAATGCCCATAAATTTTAAAAATTATTTCAAAATCGTTTGGAAAAATCCGTGCTCGAAATCAAAGAAATTACTCAAAACCGTCATTCAAATTCAATTCAAATTTGAATTTCAAGCTGTGACGCCCCACCTCGAGACCTACATTAACAAAGAGTATTACTGGGTAATACTGTCTGCTAAGGCATAGAATAGGGCTGGATAGTAGCGACCATCTATAGCCTTGTCTTAAATATCTATTGAATACGTCGACAAATGCCATATTTTTTTCTATCTCAAGTGGATCGACATATCCAATAAATATTTAATACAAAGCCATAGATGGCTATAGGATCTATCAGAACAAAACACAACAACTCGAATGCAAAACACATCACATAACAATAGATCATCACACACACACCCATATATATATACATATACATATACATCACAGAGTATACAAAATGATACATGTCAAGTGGTATAGCAACCACAATATACAAGCGAGTCAAAAGAATATACATATCAGAGTAGCAACCCAAAAAGGACTACACAAAAAAAACTATAACAAAAAGAGCTAGCAGAAGTAGAGTCCATTGCGGAAGTAGAATAGGCTAAGTCCAAATGTACCTAACCTAAAACACCTCGGTCTGACCCGAGTATAAAATACACGGGTCAGTCTAGCTAAACAAATCAGTTTACGAGGATAAACAATAATATGAGCATAAGGATAATGTGATACTATTCTCAAGTAAGAAGAGACAATTAAAGAGTATGATTACATCAAGTGATAATATGGTATCACTACACAAACATATAATCTCAAAAGAGATAAAATAACCCATAAAATGCTAAAAGTAGCGAGCCTCATATCATTGGCATTCATAAAACATCAAATATGGTTTAGGGGAAAACGTAAACCTGCCATCTTAGCAAACCCAAAACATGCATAAAGAGATCTCATCTCAACCATGTCATAAGGCAAATATATCTCCAAAGAGGAGAATAAAATCTCAAGTAAACGCCAAAAGGCAAATCTCATATAACGCCAGTGTAAGCATTCAAATCTCAAAAATAGAACTTCCAAGAGTTCAAATTCTCGAAAGGTAATCGCCACAAATATATATCGAATGGTTCAGAGGACCAATTCCGGAAAGGGCGATACACTAGGGAAAATAGTCAAAAAAACCATCTCAAAAGTGTTTGCACGTGCATGTGGCCGAAGCCTTGCCAAGTACTGTTATCTCAAATAGATACCTCGCCCGAAGGCAAAACGTCACAATGAAAAATACGCCGCAATGGCAAATACGCCGCGATGGCAAACGTCTCGAAGAAAAATACGCCGCAATGGCAAATGCCACAATGGCAATGACCCGAAGGTCCAGTATTGGCACGCCGCAACGACAAATGTGTCACACACTCTCGACTAGGAACTCGAATAGTGTTAACGTTTGTCCCATACCACACATTTGCACTAAACGGTTTACTAATCGCCAGTAAATTTCACACTCAAAGCAGCAAAAAGTTTACCTCATCTCATCGGTAAACTCGACCCGAAGGTCAAAACGATCGAACGGACAAGTCAGGAATTAACCGATAAGATAAACGCACGTGTCCCAAACCACGTATTTTACCAAACCGTTTAATTCTCCTTCTCATTCGCTCGAATAGTGCCAAAACGTGTATTATATATATTAAATAATTTATTTGAGAAAACAGGCTATTAAAACCATTTTCCGAAATCAATTTTGAAGACGTTATTTGAAAATTCCCTTATTATAGAGAATAATACATTTTGTAGCTTAAAGTAATTTAAAAATATTACATAATAATTATTTTAAATGCCAATTTATTTTAAAAATTATTTCAAAATTGTTTGGAAAAATCTGTGCTCGAAATCAAAGAAATAACTCAAAACTGTCATTTAAATTCATTTCAAATTCAATTCAAATTTGAATTTCAAATTCATCAAAACTTGGCTAGCCTATTGATAGGCATCGTAGCCCTCAAAACATTTCAGAAATATCACAAAAACATGATGTAAAAGTCAAAAATTGGACGGAAAAAGAACAAAACACTTAGGCAAAATAATACCCAGGTCTGAAATCTTCTCTGGGTTCAAATATCGGACACAAAACAGGTGGCCGAACAACCTTTGATTGAACTAAAAATTAGTGTGCATAAAGTATAAAACTTCAGCTTTCAAACAAAAAAAGTATCGATGAATTCAAAAAGAAAATGAAAAAGTTACGCTGTCTCAAACATGGACTCAGACCATGTTTGTAACAGTTCAACAAGAATGTGCCGAGGCCTAAAAATCCATTCTGGGTTCAACTTCCAGGCCTAAAAAAGAGCAGCAAACTGCATCGGATTGAGCTCAAAATTAGTATGCATATAATAGAAGATTTTATTTTTCAAACAAAAAAATAATCATGAAATTTGGATAAAGTACGAGGAAGCTATGATGTCTCATAGTTGAACCCAGGCAGTGTTTTCACTGTAAAAATCTGGGCAAAAACATGCTCCGAGTCAAAGTTCGGCAGCATATTTCTATAAGCTATATAGGTCGAAATCACTTGAAATTTATTATTCTTATAGTATAAAACTTTATCTTTCAAATAAAAAAAGAATAACGCAATTTTAGTAAGAAATTAAAGAGTTATGCTATCTCAAACATGTACTCAGACCATGTTTGCAGCAACTCAGAAAACAATTTCTACAAGCAAAAATCCGAGTTTTGTTGATTTTGCAACAACGGTTTGAGCACTCAAATGGCAATATTTTTCAATCAAATTTTGTAGAAACAAAGTTCAACATGTAGACTTGACTTAGAAAAAGATCCTGCAGCATTTCGTTGCCGGAGATGAAAGTTATGGACAGCCAAAGTTGGCACTTGAGGCCAGAAACGAAAACAAGAACATCAATGAACAAAAACTTGTACAACCAACGAATTTAGCTACTGATTCAATATTTTTGACCAGTAGATGTGAGATTTTAGTCCCACCTTAGCTACTTACTGAAATACCAAAGATTTTGCAAGCAAGACGGCGACTTTAGCTCGATTTGGGGTTGGAAACACCTGCTAGAAGCAATAGACAGACATGCAAGAAGGAAAACAATAGCAAAAATGAGAAATAATTCACTGTAAAATGAAATTAGATGATGAAAAGGTGAGATTTGGAGTTGATTACCTTCTCTTATATTTATTCTTGCTAAAAGTTTTGGTGTTTTTATTTGAGAAATTGATGAAGCTTTGAGAAAATGGTTTTAGAGGAAGCCATTGATAAGCTTTCTGTTAGGTTTTGGAGAAGGAAGAGAAATGTTACGTACAGTAAAGTTTCTCAGCTATTCCTTCTCACCTAACCAGGCTTTGGGTCCAAGTGAACAAATTAAAGAAGTTAAACCTTTTTTAGTTAATTTAAACTATGTTTAACACTTCTGTACACATATATGTACATATATATTTACAAAATTCTATTTTCTACATACTTATGAACTAAATAATTAGTGTAAGTTTATAAACTCCTTAAATTTTACATTTTCTATCATTTAAAATGATAATTTACTCTTTTTAAACATTTTTATTGTTAATTCCTTTATTTTAAAAAAAATGCACTTTTTATTCATTTAATTGTAATATACCACGTTTATTACTTTTAAAATTCAACAAATTACATTTTCTTACTTGTAAAAATGTTCCAATTCATTTAAAAATATTATTTACACTCAAAACTTATTTTTAATCACATTTTCTCCTTTTTATTTCCTTAAACACTTATTAAAAAGAGCTTACTTGTTTTAAAAATTATTAAAAGAAGCCACAAAGCAATAATTAACAAAATTATTGCATTTTCACTCAAATAAAATTATTCTCACATTTATTATCACCCAAAACATTAAAATAAAGCTTTATGCTTTATTTTTAATAATTATTTCCTAAATTCATTGTTTATAATAAATAAACAATTTATTTTCACCAATTTTTTAATTCAATTTACAATATTAAATCATAATTATCATTATAATTTAATATTGAAAGGTAAACTCCAAATCCGGGTTGTTGCAGAGGCCGATCCCTCCAATCTCCTCAAATGATGTGCGATCCCTAGGGGAGCTTCTCCATGTTGTATTATGTTTAGCATCCAAGTTTCGTGCTAATTGGATAAGTAGAACTTGAGTTATCGATCTATCGTTGTTGCAATATGTTGCGAAGGCTGATTATAGCCGATCCATATATAGGGATAGGGGTTGATCCCTCCAATCTCTTCCGAATGATGTGCGATCCCTCGGGTTGACTCCCTAGGGTCCCTTCTTCTTGTTTCCAAAGTTTCATTTCAATCCGCCTTTTGGTTATTGAGTTATGGAGCTATCATCGTTGAGTTGTGTTGTGTGCATCCTGTTTAATCTGAACCCTCTATTCCGATTCTCTTATAGGGGAAGTATTAGTTCCATACTTAGCCATTTTTTGAGCGCTATCCATCCGAATTTATTCGACCATAGTCCATAGTTTCAAATATAATGGATCTCAAATCCTGGTAACCATCTCTTCGGGCTTTCTGCCTTGACGATCATGAAGTCTGTTGGGTTTAATTCGCATATGTACTACCTTGCCAAAAGGCGGTTTAACACTTTGCCCCTCAAAACATGCCCTGCGATAGGAAGGTGTGTTTTGAATTGTCATAAATCCATGATTCGAAGCCCATAACCCATAGCCATATTATCCGATCCGAATCCAATCCGTTGCCAATCCAAATCCATGATCTCTCTGAATCATTAGTGAAATCCATGACCATTCCGAGTCGATATCCAATTCTGAATCCACGATCTCTTCGGATCGTTTCATCCAAATCCATATCCATTGCAAATCCACATTCTCTCCGGATCGTTTTTCCAAACCCTCGACCTCACCGGGTCGTTAGCCAAATCTGGGACCGCTCCGGGCCCATATCCAAGTCCGCGATCGCTCCGGGTCAATGTCTAAATCCATAGCTGTTCGAAGCTGATATCCAAATCTATGACCTCTCTGGGTCCTTGCCGAGCATAATCTATACTTGACGTCCAAGTAAGCCGATCCTGTTGCTCTCCGGCAAAGTAGCGTTATTTCATGTACTCCAGTTCAGTGTCCCTAAACGTCAAGCAGTGTCTTGGCTTAAGTCCTACGCCGATAGTGGTCTCTCCAGACCCTTACCAAGCATAATCCATACTCGACGACCTGAGTAGGCCGATCCTGTTGCTCTTCGGCGAAGCGACCTACTCCTTTCTAGACATAATCCATACCTGGCATCCTATTGAGTTTTATTCTTCGGCCTTGACTCTCTGGTCGAAGACTTAATCCATGTGCAAGTCCATTCTGTCGCTCTCTGGGGAATGGACTCGCACTTTGCGGTTACCGCCCTCACATTGGTCAGGACAATAATCACATCCTGTTTTATATATCACAGTCATGCGGATCATAAATAACCTGATAAATAAGAGTTTGTACATCAAGTAATCCAAAAACTAAAAAAGAAAAAAGGATGCCTCTCCGGGCACAACGGTTCATCATCATCTTAGAGCATGCCTATAGACTGTCCTCGATCACGTACATATGTTAGTGACTTAGCCGCCTTAATATAGAGTTTGTTATTATTATAATAATTATTATTACGACCAGAGTCCAAGTCCTAAACTCGGCCCTTATCATCACGATCAACTGATGACGATCCATGACCCCGATCCAGGGCCATTCCTGTTTCTATTCGATACGGATTGTGGTTGCTCCTATTCCATCGACGTTGTCTGATTCCTCATGTACTGTGGTAGTCTGTCATCCCTGACATGCTCCTCAATCATATCCTTTAAATGCTTGCATTCATCCATGGTGTGCCCGTTCAATTCGTGGAACAGGAAGTACGTTCCAAACATACGCTCCCGATCCATGAGATCCCTTCTTGCCAGTTTCTGATAGGGAAGTTGCTCCATAGTGTCTAGATAAATCCGTTCTAGGCTTTCCGTCAAATCCGATTATGAGGAGAACTTCGGCTCACACTCTTTCCATCGCCTTTTTGTCCCATCATACCCATCATCCAATTTTTGTTTCCTTTATCATTCTTGTTTGCATCTCCTGATGATCCTTCATTTTGCACAGCGTTCACCTCCGATTTGTCGGCTCATGCGTCTTTCTACCGCAGGAACCTTTCTGCTTCATGATAAAACTCCCCAAGATCCATAAGTGGATCCCGAGCCAATAAATCCTTGAAATCCATGCCATCAGAAATTCCTGATACAGTTGCCATCAAAACCATTGATGGATCTGGCCAATCCACCGATGTCGCCGTGGCATTAACTCATGTTAGAAAAATCCTTAGAGACTCTCCGGTCCGTTGTTTCAGTGCTGCCAATGCCATAGCATTCTTTGGTCTCATGATGTGGACCCGAAACTGCCTCGTGAACCGATCTACCAACTCGCTCCATGTCCTTATTGAACCATTCTCCAGCTGCCTAAACCAGAGTGCAGCTAACTCCGTCAAATAAAGTGGAAAACACCTTGTCATGACCTCCTCTGATGCCCTCAGTACTTCCATGTGCCATATATATCTCATCATGTGCATAGTTGGGTCCGACTTTTCATCATATACTTCCAACGTTGGTAGTTTAAATTCTGGTGGATTTCTAGCATTCTTGATATTAGGAGTGAATGGATTTCTATTTACATCCTCCAGATCCCTATTCACTAATCCTCCATGCATAGCTCGCCTAATTATCTCTGCAAACCTATCATTGTCATCTAGTCGTAGTCTCCTATCATCATTTCGAAACTGCCCCCGAGTGCACGAGGGAATTCCAGAACGTACTCCTCCGGACGAGCATCCAAATTCCAATTTGCACCAAGTTCCATGGGATCGACCGTAGGTCCTCCAGCATCGTGATCAACCAGACCCAGGGGCATGTCCCAAGCCTTTGGGGATTAGGGCCGATCCCTTTGGAGGGATCGAGGCCCATCCCTCTAAGATGGCCGAGGACTGCCCATGGCTTCTCTGTTCCATTCCTTTGTCCAATAGATCCATCTTCATGTTACCGGTTCTGATTTCCAGCGATTCCTGCTGCTTCAACTCCTTGATCTATGTTGTCATTAGCTCCTGCTACTCTATTCCCTTTGTTCTGCACTCCAGCTTGTCCAATCTGTCGGAGTAAATTCTACATCATCTCCTCCTGTTTTTTCAGCATCATTTCCTGCATTGCATCCATCATCATTTCCATTTCATCCCAGGTGGTGTAGATAGATGCTCGATTAGCTTCAACTCCCGATGAAGCCTCCTGACTCCCTCCATGGTGGCTCATTTCCAGTAGCACTCTCCTTGTTGATTATTTCATCATTGCTCCAAATCTAAACTCTAGACCTTTTCCAAGCTCTGAATCCAAATTCCAAATCCGTGGGGCTAGCTTTCTCAGTGAAGCACCAAAATGTTGGCGGCAAAAATGGCCACCAACACCCAGTTGTATGAAAGCATCAATATCTGGTCACAGATCTCAGATAGTATCTAATTTAGAGGATATAATCTGAAGAACAAAAAAAATTAAAAATGAAAGCAAGTAAAAACAAACAAGATTTATAGTGGTTCGACTAACATCGGCCTACGTCCACTTCAGAATAATCCCGTTTATTGTACTGTAGTTTGTTTACAGTTACAATCTAAAATCCAAGAATAAAATTGGCAGAGTGTAGCCTAGGTTGAAGATAAAGAGAAGCAAAAAGAAGACCCCTTTGCAGATGTCATGCCTGCTGTATTTGTAGGAGAAGATGTGAAAATATCTCGCTCAAAACCGGGATCTGGAACCCTGAAGCAAAGACGAGTCTGCCCAGAAAGTTTGGGGCCCATTGGAGCCCATAGTAGGGATCAATATTGATCCCTATTTTTGTGGAATCATGGGGTGCGATCCCTGTGGTCGGTCCCCTATGATGTTATCTTTTTGCAATCCAAATTTCATGTCGATCGCACTTACGGATCTGGAGATATCGATCAATCATTACTGCAAATTCAACTAAACCAAGCCCTGAATTGGGATAGGGGACGATCCTTATATAGGGATAGGTGTTGATCCCTCCAAGTTTCTCCTTTGTCATGCGATCCCTATGGTGTGTTCCTTGTACTGTAATATGCTTGTACTCCAAGTTTTATGTTGATAGCATCTATGGATGTTGAGTTATTGACCGATCATTACTGCAAATCCAACAAAACCAATCCCTGAATAGGGATAGGGGTTGATCCCTCTAGTCTCCTCCAAATGATGTGTGATCCCTAAAGGAGCTTCTTCATGTTGTATTATGTTTAGCCTCCAAGTTTCATGCCAATTGGATTAGTAAAACTCGAGTTATCGATCGATCTTTGTTGCAATTTGTTTTGAAGGCTGATTATAGTCGATCCCTATATAGGGATATGTGCCGATCCCTCCAAACTCTTCCAAATGATGTATGATCCCTAGGGTAGACTCCATAAGGTCCCTTATTCTTGTTCTCAAAGTTTCATTTCAATTTGCCTTGTGTTTGTTGAGTTATAGAGCGATCATCGTTGAGTTGTGCTGTGTGCATCCTGTTTAATCTGATCCGTTAATTTTGATTCCTCTAATTTGATCCCTCTTCTAGGGGAAGTATTAGTTACATACTTAGACATTTTTTGAGTGTTGTCCATCCGAATTCATTCGAATATAGTCCATAGTTTCAAATATAATCGATCTCCAATCATGGTAACCATCTCTCCGGGCTTTCTACCTTGATGATCATGAAGTCTGTTGGGTAAAATCCACCTGTGTACTGCCTTGCCAAAAGACGGGTTAACAAGAAGCAATGCAAATAACCTTGGATCAAATAACATTCTGGTATGAGTAGTCTATAAGCCATAAAATATATAGATATAAAGTCGATTGTAACAATAGAGCAATACGGTATGGAAAGTCACACTTGATCTATTCCTGCATCCAACCGGCTAGCACATAACCATAATATATGCTAATATACTATATCAGTAAAGGGTTTGCTACTCCTCTAAGTAAATGCTAGGGTGTCAGAGTATTTGACTTAATAATACCTACATTGTGACGTGCCACTATTTTTAACGTCTAAAATTAGTGGAAAGCGCAATTGTAGAATTAAACAGAGTGAGTCATTGGGTCAATATACCCCTGCGTATTAATCTCAGGTATTAAATAGAGTGAGTCATTGGTAATATAAAAAATAACTATGAACAAAAGGGGAGAACTACATTGTATAATTAAACAACTGTATACTTACAACATTTTAAATAAGTTACTGTCATGCAAAGCCCAATTCATCAAATAATCATTCACGTCTTCATATACATCAATTGTTATCCAATTCTTAAACAATACAACTATAACACATGGGAAATATACGAAATAAACAACCCATGGATGCTTTCTACATTCAAACCTCTGTTACCCTCCTTAGTTTCCACTAGCTAACTTTACAAATGCATGGAAAGGAAAGAAAAAATATATGCAACTAGGTTTGGACTGCGGTAATTTCAATAAACTCCGATCGCAATAAAACCGAGAGCTATTGCATACAAAAAGACTACCTACGCACAATTTCATGATCAAACCCGCATAGCTCTATTTCTTGCTCTTCTCCTACATCAAATGCTTGTTAGCACATAAAATTTCTCAACCATAGAAACCAAGCATCCAACATAAGCAGGGAACATCATATTTCACCATGTCGCCACAATCAATCATCGCAAATAAATATGTGGTAACAACAATAATAATCAACACATGGCTATCAAACATCATAAAAATTTGACAACACTCAATGTCAAACCCAAACATCAAATAAATCAACAACATATACCATCAAATGTGTACTAATCAACCATCATTAGCAACACAATATCAACAGTACATATACAAGTATAAATCTACAACATGTGTACTAACCACTCCATATTAGTAACATAACATCAAAATTGTTAAATATACATAAACTACCCCACATTAGTTACAAACATCAAATTCATCAAATGTGTAATAACAACCCCATATTATTAATACAAAGGTCAAATTCATCAAATGTATATTAACTATCTCGTATTAGTACTACAAACATCAAATTCATCAATTGTGTATTAACTACCCTGTATTAGTAATCAAACATCAAATTCATCAAATGTGTATTATCTACCCCGTATTATTTATACAACATTGATGATATGTAAAATGCAAAATCATAACTAACTACACAACATCCACGTAGTAATAATGGTAAAATATTGCATAACTTGTCCCAATGCGATTCCATCTTTACACAATAACATAGATGATAATTTCAACTAATAATTAATCTCATATGTTACAATGATCAAAATAAGGTATTTATAACTATTATTCCCTCTTAAGTATAACATCGTTTCATCATTGTCTATTATAAAAATACATTTATTTATTTTATCTTGTGTCTCTTTACTTATTATGCATTTTATTTCCTCATTTTATTTTTTTGATCAAGATATTGGTGAATAACCTTTGCCAATATCAAATCTCAACCATAATTCCGAGGTTGGCTAAATTTTTAGTCAACATTTTAGCGTTAGAAGGAGAGACTCACTTAAAAACTCTTTTTTTTTGTTCAATTTTCTGCTCTACAAACTCCTCTTCCATTCAAGCCATACAAAACCATAGTGAGAATGACACAAACAACTCCAACGGTCACAACACCGACAGAGCTATTAGAGCTATAGCTATCTGCCTCATCCTAGGGTTGAGCAATGACATATAGTTTAGCATGATAAACAACTTGACCATTATAGCAAAGCTTGCTTGTGATGTGAATGACCTCACAGATAGGATGGATGCTCAAACCATTATGAATCTTTTCCCGATAATCCCACCTATGATTGAACAACCCCTATCTAGCCACTATGCTAAGTGCGTATAATATAATACATGATGCCCGTGACAAGTTCGTGTTGGAAACCCCCGTTGGGGGTGCCCAAAACAGAGACAAGCATGCTACACATGAGCAAGGATATGCCTAGGACATCCTAGAACCTGAACCGGCCCCGATCAAGGCCTAAGCAGATCGTCATTCCCTATCTGTAGAGAGATTTTCCACGTTTGATCACCTTCGAATAGCGAATGGGGCACACAACTTGCATTTTGAGTGTCTTAGCAGCAGTGGGTGAGTTAGAGATCTGGAGCACAGAGAACCATCGGTTCACTCTTAGTCCCAAAGACTGGTGCTTTGGGCAAGCTCCCATAAAAAGCAAGTCTGGCGATTCATATAGCCTTATACCAATACAAACAAATCCCCAACTCCATCTTGCCATCATCGTTCCCTCCTTGTCTTATCATCACTGCAGATCCCCCCTCACTAGCCATACTTTAGGTCATCCTTCCCCAATTAAAGTCCAATGCCATTTGTGGCACACAAAGGCTAACCTTCAAGAAGAAATGGTAGCCTTATGCTAGCAAAATGCATGATCCAAACCCGAAACACAAATAGTGTGGGTATGTCAGACAACAAGAATGGAGAACCCTTCTTTGAAGAAATCCTGAACTCCCACATCCACCAGAGGTATGTTCTGCCTCCTGTTGAGAAGTACGACAGGAGTATGGATCATCCAACCACATTGCAATTTTTAATACAGTAACCTATGTCGGTCAAGTTTTCGGCAATGTTAACTACCTTATATTCCCTTCCACCCTGACCAAACCGGCCTCTCGCTGGCTCATTCACCTCCAGGCCGGTAGTATACATTCCTGTGCCAAGTTGTGTGTAGACTTCAAGATTCGCTTCTTTGCATCAAAGACAAGGATCATGATAGCCAATGAGCTTGGCAAAATTAGATAAAGCCTAAACGATCCCATATGCTCATATGTGTATCACTTCAACATTGTGCAAGGGGACGGAACAAGAATAGTTTAGTCGTTCCCTATGTTCAGTGGTGCGATATAGGTATAGAACATGGAAGGAATTACAGAAGCAGCTAGCCTCTTCCTTGATCGACTTCTTCAAAAGAGTGAACGGGATTATGAGGGTGGAAGAGGGTGATATCTCCAATAGTGATAAGGAGAGTAGCAAAAATACAAAGCCGGTCAAAGGGAAAATAACAATAACCTGAAAAATGGATAAAAGAAAATAGCAAGAAGCATTCAAAAGATGATTCACGCTTCAAACATAGTGCACAAACTATGCTACAATGAACTATGATTAAGAGTCCATTATCTTCCCACGCGAGTTCATGTGCTATTTCAATAGCCTGCTCCCTCCCGGTCTGAATGGAGGGAAGATCCCATGTGTAATGAAAAGTATAGTGAATTCTATCAGTTTAATGGCCACTCCACTAATGAGAGCTGGCATTTTAAGGATTAAATAGAGCAATTGATCCATGAGGGTGTTCTAGTGAAGTATCCAAGACATCAAGTTAAGCAAAGTGCAGCCCAAGCTAGTCTGACGGCCCCACCATAGCGGGTGGATGGCTATATCCTAGCCTCCATTAACATCAAGATACTGTGTGTTTATGGTGGACCAAACATGGCTAAAAGCAGTAGTGGTGCCCAAGTTTTCTATGGAAGAAAAATCGACCCAAGTCACTAGATTTACTCGATTGAACTCAAGGCTCTAAAGCTCCCTAGGTTGAAGTAGAGGAGACATACATCACTTTCACCATCGAGGACAATAGAGGAGTGAGTTTCCCTCACATGACCCCATGGTCATCTTAGTCAATGTGGCCAGGACTAAAGTACATTGGGCTTCCTTGATGGGGTAGCTCGGTCAATGTAATATTCAAATATGTATTCAATAAGATGAAGCTCCCTGCCTCCTGCCTTACTCCTTACCACTGTCTATTTATGGATTCAAAGGAGTCGGTATAGTACCTCAAGGGACAACCTTGCATATAGTCCCCTTCGGCTATGAAACCCTTATGGCTAAGATTCAAGTAAATTTTATTAGAGTGGATTTACCATTCGCTTATAGTATTCTAATAGATAGACTAGAGCCAATGGACCTAGATGCCATCATAGCATATCAATGGCAAATAACGAAGTTCCTAGTCAAAGGTGGATTGCATGCGTTAGCAGTCATCAATAGGCTATTAGAGACTACTACAACATTTCACTATAATAAGCCAAGAAGGGAGTTTTTATGTTACAACAAGAGCTAGCCACACTCAATAGCGGTAAACCCGAGAATGTGTAAGCCATGCAATGCTCCCGTTCATGCCGAGGCTACCCACAACCTTGAAGACATCAACATCAAACACCACCCTTAAGAGAATGCATGAGCTACTCAACTTCTCGGTAATGCCTGGTGCCAAGATGGTCAGGTTGTTAGGGGCTACCTTTCCCTGGCCATCCTGCACAAGACAAGCAAGCTCACAGCATCACGAAATGAATATGTGCACACTCATTGGCAAGAAAGAACAAAAGATACCAAGACTTCTTCCCTTCCAATGTCGGTGGACTCATCTATGAGAGTTGGGGGCAACTATCAGTCCCAAGTTCAAGAATGAATGTCTATCTTGATCGAGGAAGTCATGGAGTGCATGAGATACATGCTGGATCAATGTGATCTGGAAACAAGCATTAAGGAAAACAATGATGATTTGCTCGACCCTCGGATGGAAGACTCAAACCCGATAGTGGGATGACAAATTCGCTCGAAGCAATACCAATTGACGACGACGATCCCGGGAAGGTCGTCCAAATCAATATGGAACTAAGCCCAAAAATAATGGATGAACTGATAAGTTTCCTAAAGTAAAGCAAGACATGTTTGCCTTGGGGCGTTCCGACATGACCGGTGTTATATCCAAAATTTTAAGCTGTTGCAAGTTGATAAAAAGGTTATCGCATGTCGAGCAACTAAGCCTATCGAAAGCTGGCATGAATTAGCTATCGTTGATAAAATCAAGCTACCGCAAGATGAAGGAATGAAGCTATTACAAGTTGATAAGGACTATCGCATATTGAAGATTAAAAGTAGTCATCGCATGATAATATTAAAGCTATCACAAGTAGATAATATTATTGCTATCGCAAGATGGTAAAGCCGAGGCTACCACAAGTTGAAATGACCAAGCCATTTATATTGTTAAAGTTGAAGAGTTATCACATGTTGAAGATTAAAGAACTATCACATATTGAAAATTATAAAGCTATCGCATGCTGAACATTAAATGAATTATCACGTGTTGAGATCATGAAGTTATCATAGGTTGAGATGAGCCCAAAAATCATAAGTAAATGATATAAGGCTATCACAAGTTGATGATATAAGGATATCGCAAATTGATAAATGAAACCATCGTATAAGTTAATAAAGATAATTTATTGTAGGCTGAGGTAGAGCTACCACATGTTGAGATTCACATAGCTATCGCAAGATGAAGATTAAAGAGCTATCACATATTGAAGATCGCATAGCTATAGCATGTTTAGTTCATATAGCTATTGCATGTTAAGATTTATATAACTATCGCATGTTGATAAAACTGCCCGAAAATGATGCTCCAGTTGGCTACATGTCATTTCCTGGTTGGTCCAACTATGCCATGACATCATGAAGAAATTTAAAATGAGTTGTGGCACATGTCATATGATGACTTCCCTACACCAAATGTATCCAATAATGATGATAACTTGTAGAGTGCATTGTAATCAGTGCTCGATCGATATAGGACGATCATCAAGATTGTAAGGTAAAGTAAATAAATCACATAACCTATCATATATCTCACAACGCATCGAATAAAGTATAATAGTCATCACAGATATAAAACAAGAGAGATAATAATAACTTAATGAACCGTAGAAATCAAAGTGCATAGATCTATACAGTTATACAACGTAAATGATAGAGTTTATACAACTGATAATAAACTCAATATATAAACCATCTCTAAATAATATAAGTGTTAACCCAAAAAATGGATCAACACCCTTGATTGAGTATGAAAGCACCAACCCTGTTCTTACAGAGCAATAATATAGAGAATAAATGTAAAAAGAGCAGAAATAGTAAAAAGACAAGAATATTTTTATAGTGGTTCGACTGTTAACGAAGCCTACGTCCACTTTATAACTTTTTTTATTAACTGACTGCAATTACAACTTGAATCTGATTACAATTTGATTGGATCTTGTAAATTAGATAAATTCACCATTGTTAGAGTTCACTGGAGAATCACAGTGAATCCTTTAGATGACTGTTATGTGGGAGGAGAAGAGTGAAGAATAGTTTCTGCAAAGTTTCAGCAGCCAGTCCAGAAGATCCTGTTTATGTTGCAGGTAGGATTGTACTTATAGGGGTTGGAGAGCACTTGGGCCAGAAGTTTAAGTGCAGAAGAGTCCATTTGTTATGCCAAGTCATCACCGAAAATCTCAAATCAATCTAAGTCATTTCTATGGATCGCTTGCTATCCATCAACTTAGCATATTTTTCTACCAGAAGCCTTTACTTAGTGCTACTAAGGAGATCAGAAAGTTTGAGAGCGATCCGACCTATCTTGATGGATCGCTGGCTATCCATAGGGGATGGTTTGTTAGCTATCCATAGGGGATTGTTTGTTAGCTATCCATAGATGATGGATCGTTAGCTATCCATAAGGGATGGATCGCTAGCTATCCATCAACTTAGCATATTTTTCTACCAGAAGCCTTTACTTAGTGCAACGAACGAGCTCGAAAAGTTTGAGGGCGATCCAACCTATCTTGATGGATCACTAGCTATCCATTGGGGATGGATCGTTAGCTATCCATTCACTTAGCATATTTTTGAGTGATCTTAGTTTTATTGTCTTCCTATCTTTTATTTAAGTGTCTTGTCCAAATATCAAGTCGTTTGGAGTTTGTTTGATCATCCGTCTTCATGGGTCATCTGGTCCAGAAGAATCATCCATAACTCTCTCAAAACTTAACAAAATAAGACGAAACTTTGCAGGTACACTCTAGAGGGTGTCAGGACCTACCATGCAAATTTCAAGTAGTGGGGCTCAATCTACATGGGTCGCTAGCGATCCATCTATTTAGGTTGCTAGCGACCCATCTAGCCTTATCCAATCAAGCTCATTTTTGGTGAGTACCTTCTTTTATGTCATTTAAGTGTTCTCCTAAAATTTCAGGTCAATCGGACTCCGTATATGTTCTCTATGTCCGTTTTAAGTTAGCTACTTTGGTCAAAAAGCGGACATCTTGAATCAGATGAGTCTTTACTTCTTGAACTACGCTGCTTGGAGTGCTTAGAAACTTGGTAAGTATTTTTAGAAGAGATAGTAAATCATGATGCAAGAGGCTTTGACAACTCGTAATGCTTTCTTTTAAATGGTTAGCGATCCATGGATGATGGATCGCCAATGATCCATCTATTTAGTGGATTTTTGGCTTGTTTCTCTTAAGTTCAATTGGCTTGTTCTTTTAGATGCCTTGTTCAAGTTTCAAGTCATTCTGGCTTAGTCTGGATATTCTAAGTCCCGTTGAATTCTGCTGGGTTAAAAACCCAGTTAACATTTGCCCCCCCCTAGAGTATGATTTTGTTGGAAACAAAGTGTGCTCTGGAACAAGACAAGTTCAGATTACTATTCTGTGAATTTCAATGAATCGTCGGAGTCCATCTCAAGATGTTGTTTTAAATTGACTGACTTTTGATAGCCATTCGTTTTTTTATTTCGATCTGAATTTCAATTCCTAGTATTGACGATGCAATATTTTCTTCGTAGTTTACACAAGGGTTTAAGTCGGTAAGTGGGTGCATGACGTAGGTTTGGAGTCAACTTATATAGTTTTAACAAGACCGACGGTGAAGCTAAGTTTTGTCTCGAATAATTGTACGCCGTTCTGGAGCAAAGTCATGCTCTTTGTCTTTAACAGTTTCTTTTCGAGGACTTGGTTAAGTTCCTGTCGCCGTTTTGAATTCTAATGCGACGATTTATTCCAAAATCGGATATAGTGGATGATTCAATCGTATCGCTCTTCCCGTTTTTTTACTTCGGTGATCCTAAAAGGAAAAGCTTCCCACGTCGCTTCGGACAACGGCTCCGTTACCGATCATTGATCGATAACGGGTAAGTGTGGAAAAGATAATTTCAAAGGATGATATGGATTGTTTTTCAAATGTAAGTGAGCTATCTACACTAGATTGTTCATTTGCAGTATTCGAGATACCAGACTCTTCTCATGTAGATAACACACTACATCTGCCCCGGTCAACACTCAGAACCCGACTGGTCAACATACGCCGACTTCCCTTGGATTCCGGATGTTGATTATACGAGGATATTATTTAAAGTAAAACATGCCCGATAGGGTCGAATGCCAAGTTTTATTGTTGAAAATGACTTTCCGGTCATCTAATCTTTAGCCTGGCGAAGGGACTTCCACTGCTCTAGAAGCTGGGTCCTTCACAACTTAGGCTTCGCTATTATTCCTGTCATATTAGGATGATTGATTATAGTTAAATTACAAGGCACAGCTGCTCTTGTAGAGTTGTAGTTGAGGTTCGATCAGGCACAATTTCAGTCTTCGGAAACTAGCGCATGACTTGTTCGATTGCGATTATCCTTCCTTTGCATTTTTCAGAATTCAACCTGCACACCAGCCTCTGTCTCCGGGGACTATTGGTTTAATTGCTCGATTCCGAGCACTGCTTTTTCTCGCTGTTTCACCTCTTATGTTCATGTGCAGCATACTCGTTTACTGTAATTCTATACATGTAAGTAATACTTTTGCAGTCATTTCGGCATATTCTATTTCATAGCTTTGTTCAGAACTATAAGGTTGCTTGGTCTAGACAGTTCTGTAGCTAATCCCTACTTTTGCTCAATTGAGTTTGTTTCAATAAAGTGTTGGTGTATCCACCCTAGTCCATAGGGCCGATTTCTATTAATACTAGGTTTGTATGTTTTTAGGAGACTAGGTCACCTGGGCAATACATTCGATTACCCCAGTTTGATTGACACGATAGCTCCTATCTCCAAGAACTAAGGACTTTGCTGCTTGATTCCATACTCTGATTTATTCAACAATGTCTATTTCTTGACTGTAATTTAATTCCTCTAAGTTGACATCGTCATCTAATGTCATTCTGGGTACATGTGCTGCAAAGACGCGTTGCCGTCATCTTTTGCTAGAGTGAATTCTTCCAAATCTAGTGTTGAGACCCTAATCATGTATCAGTTTCTATCTCTAGAAACTCGTACGCGGATGACTCGACTCTGTGGATTTTTCCTTGATGTTGTGAATCTTCAGATAGCATGAGATGCCAAAAGGTAGGGCTGAAGATTCAATCAAACTCTTGCTTCTGTTTTTGAAAGCCAATGTATCGATAGTTTCATTCTGGGGGTTTCTTCTAACATAACCAAACTTCAGGTAATGGCATATTCTTGCAAGTTGGAACCAAATGATCTAGGTAGACCATAAGTAGGTCATCGATCTTTCTCATCATTGCCAGACTGCGAGCGACGGTTGATTTCTGAACGTTAAATCCTTCATTTTCTTTGTTGGTGATTTTGTTGCCATAATGCTCTGTTTGCTATACAGAACCGTTATCTAACCAACCTCGTAGTTATTTGTGTTTGGACTTTGCAACACGTCTTTCGATCAAGTATCTGTACGTCTATCCCTACTCAAGGGACTAGCTATTTCGAATGCTAGTATTTGGGCGATTGTGAGAGATGGAGAGGTTTGGGACAAATGATTCAATTACCTCTGGTCTGGCTCTCAATCCTATTCTAGGATTGAGGAAGTACGATGGTTTTAGTACCGACCTTCCATGATTGTCCCTACATGTCCTTAGTTGTGCATGCTTTGATTGATTGCTGTCATCACGGAAGTTTTGTTTGTACGCCAATTCCTATCTTCAAGAATTGATAACCCAACTGCTTGGTTCCAAGAAACATTTCCCCAAGGTTGCCTGTCTTTTGATTGTATCTAAATTCTTTTTAAGTTGAATTCAAGAAATTCGGTTGTGCACCAGCTTTCATCCCTAGAAATTAGCGCATGAGCAATTCAATCCTAGGATTCCCTTTGATGCTGCTTTATTCCTGTGCAGTGGCCTATTCCTATGATGAAAGGTCGAACCATCCGCCTGACCTATGAAAGGTTATCTCTTTTTGTTATTGCCAATTTTCGGGCAACGACAGTTTTCTGAAGACAAGGGTAGAATCTCAATTGAGGACCAACTTCTACCTCCGAAAGCTAGTGCATTGATGGTTTACTATGATGAGTGTTTCTCACCGAACCTATAGATTAAAGTTTTCCCGGTGTTGCCGAGGCAACACCGGTACATAGTGAATAGAAAATTTACAGGCATTGCTGGGGCAATGTCAGTACTTAGGAAATAGAGGGTTTCCCGGCGTTTCTTGGGGAACACCGATACTTATGAAATATAAAGTTTCTTGACGTTGCTAGGGCAACACTGGTACTTAGGAAATAGAAAAGGCCTTAGAATTGCTGGGGTAACACCGACACTCAAGAGGTTGGAATTGATTTTCCCCGTCGATCCGACAATTGGCAATTCTTTTAATCCAGGTGGGCACTAGTTTCGTCTTTGAAAACTTGCAGTTTGATGATTGGGTTGTAGAAGTCTTTTCTTAGTGATGCCTGTCTTCAGGCAATGTTAAAATCATGTTGGTTAGGATTGAATCATTCATCTGATCCTGTATAGTCAAGTAGATCCCTTTCAACCCAATGTGGCTATTTTTCTCAACGTTGCTTAACTTCGGGATACACCATGTTTTGGGAGGATGGGAGTCCCATGCGTTTCTGTTGCCTAACCTTGTTATCAGTGTCAAGTGTTACCCTTGGAAATGCAGGGTTGTTGCCTAACCAATTCCATGGTTATTCTTATTCACGAAGAATCGGATTTCCTCCAACCAGTTTTTATATGATCCGACTTCTATCTGCGGAACCCTTCGTTTCTAAATAGAACCCTTCATTTCTAGGTGTCAAATTCCAGGTTCTTACAGAAAATTAGAAATTATGGATCAAGTCATCACATTGCCCCCGGTACGACCGCGCTCGTTCCTATACTGATCATGGACTGATAGAGTTCGGTAGTGTTTGTCTTGAATCCGTGACACTTAACCTTGCTTGTTTCAGGACATATGCGTTATGTTGGGCTGATAGTATTGTTGCGGATATCAAACTTATTCATTGGTTCCAATTTTCGAGAATCAATGGTTTAGCTGCTCGATTTCGAGCGTTCTCTCCTTGCCATCGTCTGTCTACGGATAATAGCTAGTTTTCTGCAAGTTGGGGTTTGAGACCTTAGTCGAGCACCAGCTTCTGTCTTCGAAAAATGGTGCATTGATGATTTGATTCTGGAAATGCCTTCCATCGTCATCTATCTCTGGATGATGATAAGTTCCTCCTTTTATTGCAAGTTGGAGCGATTTTCTATCTTGAGCAAGTGTTAATGTGTTATGTGCCCCTCAATCCACAGGGTTTATTATTCTGAACAATTGATGTGAGACTTGATGTTCTGGGCGGTTCCCTGGATGCCCCCATCAAAGGTACGTTGCAGCTCCTATCTGTGGGAACTTGTGACTTGGATTTCTTGAATTTAGACATTTTGTACATTAACTTTGGTCAAAGATCAGAATTCTTTGTCGACTTCTTGGTTTGTGAACTTTGTGGCACCGCCGAAGCAATGTCGGTTTTTCGGGTAGTAGGAGTTGATCCCTGTTAATCCTATAATAGAGAAGTTTCCCAGTGTTGTCGGGACAATACCGGTACTTAGAAAATTTTAACGGTTTGCTAATGATGCTGGCGCAACATCAAGCAGTGCTTGCACAGCTTATGAAACTGGCGACTTTTAAGAGCGCACGGCTTATGAAATGCGCAGCTTGAAATGCGCGGCTTTTGAGAGTGCGTGGCTTATGAAATGTGCATAATGGTTTGGGCCTTCCCGGTGCTAGAGGAGTGATACCAGTTCTTAGAAGGTAAGGATCGAGTTTTCCTATAAATCCAGCGATTTGACTTCGCTGGAACGCGATTTCATTAGTTCTAAGAGATAATGGTTTTTGGATTGGATAACCATGGCTTGGACAATCCTCCCATATTTCGAGAAGATGTGCATGGCCAAACAGATAAGGTTGCCACGGTGGAAAGATCTACAACCGACCGCATGGAGATGGTTATGAAGAAAGAGCTTATGTGAGTTTGGGGTAAGACTCTCAGTTTTTTGTCCAAATTACCTTTAGAGAATTGGTTTTTAACTGGCATACAGTCTAGGAGGAAAAGGAACTGGTCACCAAGGGTGGTAAAGGAGAAGTTGGGAAGAAGTAAGCAAGTATTATGCTTCTATTTCGTTTGTTGCGCTAGCTAGGTCATTAAGTCCATAGTTTTCGGAATGGTAGAATTTTTGATCGGGCATAACAGAACTGTGGTATGATTAGTCTCGGCCTTCTTTGTGGATATTCAAGTGTGTGTAGTGCCCAACATGCCAAAGGGCTGTTAGCACACTTGAACTGTACCTAGGGTCTCTCCATAACTCATCTGGTTGCCCCTAGTCCGGTAGGTGCGGTTCTCCCGAGTTCTAAATCTTGGCTTGATTCGAGTCGGCCTCTGATTAACCACAAGGTCGGTTCGGTTTTGGTTTAGTTCCTTTAATCAACTTTGAAGCTCTGGAGTTCAACACTGTTTGTTTCATCGGTCATTGGAAGTGGTTCCGTTAATTATGCGGAGTGACTGATATGATTGTCGATTTTTGGCCCCGGAGCATGATTTCGTTGACTTCAGGGGCTCTAGATCAGATGACTGCTGATCTTTCCAGTTCACCTTCGCGGATATTGGTCATACATAAATTTTGCTAATCTACCGGTTCGTCTTCACGATGCTTTAGTTCGTGAAAGACCTTTCGGTTTGCGAAGGGTTTTTTGGATCAGATGACCGCTGATCTACTGGTTTACCTTCATGATGCTTTAGTTCGTGAAAGACCTTCATGTTCATGAAAGGTTTTTTTGGATCAGATGACTGCTGATCTATCGGTTTGCCTTCATGATGCTTTAGTTCGTCAAAGACCTTCACGTTCGCGAAGGTTTTTTTTGGATCAAATGACCGCTGATCTACCGGTTCGCCTTCATGACGCTTTAGTTCGTGAAAGACCTTCACGTTCATGAAGGGTTTTCTGAATTAGATGACCGCTAATCTACCGGTTATACTTTACGATGCTTTAATTCGTAAAAGGCCTTTACATTTGTGAAGGGTTTTTGTATCAGATGACCACTGATCTACCGGTTTGCCTTCACGATGCTTTAGTTTGTGGAAGACTTTCACGACGCTTTAGTTCGTGAAGGAGTATTTGTGGTCGGATGTCCGGTGACCAGATGGCCTTGGAATGATAATTTGTTGATTTCGAGAGGAATTTTGGTCGGATGTCCGATGACCAGACGGTCTTAGAGCGATAATTCATCGACTCCAAGAAGAGTTTTGGGTAGTGTGTCCGATGGCTTGGTGGTCTTCAAGCAATGATTCATCGAATTAAAGAGAAATTTTGATCGGATGTCCGGCGACTAGACGACCATGGAACGATAATTCATCAACTCCAAGAAGAGTTCTAGGTCGTGTGTCCAACAGCCCAACGGTATTAAAGCGATGATTCAATGACTTCAAGAGGAATTTTTGGGATTTAGCTCACGGGAACACAGTTTTTATCAGTTCCTGTAGACTAAGGAGTTGGATCTGTTTGTTCGATGATCCTTTGGACAAGACTTCTCCATGCTACCAGAGCAACGCCGATTCTCAGAAGGGGGATCAACATGACTCGTCGAGGGCATAGAAGCATTTCTTTCGCCGTGTTGTCTATAATGCCCCCGGTGTCCTAGTATGGCTCATTTAGAAAAGGAAAGTAGAAAGGATGGATGAGACGACATCGCTTTAGGTTGTTGCCTCATTCCTTAGTTGCTAGCTAGCTAGTGTGTTATTTGATAATCATCCTTTCGTCTGATTTCGTCAGTTAGCTGGGGCGCTTTCTACTGGGTCTTAGTAGCTTTGCTTGGGCAGAAGGTCCTCGAGGTCTTGTAGCTCCTTCACAATTTGGTATGTTATTTGGCAAATTGTTGGGTTTTCCTTCTTCTGATTTCACTACTTCTAGTCTTTAGAACTGGTTTTCCTTCCCATAAAATTCTTCTTGGGTAGTAGGTTGATCCTTTAATGATTCCTGAGGGCCTTGCAGTAGATTGCATCTGTCACCCTCGCTTCATCAATACGCTAGTCATACTTGTAAAAACACAATTTCGAATCAGTTATACAGTTGTAAAAAGGTATAGTTGGCATGATAAACTTCTTTGGATATTCTGCATGTTGAACGGCTTTGGTGAATGGGTTTCGATTGGGGAAGATTCTCTAATCATTGTCAGACCGGTCCGTTTTCAAGTTACGGTTGTTTATAATGGTTCAGAATGATATATGCATGATTGTCCTATGTTTGAATGATTGGAAATGCCGATTGAATGACAAATTACTTATGATGGGGTCATGGATCAGTGACGATCCCTAAAAAATTTCAAACTAGATGAGATTGGTCTGAGGTGACAAAGAAGGCCCCATAAGGTTGCATTCCAAATTTCAAGTCTTTTGGAGTTCGCATGTTCGAGTTATGGGCAAAAGAAGATGGAGGCATTGATGGATCGGTAGTATTTTACTTAGAGTCCAACCTGAGAAAATTTGTCATTTGCTTGGAGTTAGCTTATGGTTCGCTTGGAGTCACAGAATTTGAAATGCTGGGTTGGTGACAAACTTTGCTTGGAGCCATTTGCATGTTTGCTTGGGGAAAATCTTGGTTTTACCCGAGTTTGATTTTGGGCCAGAATTTCCTAGGTTTACTTCGAGTCAAATGGGTGGTTACCCAAGTTCGACTTCGAGTCAGGACTTCCAGAATCTGCTTCGATTCTAATAGGCGATTAACCAAGTTTGACTTCGAGTCAACCCTGAAGTGAGTTTTTCAATGACCATTTTGATGATTTTTGATGATTTACGTCGACGACCATTCGTGATTCGACGATGGGAGCTCCATGATGGGATTAGAAGCTGGTCAGTTGGGAGTGGTCACAATATACCACAAGAGCTTGACCTTTTAATCGATCTCGGTTTGTATCATATTTTCTTAGTTCTCCTGCCTCTAGGAGTACTATTTGAGTAGCAGTTCCTTGTCCATTGCTTGGCACTGTACTGCAGCATGGGTTTTAAAGCTTCTTCTAGCATTTTACATGTTGGCATTTTCATCCAATTTGTCTTCCTCAAATTGTTTGTCATCTTCAGAGTCGGACAGAGCCATCATTATATCCTCCCGTGGGGTTTTCACCCCTAAGTTCGGGTTTGTAGCAGGTGCTTTTGCAGTGGGTGGAGTGTTAACGTTTTCTTCCGTCATGATTCTTGGAGCTATGCCCATTGCTTCCTTTTTTTCCTTCTATTTCTTCCATTCAAGCCAGAAACAGAAGAATGCTCTTACTCTATAGCAGCCAGGGCTTCAGGCACCTTTTTGGGAGCAGTTAGTGATTGGAGCGCTAAGAGAGCATCTATCTTTTCCACAAGAGACTTTTGACTGTTTGCCATTTTATGGTCAATCTCATCAACCATCTTGTTCAATTCTCCCTTAGTCACAACTTCATGCTATGTGGAGGATCCTGGAACCTGATCTCCAGAGTTGGCTCCTAATAGCAGGTAGTTGGGGTTGTTGACTTCAATTTGCTGAGGGTTCGTTTCTTTTCCAGCAATGGTAGCACTTATGAATCTTTCGGAGGTAGTTCTCTTTCTTCCTGGTGTCATTGATTCTCAACAGAAAATATTCTAAGCAAAGATTGAGGATTTAACTTCTTAACCTATCTGATCTAAAGTAGATAGCTAGATCTAAAGTAGATAGCTAGATCTAAACCTGAGTTGGGCTCTCAGTGAAAGCACCAAAATGTTAACCGAAGAAATGGATCAACACCCTTGATTGAGTATGAAAGCACCAGCCCTGTTCTTACAGAGCAATAATATAGAGAATAAATGTAAAAAGAGCAGAAATAGTAAAAAGACAAGAATATTTTTATAGTGGTTCGACTGTTAACGAAGCCTACGTCCACTTTATAACTTTTTTTATTGACTGACTGCAATTACAAGTTGAATCTGATTACAATTTGATTGGATCTTGTAAATTAGATAAAGTCACTAGTGTTAGAGTTCACTGGAGAATCACAATGAATCCTTTAGATGACTGTTATGTGGGAGGAGAAGAGTGAAGAATAGTTTCTACAAAGTTTTAGCAGCCAGTCCAGAAGATCCTGTTTATGTTGCAGGTAGGATTGTACTTATAGGGGTTGGAGAGCACTTGGGCCAGAAGTTTAAGTGCAGAAGAGTCCATTTGTTATGCCAAGTCATCACCGAAAATCTCAAATCAATCTGAGTCATTTCTATGGATCATTAGCTATCCATAGGGGATGGATCGCTAGCTATCCATCAACTTAGCATATTTTTCTACCAAAAGCCTTTACTTAGTGCTACGAAGGAGCTCAGAATGTTTGAGAGCGATCCAACCTATCTTGATGGATTGCTGGCTATCCATATGGGATGGTTCGTTAGCTATCCATAGGGGATGGATCGCTAGCTATCCATAGGAGATGTATCGTTAGCTATCCATCAACTTAGCATATTTTTCTACCAGAAGCCTTTACTTGGTGCTACGAAGGAGCTC
Organism: Allium fistulosum; assembly: GCA_030737815.1. Lineage (NCBI taxonomy): Eukaryota > Viridiplantae > Streptophyta > Magnoliopsida > Asparagales > Amaryllidaceae > Allium > Allium fistulosum. The sequence continues at coordinate 907,596,964 of CM060901.1, forward strand.
GAAAAGTTTGTGGGCGATCTGACCTATCTTGATGGATCACTAGCTATCCATAGGTGATGGATTGCTAGCTATCCATTCACTTAGCATTTTTTAGTGATCTTAGATTGATTGTCTTCCTATCTTCTATTTAAGTGTTTTGTTCAAATATCAAGTCGTTTGGAGTTTGTTTGATCATCCGTTTTCACGGGTCATATGGTCCAGAAGAATCATCAATAACCTACTCAAAACTTAACGAAATCAGGCTAAACTTAGCAAGTACACTCTAGAGAGTGTCAAGGACCTACCATAAAAAAATTCAGCTGTTGGGGCCCAAACTACATGGGTCGCTAACGATCCATCTAGTTAGGTTGCTAGCGACCCATCTAGCCTTATCCAATCAAGCTCATTTTTGATGAGTGCCTTCTTTTATGTCTTCTAAGTGTTCTTCCAAAATTTCAAGTCAATCGGACTCCATATGTGTTCTCTAGGTCTGTTTTAAGTTAGTTGTTTGGTCAAAAAGCGGGTAAACAACTTGAATCAGATAAGTTTTTACTTCTTGAACTACGCTGCTTGGAGTGCTTTGAAACTTGGTAAGTATTCTTAGAAGAGGTAGTAGATCATGATGCAAGAGGCTTTGACAACTCGTAATGCTTTCTTTTGGATCGTTAGTGATCCATGGATGATGGATCGCCAACAATCCATCTACTTAGTGGATTTTTGACTTGTTTCTCTTAAGTTCAATTGGCTTGTTCTTTTAGATGCATTGTTCAAGTTTCAAGTCATTCTGGCTTAGTCTAGATGTTCTAACTTCTGTTGAATTCTACTGGGTTAAAAACCTAGTAAATAATAAGCGGACACTGCCTAAGCACTACAATGTCGCACAACAAAATAAGAAATAATAAGCCTAAAATATAGTTATGAGAAAGAGTTGCCTCCTGCTAGTCCATCTGTATAACTCCATGAGTCATTTACACCTACTATTTAGTCTACTAATTTAAGAGTAACATAGATAATAAGAAGCAAAGCATAAAACATTGAGTCAAACTACAGACCGGTGTGAGCTGTATAAACAATCTCAAATACTACAAAAGTCAATATAGTATATGGGATATGAGGTATGGAGAATCATACATGACCTGTCCCAACATCCAAAGAGTTAGCACATAACATAGGATATATGCTACTCTACATCATAATCATAATGGGTGTACTATACATCAAGGTACAACTGGGTGCTTAAGTTTCTACATCAAAGATGACTACATCATGTGGCATCCTCAATCAACAAAGCAAACACATCATCCATCAATCATCCTCACATCACTCACTCGGTGCATTGGATATATGATACTTACATGACCCGTCTGATCAATGGACTAGACTACCCGTCTAATAGTCAATGTCTGGGTTCATATGTACTTGAATCCACGCCATCAGTAGACCAGGAACTAGACCAACCATTTGATAGTCTAGTGTAAATGTCAAAGATAAGGACTCGTCTTATCCAGGTAGGTGCCCCCACATACCCCTGCTTTATGAGTACACTATGAAACCTCCTAGTATCAACGATTCCTTTACACATGTTATCTATAGCTGTGCACGTCTTGGAACTTGTCTTTAAATCATCATATTCCCATTTGGAGTTGCCAAAGTTATGACGATTCTCGACAATCATCACTAGTCGTAGAATATCATCATTTGTCTCATAAGCATCATTTAGGCATCCATCCTAAGTCGTAGAGTCATCATCACTAAATTCCGAAGTCATCACGCCGAAGCATCGCATCCTTGCTTCACCGCCAAAACCGCTCGTCGAAGAGCCATAACATTGAAATCAGACGTCGAACGAACCATCACATCATGCTTCTCGAATCCTCTTCATCATCCACATTAAAAATTGGCCAAATCGGTCATAATTAAAAGTGGTAAGAATCAACCACTTTAGTTTTGCAATTAACTAAAAATGGCAATGTAGAAACCAAGTGAAAACGTCTGGTGTAACATCCCTAATTTTTGATAACATTATTCAGGAAATTTAGTTAGATAAATTAAGTCGAATAATGATAAGGGGATTGAGATTTGGATAAAACCTATAGGGCCGTGCTTAATAATTATATAAATGGGCTTAATTTGGTTTGTAAGCTAATTAATGTACACATGGGAATATTAGTAAATAGCTGCACCTCCTTATACTCACGGCTATACACTTTTGTAATTGTCCATTCACCTTTCATTTTTCATTTTTCACAAATGCAAATCAAAAACCTAAATTAGAGCCAGCCATTAACAAGAAGGAAAAGAGGAAATTCAATCTAGAGCTAAGGATCAAAGCTAGAAAGGATTAATCAACAACAAGTCTCAAATTCCTTATCATATCTAAGGTGAATAATAATTCATTCCATCTCTATTTTGTTTTTATAATATCATGTTTTCAGATTTAAGATTAAATTCGTTTTATGATGTTTTGGATGATGATATGCTTATGTTATTATATGCTTGATTTAAACCAATTTATTTACATATGAAATTGCACGGTATTAGGGAAAAACCGATTGTTATTGGATTTAGAATGCCATGGAAAAATTATATTTTAGGTAAAACATGATTTTAGAGATGGGTTTAATTTTTCATTATTTTCCAAGCTATGGAGAATTTATTATGAATTTCTAAAGGAAAATATGCTATAATTGGGTTTGAAAATTATTTTAATTATTTCAGGAAGAAATCAAGTTTGAAATTTTAATATGTTAGATAACATGATGAAATTGAATTTCCATGATTTTTGGGGATTTTTCCAAATTAATTTGCTATGGAAAATAAATTATTTTGAAAGAAGGAATTATTTGCAATATGGGTTTTGCTTAATGGACGGACTTAAACATTAATTTTCCTTTGATTTAGATCTGATAAATGCAGCAGTTATTTTGTAAAGTATTTGAAAAGTTTTGTGGAAACCAGTCAGGTGTATACAAATGGGCAGGTTAGTTACAAAGCATTTACTAAACTTAGCTTTAATTCAGCCTTTTAAATAAAAAGTTGGTTTCGCCTCTTTTGGAAGTGGCCTTCGACTCCCTGCTTTCGCCTCAACTCAGTCGAAACCAACCCATCTGAAACCCACTCAGTCGAAACCAATACACAAGGTATCACTCAGATGGTACGTTGTGGATTGGAGGAAAGGCGGAAGCTATGGTGTCGAAAGGAATCCTTCCGATGGGGTCGAAACCCTGTTTGATTTTCAAAAGTTAAGTATTTACTTGGTTTTGCTTAGAGCTTTCGACCCAGTCGAAACGAATGTTTTCGGAAGGAGTTTGTAAATAGCTTTCGAAGAAGGTTGCCATTTTATGTTTAAAGTATTAGCTTTCGAAAGGGGTTCCTTTTGTTTAAGTGCTTTCGAAAGTAAAGGTTTCGACCAAGTCGAAAACCAGCCGCTATTTTCCCTTCCGAGTGTATTGAAGCCATCAATGCTTTCGAAGGGTTATCTCAGTTTTAACCTAAGCTAATCCACTTCCTAAATGCTTTCAAAAGGGTATGAGGGTTCCGAAGGCAATGAGGTCGAAAGGGGATTTTGACGCTACCCTTCGAAGTTTTAACTTAAAGGTTTTAAGCTTACGAATAAGTGGTTCCGACACCTACTTTTCCTCAAACAATTCTATAAGGGGTTTCGAAAGAGATACTTTCGTATATAACCACTTTGACCCAAAGGATGTTTTTAAAGAGTAAAACCCAATGTTTTCGAAATGGGTAATTCCATTAGTTTCGAAACTATTTTCCTAAAGATTATTAAGTAAGGTTTTGATGCATTCGAAAGGTATATACTTAGAGTTTTGAAAAGTGGTTTTCTATGCTTTCGAAGGAGGTCATCCAGTTGTTTCAAAAGTGATGTTTTAAGGTTTCAAAACAAATAACACACTCTAATTTTTAAGAGGAAATACCATGGCATAAATAAAGATTTTTGAGAGTATTACTTCTTCATATATTTATTCACATTGTAATTAACCGATAACGCTACGTTGGGGAAGGGCTGAATAACCAGCTAGGTTGACCCAGTAGTGAATATAACTTATAAAATGATAAAATCTTAATTAAAGATATTGGCAGGGGCCAATAGGTTCACAGTAAGCCCATGAAAACTGTGTAAAGGGAAAGATGTTGGCAGGGGCCAATAGGTTCATAGTCAGCCCATGAAAATTATGATTTGATATTGGCAGGGGCCAATAGGTTTATAGTTAGCCCATGATAACTATATCTGGATTAAGATATTGACAGTTAGTCAATAGGTTCCTAGTTAGCCCATGAAAACTAGGATAATAGAAAAGATATTGGAGTTACCAATAGGTTTTTATTGATCCCATGAAAACTATGAAATTGGACAGATAGTCCATAAATATTTAACAGGTTAATAGTTACCCTAGAAACTATAATTGAGACTAACAGTCAGAATGAAAGGGGATGGGTAATACAGGTTTGATTTACTTGTTTGCATATCATCATAATGTTTTGAAGTACTATGTTTTAACCATTGTGGATAGAGGAGCACAGTATATGGTTTTATAAATGTTTTAGGATACTAGTGAAGGAAAAACCCAATCCGCTAAGCGGCGTGTTCTCACTAGATATCTAATTGTTTGAGATGGTAGGTTATTATTCATACCAGGTATGTCTGACTCAAAGTTTTTGTTTTCCCCTTAAACTCTCGGGTACTCAATTGATTTTGAGTAGGTTGAGAGTTAAGGTTTTCAGGCGTTCTTTTAGACGAATAAAGCTTCCGGTGAAGTGCAGGAGGCATGTTAGCTACTTAGAGTTCTTTTATTTCCGCCGTGTTTAGTAGTAAAGGCAAACTTGTTTTATTGCCATATTATATACTCTGATCATCCAAGTGGATATCTTCATATGTCGCTCTTGGCGTATTTTGTTACAAGAAACCCATGATTTCTTTTTGGTGCTTTTATAAATACCTAAGCCTAATAATCAACATATAACCAAATCAACAGCAAAGATTGACAACGAATACAAAAAATATCGAAAATACAAAGGTATCTGAACAAATGCCATGGTAAATGCTGAATTTGAGGATGAAACCAACATATTGTTGTGTGTGCGTGTGTGTGTGTGTGCACGTGCGCGTGTGTGTATCTTTCTTTGGTCCGCTAATCTTATACTGCTTATCCTTATTGTATGTTCCTATTCAACCTAAAATTCATTAAACAATTAACGCAGTTAACTTGCATGAGGTTGGTATATGAGTATGTAGCATTCCTTATCTTTGTTACCTAGGCATCTTCATGAAACTGCAACGAAATATTCACCATGAAAAGTTACAAAGTAAATTGGGAAAAAATTCTTCCATATTAAAATGAAATAAATAGATAAATAGAGTAAAAATGTGCAAATTATGGGTGAAGATAGTTACGGTTATATCTCTTTGTGAACCTGAAATTTAATCTCATTTGTTCAGTCATTACTTTTTCCCTCCTTCAAAAATTAAAGTACACTTTTGGAGTCTACCATCTTTTCACATTCATCCTTAAACTGGAATAGTTCATGAGAAACGATTCTAGCAATATTAATCTTATAACTCCTCAAATTTTGCCATTATATATCAAGGACCAATTTTTTGCACAAATGAAAATAGATAAAACAATATTATTTCAACATACATGAAAATCCTCTAAATTGATTCTTATTTCCTTTCACATAACTACCACATGCTATTTAAAGGAACAATTATTAGATTGTCCATCACAGATGATGCTAATTTTCACCGATATCGCAATTTTGTCCTCCTCGAAATCTAAAGTTATTATATTTGAAATTTACATATGTAAAAAACTACAATCTTCGCATACGAAATGTTATCTTAATTAATAAGGGATAAGGTATACACAAAATGATCCAATCTATCATGATTCGAATATAAAGAAAGATCCACATTTATCATCAAATAAAAGGTCAAATTAAGCCGTGATGCAAAGATAATTATCATCGGACTTTTAATAATTAACATCAAGCAAAAGAAGGGCAAAAAAACAAAATTATTACCATTGTGAAATCGAAAGCCCTGAACTGGTATTTAGAGAAATTTAAAAGTGGATTGTGACGAAGATAATGGAGATTAGAATGTTGGGAAGAGAGGAAGAGGATAGAATGTAGGGGATATGTTTGATGCGAGAGGTATGAGAAAGAAGAACGTAACTGCTGAAGAATGTTTTTTTGGGAGAGAGATGCGATACAGGAAATTAATCGAATCAGTTTTAAGTCTACATACCATTCACGTTCGGAAAAATTCAATTACATGTGTCAACTTATAAGTTGTTTGGTTCCTACTTTCCTATTTAAATAATAGATACATATATTTTGTCTAAACGTGGTCTGCGCTCTAGGATTATGTAATGAATTTGAAATATTTTAAAATGGAACGTGGACTTTATTTGCTGTTTTAAGTTTTTTCCATATTCATGTGTTTCTGTGTATCAATATATCTAAAATTATCATATTTGGTCGCCGATGATTAATAACTATGGATGACTGCAGCATCCATAGCCGTTAGTTTTGGGCCTCCAAGTAGGGGGACGTTACATCCGGCATCTTACCTGATGTCTGGAGCACATACCCAAGTCCATTATCTTTCATCTTCAGATCGATCGGTATGCATCTCAATACTCTTCCTCATATTTATCCCACCATTAGAGTTACCATCGTGTGTGCATTCAATCGATATGCGCGAAAATCTATCTCCTCATTTGAGTTTCCATCATGTGTGCATTCAAATGATATGCACTAAACTCTATCTTATAGATTTTCCTAAATATATATCACTAATAGATTGGCGTTTTCAACTAAAACAACCAATTAAGCATACATGCAACCAACAAGCATACATACATCTCTAACAGCCTGCATACTTCTATAATAGCTTACATACAATGTATAAAGCACATTTATATCAACCAATGTGGGATTCATATAAAAAATAACCTAAATCTAGCAATTTTCTTAAAATAGTACGTCCGTAAGAATACGTGTGATATTTGATCTAAAACCATTTCAAAACACTTTTAAATTCTTTTATGAAATCAAATGTGGGTTTAAATATATTAAAAATCACATTTTAAAATTAGAAATCATTTCAAAATGTTGTTTTTATACTATACTGACAATCATATTATGGTGAGAGACAATATCACTCATCTCAAAAAAAGTTGTCCAATCATATGTTAAATCATAGAGAGCTCCAAGACGAGGGCAACGCAAGAAATTGTGTCCAAATCGGACCTCGTATGCAAAAAATATGGGTGGTATAAGATTTTAATTTATTTTAATTAATTAATCACCTAACTAAGAATAATTATTAATTAATATAATACCTTTTAATAATCTTGCTTTTCATGTCACCTTTCTAACCACCTTTTATATTTCCATTTCTTCTCTCAGCCACATCATCTCTTTTTCTCCTACACACTTGCATTTCCCTATAGCCTTCCCTCCTCCAAACTCACGCACACCTTTATCTATGCACACACACACACACACACACACACTCTCTCTCTCTCTCTCTCTCTCTCTCTCTTTTCATGTAGCACCACAACACCAGCATGCCATGGCCAACCACCACCATACCTTGCCACCGAGCCACCTTCGCTAGCAGCCTCTCTCCGGCCATCTGCCTCCAACCTGTTGCTGCATTATTTTTTTATTTATTTTTTATTTTCCCTTATTCCACTGCCTACACCTCCATGCCACATCACACATGCCACCAATCGCATGAGACCCCACCTGCACTACCATCCAAGGCAGCTCCTCCGCCATCACAAGTTTCGGCCATCCAAGTTGACCCCATGGAACCACATGCCATGAAAATGTTTCCAAACCCTTTAACTCTCCAAAATTTTCAAGCTTCCACTGACCACCATGTTCACCTCCAGCCTAGATGATATATGTTTCCACACTCCCATAGCCGATACGAACAAACCCATATAACTGGTTTCCCCATTTAGATCTCTCCCAAAATCAACCCCCTTGCCGGATCCACTGTTTTCGCCCAACACAGTTAGAGTCGTGCCCAATGCAACCATGGTTGCATAGTTGTCGAATAAATGGAGAGACCCAAATTTTATTTTATCCAAAATGGTGGCTATTTGATTGAGAAAGAGGTGGAGAAAGGGAGGTGTGGGAATGGGTTTTGTGGAGAGGAGGAGGATATGTTAATGGGGAAGGATAAAATGAGATTGATGCGGGTAGAGAAAGAAGAAAACATGGATATGGTAGTGGGTAGGGTTAGGGATTATGTGTACCCCTTTTCTTTTATTTTCAAAATTTCAACGCATGTTATGTGGTTGTATGGCTTCTAGGAATGTCACATTGCGACAATTCTTCGACACTGTGACACATCTCTTTTTTGTTCCAATGGTATGTTTCATCAAAATCCAAGACTGTTCCCCAGGCTGCTATTTTTGGGAATTTTCGAGTCGTATGAGCTGTCGAAACGTCTGATCTCGAAAACTCTTCGACTGCCTAGCTTGTACATTTTTTCGGACCATATTTTTAGTTCGTCCAAATTCTTTGATGCATCGGTGCACGTATATTGATGTAATACGTATAACTACCTAAAATGCTAGAAAATAAATATAGGGTCAAAATTGTCCGACAAAATTTCCAATCGTCAGAAATGTAGATACTCAACATCGCCCAAAGTTATAGAGTCATGCATCCCAATATGAGTTTAAAAATAATATTCTACAATCCTCCGATACATAAAATATGGGTCGTTACATGTCAAGTTGATAATATGTCACGTCGGCTAATTATAGTCTTTTATCTCTTACAAGTGGCACGTGTTAAAGATCCAATGATCTAATTTTTCTATAAATAGGCATATACCCCTACAGAAAAGGGCGGATTCTGAATTGTACATCTTCCTCATTTTCATTTCTTCTTAAGCATAAATAAGATTTGACTTTGGGACACTAATGGCCAATTAGATCAAATTCGAATTATAACTTTGTGACTTGATACTTAAAATAATTTTCTATCTACATACAGGATGATCATGAATAAGATGACTAGCACACTTATCCAAGAGTCCATCTTTTGCCTAAGTATCATTAACTTGTAAAGACAATGCATATTTGCAAAGATCAAAAACTGACCTAATATCTTGTGTTGCTTTCATTGAGAATTGAACTCAAGGACAATTCTCTCTTAAGATCCTTCACCATGACTATTTCTCAGCACAGGTCCTCGGAACCATATTTATTTCATTTGATTTCTTATCGGATAATCCATAATTCAACAAGGAACAAGAATCGAGTTTAGGAAACTTAACCCTTTAGATTTTGGCAGGGAATAGGGAAACCGCTCGATATGATCTGGACAAATAAAGTATAAATCCCTTTCACATTGGACGAAACCCATATTTTGCATTTATGATCGAACTAAACAAGGAGAGAACAATTCAAAAACATAAGAATGATACCTGTTTGCTTGGATAAGAAAGGATATACAAACCCAAGCAAGAGAAATTGTATTTGAGATAGAAATGAATCCAGATTTTTGATCGATTTGGTCAAAAGTGGAGAAGAACGATTAACATGTCTTCAAAAAGGAAATAAGAAACAAATAGGAAAGAAGACCAAGTCCCATAAAAAGATGCAAAAATGAATATGAAAATTATACCCCCGAGAAACCCAAGAGTAAAATGACCAGTACATTATACATCAAGTAGGAGGAAGTTTACATTCTTACCGAAGAATGATTGAACTATCAACCCCTTAAAAAAACATAAAGGAGGAAGATAAATATGAAGGAAGCGAATACTGCTATTACCATAAAGCAAATGGACATTGGACTAATGAATGTAGGCCACTAGCCGGAATTATTGAGTATTATGTGAACGGGGGGAAGTTATAGTAATTTGTGGAATGACTTGTCAAGGAATTGAGTGAAGAATGGAAGAAGTTATAGATGATGACATTGTATACTTTTATTGTGGTTTATAATAATTATAGATAACATCCAAAAGTAAATTTTCAGTTAAGCCTTTAGTCCTATCTCCAGGCCCCGCCAAACAGGCCATCCAAGGGAGATGGTCAATAAAGTCTTTGGTCTCATTTCTACGTCCGGGCAAAGCATCCATTAGAAGAGTAATTGTCAAATCAAGCCTTTGGTCCCGTCTCTAAGCCTGGCCAAAGTAGCCATCTAAAGGAGATGGTCAATAAAGCCTTTGGTCTCGCTTCTACGCTTGGCCAAAGCACTGATTTGAAGAGTAATGGTCAAATCAAGCCTTTGGTCCAGCCTTCAGTCCTAGCCGAAGCAGCCATCTAAGGGAGATGGTTCATAAAGCCTTTGGTCCAAATCTACGGTTAGCCAGAGCACCTATCACTATGCCACAAAGTGTATCGGACAACAGTGATCACACAACATATGGTAAATTTTCATGTTATCCCACTTTTTCACACAACATACGGAAAAATCATCTGTTGTGTGACACAATAATGGTCAGACAACATTTGTTTTCAAACAATATTTATCTGTTGTTTGATTGAAGTTATCAAAAAATATAGTTTTTGGCTCCATATCAATATTTTTGTTTCCCTCTCAATATTTTTGTGGCCGTGCATTCATTAATTATTTCCCTCCACTTTCTTTCCATTTCATTTTTTCCTCATCTCTCAAATTAGAGAATCAAATTTTTAAACCCTATTCATCAGGTTTTCTTCTCTCACTCTTAAAACCAGATTCGATTATCTTCGTTAATTTCCTTTAAGCCTGCATTCATTCCCATAACGTCTTCCTTCTGATATACGGTTTCTAGATCGAAAGCTACCGCTTGGAATTTAAAGTGCGAATGGTACTCCTTTTTCTCTAATGCTCGTACATTTCGATTGGTAGTGATTGATTGGAAGGTTGCTTTCTTTGTCAAGTTGGTTGCTATCGATTTGAAATGTTTAATAATTTTGTCCCATTATGCTCAAACTCGATTAATTTTGCCGACGATGATATAGGTTAATTTACAGGGTTTGAATCCCTATATTTCCATTTTGAATATTTGATTTGCCTATGATGATTTGGGTGTTTATATAGGAATCAACTTCCTATATATTCATATGTACTTTTGGTTTGAATTTTTTCATAGTTTGATTAGCATTCTAACTTGTTCATTGATATATATATTTGAGATTCTTGAATATATTTTGTCCCTCATTTGGTTTCTACTTTGGTTTCCTGTCCACAGTTTGATTACCTTTCAAAGTTAGTGATGGTGAAAACTTGAACTTTGTTTCATTGCTAAACAGTATTTTGTTGTGATGACGAAAACTTGAACTTGGCTGCTGCTTTGATGAGTTCATGTTTGAGTTAGTGGATGCTTTGAACTTCCATGTATATACATACATACATACATATGTATGTATGTATGTATTTAGTGGTTGGTAGTTGATGATTCTTATGGATGTTGGAGTGACACTTTGCTTTGTAACTTGTATTTGTGTTTCTAGTGATTGATGTTGTACATGCATGCTTTGGTTTGATTCATACTTGCTACCCTATGAGAACTTGTGGTTGTGCACCCATGTACTTGTATATACTTGTAGCCCTGTGAGAACTTATGGTTGTGCACCTATGTACTTATATATACTTGCACATACTCTTACACTTGCACCCGGTTTTCATCTTAGTGCATGTTGCTCATCTTGTACTATGTTCGTATGTAGTCGTATGTTCATATGTACACTCGAGTTACCTTGAGCTGCTCCTATATGCACTATGTACTCTTGAGTTATAATCTGAACTTGTATTTGTTTTGCTGCCTTGTATGCTCAATGGTTTGGTTCCTTCCCTTGTTGTCTATATGTGTGCACTAAGTTTCTGGTGCACTTGAGTCTATTTCTATTTATGCTCATGTTTGGTTTGCTGTACTTACTTTTGGCCTTTTCCCTTATTGATCTGGTTATGCTATTGACCACCCTTGTTGAATTGCTGAAACTTGAATTGCTAAAACTTGTTGAATTGCTTAAACATATTTGGTGCCACTATGCACATGTATATACATATATGTATGTTAGCGTTCTTGTCTTGAATCATCTGGTTATCCCTTGAGTTTGGACTTGTACTTGTGAGTTCTCGAGTTATTTCAATCTCTATCCTTGCTGTGTTTGCACCCCACTGCATCTAATTTCAGGTCTAGACCAATGTGTTGCACTTGGACTTGTGTGTACATTGTATACATGTATATACATATATGTATACATGTATATTAGTTTACTTACTGCCTTGTTGCTATAATATTCTAAGAACCTGGACTTCCTTGAGTTGTTGCTGTATACTTGTGTGCATTTATGTCCATTGCTGTTGTGATGTATACTTGAAAAGATGCTTCCGTGATGCATTGTTTAGTTCAAGCTTCTTATAGTGCTTATGCATGAGTGCATAAGTGCATCTGCCTAAACTTGTGCACTTCAGCCTTGTTCTTGAGTACACTATGTAGTTTCTCTAAGTTGAGCCTGAACCTATGCACTTCAGCCTTGTTCATGCTTTTCAAAACTGATTTATGTTGCACCTGAGTTGAGCCTAAGCCGCTTTGGCTTGACCTTGTGCACACTTGCACTGCGTTGACCCTTCGGGCTTGACCTTTACATTTGTCCCTAAGAGATAATCGATGCTTGGCCTTGTGATATTCATAGTGATACACTGTATATATCATAAGCTGTTCGTGCACACTTAAGTTTTGTCCCATCTAAAATATAAAAATAAACAACCCAAATAACTGAGGCAATATTAAATTACAATTATAATTTTATTTTTGTCATTTCTATTTGTTTCTTTCGTCATTTTATTGTGTTGTTTGTTTGACAGGTATAACAGACGACTGGACACAAGCTGGAGCAAGAAGATATCAAAAACAAATTCGAGTGAGAGTAAAAATGTTGTATATGAAAGTGTAAAATTGAGTATGATGATAGTTGTATTGTATTTGAAAAAGTAAATATCGTGGAAGCCAATAATGTACTATTTGAATTTGAGTTGAAATATATATATTTATTTAAGAAATTGTGATTCATTTATTTCATGCTGCAAATATTTATTTCATTCTATGAACAACATATAAGTGTAATTGGTATTCATATTAGCCAATATTTATATGTTGTCTAATAGGAAATTCTAGGAATGATACTATAACATCAAACAACATATGGTTTTTTTGTTATGTTAGTGCATATCAGACGATGTGGCATATTTGTGGTCTGATGTGCAATGAGATGACACCTGATTTAATGATAGTTAGATATGCTTTCAGACAGCGGAGAATATCTACCGTCTGATGTGTTTTTTGGCATAGTGATATTCTAAAAGTAATGGTAAAATCAAGCCTTTAGTCCTTCTGTTAGGCCCGGCCAAAGAAGTCGTCTGTAAGAGATTTTCAATAAAGCCTTTGGTCACACTTCTATGCCCGACTAAAGGACCCATTAAAAAGGTAACGGTCCAATTAATCCTTTGGTCCCGCCTCTAGGCCAGGCTAAAGTAACCAATTAAACCACAAACAACTAAAAAAGGTAAACCGATGCAAAGAAGAATTCAAACAATCAATTTAGGAAGCACAAAAGGTAATTGGTTCATCACAAAATTGATATGCAAAATGATAAATTACAAAATGCATTGGCATTACAAAGAAGGTTTTATAATTATAAGTTATTTCATCTACAAACAATTATTGAGTCTTAAAAAAGCTTTTACAAAATTCTTTGGTCTGTAAGATGTGGAAGAGGATGATGTATGTATAGTAACTATTTTCCTTCTGCTTCAAGATCTGAAATGCCAGAATGACTTTCGCTAGTCAAACTTGCATTCTTGTATAAAATGGAAGGTCCACCTATGTCCTTAAGAACATCCGAGCATTCATATAAAATGAAGTTTTGATCTTTGGTAACTTGAGGCAACGTCCTTCCTCAGTCGGCAATCCCTTTCTGGGCCTAAAAATGAGAAATCAACTTTTTAAAAGTGATGATAACTTCGATCATATAGTCTACTAAAGAGTCAAGTTGAGATGCCCTAGAGGTTAAAAATTACATTAATTCTAGTTGATCTTTAAGTTCCTTTACCTCTTTCATCAAAGTATATATCGCCAAAGGAGCATCGATAATATGTTGAATTGCCATAAGAAGGTATTTCTTTAACTTTTTCTCCTTATGACGAATGACTTTAAGGGAATTTGTGGTGTCAATTTGAGAAGTTTTAACCTTTTCATATGTCTTTTTAGCCTCTTCGGTTGAGAAATCTGATGAGATAAACCTTTTTGATTACTCTTATGCTCTTGAATTTTCAATGAAAGTTCATTCTTCTCACATTCCAAAGTTTCCACATTAAGTTTAAGATTAGAAAACACTGTCGTATATTTTTTTTATCTTAGTACTTTTTTATCTTCTAGTTACATTCAAATTTAGATCTACTTAGTTTAGCTAGTTCACCAGAATTGTCTTTTGAAGGCAAAGATATCGAAGAAGGAACGGTAACATTGCCATTACATGTCAAGCAGCCTTGAGACGAAGGAAACCTGCATAGAAGCTTTTATTGAAGATTTCACTGGTGTAGGTATAGGGAGTCCTTTTTCTTCTTCAGTTAAGATAAGCTCGTAAGGCTGGCATTCGTTCCTGGATCTTAGCAAATCCATCACCAAATCAAGTATGTGATGGTTAAGTTAGGCAATTTTGGTATCATACTCCAACTATTAAGGGAAGAATGTTGAATTAAATTTCCCCAGTTAATTCTAGAATTTCACAATCTTTGAAAGAAATTTTCTTCTCAAGTTTGGTAACTGTTTCCAGGGAAGCTCTCATAATGGACTTCAATCGGATAATTTCTCATACCATTTATTCGCCTCGACATTACCAATTGATGATAGACCCAAAACAAAATGAGAAAAATGATTCTTTATGTCAGGGTTAACCTAGACTAGATGTTATCGAGACATTTTGTAAGATTAGGATCAATAAGAGATAAAGTCAAATCTTTGTCCTAAATAAAAACCTAGATAACAACAAGCACTTAGTAAAAGAAAATAACACAAACAAAGTACTTTATTGAAAACTTGAAATATAAATAACACATTACATTCAGCTAAAATGATGATAATGTATATTTCTCAATTAATTCTTAGATTGTGAGAGGACATCTCGAATTTTTTGAAAAGACGAAGGGGAAAAGGAAATGTAGCAGTAAAGGGGGCTCCAACATTGGGAGGAGTGTTAACAAGGGGAGAACCCCGATAATCCCATTCTTTATAAAGGGGACTAACTTCGTAGCATAATAAATTTAGATAGTTAGTTTATATCTCATGAAGATATTGGTCTTTTTAGTCTCCTAGGAAATTAAAATCCAAATTAGGGAATCATGTGTGCATATAATGGAGGTCACAGAGAAAACAATATTTCGACAAATGAGAAATTTCAATCAGAAAGGAATTTTTCTTAAAAGTTAACTAGTTTACTTAAAACATCTTTTCTAGTAGAAGATAAGGAAGAAATAGATACAAACTCAAACACCCACATACCGATATCATAACAGAAGTAAAAGTCAAAATACAGATTTTATATACAAGAAAAAGTTATCACTACATCAATGAAAGTATAAACTTATATTATGCAACAAGTATCATGAAGTCTCATAAGGATGGATTCCTTATAATATTCAGTGATAAATCTATCCTTATTGAACTTGATATTATCCGAGGGAAGTGATTAATAGTTAAGGGTGCAATAGAGATTTTGGGTAAGTTCCAACACTCTCTAGGATGCAGATTTGAACCACGTTCATCAAGTTACCTATTGTGGAGCCGCTTAATTATGCCCCTATAGGTATTGCCTAGAAAAGAAAAATCAATTATGAGAAGTCCAACGTAAAATAAGTAAAGGCACTCCATGAGCTTAGTTCTATCACAAAAAAGCATATAAAAGAAGACAGTAAGTTCTTCGTTCTCTTTACGAAAATTTAGTTGATGAAAATGGGATTTTCGGAGTAGGTGTGCAAATCACTTATTATTAAAGGCTTCTAAGCACTTGAGATATTTTAGAAGTTCCACATATATCATTTGACTTATTTAAATCCTTGCATGGACTTTCTCCTTCTCTGTTGAGTCTTAAAATTTCATCCCTATTTTTATCTAGTAAGATCTCAAAATAATTTCTACTTTTCTTCCTGTACTTGTAATTAAGATTGAAAATTTTTAAGACTCTATAGGGATAATTCGAAACAAATAAATATGATTCAAAAGTGTAATTTACTTAAGGAGGAGTTATTGAGGACTTTAGCTTAGAGGATAAAAACTTTTTGATATAAGATGATGATTGATCAAACTTGTCTAGGCCAGATAAGTGGGACCACCGGGTGGAATCTTAGAGGGTGGAGTATCTTTGGTTCTATGGTCAGCACTATGAGAGGGGAAGTCAACAAAATGATCTGACTCATGGGTAGCACCTGCTCCACCATGACCATTATTTCTTAAATCACCATCTTTATCTTTCCTAAACGAGTCATCTTTAGTATGATTAGCGGCATCATCATCTTTAACATCATCATCATAAGTGCCATCATCGGATTATTCTTCCTCTTTATCCTCCGGTTCATTGTCTTTAGATGGAAGGTAATCAAAAGATTATTGTTTCTCAAGAATAAATTGGTCATTGTCTCCAAAACTTAGATAAATCTCCTAAAACCCGATCAAGGATGATGTCAAATTTCCTCTCACAGTCAATCCCTGTAAAGCGAAGAGAGGGAAAGTCTAGATCTGAGCATCAGTCAACATTATCTTTCTATGCTGTAAATAAAGATACCTCGGAACTTTGATCTTTCCAAAGGGAGCCTGGTTTTAGCATCACGCAAAGAAGTCTTTAACTTTTTAAGTAGAAAGCTTTTCTGGGCTAATTTCTTTTCTAAGACCAGTAATTTTGCGAAGTTTTCTTTAAGATTTAAGGCCTCAAGTTGAGCTTGTTTTGTTTCTTCAGGAGACAATGAAAGTTCTTTTTCAAGAGTCTTTAGTTTCTCATCTAAATCACAAGTCCTTTTCGTCTCCAAATCCAACAAAGACATGATCTACGAGTGTTCTATAGTTAAAGGGTTGATGTCACATTGGAGATTTTTGATATCATTTTCCAAGGTCTTTATCTTCTCAAATAAGGAAGAGTTTAACTATTGCAACATTGATATGGCTTGAGAGGAATTTAAAGAGGATGCTGGAAAAGGAATAAATGTTTCCCAATCTAAAAATTTCAAGTGTTAGAAACAAATCGATTATTAATTTCATATGTTAACATAAAGGATAAAGCATACTAGAATAAGCTGGTGTAAAAGATAAACAAGAATGTCCTTTGCAAAGGAAAGAGGGGACCCAGTTGTACCCAAGGAAGAAATAGTAGAGGAGCGAAGGATAGGCTCTAGTAATTCTTCAAAATTCAAAAGGGAAGAAGCTCCCACATTAGGACTTGACGAGGGTGTTAATACCTCAGTTATTGATTTTTATGATAACAACCTTGATAACAATAATATACATTCATATAAAATATAGATACTAATGTTTTGCCAAGTTATATAGAATATAGTGAAAGATACTACATAGGTGTTGAATGGAAGACTATACAGTATAAAGACTCAAGCAATGGACGTGAAGACTCATGAGTACAAAGTCTAAGATATGAAAAATCTCAAAACTATAATATAATGTATAGAGTCATAGTATATTGTTAAAGTCCCTAGCAGCAATCTTTGATCACTATCTCTTATTTTTCTATCTTTCATATTTTTTTGAACAAAATAAATTTCAAAATATTTTATAAAAAATTTTAAAGTTCAAAATGTTTATAAATTATGTTCATACTATTTTATGAAGTATCAAATTATTTTACAAGGTAGAGGATTTTCAAAACATTTTAAAAGCAACTAGTTTCCAAAAAATACATGTATATGTCAACATACATGGTATGGATATGTCGACATACATATCACCAAATGGTTTCTCAAATTTTGAAAAGAAGTGTATATTTATCACAACTCTTCACAAACGGACACATCTGTTTTATTCATTATATAAAGGGAAGTTCAAATGAATTTTTGAGAGTTGTTAACTTATTTTCTTCCCTCCTCTTACCCTCTTGAAAAATCCATTAAAAATATACTCTATTCTCTTCAAAATCATATAGAATTAATTGAAACATCATTGTACTAATTCACTACTACTTTCTTAATGGTTTAGAATCATCTCTCTCTCAAATCAGAGATCAAAGTGCTATCCAAGAGGCTATATGATCCATTGTATCCAAAATTCAAGAAATTATCTTTGGAAAAACTATCAAACTCTATTTGTATTTGCTTGGGTGTACTTGTAGCCCGTTCAAATTAAGCGGGTGTGCTTGGTAGCTTGGAAATCTAAGTGGGTGTGCTTATAGCCCATCCAAACCAAGTGGGTGTACCCTGAGCCCAGAAAATCAGGAGGGTGCGTCTCGTAGCCTCGAAATCAAGATTGTAATTGGGCTTGCCTTCTGTCTGTTTAAAGATTGCCATTTGATAAGAAATCTGCACAAGTTGTACGGGACTGGATGTAGGAGAAATCCAAACCAGTATAAAATTCGTCGTGTCATCTTTCTAACTCTTTACTTTGCTTTATTGCTTTTATTTTTATCTGCATCTGTAACTGTTTAATAGTATAATTCTATTTTGTTAATATGAGATTTAATATTTAACTTGAAGAGGACCAAGTTAGAAAAATCCTCAATTCACTCTCTTCAAAGTGGGACCAAAAGACACTAGCAATAGAACGGGTTAATGATATTAGTACTCTGAAAATTGAAGAGTTAATAGGCAATTTAATATCCTATGAAGCACAATTGCAGGGCAGAAGAGAAAGCAAGGCAACATAAAAGAAATCCATCGCTTTTAATGTAATAACTGACAATTAGGATTTAGATCATGATAATGATGAAGAAATTGCTTTCATGACCAGTAATTTTAGAAAGTTCCTTAAGTATAGAAAGATGAACAACTTTTGAAGACCTAAAAACAAGACTCCTAGATCTGGAACTACAATTAGACGTTTCAACTGCGATGAACTCGGTCATCTATAAAGAGACTATCCACATCCGAATAAAAAAAGATCTTACCAGTTACCGATTCATCCAGAAAAAGAAAAAAGGCTTACACGACAACATTAGATGGTTCAGATACTTCAAGTGGATAATGAACTAGATTCTGAGAATGTGAATATGTGTTTTATGGCAATAACAGACTATTTAGAACTGATCAATAGAAAGCAACAAAAACGGTACCTTTTATTTATTAATTTTTTATTATTATAAAATCTAGGAATAAAATATAGGTTAATAATAATACTTGATGTATATAGGAGAGAGAGAGAGAGAGAATGTGTGTGTGTGTAGGAATTTTTTTATTTTTGAAAATTACGGCCTATATGGGGACATGCATAAAGCATATATGTCGACATACCTGCCAGAAATTTAAAAATTGAAATTTTATTTCAAAATTAAAAATTCAAATGTCCCTCTCTTTTGCACTTACTCCTATGTTCTGAAAAGGCAGTTTTTTGACCAGAGAATATGACTCTTCACTCCCTATTAATTAAATCTATCTCTATCCATTCATTCACTCACTTTATTTCAAATTTTAAATATCTCTTCATTCTTTTATCTCTTCAAAATCTCAAAAAGTGGCCTCCTTAAGTAAAACTCCTAAAACCATAAGGCTCTCAAAGAGAATCAAAGGCTTTCTCTTCAATAAAAAAGAAGCTATTGATACTTATATAGAGTATGCTACTTCTGGAAAAGTTTTTCCTGAAAGATTTGCTAAATTTGAAGATTTTCCTCTTATGGTCTTCAGGATCTTTGCTTTTAAAATGAAATTTTTGGTTTAATTGACTTTTCTCAAAATGATTTTGTTTATTATCCGAATTTAGTCAAAATGTTTATGCAAATTTAAATGGAAATTTTTTTCAAGGAAAAGATGGATAAATTTGGATTAGTGTAAATGACACTTGAATTGTTTTAAATTGTGAACTTTTAGGTGATATACTTGGTTGCAAATCTAATGGAATTGATCTCTCCACTTTTCAAATTGATGATCAAAATCGTAAAGTTTTTCATAAAAATTTCAAAAGTGATGAAGAATTTGATTTTAAACACAAGAATCTTCGACTAAAATTGAGACTTATGAGTCTCATTTTACAACAAAGTATCACTCCGAGGACGGGTAATTACAGTAACCCTACTTAAAAAGTTTTTAAAGATCTTTTTTCCATTTACGAAAACTATAACATCAATTGGGTATATATCATCTTATATGACTTTGTTCGAAAGAACATTTCTAGACATGAGAATACAATATACCATGTTGTTTATTTTGGTGTTGATTTATGAGGAGAATCTACTCTTTCTCGAAAAGTTTTCGACAAGGTCGACATTTCTCTTTTGCACATTCCATCTTATTTTGAACCATATGAACTCTTGCCGAAAAAGAAGAAAGATTAGCATATGAAGAGGAGCGAGAAATTCAACAAGAAGAGGAGGAAGAAGGTGACGAAATGGATGTAGAAGAGAAAGAGGAGGAGGAGGAAGAAATGGATACTTCTTTAGAAAGTTTCGACAAGCCATCTCACCCCTCCAACAAAGAAATTCTAGGGAACCAAAAGAAGCTTAAACGTTCCTTTAGTAAAAAGTTCATTTCCCTTTCCAACAAAGTCGACAAATACTTTGGGATGATAATTCACAAGCTTGGTGGAAATTCATCATCATCATCTACATCTTTCTAAGCCTATCTAGTTATTTTCTTGTGATATCTAGCTTTATATTCCTTAGTAATGTATGTTTTTAGTTTAAATTCATGTTATTTTCATGTATTTCTTTTAAATCCATTTATTTTTCTATCATTATTAATGAAATCTTATTCTTGCTATTACATATAGTTCTAATAGTCTTTGGAGGTTAAACATATAATGGTATAAGATAAAAACAAAAACTATAACAAAAGCAAAAGTTTTGCATTTTCAGGTATGCACATCGACATATAATAGCCATTGGCCAAAACTTTCAAATTTTAAAATAAAATAACTACCACCCATTCTATCTTTCCAAATGACTTTTCACTCCTATATAAGCCTATTTCTTCCAGAAAACCCACTTATCATTTTACTCTCTATTCTCTTTTCATTTGCAAACATTTTTCCAACAAAAGGTCTTCTCCACACCAAAAATTGTATGAAAACCTTGAACAAACACTTCAATCTTTCAAGGATATTATTACCTTTATCTTAAGAAATCAAACGCATTTAGAGTTAAATTAAATGCAGATGATCAAACCGCAAGAAAAGCATTTTGATGCCCTTCGATGGATGATTTCTTCCTTAATCAAAGATGATCAAAACAACAACTCGGAATGCTCCATTAACAAGGATAATGAAGATTAGGATGCCATCAAAGTAGATCGAATCTTTAGATCCAACAGTTAGGTTGAAATTCCTAGGAATGTCTAGTTTTCTATGTTTTTTTTGTAAGTGTATGTATTTATTTGGATTTATTTGATTGGATTTGTGTGATATAGTTTGGATTAATACTCTTAGGATTGAATTTGATTATATTGGTATTTGGATTTGTTTATTTGACTGTATGATTGAATTTATTGTATAATTTGAATAAATGTGAAATAATAAACATGATTTCGACCATCTTATTTATCATTTTACCATATTTTATCATATGTATCTAAGTTTTTATCATCATGATACCATATTACATCATATTTAGTATGTTTTAAGTCATTTTTATCGATTTTAACTCTATAGTTTCTAATTATTTTATTTAGGAGGAGTTTTTATTTTTCACCCATTTATGTTGATGACAAAGGGGGATAAAAATATAAAATATACATATGCATTTATTCATGGGAGTTATTTAACTCAGGGGGTGTTATATCATATTTTATATATAGGAATATTTAATGGTTGTCATC
Source organism: Allium fistulosum (assembly GCA_030737815.1). Taxonomy (NCBI): domain Eukaryota; kingdom Viridiplantae; phylum Streptophyta; class Magnoliopsida; order Asparagales; family Amaryllidaceae; genus Allium; species Allium fistulosum. Next base: position 907,618,939 of record CM060901.1, read on the forward strand.
ATCAAAAAGGGGAAGATTGTTAATACCTCAGTTATTGATTTTGATAATAACAACCTTGATAACAATAATATACATTCATATAAATACAGATACTAATGTTTTGCCAAGTTATGTAGTATATAGTGTAGGGTATTACATAGGTGTTGAATCGAAGACTATACAGTATAAAGATTCAAGAAGTGGATATGAAAACTCATGAGTACAAAGACGAAGATATGAAGATCTCAAGACTAATATAGTGTATAGAGTCATAGTACATTGTCAAAGTCCCTGGTTACAATATTTGATCTCTATCTCTTATTTTCTATCTTTTTTATTTTATTTTTTAAAAATAAAATTTCAAAATATTTTATAAAAGTTTTTCAAAGTTCAAAAATGTTTATAAATTATGTTCAAACTATTTTACAAAGTATCAAATTATTTTACAAAGTATAGGATTTTCAAAACATTTTAAGGGAAACTAGTTTTCATTAAAATACATGTATATGTCAACATACATGGTATGGATATGTCAATATACATGTCGTCAAATGGTTTTTCAAATTTTGAAAAGAAGTGTCTATTAGTCGCAAATCTTTGCGAACAGATACGTCTGTTTATTCACTATATAAAGTGTAGTTTAAATGAATTTTTTGATAATTATTAACTTATTTTCTTCCTTCCTCTTACTCTCTTGAAAACTACATTAAAAATATACTCTATTCTCTTCAAAATCATACATAATCAGTTCAAACTTCAATGTATTGATTCACTACTACTTTCTTACTAGTTTGGATCATCTCTCTCTCATATTAAAGATCCAAATGTTGTCCAAGAGCCTATAGGATTCATTGTATCTAAAGTTCAAGAAATTATCTTTGGTAAAACTACCAAACACTATTTGTATTTGCTTGGGTGTGCTTGTAGCTTGTTCAAATCAAGTGGGGTGCTTGGTAGCCCGAAAATATAAGTGTGTGTGCTCGTAGCCCGTCCAAATCAAGTGGGTGTACCTTGAGCTTGGAAAATTAGGAGGGTATGCCTCGTAGCCTCAGAATCAAGATTGTAATTTGGCTTGCCTTCTACCTATTTAAAGATTGGCTTTTGAAATGAAATCTATACAACCAATTGTACGGGACTGGATGTGGGAGAAATCCAAACTAGTATAAAATCCCTAGTGTCATCTCTTTAACTCTTTTCTTTGCTTTACTCCTTTTAATTTGAGATTTAATATTTAACTTGAAATAAATTTAAAAATATTTACAAAAATTAGAAAACACTATTCACCCTTCCTCTGTGTTTAATTAGCCTTAAGATCCATAATTCTGCAACTCACAGAGGGAACATTATAAAGAAGTGGAGAATCAAGGCTCAATTACTGATGTAGGGAAGCCAAAGAGCCCTTCAGAGGCGAACTTATAACATCGATAATTAGGCTTTAAGAAGGAAGTGTGGTAGGAATAGCAGTTGTGATAGCGTCGGAAGAAGGAACAACAGCCGCTGTCGAAATAAGGTTGTCCTCTCAAGGCATTTTGAAAGGAGGCTCTAAAAAATTCGGTAGGCCATTGGAATCCTTGCACTTCTAGGACTTGGCCTATAAAAAAGTGTCACCCATCGTAGTAGTGAGGGATGATGAGCTCGATTTGGTGGTAGGAAGCAAAGGCAACTTACCAGAAACTTTAGGAGATGAAGGAAAATTTGAAGAATCTTTACTTGATGACAGTAGAGCCGGATCTACCAAACTAACATATGGAATACAAATAAGCATTAATGATCAAGTAAATAATGAAAGAAATTATTATGTCCAAAATGAAATTATTAAGAGCGTCATCAATACCTAATTAATATTTAAGGCTACAAGAAGACGAACGTTGATTTAGGGTGTTAATGAAAAAAGTATCAATTTTCATAGCGATAAATAGAACGGAGTCATACCTATTCATCTTTTATAATAAGAGGCTTGCCTAAGACCCGACGGAACAGTTGGATCAAAGAGTATTTTTTTAGCCTTTCCTCAGTGAGGAGTCTCAACTAACTCCTCGAGTATTCACTAGCATCCCTAATTTATTGACCTTCTCTAGCACTTTAGGATCAATCACTTTTGAAATGGGATTTGTAAAATAAATATTCAATATATTATTGCAATAATATAATAAATAAAATATGAAGTTCAACAACGTACTGGGAAGAGAAAAGTTTCCATAAATCTCAAGAAATAAACATCTCACAAAAAAGAATCGGTGGCTCTAGTCTTTAGTCTTATATATAGAATCAGAAATCGATTTTCTATCAGTAGAGTTGAGGCAAAAGATAGAACCCTATGGCTAGTATTTGGCTTTTTAAAGGTGATGGGATTACGTCTTCTGTCTTGAGCTCCTTGAAAAGCACGTAGAAGGAGTGAATGTACCTACAAGAGTTTGGGGTGAGCTGAATAGGAGAGTTTCTAAGGAAGGATAATATCCTAGAGATGGTAGCATTGAAAGGAAGATAACATGAATGCAGATGTGGATGGGTGTAAAAGCAATATTATCCTTGAGGAGGAGTATCAATTTTATCAGTAGGGCCAGGAATTTTAGTTTCAACTCCAAAAATTCGAAAGTGATGGAGCATAGAATCTATTTCCTCTTGCTTTGCGAAATAGGATTGACAATTGGTGTTAAGCCTCTCTTCGAAAGGTTACTTAAGTTTAGGGGTGCTTGGAGATTTCTTGGTGGTCCCTCTTTTATTTACAGACATGGTACCTAAATTAGTAAGATACAAATGTGTTAGAAATAACTAACTAACTAAATAAATTATTATCATGTGATAACCTAAGCATACTACCAAGCTATCACATGTTGATATTACATGGCAATGTCATATGATTGAACTAGGAAGATGGTCAAATAATAAAATAACATGAGACGTCGTATTAAGCTATTGCATTTTGAGCCAATTAGCTATCACGTGTTAAGATAATAGAAACTATTAACGAATTATTGAATCATCATATGGTGACATTGCATATTAACATCGCATGTTGATTTAACAAGCTATCACATGATGATATCGCATGTAAAACTCACGAGTCTTTGCATGTCGATATAATAGGGGTTATCGCATTTTGAATTATCATGTGGCTATTACATGTCTACACATTTGTTGATATCGCATGTCAAGTCAATCAACTATAGCATGTTGGCATCACATGTTGATATCGCATATTGAAATAGTAGGAGTTACCGCATGTTAAGATATCGCATAATAACATCGCAAACTGATGTTACATAATGATATCACATGTTAGTGTTCCATGCTAAATCGACTGGCTAACACATGTTCAAATAATTAAGTATTACAGCTATAACATACCAAAAAAAATGAAGTGGATATCGGGTTACGAGATCCAAATTCCACCAACAAATATTTCGTTAAAACCCAAACAATTAAAGATCAAAATGAAAACCACACAGTAATTTTATGAAACCCATTTGAATGATCAAAATCAATCAACCCCAAAGAGCTTCAAATCAGTGAAATACGCATAATCGAATCTAAAAATTAGCAAATAATGATAAACCTTAAGAAACCAAATCTAATATAATAATTTTTTTGAAATAGGATGGGTTAAAAATTAATTTCAAGGAGGGTTGGTAAAATGATAAAAGAGGAGGAAGAAGAGTAATTATAGGTGGCGAGAGCAAGCAATCTAGTTGTTGATTTATAACAGGGGAAGTTTTCATGGATGAGATGATGAATATAAGGAATACGCAAAGTTTATGCTTATGCTAAAGTTTATAATACTTTTCCTTAAATTTGGGGGAGGGGGCAAGTATTATACTCAAAATTTCAAGTTGTCGTGGGTTAATGAAAAAACTATCGCATATTGAGCAATTGAGGCGATCGCAAGTCAAGCTATCGCAAGTTGGAATGAATTTGCTATCATTGATAAAAGAAAGCTATCGTAAGATGAAGGAATGAAGCTATCACAAGTTAATAAGGACTATTGCAAATTGAAGATTAAAAGTAGTTATCGAATGATAATATTAAAGCTATCACAAGTCAATAATATTATAGATATTGCAAGAAGATAAAGCTGAAGCTACAACAAGTTAAAGAGACCAAGCAATTTCTATTGTTAAAGTAGAAGAGCAATAGCATGTTGAAGATTATAGATCTATCGCATATTGAATACTACATAAGATTATAGATCTATTACATATTGAAAACTACATAACTATCGAATGTTGAAGATTAAAAGAGTTATCGCATGTTGACGACATGAAGCTATCATAGGTTGATATATCAGCCTAGCCATCATAAGTAAATGATATAAAGCTATCGCAAGTTGATGATACAAGGCTATAGCAAGTTAATTTATAAGCCCATCACATGTTAATAAAGACAAGCTATTGCAAGTTGAGGTAGAGCTACCATATGTCGAGATTCACATAGCTATGGCATGATGAAGATTAGAGAGCTATCGCATATTGAAGGTCACATAGCTATTGCATATTGAGTTAGTAAAGCTACTGCATGTTGAGATTTATATAGCTACCGCATGTTGATAAAACTGCCCAAAAATGATGCTCTAGTTAGCCATATGGCATGACCTAGTAGGTCCAACTATGTCACTCCATCATAAAGAAATTTAAAGAGAGTGTGCTACATGTCATGTAACGACCCGTAATTTTTCGATAATTAAAAATATTAAATTTAATAATATTTTGGAATTTAATATTGGGAGAAATAAAATTTTATGATTTATAAATGGAAAGATTATTAGAATGTAATTTAATAATGCCAATTTAATGTAATTGATAACTATTTTAATGTAATTTCAATCAGTGGAAATAATTGTAAAGTTAATTTGATTATAATTGTAAATAAGGAAATAAATTAAATGTTGTATTTAATGGTGAGATTGTATGTAATTGATTGAAATTGGTTAATATAGGATATGAAAGCAGTGATGTGGCAAGTAGTTATAATCTTTGTTTGTAAATAATAAATTTATAAATGGAACTAAATTACTTAAAAGTAACAATTGTTTATTGATCATCTCATTATTTAATATGTTGAAATAATTTGGAAATCAATGTGAAATTAAATGTAATTAAAATCTACAGTTAATATGAGTTAAGATGATAACTGTAGAATATGAATGTAATAAAATGTAAACTAATGTTAATTATATTCATAGGTAATAGTTGATTAAATAATAAGAGTGAGAATCAAAATAAAAGAATTGATTGGAATTAAATTATAATTAAATGGGATTTTATTACAGTTGTAATTGTACGCTGTAATTAGTGCAATATTTAAATATTGAATTTGATATGGAAAAATTTATTTTAATAGATTATTACTTTCTATGTAATCAGGAATGATGGAAATTTGTAAACTTTTAAATTTGAATTTAAAAGTGATTAAACTGATTTTTTATAATAATTTATTTAATTAACGTAGAAATTAGTCTTTTTGGCCACTGTCTCGGATTTCGACGATACTAGTTTCATCGGATCCGTAATAGTGAATTATTGCAGGATTTCAAGTTTCGTAGTGATCAAACTTATCGTTTGATCGTGCGAGCTCGAAACGCGCAGAAATCAATTAATAGAATTTAAATGAATATAATCTGATTTTTGAAAGCTAACTTTTGTATATAATGGAATTAGAGTCTGAAACCAGTTCCATTGAGTTAAAAAATATCGAAAACCTATATATCGATATATTGGATGACCTACTTTCGTTTCGAAAACGGAACGGGCTTTTCGGGTCGTTGTTATCGTTTCGAACCAATTCAATATGTCTATTCATTCCTATCTATCTCTGTATATATAGGTTTCTCTAAAACCCTAGCAGCATTTTTCTTATTTCTGTACGTACTATTATTTCCACTTGCTTCTTTCCTTCTCCAATGTCTATCAATTCCAAAAACCCTAATTTTCAAATTCAAAAATCAAATCGAAATTTCAAACTCTCCAAACCTTATCATATTATATATCGTTGGCAAGCTTTTGACGAGTGCAATCTACTGCTACAATTCGTGTTTGCAATCAAATCACGGTTTGGCCAGAAATTAGCGATCTTTCTTAGCCGTCCATTTCTAGGGTTTTCGATCTAACGGTGGATCGTCAACTATACGACGATTGGGAGGTGCAGGCTTGTAGAGGTCGCGAAGCAGGTCTCAGGGGTGGTGTTCATTCGTGTCAAAGGTGCATGGAATTGACAGATTTGGCACTCAAAGGCGGCGGCGGCGGTCAGAACCAGGTGGTGGTGTGGCGGTGCGCGAGTTGGCCTATGGGGCGGTTGGAGGAGGGGAACGTGGCGACGGCATCTGATCCAGGTGGTGATGTATGTAGCGGTGGTGGTGGAAGCTTGGACGTGGCGGCTGAGGACATACGATGGGTTCGAAAGCGACTAGCTACTAGGGTTTTCAGAGGTAAATATAATTACGAAAATGCCCTTTTGCTTAATTTTAATTTATATGTTCTAACTATCATAACTTGTGCATACGAACTCGGATTTAGACGCGGTTTCTTCCATTACGATCGTATCGAAATTTTGGACAACATGGAACTTATTTGGCTGCATTCTGAGACTGTTAAAATTTTGGGCTTTATTTGGATTTTAAATCGACAATAAATCAAAGGTGAGTGTTTTAACCCACTCACAAATACTAAATCATCTTATGTTAGTTAAATTAAATTTGTGATGTGATTAGAAATTTATTAATTGTTATTTGGCATTTTAAATTATCATTTAAATTTAATTTGAATTTATATTGAATTAAATTGCCATTTAAATTAATATTGAATTTAAATTGCTAATCAACACCTGATATTGATAACCAGTTAATTGTTGTGATTTTTTGGTTGATTTAAATGATGATTGCGATGGATGCTTAATTGTTGACATTTTGGATGGTTTGACGTTATGTTAATTTTATATGTTGTTATCACACTACAAGTTCCTTTAGTTATTGTTAGGAAAATCACCATGGGTTGAAATGATACATGCCCAAACGATCTTATAGATTAGGGAAAAATCGTTATGGGTTGAAATGATAAACCTGGGCGATTTTATGGATTTGGAAATTTGTCATTCAGGATATGGGTTGAAATGATATATATCCGGAAATTTAAATTTATTGCGGGTTGAAATGATATATCTGTATCACTTTGCCATAGGATAGAAAATTATATACGGACACCGGATTGGTTAAATTAAATGGTTTAAAATCTTGAATTTGGATTTTGGTTAAATGTTATTGTTTTAAAAGAAATAAATTATAGATTTATATAAATTTAATTATTTTCTAATTCAAGCTTTGAAAGTTGAAATTGAAATGGTTAAAAATAAATTGTTTAAAAATTAAATTGGGAATGTAAAGTTAAAATCGATATATGACTTTAATTCGGAAATTTGAATTATTTTGAAGATTTGGATCTTAAATTTTAACAATGAAGTTAAATTTGATTTAAGCGGTTTAAATAAGTAAATTGAAATTGGGCTTGAAATTGATATGAATTGAAATGGTTTAAAATAAGAATGGAATTGAATTTAAATCATTAATTTGAATTATTGAAATCGAAATTGAAGTTAAAAATGAATGTTTTCGGAAATTTAAGTTATTTCGAATTGAATTGAAATCACATTAATTTGGAATTAAATCAAAATCGAGTCATTTGAATTGAAAGATTAAAATTGAGTTTTGTTAATTTGAAATCTGGATATGGTCCAGATTTGTTGAAATAGAAGAAACAGTTTGATTTGATACTATTTTCAAAATAAAATTATTTTAATTTAAGGGGCATTTCACCAGAAGGACAAACTTTGCAGTCCAATTAGTTTCTAGGACACACATTCAAAGAAATTACTTTCAAGGCCAAAGTCAGCAGAATAATTACTTTCAATGACAAAGTTAGCAGTCCAATTACTTTCAAGGACATAATTTCATATGTTTTTAGGCCTTAGAAACTAATTATTTTACGTTTTGTCCTTGAAAATAATTATTTCAGTTGGGTGTCCTAGAAACTAATTCCACTTGCTAAAGAGGCCCTTGTGGCTAATTTCCACTTAATATAAACTGTTTAAAAATCTATTATTTTAAAATTCAGATTATTTAGATTTTCAAAACTATTTACCATATAAACCATTTCCAATAATCAAACCATTTTATATTTACTATTTTAACCGCTTTAAAATCCTTAAACTAATTTGAACTATTAAAACTAACTTAAACTATTAAAACTATTTTAAACTATTAAAACTATTTTAAACTTTTAAAACTATTTGAAACTATTAAAACTATTTTAAACTATTAAAACTATTTAAAACTATTAAAACTATTTAAAACTATTAAAACTATTTTAAACTATTAAAACTATTTTAAACTATTAAAACTATTTTAAACTATTAAAACTATTTTAAACTATTAAAACTATTTTAAACTATTAAAACTATTTTAAACCATTTTAAACTATTTATAACTACCAAACTATTTTCTAAAATTCAAATTATGCAAGGTTGAATTGTTTATATTTAAATCCTTGATTTGAAGGCGAATATGGTTAAATGAAGTTATAACCTACAGTGGAATTTGAAATGATATTTTCTAGTGAAATGACATATTTTGAGTAAATATGATGGTTTTGAAATGAATGATATTTAGAATTGAATATGATATTTTGATATCAAATATGAATCGGTTTTGGAAATGTAAAAGAACCAACCGGTGTGAAATAGGCGTTTGATTGTTAAAGAGACCGGGGTCGGATATTGTCATACTCTCTGTCAATACCGAAACCACTTTAACAACTGTACACGTGGTGGAGAATCCAGAATGAAGTAGGATGGTTTGGCAAACGCTACTGGAATGAGTAGGAGAACGATGATGGATAGCCTTGACTTTCGGGTCATAATTAAAATGACTAAAACATGAACTACACCTGGGCCAAGTAGGGTCGCTCCCCCTATCGAGTATGCTTTTTCGAAACCATATCTATTATTTTGTGATTTGATTTGGTGGCCACCCTTTGATTTGATTATGAGAGTGTGTCTCGAGGTGGGCGATAGTAGCTTCTATGCATTACCACCAGGCTGGTTCTGCAAAACGGTAGTATCCTACCCTGGGCATTGCCTCGTGTGCCTTGTCATATTTATCCTGATCGAGCCCACTACGATTTTGTTTTGTGTCGTACCTTTGGAGTGCTCCCTGATAGCCCACCGGTTTGGTGGAGTTTACAGTACTGTATAGACTATGACATTTATAAAAATGTGTTAAGGGGGATATGGGTAACGCCTTAACACTATTTTAATACTTTATTGTATACATATTATAATAGCGTATTGTATTATATATGTAGATAGTTTAACGGATCCTTAGGAGATGGAATCCTGAACATCTAAGTTATTGCACGTACGTTAGAAACTGAATAGGAGATGTAAAATCCCGTAAACATCTCTGAAGCCGTTGCACTCATATTTACTTATTTTGATTTAACTTACATAAGATCTTTTAGTTCTGACTCGGGTGTTTTGTCTTTTCATTACGCTCGGGTTAGTCTGAGCTTTTTAGTGTACTAAAGACCATTTTATTTGGAGGATGAAGACAGAGATTAGTCTACTATTTATTATATTTATTTCACTGCATCATGTTGTTCCACTGCATTATCTTATTATACCAGCTATATGGATAAATTTGATTGTATTGTAAAAGTGTAATCAAATTTATCTGTAAAACAGCTTCATGAACTATTTATTTAATTATTATATTTTGTCATTCCGCTGTGAGATTTTGTGTTTTGTTTTTCTCTTCTTTTCTCTTATTTTCTTATTTACCCCATTAACAATCCTCCCTTTTGAATGGTTTGAGTTGACATGTGTGGTTTATTGTCGATTTAAACCGTCCAAAAAGGTGGGTCGTTACAAGTCAAGTCGACAATGTGTCATGTCAGCAAATCACAACTGTTTATCTCCTACAAGTGGCATGTGTTAAAGATCTAAGAGTCCAGTTTCTCTATAAATAAACATTTACCCCTACCAAAAAGGGGCGGATTCTGAATTGTAATTCTTCCTCATTCATTTTTTCGTAAGCATAAATAAAAGCTTGACTTTGGGACTCTAATGGCCGATTAGATCTAATTCAAATTATGACTATATGACTTGATACTTAAACAATTGCCTATTTGCATACTTGACCACCTTGAATGTGATGACTAGTGTACGTCTTTGAGAGTTTATCTCTTACCCAAGTATCATTAACTTGTGAAGACAACGTATATTAGTGAAGACCAAAAATTGACCTAACAACCGACATTGACCCCTTGTAACAACCCTGGTTTTTGATTCTCTTTAATTAAATACAGAATAATTTAAAGTGGGATTTTAAAATAAAATTGAAAATTTTCCAATAATTGAAAAATGAAGAAATTCTACTTTATACACTTTTGTGGAAATTTATAAATTCTTTAAGAAGAAGGATTTTGTTATCAGGAATAGGAAATAAATTATTTTATAATAAAGGATCCTAAATTTAATATATGAAATAATGTGAATGTACAGGAAATAAAACATTATGAATAATTTCTAAATTATGGAAATTCTGGAGGATCATTTTGGAGATTTTATATTTTAGAAATAAATACACGTTTCAATAATTATGGATTTTTATATCATAAGGAACGCATAAATTTCCTTAAGCCTTAAAATGGAATATTTGTAACTTAAGAAGCCATTTATTTCTAACTAATGGAAAATAATGAGAATAACTTCTTTTGTTAAGAATTTGTACTTTTAAAATTAATCCCATTCATTATAAATAAAAATGAGATAATTAAACTTGTGCTTGCTTTGTTAAGGAAATGAAGTTAATTCATGATTTGAAAACTTTAGCTTTCTTAAACCATTGCTTTAGAAATTGAAAATTGGAATCTCATTTCTTTTGTTAAATTAATAAGACAAATCAAGGCCCAAATAAGAATTATTTGCAAGGTAATAGGTGGGAAAAGGTGAAAATCAACACATGTACGTTCATTTGTTTCTCACCCCTGTATACAGAAATTGCAGTAAACCATTTCCTTCTTAAAACCCTAAGCTAAGTTTCCCAAATGAATTTATCATTAAAGGTAAATTTACCGATTTCAAAGCTTAAGAGTTTCAGGTAACTATCTCCAATCTTAGATACATCTTATATGATTTTAATTTCAGTTTCTGTGATGACCCGATTTTTCGAACCAGTCAAAATCGCCGAAAAATCCATTCATTCTAAAACCACGAATGAAAATGATTAACATAATACACAAAATTTGATAAATATTCAACACTATTAAATTTATAGGATACAATTTCAATTGTACAAGTTATCAAAGTAATCAATTTAATCTACAAGGTGTACTTTAATACATACCAAATACAAATACATATCTAACGCTGCACAACTCTGATGAGAGAGACAGCAATAGTCATTCCTGCAAACTCAATAGACATGTTAAATGCGAAATAAAATAGTAAGCAGGAAAGATACAACAATACAAGATAATTAGCAAACAATAACGGGAAAAGATACATTATTACTGGGGCTACGTCCTACCACTTGTGAATGCCTCTGTACCCCTATCTAACTAGGTACCCAATTAGATACAGGATCAAGCCAACGTAGTTCTCCTATTCACAAATAGGACTCAAGGAGCCTACAATGCACAATCAAACAAATATGCAATTCCCAAACTACCTTTTTGGCTTAATCTTTTCATTTAGATTTATGAAATTGGATTAAGTTTATTATTTTTAAAAATAATCTCTACTAAAAATACTTATTCGGAAACAGCCTCTTTAAAATAAATTCCCAGTTTAATTTGAAATCCACTTTAAATTAATAATATATAAATATTTAATATCAAATCAAACTTTTCTTCGAGATTTAAGCCAAAACTTTTCAAAACCGGTATCAATTACTCTGTATAATAATACCGTGGTGTATTTGATATATTTATTCGAAAATCCAAAAATACTACTATAAAAGCATATCAAAATATATGCAACCAGATCGGGAGGTTTCTCCCAATGACAAGGCAACTAGGTCCCAGCCTTCATAAGATAAATAAACAAAGTATATCTCTCTATACAAAGAGTAGACTATACTAAGGGTTAAACCACCCTTTTGCCCACTTTTTAGTTATAGGTTACCCGAATCAGCGGTAACATACACTACAACAAAAATACCCTATTACAATGCCCTTTTTACAACGGGCATTGGCTGCCTGTTGTAATAGAAGGCTATTACAATGGTTCATTCAGGCCCGTTGTAATAGATGCCCTATACAACGTCCTTTTTACAACGGGCGATGATAGCCCGTTGTAATAGAATACCATTATAACGGTCCTTTCAAGCCCGTTGTAATACATGTCAATTTTACAACGTTCATAAAATGCCCGTTGTAATAGATAACAAGTTTACAACGGTCACAAAATGCCCGTTGTGATAACGCTCAAATAAAATTATAAACTAATATAATGGCCGACCCTCTTTTTCTTTTATATCTTCGGCCCGTTTCTCTTTTTTTTGCTCCGTTCCTTTCTTTTGTGAAAATGGCGGCCGTTCCTCGTTCGTTCGTTCCTCAATCCAGATTTAGGGTTTTGTGAAATTCAAAAGCGCCGACGTTGTTGATCAATCAAGTGGATGTTCTCGTGATTATTTTGATGATCGATTGTATCTTCAAGTTTGCATACGGTATCTTCAAGTTAGTATAAAGAGGCTAACCAATGTATCACAAACTTAGCCTCCACACCAATATTGTTCAAAGGATTCACGATATTCGTTCAAAATTAACATTTACTTTTAAACAATCAATTTGTTTCGCTGTAAACAATTGTACCTTTATTAGGAAATGAAAGTAGAAAAAGTTGGTAGAAAATCGTTCCTATCCAATTTCTGATGTTCACATATGGACAATCAGCTGTTGATGTACGACATGAAATTAATAGCGTTGAACAATATGATGCTTTTGTTACACTCTTCTCAGGAAAGAGTTGTCTCGTACTCAATTAAGCCAACAATTACGTTTTTACTCATGATATATATTTTTCCCAGTTAGTCCAGAAATAGAAATAATTATGAAGACCTAATTGCTTATATTATCATGCCCAACAAAAAGACTTACCATGCATCTTGAGAAGAGTTCACCTTATCCTCCGATAGTAGCCACTGCAGTTGATGTTCATTCTAACGACCATGCAATAGAACTGTATACATAAAACTTGTCATGTAGAAATTCCATTAACAATCGAAATTAAAATAAAGCTAAGAAGATAAAATCATGAACTTGCCTTGTCTGACATGAAGCAAATTAGATGTTCTATGGTATTAGATGATCGTATTATTGCTCACTATCAAGTTCTGCCTCTATCCAATAAAATGCATTCACATACTTGTATTTGCTACCTAATTCAAGTTAATTAGGCATTGAAACTGATTAAATTAAAAGCTTAGTATTAAAATAAAATTTGAAATTATGTGGAAGTCAATCTTGTATTTGAATTATGTATCTATTGTTAAAGTGAGGTTATCAAGCGGTTAGAAAATGAAATAAAAATAGTAAATGCAATAGGAAATAATGCTAACAAAAGATGTTACTGAATAAACCCACTGAATGTTCGCGAATAAACAAACTTCTTTTGTCAGTTAAAAATACGAAAACAACTCCTATTGGACACATCACTACCTAAACCTTGGATTTTTGCATTAACAGCTGTTGCCTGTTGCCAATAATTTGATATTTTTAAGTCAAAGATGTCACTGGGATGCTTGAATTATTCGACTAAACTAAGTGAGTTGGTATCAACCAGGTTATACAATAACATCTTTTATTTCATTCAGTCGATCTTTTGCTCACTGTATAACCTATGCATTAAAAACTTGTAGCTTTTTTTTACAATCATTTTTTAAACCAATCCTTAACCGCCTCAAAACAGGGTTCACCTAAATGCTACTGAATCGAAAATTGAATGATGAAGAGCAACATCACACATTTTACTAGATAGTAAATATTGTTAAAACGCTTCATGTTTTGAACAATTATATTATTCATTCAATAGTTTAGAACACTAGATCTACTTTAGTGAAAGAAGAAGAGAACCGTAGTCCAAAGATTCTAATTTCTTCAAAAAACTGTATTCCAGGAGAAGAAAACTCACCAAAAGTAGTGGTGGAAAAGGTAGGAGTGCCATCAATGAAGTTCAAACTTCCAGTGACAACTGTGTCATACATCCCATCGCCGAAAATAATCACATTCCATTTACTCTTATCCAACACCACATTTTCTTCATACACCCCCTTCTTCACATGTATCACAAGCCTCTCCATGCTCTTCTTCGGTATCATCAGCACGGCCTCATTTATCGTCTTAACCTGACCGCTTCCATCTTTGGCCACCGTCACATTTGGAATCAAATCACTCCCTACTTGCAACAGTACTCTCCTTTGCCCTTCCTGTATCCATTTTGGACCTTCCCAGCTCAGCAACTTCCGATGCATTTCAAAGTTCAGATCTTTCAACACGTCCTGCATACCTGACGCAATCGCCACACTATTGCTGATGAACTCTAAGGAATTCTTCATTGCAGATCCGAACTTTTTCTTTAATTTCTCTTCTTCTATTGTTCCTTCAAATCCGTCCAGGCAGGACTCTTGATTCGTCATGGCCGCGCTCAGCCACGTTTTGATGTCATTTATCTTCGGCACGGCCAGCATTTTCTCGTTCGCACCTGTAGGGGTCACGGACGAGATGGACTCTTGAACACGATCGATGGCTTCCTGGAACATATGAATTCGAATCCTATATAAACTCATTCATCATCGGCTTTCAAAAGCATTCGAGTCAAAGCAACAAAGAATAATCATTCAACTCGAATCATCGATCGAGTTCAAGTATTCAACCAGAAAAAGCAAAGAGCAAAAATTACATACCGAAGTTTTTTTGAACTCGATCGTCGAAGCTGCCGTATGCAAACTTGAAGATACAATCGATCATCAAAATACTCACAAGAACATCCACTTGATAGATCAACAACATCGGCGCTGTCGAATTTCACAAAACCCTAAATCTGGATTGAGGAACGAACGAACGAGGAACGGCCGCCATTTTCACAAAAGAAAGGAACAGAGCAAAAAAAGGAGAAACGGGCCGAAGATATAAAAGAAAAGGAGGGCCGACCATTATATAAGTTTATAATTTTATTTGAGCGTTATCATAACGGGCATTTTGTGACCGTTGTAAACTTGTTATCTATTACAACGGGCATTTTGTAAACATTGTAAAATTGACATGTATTACAACGGGCTTGAAAGGACCGTTGTAATAGCATTCTATTACAACGGGCTATCATCGTCCGTTGTAAAAAAGGGCGTTGTATAGGGCATCTATTACAACGGGCCTGAATGGACCATTTTAATAGACTTCTATTACAACGGGCAGCCACTGCCCATTGTAAAAAGGGCGTTGTAATAGGGTATTTTTGTTGTAGTGGTGTTCTGGACATTAGTAGGAATCTAACGTCGAAGATCGTGGGTTAAACGGACTTCGCATGGGGTAATTAAACATATTCAAACTTAAGCTATCTAACATCTAAAATAAAAATAACTAAAATAAACTTATCTAAACTATAAACAAAATAAAACAATATACAAAAGGTGCCTCTCACCCAAGGCCCAAGCTTTCATGGCCCAGGCAAGAAACCTCACTCACACTTCAAAAGCCTACAAACATTTTAATGCACACTCCGTTCAAACCAAATCTTGCTTGCATACACTCACTCATCTTCTTTCCCAAACCCACACCCTCCTTTCATCATGTTACTATTGCCTATACACGTCATCCCTTCACATTCATCTTGCAGCCTACTTCCATAAACATGCCCATGCTAACATTCTTCACCACAAATGCCCCCATACACACGTCTCCCTATATGTACACACACATACATATAAATATATAAAACATAGGGTGACACATACATATAAATATATAGGTGCGTGTGCAAGTGAAACTAAAAATATTTCGAGCGCCGCAACTAAAATGTATGAAATCAAATGCACATGCAAAAGCAAGGAAACCTTCTCATGCAGGTAATAATGCACATGGATAGTTTACAAGTGTGTAAATGAAACCAAATATAATTCAACTGCAGATGCTAAAATGCATGGAAACAATTACCCATATACTTGTGTGAAAATATACCCATGCATGTGTATACTTTTTTTCATATTTTCAAAGTAGAAAATAATGAAATATATGAATCTATTTTCTTTCATAGCTGTGTGTTTCAATTTGCAGTAAAAAGATTTGAAAATGTGTGTAGAATGAATGTGTATATATAGCATGTAGAGAAGAAAAATGAGAAAGTTGTAAAAACGAATGTGTATTTTTTCCATACGTGTCCTTCCTCTAGAAAATGAAAAATGTGTTCAAACTTTTGGAAAGAAATGAATGTATCCCCTAATGTGAAAGTGACGTTATGTTAATATCTTTACTACTAATAATGAGAATTCCTTGAATAGAAATTCAACCGTGTCTTTTTGAAATACCAGAAATACCCCTCATTATAATTATGGAAATCGTTCACTCTATCTTTATCTTTACTACTAATAAAGAGAATTAATTGAATAGATTTACTCAGTGTCTTTTTGAAATTCCAAATATACCCGTTTGCATCTTATTACTACTAATAATGAGAATTCCTTGAATAGGAATTCAACCGTGTCTTTTTGAAATACCAGAAATACCCCTCATTATAATTATGGAAATCGTTCACTCTATCTTTATCTTTACTACTAATAAAGAGAATTCATTGAATAGATTTACTCAGTGTCTTTTTGAAATTCCAAATATACCCTTTTACATCTTATTACTACTAATAATGAGAATTCCTTGAATAGGAATTCAACCGTGTCTTTTTGAAATACCAGAAATACCCCTCATTATAATTATGGAAATCGTTCACTCTATCTTTATCTTTACTACTAATAAAGAGAATTCATTGAATAGATTTACTCAGTGTCTTTTTGAAATTCCAAATATACCATTTTACATCTTATAGAGAAATAGTATTCAAATTTGGGAATATAGCCTGTTATTTTCCCCATGGAGAACTACAGTGTACATTCACAAGATGAAGTATCCGAGTGTTTCATATTGTCCGTAATTTAGGTGGGAGTTAATCGGTCGAAGTCTTGCCGGATTCCGAGTTAGCATGAAGAAAATATTGCAGTCTAAACAAAAAAAACAACGGCTTCTGCACTAGGCGAAGTTCAAATATGGGGATGTGATATCTTGTTATTTTCTAAGTACAACTGTCAGTGCCTATGAAGAACTACAATGTGCATTCACAAGATGAAGTATCCGAGTGTTCCATATTGTCCGTAATTTAGGTGGGAGTTAATTGGTCGAAGTCTCACCGGATTCTGAATTAGTATGAAGAAGTTATTGTAGTTTGAACAAAAAAAAATAGCGGCTTCTGCACTAGGCGGAGTTCAAATATGGGGATGTGGTAGCCTGTTATTTTCTAAGTACAACTATCAGTCCCCAAGGAGAACTACAGTGTACGTTCACAAGATGAAGTATCCGAGTGTTTCATATTGTCCGTAATTTAGGTGGGAGTTAATCGGTCGAAGTCTCGCCGGATTCCGAGTTAGTATGAAGAAAATATTGCAGTCTGAACAAAAAAAATAGCGGCTTCTGCACTAGGCGGAGTTCAAATATGGGGATGTGGTATCCTGTTATTTTCCAAGTACAACTGTCAGTGCCCATGGAGAACTACAGTGTGCGTTCACAAGATGAAGTATCCGAGTGTTCCATATTGTCCGTAATTTAGGTGGGAGTTAATCGGTCGAAGACTCACCGGATTCCGAGTTAGTATGAAGAAAATATTACAGTCTGAACAAAAAAATAGCGGCTTCTGCACTAGGCGGAGTTCAAATATGGAGATGTGGTAACCTGTTATTTTCTAAGTACAACTGTCAGTGCCCATGGAGAACTACAGTGTGTGTTCACAAGATGAAGTATCCGAGTGTTCTATATTGTCCGTAATTTAGGTGGGAGTTAATTGGTCGAAGTCTCATCGGATTCTGAATTAGTATGAAGAAGTTATTGCAGTTTGAACAAAAAAAATAGCGGCTTCTGCACTAGGCGGAGTTCAAATCTGGGGATGTGGTAAACTGTTATTTTCTAAGTACAACTGTCAGTTCCCATGGAGAACTACAGTGTGCATTCAGAAGATGAAGTATCCAAGTGTTCCATATTTTCCGTAATTTAGGTGGGAGTTAATCTGTCGAAGTCTCGCCGGATTCCGAGTTAGTATGAAGAAAATATAGCAGTCCGAATAAAAAAAATAGCGGCTTCTGCACTAGGCGGAGTTCAAATACGGGGATGTGGTAGCCTGTTATTTTCTAAGTACAACTGTCAGTCCCCATGGAGAACTACAATGTGCGTTCACAGGATGAAGTATCTGAGTGTTCCATATTGTCTGTAATTTAGGTGGGAGTTAATCAGTCAAAGTTTTGCCGGATTCCAAATTAGTATGAAAAAGTTATTGCAGTCTGAACAAAAAAAATAGCGGCTTCTGCACTAGACAGAGTTCAAATATGGGGATGTGGTAGCCTTTTATTTTCTAAGTACAACTGTCAGTCCCCATGGAGAACTACAGTGTGTGTTCACAAGATGAAGTATATGAGTGTTCCATATTGTCCGTAATTTAGGTGGGAGTTAATCGGTTGAAGTCTCGTCGGGTTCCGAATTAGTATGAAGAAGTTATTGCAGACTGAACAAAAAAAATAGCGGCTTCTGCACTAGGCGGAGTTCAAATATGGGGATGTGGTAGCATGTTATTTTCTAAGTAAACTGTCAGTCCCCATGAAGAACTACAGTGTGCGTTCACAAGATGAAGTATCCGAGTGTACCATATTGTCTGTAATTTAGGTAGGAATTCATCGGTCGAAGTTTTGCCTGATTCTGAGTTTGTATGAAGAAGTTATTGCAGTCAGAACAAAAAAATAGCGGTTTCTGCCTAGACGGCGTTCAAATGTGGGGATGCTACTATCAAATCTACTTCTAAAGATACAAATAAAAATGCATGCACATTGTGGTTAAATGCAGGCCCATCTGGGCGTGCATATGTACTCGTATAAACAAGTTTACATCAATGCAAAGTAATCTAAAATAGTTAAGAATTCAAAAGTCAAGCAAGGACATACATGCACATGTAAGGTAAAGGTATAGGCAAAAAGATAGTGCATGTGTATAGCAAAAGGATGGAAAGAATGGTGAACGTGCATGATTAATTAAATTTGTATTTAAATGTTAGATTTTTCGGTACTCCGCTATACAATAACGTGTTCGCGTACGAGTCGCGAACGATGGAAATAAAAATACGATTATGCACAGCAATGCGTCACGATCATAAAACAGTAATAAAATAGACAAGTTAACTTATTCTGTAAAGTTTCAAAAGTACCGACGTTTGACGTAAATATGTCAAACGAAAATTTGATTATTTTCCAAATTAAAAATTATTAAAAAATCCTATAAAATAAATTAAAAATACGTCATTAAAAATCAGATCTAAATTTAAAACATAGATTTTATTATAATTTAATCCAAATCCAGATATATTTACTACTAATAATGAGAATTCCTTGAATAGGAATTCAACCGTATCTTTTTGAAATACCAGAAATACCCCTCATCTCTACTATTAATAAAGAGAATTCATTCCATGCATTAATTTACTCGGTGTCTTTTTGAAATACCTTTAATACCCTTCATTAGGGGCATGCCTTTTGCATATATATGGCAGCAATAGAAATTGAAGCGAACGCAAGACGAGCAGGGTGAAATTTTGTGGGCTAAAATATACACACGCTGAAATAATTACATCAGTTAATTTCTACACGCCAGCCGAGTCATGGGCATACTATGTTTATCAACATCATTTTAATTGCTACTTCATCTATTAGCTTATATACACTAAGAAAGGATATGTCCTGGACGATGTGGGACTAACCTAATTTATAAACCCAACATTAGCACCAATTCTTCTGGGCATGATATATAATCTTCATTTCATTTATATTCCCTATTCCACCCCACTGAATATTTCTCTGCTTTCCCTCTTCCATCTCTGTTTACATCCATTTAACAAGTTGCAGAAGAACGATTTCGTCATTTTATCCAGACATGATTGAAATAGTTAAAAGAAGAGGGTTGCGGCTATTTATAGTAGAGATAAGGAAACCTAATCGCCAACTGTAGCAAGTAAATTAGCATTGTTCATAGAAATAACCATTAATTTAGGTCCATAAAGATGAATATCAACCTTCCTTATTATACATCCTAAGTTTGCTAAACCTTTTTTAAAGAAAAAATTAAATTAAATAATTAGAAAAGATGCATGAGAAACATACGTCAATGGTACTACAATAGGCAAACAAGTACACATTTTGTTCCTAATTTCTTTATTTTGATCATTCGTCTTTGACATCAGATTGTCAAAACAACGAATTATTTTAAACTTCCATAGCTACTAAGCCTTTAAGAATTGAAAACCAAGTTATTCTGAGTGTTACTAATGCAATGTTGCTAAAAATTGAAATGATAGGAAAATAACTAAAGTAACAAACAATATATAAAATTAGTACTTCTTACCCGTGTTTATAAAGAAAATACTGGAAATTAAAACTCATAGAGTTCGGTTTGGAACCAACCTGTAAATGCATCGCTTGCATAAACAATAGACACGTCAGCTAAGTAGGGGTCGGTTCTACATGACAATAAAAGGACCTATAAATACTAATATCATAATAGCAGTTTTGCTACTTTAAGCAAGGTTTTTCATTAACTCGCAATACAAAGCTTTGTTTGATTCTACCAAGAGACATATTTAGAGATGGATCCATAAATATTGAATGGTTGGAGGTAAAACTTTGTTTCTTTATATTTGCACAAAATTGATATTATAGACGTCTATGTGTATTTAGTAAGAATTTATTATTCTCTGAATATGGTTTTGTGATGGTTACATTATATCTCTGCTCTTATTCAAGCTTTGCCTCTGTTCTTATTCATGCTTTTCTCATTATTAAAGTGTATTAAAAAATTGGAATCTTGTTTTAGTGATATTTTTGAAATTGTCTTCATCGATTTATAACTGATGTCTTTGTTAATGTCTTTATATGTAAGAAATTTCGTATGCAAGAAGTTAACTCATATTTATAACTCATATTGACAGATGAATTTGGAGTACTTTGCTATTGACAGTCAGGCATTTACTTCTTTCAATACTCATATTGAACATTCTTATAAATAAGATCTGCTAGAACTTAGGTGACATGGGGTGTCATGGAACCCGAAATATGATTTAATGACACTAAAGAGAAATTTATGTTATGCGGGGAATTATTACTTATAATAAGAGTGTGTTAGAGGAATTGTTTGTTGAAATTGTTGAGCATTCTCATAAATACAGTTTATGCATAAATACCATGGTTATTGCATTGCAAAGGTTTTTGCTTCCCTGTGGGCATTTTTTTCCTTATAATATGACAGTTTGATAAATTGTGAGATGTTGTTTTCTTCATTGCACATGAATTTGTATTTTTTTGGGCATTGTGTGTAACCTTAAGCATATAAATCGTGTTGGAAATATATCTACAAAGTATGATCTCAACTTTAGATATGGATGTGCATATTAGCAGTTTGCATATATTATTAACATAATGAGTGGCAATTCAAATGAATAAGAGACTTTTATCTCTCCTCGAGGTACACCATCCTTTTACCAGTAAATCCCTTTTTTATGTGCAAGTAAGTTGCAACGTGATATCTTAGACTTTACAAATATGTGTATCTGCATGCCTGCACATTCACATATATTTTTCTATGGGTGTACATATACAAGACCGAGGTTGGTGCATAACATAGTCTGGGTCACCATCGCACATTATTGAACAAAAGTCAATGAGCATTTACCTAGCTCATTCTTTCTTATGAACATTTCTATTATCCAGGACAGCTCATTCATCACATATATATCAGTAGTTTTAAAAGCTCACACATCACACATATCTGATAGCCTCCAACTAACTAAAGAGAATAGACACACATTGAAATTCCCAGATTAAGCCAATCTTTAACCCAACACAATTTTTTTCAAGTATAATAAAAACAAGCGGATATTATCAAATACAAATAGTAACAGATAATAAGGCAAAAGTTATACTATTTATTAATATACATATATTGATTTAACCATTAATTTTTTTTATACAATTATATTTGATTGGAGTAACATATTTGCTAACAACAATAATAACCAAAAGAAAATTCTTTATTTTCCTTCAATATTATGTGGTATTTGTCGTATTTATGTGTTATTACAATACTGTATTATTAGTTTGACATTGCTGGGGGCCGGTGATTGAAGCATGCGGTTCCAAAAGGACATGATTAAAGCAACCTAAGTGCCAATCAACATTATAGTAGCAGACAAATGGCTATGAAAACATGAAACCCCCATAAAGTGCCACGGAGAAGTGAGAGGTGAGCTTACTTAGAAGACATGTAAATGAAAGCACATTGAAACCATCGAAGTAGTTGGTAACGTAGGGATGTAACAAGGGATTCAGAGTAGCAGTTTACACTTTCCATGAATGTCACCGCATAGAGAAGCAATATAAGCTTAAGTGTACAGAGTGGCAAATGTAAATTGATTTGTCTCTAATTAATCCAATGTTGATTGTATGATATAATATTGTAACTATTCAGCACTATATATATTTTCAATTATACATGTTACTATTTACTTGCAAAAATATCTGGAAATATACAGTCAGAATATGCAAACTGATAAATTATGTACTGTGGAACAATACTATTTGTTTTGAGTGTACAATCATTGTAACGCAGCTTATGATTAATTTATTTCTAAAATGATAAAATTACACATATATTTCTCCTCTTTACACATATATTTCTCCATTTATATAAGGGATTTCTAATATAACCATAAATGGGTAAAACTTGCACTTAACATTGTTTTCTTCATTTCGATGTTTTTTTCCAACATTTTCAAGCAGTACTTTTTTAAATAACACCATTAAGTTAATTTTATTATAAACATATGGAAAAATATTTCCAGGTTTACTACTCATATTACGGTTACATAAAGTTATCCCATATATAACCTTTTTAACTCCGTCATCTACATATTATTGATGCCGGTCTCAAGCCCGGAAAAAGAAGAAGAGAAAACGATTTTTACAACTGTACTTTAGTTGTTACATATTTTTAACAAGCTACCGCTGTTTATATCTACCTTGGAAAGAGCAAAGATGACAAAAATCACATCAATTTAGGTCTTACAAATTGTCACAATGATATTTATCTAAAGGAAAATTTGACAAATGGTTAGTGTATTATTATTTCCCAAAATAACTTAGTCTCCTTAGTGTTTCGACAAACAGTTGATTTGTAAATGTACACACATAAAAATATATAAAATTTTGTATAATTAAAATTCATTTGTAAAATCCAAGAAAGCTTACAAAGGTGGTTTTTAATACTAGTTACATCTGCGCACGTGCATCGCACGTGCTGAAGTACTCGTTTAAATAAATTAAATATTCAAATTCGATGACCCAAAAATACCAGTCATTAAAGAATTTCATCTTCGATATTCCAAGGACGAAAAAATATAATGAGAATCAAACAATTAACAAAAGCTAAGCACACCAAAAATATTGTCGTCCATAACCCCGGTCGGAGGTACGGTGCCTTATCCTATCCATTTTTATTTATCAAATTAAGGTAGTTTTATTTTAAAATTCCTAGGTTGATTTACTAACTCTAGATGAATTTTACTTAGGCACCTAACCTGGCTCCAATACCATCTGTGACAACCCGTATTTTTGGGACTAGTCAAAATCGCTAAAAAATTCGTCCATTCTAAAACCACGAATGAAAACTACCAACATAATACACAATATTTGATAAATATTCAACACTATTAAATGTATAGGATACAATTTCAATTGTATAAGCTATCAGGGTAATCGATTTAATATACTAGGTGTACTGTAATACATACCAAATACAAATACAAATATTTAACGCTGCACAACTCTGATGAGAGAGACTGAAATAGTCATTCCTGCAAACTCAATAAAAAATTTAAAAGAAAAATAAAATAATAAGCAGGAAAGATACAACAATATAAGATAAATAGCAAACAATAATAGAAAAAAGATATATTATTACTGGGGCTGCGTCGCTACCACTTGTGACTGCCTATGTACCTCTATCTAATTGGGTACCCAATTAGATACAAGATCAAACCAACGTTCCTATTCACAAATAAAACTCAAGGAGCCTACGATGCACAATCAAACAAATATGCAATTCCCAAACTACCCCTTTGGCTTAATCTTTATATTTAGATTTACGAAATCTAACTAACTTTATTATTTTTAAAAATAATTTCTTTTGAAAATACTT
Source organism: Allium fistulosum (assembly GCA_030737815.1). Taxonomy (NCBI): domain Eukaryota; kingdom Viridiplantae; phylum Streptophyta; class Magnoliopsida; order Asparagales; family Amaryllidaceae; genus Allium; species Allium fistulosum. The sequence goes on from CM060901.1 coordinate 907,643,442, forward strand.
ATTCGAAAACAACCTCTTTGAACTAAATTCCCGGTTTCATTTCAAATCCTTTTGAAATAATAATATATATCTTTTATATCAAATCATACTTTTCTTCGGGTTTAAGTCAAAACCTTTTCAAATCTTGTATCAATTACTCTTATAATAATACAGTGGTGTATTTGATATATTTATTAGAAAATCCAAAAATACTTTACTATAAAAGCATATCAAAATATATGCAACCAGATCAGGTGGTTTCTCCCAATAACAAGGCAACTGGGTCCCAGCCTTCATAAGATAAATAAACACAGTATATCCTCCTATACAAAGAGTAGACTATACTAAGGGTTAAACCACCCTTTTGCCCACTTTTTAGTTACGGGTTACCCGGATCAGCGGCAACATGACAAATCATTTTATATCCCGAAGCGATAAATCATTTTGCACTAATAATCACAAATACTTTCAATCATAGTATTGCTGGTTTTTTTCAAATCTTTTGAAAGCCGTTTAAAACCAGCGGGATTTAAGGTCTCAAAATTCAGTTTATTTATAAAACACATTTTATAAATATCTTCATATAAATCACTTGAAAGTTCGGTGCGGATCGTGCTATATGGAATAGTACAAAAGCAGTGCGGAATAAAGGAATAATTAGCAGATAATAGTAAATAATAAACGAGCACACCAGGAATTTTTATACTGGTTCGAACTTCCCGTTCTACGTCCAGTCCCAGACTCCTTCTGGAATTTCACTAACAACAATCCTCACTTAACCCGGAGGAACAGGTTTACAACAACCCTTGAACAGCCGAACAAGGGACCTGAGCAACAGAACAGGATTTTGCCTCAACAGCCGAAGAGGTCTTCACACGCCTGAACAGCAGAACAGGACTTCAACTTATACAAAAGGTATTTGACACTGTGTGTTCTTAATAACACGAATTTGTCTCTTGATAATACAATCTTCCTATAATCTTCTCCTTTAGGATATATAGTGATGTGCTTTGAGAATAGTGGAAGATAGAGTGATCAAACGATCAGAAAATATATTCAGTTTGAGTGCAGTTTGAAAATATAGAATAGATAGGAATTCAAGAATATTAAAATTAGATTCGGTAAATTGTTTGTTGAATTCTGTAATCTATTTATAGTGTATAAAGAGTTGCAACTATAGATGAAAAGTTATATTGAAAAGAACAGTTGCAACTATTGAATTTGAAAGAGTTTCTCTTAGGTGAAGAGAAGTGTCTTTTCACAAAAATAGCAGTTGTAAAGATTCAGACGTCTGAAAGTAAATTTTTAGACTTCTGAAATTTTAAACGTGCAAGACAGAAAGAAACTAGGCTATTTTTATCTATATTCAGACGTCTGAAATACCAGAACCAGACGTCTGAATATTGTTAAAAAATTGAGTTTTATCTTCAGATTCAGACGTCTGAATAGGTTATTTCAGACATCTGAATTCAGTCTGAAATTGAGTTTTTATTCTTAGCACAGTGTGTATATATATATATCTTAGAGGAGAGATTTTCACAAAATTTTAATACTAAACAAAGACCCAAAACAACACATATGCAGCATGAAGATAATATGAATCCAGTCTTGTGGCTATTCCTGCAAAACATATGTTAGTATATAATGTATATAGTTGTCGTTTGTCAAAATTCATAGTAGACATCGAAACCGCGGTCTTAACATTCTCCCCCTTTTTGACGATGACAACTATATACTAAAACTCCCCCTGTCAAAAAGAATTAACACTTTTTATCAACTATATACGAAAGCTCCCCCTGTTAAAAGGAATTAACTCCATATTCTCCCCCTTTGTTATTGCAAAAAGGTAATCAGTAATCTTACCAGATAAAACAAAGTAGACATAAATTAAAGAAGTTGCAGAAGATAGTTTAAGATACATAACAAACATCATAAAAGTCACATAACAAAAAACATAAAGGAGCAAAAAGATCAGAATCTAGGACTGGAGTCACTTCCAACTTCATCATCATCATCACCACTAATTCTATTCTCTGAACTTGATGACCATTGAAAAGGAGTAGGGTTGAAAACATCGGTAGAAGAGGAGGTTGAACAACCAATACGTTCCCAAATTTTGTTAAGAAAGCCTCGAATGGAATTAAAACGTTTTTCAGATTTTCGTTCTATTGATTTCATTCGGGTTTGAAGTTTTGCTTGATTTTGGGAAAGTGTTACCAAGGCATTCCTTGAGCTAGAGTCGGGAGAAAGAATCACAATATCATTATCATTTTCTTCTTCCGATGGAGGGATAGAAGATCGAGTATGAGAATCGTGCCGACGAGGTTGTGGCTGGTTTTGATCACGGTTGGCAACCCATTCTTGGAAAGAGATATAAGCTAAACTTTCCGGGCGTTTTGGCAATCCCATGAGCCCTAATGTTTTAGACCCAAGTTCTTTGATCGAAGAGAATTCGGACTCAGGAAAAGGAATGTTAAAATTTTGAAGTATTTTCATAATATAAGCACCATAGTGGAAAGTCTTATATCGTCTCCTATGATTGACATCCATGAATTCTTCCAAAATTATTTGACCCCAATTTATAGGTTGACCGGAGTATACAGCATATAAGGCTTGAAAATTTCTTTTATTAACTATCTCATAACTTCCTGTCCTTGGAATAACTGAACGAATTAATGCTCTATGAAGAATGCGAGCTTGAGGACGAAGTTGAATAGACGTGAGACGATTAATATCATCATTCAGGAATTGATGTGAAACTTCATCTCTATTAGTTAAATCCAAAGATACATCAATCTCATCTAAATCAATTCCGGTTGATGGACAACGTAGAATTTCACCAAGCCTTGATATTGGCAGATAAATTTTAACTCCACAAACCAAAGTCCAAATACAATCATTGCGATTGTGAGGAGTATGATGGTCTAGATTCATGTTTGCAAAAAATAGTTTAACTAAAAGATGATTAATTTTGATATTGTTGGCATCAAAAGAGACTAGAGACTCTAACCCATTTGCTCTTACAATTTGATGAATACGATAAGCGCTGAATTCTTCGAATCTGATGAAGGCTCCAGGAAAAAAATTGGATCTATTCATTTGAGCAAAACGTTGCCTTGCTTGGTCGTTCCATAGCCACTGATCAATGTTTGGAGTAGATGAAGAGGATGATGGTCTTGATCTTTTTGATTTAGGTGCCATTTGAGTTGTTTGTGAAAGAGGTGATAACAATGGAGAAGAAAGGACTGAAAAAAGAAGATGCAGAAAAGCAAAAAAGTAAAGGACGGGAGGAATAATAGGGTTTGGTGTCTTGAAATTCGTGTAAATTTAATTTTAAAAAAAATTTCCAGTTTTCAGACGTCTGAAAAATACTTTCAGACGACTGAATATAAGAAAATGGAAACAGAAAGAAAACAGTGCAAAAAAGCCTATTTTAAGACGTCTGAAATCATAGTTTCAGACGTCTGAAACTGTTATAAATTTTATTTTCTTACACTGTTCAGACGTCTGTAATAAAGAGTTCAGACGTCTGAAATTTTTCTTTTTACAAGAAAATAGAAATACACAAAATATATAAAGAATCTATAAGAAATTATTTATCCGAGTCACTTGGAGTTTTACATTCTTCTGGTTCGATCTTGGTTATCTCTGTATATGGCCGCAAGGGAGACCAATATGGTTGACGTTCCCAAGAGTTTTGTGGAACCGAAGGAGTTTGTGGACTCGGCTCCCATGAATTCCATCCAGATGAAGTTATTTGCTGAGATGTTGAAGGTTGAACTACATCTTTCTTAGGAGATGTACCACAGAATTTCAAAGCCACTTGTTCAATAAAACTAAGTCGTTTGGAATTAACTTTTTGTTCGTAATACATCTCTCGTTGTAAATCCAACTGTTCTCTTTGGTAATGATGCATCTCTGATATTTTTTCTTTGGTTGATGGAGAACCAAAGAAAAGAAACCGGCGAGATTTCTTTTTTTCAGGAGTATAGCTAGAACGTTCACGAGAAGAACAAGGTCTATTTTTCTCATGAGGTGTTGGAGTTACTAAAATTTCAAGAGATGACGAAGAATAAGATGATGGAGAATCATCGGATTCAGAAGCCATGGAGAGAAGTAGAATGAACAAGTTGATTTTCATTTTAGATGGAATTTTCTATTAGAAAACAGAAAATAGAAATGACTTTGATGAAACAGAAGATTAGAATTGAACAATTTATAATAAGATAGAAAGTTCAAAAATAGTATAAAAGAAATGGCTGAAACTCATTTGTTAGTAATATCCGTCTGTTAAAACAAAAGATAAAAAAGGTAAAAAGGATATTAGCCATAAAAAAATTTTAAATAGTATATATAAAAAATCATAAATTTTGAAGAGACATAATACCAAGTTCTCGCCTTAGTTTAACAAAAATATTTTCTAAAAGTGGTTTTGTAAAAATATCAGCTAACTGATTTTCAGAAGAAACAAAATCTAAAATAATTGTCCCTTTTTCAACATTATCACGAAGAAAATGATGACGAATGTCAATATGTTTTGTTCGTGAATGATTAATAGGGTTTTTAGATAAGTTAATAGCACTAGAGTTGTCACAATATATAGTGGAATTTGTTAAATTTATATTTAAATCTTTGAGTGTTTGTTGCATATAGATTACTTGAGTACAAGCCAAAGCAGCAGAAATATATTCTGCTTCACATGTAGAGAGAGAAACACAATTTTGTTTCTTACTAAACCAAGATACAAGTGATTTTCCAATAAAATGGCACGTACCACTTGTACTTTTTCGGTCTGTTCGAGAACCACCGAAATCAGCATCACTATATGAAACTAATTCAAATGGACATTCTTTAGGATAGAATAGACCAAAATCCTTTGTGTTTGTTAGATAACGTAGAATACGTTTCACTGCTCTTAAATGTGATTCTTTTGGATTGGCTTGGAATCTAGCACACAAACAGACACTCATCATTATGTCAGGACGACTTGCAGTTAAATATAGTAATGATCCAATCATACTTCGGTATTGTTTCTGATCAACACTTTTGCCATTTTCATCTTTTTCAAGATGTGTTGTTGTACTCATAGGAGTTGGTTTGGCAGAAGTATTTTCCATTCCGAAGCGTTTGATTAGATTATTACAATATTTTTCTTGATTAAAAAATATACCATTTGGTAATTGCTTAATCTGTAGACCAAGAAAGTATGATAATTCTCCCATATGGGACATTTCAAACTCCTTAGTCATAATATCCGAAAAATCCTGACATAATTTGTCGTTGGTGGAACCAAATATGATATCATCAACGTAGATTTGAACTATTAAAATATCCCTTTTTGAATGTTTAATGAATAATGTTTGATCAACCTTTCCAATTTGAAATCCCGAAGAGATTAGATAGCTCTTAAGTCGTTCGTACCAAGCACGTGGTGCTTGTTTTAAACCATATAGAGCCTTCTTAAGTCTATATACATGATTGGGATATTTTTCATGAGCAAATAAGGGAGGTTGTTCAACATACACATTTTCTTTAATATATCCATTCAGAAAGGCACTTTTAACGTCCATCTGATAAAGTTTAAAATTATGAAAACACGCATAGGCCAGTAGTATTCGAATTGCTTCTAGTCTTGCTACAGGAGCGAAAGTCTCTTCATAGTCGATACCTTCTTCCTGATTGTATCCTTGAGCCACCAATCTTGCTTTATTTCTAGTGATATTTCCTTGTTCGTCCGCCTTGTTTTTGTAAACCCATTTTGTTCCAATAACAGTTTGATTACTTGGTCTAGGAACTAATTCCCAAACTTCATTGCGCTCAAACTGATTTAGTTCTTCTTGCATTGCAATGATCCAGTATTCGTCGGTAGAGGCTTCCTTTGGGTTCTTTGGCTCGATAGTAGATAAGAATGCTACATGGCCCATTTGGTTTAATTGATTCCTAGTTCGAACGTTTGAATTAATTTCTCCAATAATGTTTTGAACAGGATGATCCCGTAAGATATGTGGTGGAGATTTTAATTCATTTTGAATATTATCGTTCTCATTAGGATTATCAATTTCGTTTTCATTTATTTTAACATTTTCAGATTCTGTATTTATGATGTTATCATCATCATCATTATTTATACTTGTTATTTGTTGAAAATTTTCATCAAACGATACATGTAGAGTTTCCTCAACAGTATTTGTTCTTTTATTAAACACTCGATAGGCCTTGCTTCGATCCGAATATCCTAGGAAGAAACCTTCGTCAGATTTCGCATCAAATTTGCCAAGCTGATCTTTAGTGTTTAATATAAAACATTTTGAACCAAAAACTTTGAAATAGGATATGTTTGGTTTTCTGCTATTAAAGAGTTCATACGGAGTATTCTTAGTGAGAGGTCGAATGGAAACTCTGTTTAAAACATAACAGGCAGTTGCTACAGCTTCTGCCCAAAAATGTTTTGGAAGTGTGCTTCCATTTAACAAAGTTCTTGCACATTCCTGTAAAGTTCTATTCTTTCGTTCTACAACTCCATTTTGTTGTGGAGTTCTAGGAAACGAGAAATTATGAGAAATTCCTTTCTTTTTACAGAATTGTTCAAAAGCTTCATTTTCGAACTCTCCTCCATGATCACTCCGAATATTCTTAATTTTTAATTCCTTCAAGTTTTGGATTCTCTTGACGAAAATTTTAAATTGATCAAAAGTATCACTTTTATTTTTCAAAAAAATTGTCCAAGTATATCTAGAAAAATCATCGACAATTACAAACACATATTTGTTATGATTTATGGATTGCACTTGTGTTGGTCCAAATAGATCCATATGAAGTAACTCTAGTGGTTGTAATGTCGAAATGACCTTTTTAGATTTAAATGATGATTTTGTTAATTTACCTAATTGACAAGCATCACAAATATGATCTACTTTAAAGTTCATTTTTGGTAACCCCTTTACTAAGTTATTTTTAGATAACTTATTAATGGATTTGAAGTTAATATGACAGAAACGTTTGTGCCATAACCAAGGATCATTTTCATTAGCTATTAAGCACATATCTGAATTATGATTGACTTTCATATTCAGAACATATATATTTCTGTTTCTATTACCTTCAAATATGAGATTTCCATTGTGATCTAAAATGCTACACTTATCTTCGGAAAAAGAGATTTTGAATCCTTTGTCACACAATTGGCTGATACTCAACAAATTGTGCTTCAGGTTTTTAACAAGTAAAACATTAGAGATAAGAGGAGTATTAGAGTTACCGAAGTTGCTCACATCGCCTTTGCCGATGATATAGCCTTTGGAATTATCTCCAAATGTGACTGAGCCTTCATTTGTGTAGGTAATATTTGTTAGCATACTTTTGTCTCCAGTCATATGTTTAGAGCAACCACTATCTAGAATCCACTTTCCTCTCTTTTTAAGTGGGACCTGCAAAAAATAGAATTAAGACCATTGGTACCCACCTTTTTATAGGGTCCTAAGAGTTAGATCTTAGGAAACCAAACCCATTCGGGTCCGGTATTCCCTTTGTAAATATAATTCTGACTTTTATGAACAGTTTCCAAAAAGGATTTTATATATGTATTCCTAATCAAACTATTGTTTGTTTTAGGAACCCATATTTTTATGGTTTTAGATATCTGTATCCTTTTTGGTTTATGTATAGAAGCTTTCAGTTCTTGATTTCTTTTCGATTGAACTGATGTGGATTTTGATTTAACAAACTGTCTCCAATTATTTTGAGGAGCTATTTGTTTCTTAATATATCCTAGTCCCTTTTTACTGGTAGAAGGCTGAGAGTTTTCAATTATCTTAGATAAATTTTCTCTCCCCTTATTAAAATTAGAGATATTTTTAGAAATATCTTCTAATTTAGCCTTTAATCCAGTATTTTCCAACTCAATCAGTTTGACTTTAGATTTTAGCTCATGATTTTCAGAAGACAAAGCATCGTTCTTTCCTTTTTGAGTTTCAATTTCTTGACTCAAGAAGGTTAATTGAGAATCATTATTAGAAGATGAAAGTTGAATTTTCTCTAATTCCTCTTCTAATATTTTCTTCTCGTCTTTAAGCATATCTCTTTCGAATTCTGCTTTGTTCTTTTGTTCAACAGCTTCTTTATACTTTTTCTTGAGATTTTTCATAGTAATAATTAATTCAGTATTAATTTCAACCATATCATCGAAGGTAAAATTTGATACCTCATTTTCAGTAGCCATGAAGCATAGATTAGCTTGTTCATTTTCGCTTTCACTGCTACTATCAGAAGACGAAGAGTCTGAATCATCCCAAGTGACAGAGAATGCTTTCTTCTTGATCTTGTCCTTCTTAAACTTGTTGTGATTTGATTTCTTCTGGTCTGGACAATCTTTTTGCATGTGTCCTTTCTTGTGACAGTTGAAGCATTCTAGAACTGATGAAGAAGGTTTATTAAAGTTCCTTCTTCCATTGTTTCTATTTCCCTTTTTGTGTCTGAGAAACTTTTTGAAATTTTTAGCAATAAATGCTAAATCTTCATCATCTGATTCTGATTCATCTTTTTCAGCATGGAAGGCTATATTCTTCCTGTCTTGAGTTTGAACTCGTTTTGCCTGTAGATTGACTTCGTATGACATTAGATTTCCTATTAATTCTTCTGGCTTCATTTCTGAAATATCGTTAGCTTCTTCAATTTCCAAAACTTTTCTTTCCCACTCGTCAGTTAGAGAGTTTAGGATTTTCGAGACAACATCAGCATCTGAATATGTTACACCAAGTCCGATCAAGGCATGATGGATATCTTGAAATCTAGAGTACATATCATTTATGGATTCGTCTTGATTCATTCGGAAATTTTGGAACTGATTTTTGAGCATAGATATCTTGCTTTGCTTGACTTTGCTTGTTCCTTCATGAGTTGTTTTTAATGTTTGCCATATTTGATATGCAGTGGTGCATATGCTAACACGATTGAATTCATTTCTATCTAGAGCACAAAACAACATGTTCATAGCCTTGGCATTTAAGGTAGCTTCTGCTTTTTGGGCTGTCGACCAAGTAGTATATTCAGTGGTTGGTGCAGTGTATTCGGCTTGTGTGATATTCCAAGCATCAAAACCATTAGCCTGCATATAAATACGCATTCGTGTCGCCCAATAGTTATAATTTAATCCATTGAAGAAAGGAGGTCGTCCAGTGGCTTGTCCTTCTATGATGCCAGAGTTAGTGACAGGATTTGGAATAGCGTTGTTATCCATGTTGGCCATATAAGCAGATTATCAAATAACTGTGTAACGGTTATTAGATTCCTTCTCTGATACCAAATGAAAGTTCGGTGCGGATCGTGCTATATGGAATAGTACAAAAGCAGTGCGGAATAAAGGAATAATTAGCAGATAATAGTAAATAATAAACGAGCACACCAGGAATTTTTATACTGGTTCGAACTTCCCGTTCTACGTCCAGTCCCAGACTCCTTCTGGAATTTCACTAACAACAATCCTCACTTAACCCGGAGGAACAGGTTTACAACAACCCTTGAACAGCCGAACAAGGGACCTGAGCAACAGAACAGGATTTTGCCTCAACAGCCGAAGAGGTCTTCACACGCCTGAACAGCAGAACAGGACTTCAACTTATACAAAAGGTATTTGACACTGTGTGTTCTTAATAACACGAATTTGTCTCTTGATAATACAATCTTCCTATAATCTTCTCCTTTAGGATATATAGTGATGTGCTTTGAGAATAGTGGAAGATAGAGTGATCAAACGATCAGAAAATATATTCAGTTTGAGTGCAGTTTGAAAATATAGAATAGATAGGAATTCAAGAATATTAAAATTAGATTCGGTAAATTGTTTGTTGAATTCTGTAATCTATTTATAGTGTATAAAGAGTTGCAACTATAGATGAAAAGTTATATTGAAAAGAACAGTTGCAACTATTGAATTTGAAAGAGTTTCTCTTAGGTGAAGAGAAGTGTCTTTTCACAAAAATAGCAGTTGTAAAGATTCAGACGTCTGAAAGTAAATTTTTAGACTTCTGAAATTTTAAACGTGCAAGACAGAAAGAAACTAGGCTATTTTTATCTATATTCAGACGTCTGAAATACCAGAACCAGACGTCTGAATATTGTTAAAAAATTGAGTTTTATCTTCAGATTCAGACGTCTGAATAGGTTATTTCAGACGTCTGAATTCAGTCTGAAATTGAGTTTTTATTCTTAGCACAGTGTGTATATATATATATCTTAGAGGAGAGATTTTCACAAAATTTTAATACTAAACAAAGACCCAAAACAACACATATGCAGCATGAAGATAATATGAATCCAGTCTTGTGGCTATTCCTGCAAAACATATGTTAGTATATAATGTATATAGTTGTCGTTTGTCAAAATTCATAGTAGACATCGAAACCGCGGTCTTAACATCACTTTTATATAAAATCACTTCAAAACATTTACTTCCAAATATTTCTACTTGATTTAAAGAAAAACGTTTCATAACATTTTCTGAAAACCCAATATAATAGTTAAACACCTTATAGTCAAATCGTGAAATAAATCACAAGGTGCTAGCCTATATTTGTTTTCTATCTAACCCATGCAAAAGGAAATTAATTGCTCATAAACTGACCGAGCACAAATCAACAATCAATAAGTAATAATAACAAACATATGATTATCAATAATTAGCAATCATTAGCTAACACATCATTTATCTATATTAATTAATCCAAATATTAACTAACTACAAAATAATCATTTTACTTGGCAATCACAGAATGAGGATTTATTCTGCTCGATAGATGTCCAAAATAGTCTATTCAATTTAATTACGTTATTTGTAATTAAATTCAACAATTAATATTTTATCAACATTTTATATTTTATCAAACATGTCAATACTTTGCACTAACATGTTCTATACATTAATACGAATCTAACGTTGAATACCGCGGGTTAAACGAACTTCGTACGGGGTATTAAACATATTCAAACTTAAGCTATCTAACATCTAAATTAAAAATAACTAAAATAAACTTAACTGAATTATAAACTAAATAAAACAATATAAAGAAGATGCTTCTCACCCAAGGCCCAAGCTTTCACGGCCCAGGCAAGAAACCTCATTCACACTTCAAAAGCCTACAAACATTTTAATTAACACTCCTTTCAAACCAATTCTTGCTAGTATACACTCACCCATCTTCTTTCCGAAACCCACGCCCTCCTTTCATCACGTTACTATTGCTTGTACACGTCATTCCTTCACATTCATCTTGCGGCCTACTTCCATACACATGCCCATGCTAACATTCTTCAGCACAAATCCCCCCTACTCACGTCTCTCTATATGTACACACGCATACATATAAATATATAAAACATTGGGTGACACATACATATAAATATATAGGTGTGTGCGCAAGTGAAACTAAAAATATTTCGAGTGCATCAACTAAAATGTTTGAAATCAAATGCATATGCAAAAGCAGGGAAACTTTCTCATGCAGGCAATAATGCACATGGATAGTTTACAAGTGTGTAAATGAAACCAAATATTTTTTTTAAAACAACAATAATATATAAATAGCAAAAAGGAGGAGAAAGCCTTCCTCCAGAGGCTTACAGAGGAAGGCGAAGCATATGGAGAACATATACCTCCCTAATAAAGGACAGCAAAAGAAAAGACGAACAAATAAAAACAACCCATAGACACAAAGCAGCCAGGCTGGCTAAGACAAGACCCAAAAAAACAGAATTATCCCAACAACCCTCTCTCCCGCCACAACCAGAAGGTCAAGGCCAGTCCACCCAACGTACCATCAACCACCAACCCACTGATAGAAAACCCTACAGACGCAGCAAAACCAAACTGAGAATGATCCAAGGAAGCCGCCCTTCTGCCCACCCCATCGAGCTCCGGCAATGCCACCGCCCAATGGTGTAGACAGAGAAAGGAAACGGAGAACACCAGAGAGTAAGCAAGAGGCCGCAGCCTCAAGAAAAGGCGCAGGAGACCCAAAACCGCAGACCAACAGATCAGAACTCAACTGCGAAACCAACCAGAGCTAATCACCGAAACAAGGGCATAGAAGATGCACCTGAAACAAAAACAAAAAGACGAAATGAGAATAAAAGGGGGGGAGCAGGGGGGGAGGAAACTCCACCCGAAGGAAGAGGCCTAGCCAACACCCAGTCTAGCGGCAGGTGGAGAGCAGGAGATTGACAGAAGTCCAACTAGCCGCCGAGAGCGGTGGCTCAGAGGACCCTTGAAAGGTCTTCCCCGGAAAGCTAAGAAGACGTCATTCCTGACCCGATGGATGATGGACGGAGGATCCATCGACGAGCTCTCAAAAGTAGCCTTATTCCTCGCACACCATACGTGCCAGCAAATGAGGCAAGGAATCAGACGGAACACGATGGAACGAAGGGATTTCCCAGAATTCCCAGCCCACCACGAATTCAGAAGTTGAAGAGGAAATCTTGCAGTGCTCCGAACACCGACTAGATTTCCGAAGTAATTCCAGCAAGCTCTGGCCGAGAAACCGTCGAAAAACAAGTGGTTTAAAGATTCCATATCACCGTTTCCGCAGCATCTACAGCGAGAAACAGATGGAATACCGATCTTTTGAAGATTCTCGTCCAGTGGCAATCCATCATGTAGCAAGCGCCACATTAGAATAGAGACCTTGGGGGGAATGCGGGAATCCCAAATGAAAGAAAATTCAGGGCGGATGGGGAAGTGAGGTCTGATAGAGGACCAGGCTTTTAGAATGGAGAACGAAGCGCCATCCCAACCTGACAACCCGCCATGAGAATCAGCTAAAAGCTTCACTGATTGCATGTGCTTCCAGGTCTCGCTAGCATAGGATGGAGTACCCGAAAAATGCGAACCCGCAAGTCTGTGGTACTTAGCACGGAGGAACGACGCCCATAAAGAGTTGTTGGCGCCAAACCTGTACCACAGTTTACAAGCAAAGGCCGCACAAAGGTCCGATGGGTTACGAAGACCCAAACCGCCTTCATTTTTTGAGCGACAAATTGCGTCCCAAGACACCCAGTGGTGTCGACGGACGTTGTCTTTGTTCCCCCAGAAGAAAGACGAGGCCAGAGACCGGTAAGTTCGAAAAAAGGAAGAGGTAGGGGACATAGTCGCGAAAATGTGAGTTCCCATCGAGTCTAAGACCGATTTGATAAGCACAAGTCTGCCGGCTTGGGAGAGATAGGCCGAGTTCCAACGTAAAATCTTCCCCCTAACTTTGTTTGTCAAAGGGTTGAAAATCGCGTTAAGTTTCCTACCCCTATACAGGACAATACCCAAGTAGGGAAGGGGAAGAGATGTTTCCTTGAAACCGGAGATAGTCTCGATCTAGGAAGCGCGGGAGTGAGACATGTCCTTCGAATGGACAAAGCAACATTTGGAAGGATTAACGAGTTGGCCGGAAGACCTCTCGTATTGATGGATGAAACTGAGAAGCCTCCGAACAGAGGACCTGCTGCCATTAGTGAAAATGACAATGTCATCTGCAAAGGATAAGGAGGAAATGAGAGGGCAACCCCGAGGAATCCCGAAGCGCTGGTTTGACCGTAGATGGTTAATGATTGGAGACCGCGAATAAAAGCCTCTGTCGCGATCACAAAAAGAGTAGGCGAGAGCGGGTCGCCTTGACGTAAACCCCTCCCAGCCTTGAAATACCCACGGGCCGATCCGTTAATGAGAACAGAGAACCAGCAGTTGGAGATGAGTCTCCACACTAAATCAATAAGGGCCTCTGGAAAACCGAAGGTTCTTAAAACCTTGATGATGAAAAACCAGGACATGCGGTCGTAGGCCTTAGCCATGTCCAGTTTGAAGACAACATTAGATCCCCAAACTTTCCTATCAATTTGGGAGATCAGTTCCTGAGCGAGAAGGACGTTATCAGAGATAAGGCGCCCCTTGACAAACCCTGCTTGAGACGGAGAAATGATGCGCTCAAGGAAAGGAGCCAAACGGGTGGCCAGAATTTTAGAAATAACCTTATTAGAAAAGTTGCAAAGACTTATAGGCCGGAAATCCGCACAAGTCCTTAGGTTTTCGCACTTAGGAATAAGAATAAGGTTGGTGGAAGTCCATCCAGCTGGAAGATTCCCCCCTGAGAAGAACGATTGAATGGCAAGACAGAAATCAGCCTGGATAATAGGCCAAGAACACCTATAAAAGACACCATTGAAGCCATCAGGGCCGCAGGCACTATCCTTGCTAAGAGCAAAGACACAAGCGCGGATCTCCTCCGAGGACGGGAGATCCGCAATCATGGTACCTTCCGAAGGGAGGACCACCGAAGGGATGAAAGCTAGTAGGGCCGGGTCTGAAACAGAGACAGATGGAGAACCAAGAAAGGTTTGGAAATGGGAGAGGATGATGCCTTGGACTTCCTCTGGCGACGTAGCCGAAGAAAGATCAGGCCTCATAATCTCTCGAATTGCAAGAAGGTTATTCTTTTTCCGAATGGAGGAGTGGAAGAATTTGGAGTTAGCATCTCCGGCGACTACCCATTTGACCCTCGCCTTTTGACGGAGGTAGTCATTCTCAACACACAGCTCCGACGAGAAGGAAGTTTGTGCAATAGCCCACACCTCCTTATTGGCAGCGGTGGGATCCTCGTCTAAAACGGATTCGGTGACGATAAGCGCCTCCTCTGCCATACGAACGCGATCGAAGATGTTCTTGAAAACCTGAACGTTCCAAACCTTAAGGCAAGCCTTAAGGCGAGAGAGCTTTCTCCCAAAAGCAACACAGGGGGGGCAGAGAAAGGAATGCTCCAGGAGTCCGAGACCACTTGAAGGAAAGAGTGGTGGGATTTCCACATGCTCTGAAAACGAAAGGAGGAGGGCCCAGAAAGCGAAAGGGGAGAGCATCGAACAATCAAAGGGGCATGGTCCGAGAAGGACCGGTGGAGATGGGCGAGAGAGAAGGAAAAGGGAAGGCGAAACCATTCCTCCGAACCGAACACACGGTCAAGTCTAGAGAGAATACGATTCGGGCCCTCTTGGTTGTTAGACCAGGTGAAAGCAGAGCCGACGAAGGGGAGCTCTGAGAGACCAGAGGAGGCAATGAACGAATTGAAATCCGCCATCGCCCCTCTGTTGATGGCCGCTCCTCCCTGTTTTTCCGCTTGGCAAGCGACGATATTGAAATCGCCACCTAACACAGAAGAAGAGATGCCCAGAGAATCAAGAGCAAGAATGTCTGACCAGAGAACAAGTCTCTCTGAATGATCACACTTGGCGTAGACAGCGGAGAAGAGAAAAGGACCAACAAAAGACGGGGACGAGCACGCCATCGAAAAGAGCTGAGGGGAATCGAAAACAGGACGAGTCGCATAAGATTTGGACCATAAAATCCAAATTTTACCCGAGACATTAGCAGAGCCACCGCCAAAGCCTAAGGATAAGACTATCTTGGAAATTCCTACCGGTGCAATAAATGGTTCCAGGATAGCGACCAAACCCACAGAGTGTTTCCTGACAATGCATTTTAGCCTAGCCAAAGACGCATCATTACCGATGCCACGGACATTCCAGAAAAGAAAGTTCGCCATATGAGCGAGAATGAAGGAACAAGAAAAGCTCAAACTCAAACCAGATACAGCGAAAACCGAGCAGATCGGTCGATCCGCTCGGACGCCGCTATAGAGCGTGTGCGAATGGTACGAAGGGAAGGATGAACTCTCCTCTGTCTACATCTCGTCGTGCGTGTGGGAGGGACGGGCGACTCAGGAAGAGATGAGGAGGAGTCAACCGACGATGACGAAGGAGAAGAGTTCCTAGCTAAACAAGCTAGGCGCTCATTAATACATGGAAACAATTACCCAATTATTTGCAAAGTAGAAAATAATGAAATATATGAATCTATTTTCTTTCATAGCTGTGTGTTTCAATTTGCAGTAAAAAGAATAGAAAATGTATGTAGAAATGAATGTGTACATATAGCATGTAGAAAAGAAAAATGAGAAAGTTGCAAAAATGAATGTGTATTTTTTTCCATATGTGTCCTTCCTCCAGAAAATGAAAAATGTGTTCAAACTTTTGGAAAGAAATGAATGTATCCCGAAATGTGAAAGTGAATGTGTGTTAATATATAAATAAGTTTACTTCAATGTAAAATAATCTAAAATAGTTAAGAATCCAAAAGTCAAGCAAGGACATACATGCGCATGTAAGGTAAAGATATAGGCAAAAAGATAGTGCATGTGTATAGTAAAAGGATGGAAAGAATGGTGAACGTGCTGATTAATTAAATTTTTTTAAATCGTAGATTTTTCGGTACCCCGCTACATAATAGCACGTTTTCGTATGAGCCGCGAACGATAGAAATAAAAATACGATCGCGCACGGCAATGCGTCACGATCACAAAACAATAATAGAACAGACAAGTTAACTTATTCTGTAAAGTTTCAAAAGTACCGACGTTTGACGTAACATGCGTCAAACAAAAATTTGATTATTTTCCAAATTAAAAATTATGAAAAAATCCTATAAAATAAATTAAAAATACGTCATTAAAAATCAGGTCTAAATTTGAGACATAGATTTTATTATAATTTAATCCAAATCTGAATGTTTAAATAAATTAAATATTCAAACTCGATGATCCAAAAATACGGGTCGTTACAATTTCTTCATGATTTTAAATTAGGTTTCTTTGGATTATTTTGGTCAATTTTTTGGAACTACTGCTGAAAAGTAATAGTCTGTATTTCAGAGCTCATGCGGCCAATTCTAAAGTAAATAGGTGAGTAAATCTCATAATTCTAGTTTAATTCCTTTGCATGTGGTTGATTTCTTGAATTGTGTTATTGATTGTGAATGTCTTGGCTATTGATTCATATTCCTTGAGCTAATCATAGTTAGTATTCTGGCCATATATTTTTCGTTTCTTGTCGAAATTCAGTAATTCTGGATTTTATGGAAAGCTTAAACTCTGATCTACAAGTTCCTTGTACCGAGTTTTGTAAGATTCCGAGGTTTAAATGGTGGGAATTGTGTTTTTTTCCCGCTCTCCTGAGAATGAAGGACAGGAATTAAGTAATTTAAATATTTAAATGGTTTCGACCATAACTTTTGAACCACGAATCTACATTTAACGATCATTTTCTTGTTGAAAAGCATAGACTTTTATCTATAACTTTCATGTTTTGAGTTCTGTAAGATTATGAGGTTTAAATGGTCGAAATTGTGTTTTTGTTTCACCGTCCTGAAAATGAAGGACATGAATTAAGTACTTTAAATCTGAAACTTGTTTTGACCATTACTTTTGAACCGTAGGTCCAAATTTGATGATATTTTTTTAGAAAGCGTAGACTTTTATCTACAACTTTCATGTTTTGATTTTTGTAAGATCCTGAGGTTTATATGGTTGAAATTGTGTTTTTGTTTCGATGTCCTAAGAATGAAGGACGGGAATTAAGTAATTTAAATCTGAAACTTATTTCGACCATAACATTTGAACCGTAAGTCCAAATTTGATGATCTTTTTTTGCTTGGAAAACGTAGTCTTTTATTTATGACTTTCCTGTTTTGAGTTTTGCAAAATTTTAGGATTAAAGGGTCTAAATTGCTTACTTTTGTCACTGACCTGGGCATGTTCCAGGTCGTGCCAGTGACCCTCCACTCTTGTTCTCCTTTTTGTTGTTTGCCCCATCGATTTGTGATGTTTTGTTGTGTTGTTTTGAAGCTGAATTCTGACGATTTTCAATGATGATTTTTGGGTTTTCAAATCTTGTTTCGATGATCTCATTTTGGTGAAATTATTTCATAGAAATTGTTTTATGGATACAGTACCACACACTGTTTTATTGCACTAATTTCAAACTGATTTGCAAAAGAAATATTTCCAAAATCAAAATTTTTTCTATACATATAATATTTTGTCAATACAAATGACTTTGGAAGTACACACGCACATACACACTCACTTGTAGTTCCAAATTGATTCAAAAACAAGGTTTTATAAACACTTGTATATATATAAGGTAAGTAATATTTTCTAATAGTTATACTAGCTTTATAAATTGATATTTCTAAAAATAGATCTCTAAGCAAAATTATTTCATATAAAAATTGCACGTTATCGATCGGATGAGAAATTGAATTGAACGGTTTAGAAAAATAAGTGGTATAGAATGCTTGCGCTTATTTTATAGGTTAATTCTTGGACTTGACGATTGAACCCAGCTTATGTTGGATCTGGCTCAGCCCGTAGTAGAAGAAATGGGTGAATTTCAAAAAAATTTACCATTTTGGATCATCAATGGGCCTATGAAGTCCAAATACATTTAAATCTTATCTAAATTTTCTTTTAAATAAATTTTTTATTTTATTTAAATTGTTTAATTGTAGATTTCAATGTAACTTAATTTATAGTATCATAATGGATGTATCAAATACATCCATTTATGTGAATATATAAATAGTGCTAATATATGTAATAAAAACATGTAAAATGAATTTAGAGAAGGAAACCTATCATTTCCTTCTCTTATCCTATGCAATAAATAAGGGAAGATATATCAAAATATGAAGAGGGAGAAACCTTTCATTTCTCTCCCTCTTTAATTGAATTAATTAATATATTAAATACCATTACTTAAGGAAAAGTTTTTTTAAAAATTTAAATCTAAATTAATTATGAGATATGAAAAGTGTGAATATATAAAATATATTCATACTTTAATTTGTATGACCAAAATGCTAGACATAAAGTAAGTAAGATTGATTTTTGACACAGATAGGAATAAACAAGAATAAATTGAATGTAATCACATAAGGGTCTAATAAGGTACGAAATGAAAAGGTGGAATCATTGATTTATTCACTTTCTATTTTAACAAATTCAATCAATACAACATTGTTTTTACACCCAAGGGGTATTATGCTACAATGACATAAACATCAACTAGTAATTAACGTATATATGTAATTGCCTCAATTTTCAATTAAAAAGGGTTAAATCGGACTTTAGCAATTAAAGATACAAATATTTGAAGTTTATGTGTATACACATATATATTTACACAAGCATATGTATGTAATATAAAACCAAAACTTTCCAATTAAAATTTCAGTGTGATAATTTACATTTAAATCTGAATTAATAACTTAAATTGAACTTTTAGTTTGGAAATGAAACAAGAGTTTGGAAATGTTACAAAACTATAAATTTCGGAAAGAAATATATATTTTAAAATTACATAAAAGTTCATTCAAAATTTTAGATCAAAACATTTCATGCTTGCATAAATAATATTCAAAGTAATTGTATCTAACCATTAATCATGCAACAATAGAAATTAATTTTAAAACAAGAATTAAATTGCTACTCATTTCAGATTGTGTATGCAATCATTATAAAATATGATTCACTAGAAATTAGTTTATAATTATTGTAATGTAAAAGATAACAAATGTAGATCTAAATGAAATGAACATAATAGACATACTTTTAATTGAGAAAGGGGTTATCAATTTTCATGTTATACATAGTCAATATAAGCATAAATAAATCACACAAATCTAAGCATATGAACATAGAGAACATGTAAATGAATTAATTAGAAATTACCTTGAGACGTTGCCATCAAATCGCACCTTGGACGATGAATCAAAAACTCTTAGATTATGTGAATCGATCTTGTTACCCAAAGCCTTGAAGCACACCTTGAAAATGAGTTCCCCTAAGGATATTGCCTAGAAATCACACCTTGAATGATGATATCTCCTCAGATCTTCAAGATCTTTATCCTATCCTTGCAAGAGATGGATGAACCACTTTTGTTTTATTTTATTTGATCTTTTTATTTGGAGTTGAAAGAGTTTGGAAATTTGATTTTTGTTTCCTACTATGAAAA
The DNA here is from genome assembly GCA_030737815.1 of Allium fistulosum. NCBI lineage: Eukaryota > Viridiplantae > Streptophyta > Magnoliopsida > Asparagales > Amaryllidaceae > Allium > Allium fistulosum. Next base: position 907,663,302 of record CM060901.1, read on the forward strand.
GTTAGGAGGAGAGAAAGAAAAATGAATGAGAAAGAATGAATTATACGTATAGAATGAATTAGAGAATATGTTTTATTCGAAAGAATGAACCTTTCTCATTCTTTAATTAAAATTTCCCAAATTAATTCCCTTGATTATTTATTTCTCTCCAATGCTTTATTTTCATACGATATGTCATCGAATGACGTAAAATTTTCGCATATTTTGTCATCATATGACATAAAATTTCCATAAATCATTTCATGCAATTATCCGATATTGTATATCAATGCGTGCAAATATAACTTTTATAAATGCATTAAAATTATTAAAAACAACTTCCAAACATCAAAAATAATAATTAATATTTCTTAAATATCAATTAATTTAATCAATTTACAACATTTTATTAAGTACATAAATCATGTGGATTTTTAAAGAATTCATCATTACGGTTGTGCGACTCAAAGGTGTAAATTCAGTCAGCGATTTATATCGAACTATTCGAATATTAACGTTCACACATTACATAGCAGGTAATGTGACAGTGTGGCTTAATTTATCGCTTACACATCTTTTGGTAAAATCCAATTTTACTTATTATGAGCGGTACCCGATAGTAACAATTATTATTAACCAAACTACTCTGACTAGAGACATTGACTTTGAGTTGACATTAGTTGACCATGATATGAACTTCATATAACTAAGGAGATGAATCCTCTCTTAAATAGTATTTCACTTCCAATGCTTTCACTCGACCTACCTATAGTTGTTCGATGGACACCGTATCACAATTTAACTATAATCAAAGCGAAGATTCCACATTGAAGATTAACATGATTCTCAAGTCAAGAGAACCGTGTAAATTAGTCATATTGATATTTTCTGTTTAACCTAAGTTATATTAATCAACAAAAAACTATCGAGTGAGTCATTCCATAGTTATCCAATAACTATCAATACATAACCCCTTGGTGCCTCCAGCAGCCATGAGTAATACGCTGCCCAACATTTAGAGAGTGTTACATACTCTAGTCTCAATGAATGTATCGATATCCAATCTCGAATTATCTTGACTAGGAACATTTAAAATGGTATACTTGTTTTCATTGTGGTAAATTACTCACAATTACAATGCTTTGTAAGTACTATTACAAAATGCACCATTTATGGATTTCCTATTAAATATACTTTTAATTAAATTAATTAATTAATATAACACATTATATTAAGTATATAATAGAAAGAAAACAATTTTTATTTCGAACAAGATTAGTCAATGAGTTAGATATATGTAACAAATTATATAATTGCCCCTAGGACATACCCCTAACTCTATGAGCTTACACACGAGTGAAATTTACTAACTTATAGTAAACATTTGATTAAACCCATGTTGTATGGGATGCACTGTCGTTACTTGTACGATTGCTATTCAGGAGTATATGCCACTAACTCTGGCGAGTTTACTGGCTCGTCCTTGGGTGATCCATTTACAAGCAAGTCTTCTAGGTTTTCATGCCCATCTAGAGATTATGGGTTTTCATGCCCATCTTGGGATTATGGATTTTCATGCTCATCTAGGGACTATGAGTTTTCATGCCCATCTTGACTATTTATGCATATTCATGGCCGTCTATCAATTATGGGTTGACAGCCCATCTTAGGATAACACGCGTGTTCGGTGAGTGTTTATGCTCACCAATCATGGGTATTTTCAGGTGCCACCCTCCTTTGATTTATGTATTTCTATCACTAAAATCTGGATTCTATGGGATTTGAGTTTTCACTAAAATATCTTGGGATTTTCTTTTAAAAAGCTAAAATTGGATTTGGGGTTTTGGTGAATAAGTTTTGAGGATTGTTGATATTCTTTTGGGGTTTGCCATTATATGGCCCTGTGTTATTATTGAGATCTAATATCTTATATCATCTTTATCTCACATTGATTTGAATTAAAACTAGATTGACCTGTTTATTATTTTGTAATACTTGGGTCAAACCGAGATATTTTAGGTGATTCTATTTGATGCTTTCTAGAGTTGGACCTTGTAGGAGATAGTTAGATGTACATTATTATCACTTTGTGAAGACTCGTGTAGTATTTTATTTCATATGTCGAAACATAGACTCCTTTTATGTACATATTTATCATTTTGGGTTGTAGTGTACGTATAATGAGTGGATAGTTATGACCACCATCTTGTAGACCATCTCGTGTATCTGTATTCATTCGCTTTAGCTTTGTATCCCTTGTATATTTAGCTATGCACTCCGTCATTTTGTGAATCTGTGTTCTTCGATTATCATACATTGTTTTGAATACTTGTAAGCCACCGTAGTTTTTTTAAACATGGATTGTATACGTCGAGTCCACTTGGAAAAAACTAACACTCAATTCGATGTGTCGATGCTCACTCAAAGAAAAATTCATGTATGGTCACCCCTAATCAGTCTTATTCACTGCACTAGAAGATGGTATTACTTAGTAATATCTTTTGTTAGTGCGGGTCTAAAGGTAGGGCGTCACACCCCTCTATCACCTGCTACACCCTAATTGTTGACCCAACAGCTTTCCCGGTCTAATAAAATAGAAGGCCCCACAATCTGAAAAGATATAGAGCGCTCAAGTAAGAGGTAAAAAAAATCCTTCCTAATGGAGTCATTCGTGAAGCCGAGTACCCTATCTGGGTAGCCAACCCAGTATTGGTCTACAAACCAAGCAGGGCTTGGAGAACCTATATTGATTTCTCGGATCCCAACAGGGTTTGCCTAAAAGATAGTTTCCCACTACCTGCATCAATCAACTTATGGACACTACCAGCGAGCATGAGCTCCTCACATCCCTGAATGCCTACTTCAGGTATAACTAGATCGCTATGTATGGTCTGAACCAAAAGCATGCCTCTTTCATTACGAATGCAAGGCTTTATTGCTATAAGGCCATGCTTTTGGACTTCGCAATGTAGGTGCAACCTACCAACGGCTCGCTAACATAATGTTCGCCCGACAAATTAGTCGGTCAATGGAGGTGTACGTGGATGACATGCCGGTGTAGTTTGAAGGGGCTAGGGGAGATTTGAAGAATCTAGCAAAGATTTCATATGAAATTCAACTCCAAGAAGTGTTCCTTCACTGTTCGATCCATGAAGTTCTTGGGGACTCGTGGTGAGCGCCACAGGGATAGAGGCTAACTTGACAAGATTTAGGAAATCCAAGATATGTAGATCACTTGCACAGTCAAACAAGTGCAAAGCATGAATGTGATGATTTTTGCACTTAAACGTTTTATGTTGAAGGCAATAGATCAGTATTTACCCTTATTTAATCTCTTTATGGAGGGAAAGTCATTTATCTAAAATGAAAAATGCACCAAGGTCTTTGAAGACCTAAAGCAACATCTTGCTATACCCCCATTCTTTCCAGCCCATAGACGGGGAAGATCTGTATTCATACCTTGTAGTTATTGACCACATGATTAATGTTGTCTTGATTTAGGATGATGAGAAAATTCAACGGCCGGTATGCTATGCAAGCACGAGGTGATCGGGTCTAGAAATGAGATACACAAGTTTGGAAAAGTTAGCTTTCTGCCTCCTAATGGTAGCCCGGCGTCTCCGGCCATATCTCCAAGCTCAACTGATAAAGGCCCAAACCAACCAGCCATTGAAACAAGTACCGAGTCAGCTTGATATGGTAAGGGAACTCTTGAAATGGTTTGTGGAAATTGGGAAACATCTCCTTCCATCCTCGCGCTTCCATCAAAGACCAACCTGTGGCCAATTTCATAGAAGAGTGCTCGAGTCCGGATAACGACAAAGAAGAAATGATCGTCAAGCAACAAGCATGGAAATTATGTGTGGATGATGCTTCAAATGGGAGATGGGCTAGGGTTGACATGGTCCTAGTCATTCTAGAAGGAATTGAATTGTTCTTCACCGTCCGCCCTAGCTTCAAGGCCATTACTAACAAGCCCAAGTACGAATCTATCCTTGCCGGTCTCGGGATGGCCAAAGGACTATGAGTTGATTCTCTACACTAGTTTAGTGATTCATCACTAGTTGTCAACTAAATTTTCCAGTGATTCCAGGTTAAGGACAAGATGTCGGCACTATATGTTGTGGAATCCAAGAAGCTCATCTGCACTTTCTTAGATTTCAAGCTGGAGTGGATACCGCGTGAAAAGAACGATAAGGCCTACCAACTGGCCAAGGAAACTAGTAACTTGAAGAGAGCATCCCTTAGGTCCTGTTGGAAGTTCAGACCATCCCTTACTTTGAGTTGGGAGCAATTGCCAAGGAAATTGTTAAAGCCCAAACTACCTTGCCGGCGATGATTTGCCTACATGTAACAACCTAGTATTTTTAACATCTAAAAATAATTATAAATGCCAACAAAAAACATTTATAACTAATTTCAAACATTAAAGATAGTGGACCATGGGTAAATAACATTTAAAAATTCTAAGACAACGAACAAAAAGGGAAAACCTCATAGTGGAATTTAAACATAAATAACATTTTATCAATTAAATAATACCATATGAATTTCCCTAGAAATTCATAAATAACAACCTTACTAAATTTTATACTTTAATTTCAGCAAAGTTTGTTAAATCATCGTTATTTACATATACCATCTAAAATCTAAAAATAACCTTATTTACCATTTATTTATTTAATTTTCTCATTATTATCCAATTTATTCCACTTAATTATTTTCAATACAAATCAAAGAATTTAATTTAATTAAACATCCAAAATTACGACAATCAACAATAATTATTCAACCAAGGCGCAACACATTCAAAATATTATAATAATTAAACGATCATCCACTAAACACAACATACAACAACATATATGATTATTCATTAATAGTTATGTATTTTATAATTATAAATTCAATTAATTAAATTAAATAGTATAGACCAACGTGCCTTTTCTAATAGCCTCCAAACTTAGCAATCCTAGCACTAGATAGCTCAGAATTTTGCCACGAGTCCAAAAGAAGAAACCACGCATGAATCGAAGTTCGTATGCAAAAGTTATCATGATTAGAAGTTATAGAGTCATTTTGGTAAATTAATAATTAAAATATTTTAAAACGTTCATGCTACATTACCTTCTCCTGGTTGATGCTACAGTGAAGCCCCCACTTCCATAGCTTTGACCACCTAACGTCGTCGCCAGGGACCACTGTCGACCATGCTACGATAATCGCCGACCTCCTCCTTCCCTGCGCCACCCTTCTGAAGCAACCAGGCCCCTTCTTGTTGCTAACACCACCACTATTTTTGAAACTTCAACTACCAAAATTCGACCTCCGTTGCACTCCACTCATTGAGCTCTATCATTTAGCCTCTTCAATTAGACTATTTGGTCGCCGAATCAAAAAACCCCAATTTGGACCTAAGGTTTTGCAACTGAAAGCTTTAATTGTTATTTGCCATTGACTCAAGCACTTTTATGAAGAATAGATAATTCCCATTGATTTGTCTCATCGAGAGCTTCAAAACAATATACAAATGTAGGAGTTTGGACACTTTGAATTATAAATCAATTTTGGATTGAAGATAATCATTTGCCATTAGCAGGTGATTGGTGAATTTCGGGAATTAGGCAGAAAAATAAAGATAGAGGTGATGACTAGGATTTCATAGCCTTACTTATATAGCCTTTATTATTAGTCTGGGTTATGGGTCATTTAAGTTTGGCCCGAAACAGTTACGTATGCTATTTAAACATTATATCTCTCTATTTTGCAAACCGTAACTCCAAATCCATCAAAATTATATATCAAACTAATCATCTCAAAAAGTCCTTTGCAATGGTTATAAATACGATACCAAATTCATATTTTAATTGAAACCTATTTTTAGCTAATTTAGTATTAACAACATCAAATTTTCAGGTTGTTACATTTTTCTCCCTTAAAAGAATTACGCATTTACAACTCCCTAGATACAACCTTCAACTACATTAATAAAGTTTCATCATGGACTTAATCACAAAGTGCGAGGGGACATATCAATCACAAATTAACTACTTATAAAAATAGCATATAATGACCACATAACACCATAAATCATAACACAATACAATTCATTCAAAACAATAATTCAATTTTCTATGAAAAAATACTATAATAACACTTGCATTTCCTCAATCATTCAATCCAAACTACAGTACGTAAAAATAACACTCAATCAAAAATGGGTGAAATAATTGTAATCATAGATTAATCAATATCACGCATCTCAATACTTCAACCATAATTGACCATAACAAAAGTCCGCAACAAAACATAGGCTGATAAAAACGTGAAAGTATAAATAAATGAATATACATAAAAAAAATTAGCATAGCTCATGAAAATAAACATACCTATCCAAAATACTACGGTATCATCACTATACTAACCTATCAACCAATAATATGTGTGTGTTAATATCTATACTGACTACACCTCCATCATAATATATGGATCCTCAAAACTGTCGATGAACTTCCCCATAGTCTCATCTCCAAATAATCGGTGTACCATCTCATTTTCACACCATCTAGAATATTCTTTGCACCCACTCATTATCACATACTCAAAATAACATGTGCCTAGTCATGGCTATATCCTCAAAATAATATGTGTTTAGTCATGGCTGCATCCTCGGAATAATATGTCCAGTCATGGCTGAATCCTCAAAATAACATGGCCACCTACTCATATTGCAGCTGCATCAATCCTTGTTCCTCAGACCCACATCATAAGGTCTCTTCCAAACAACCACCATCATAATATCAATGAATACTCACCATTATTATAGTATTGTACTTTGGAATATATGATTACTCATCATCGTTTAATTTCTTTGCTCGCATCCATTCCACTTAGAGGGGCAAGAACAATACTATCGGTCTGGCAGTCTAGGGAAAGATGAATCTCCCGTCTGAAGATCCAGGGCCTATTTGGCCTAGATGAACATCCTCACATATCCTTGCTTTACAAGCATACATCGAAACCTTTAAGCATCAATGATCCCTCAACACACTTCATATCCATAATAGAGTGCATCCTAACTCCACCATGCAAGTTCCCGTCACAGTACTTGTCCTTATGGATCATCATCACAACTCCCATCATTGAGTCATTAAATCTGGAACATCAATATAGGATTTCATCTCTTCCAACCTTCAGATCATGTAAAAAAAGTCTGATTCCAAAATCCTTTTATAGTAATTTCTTCATTTGATGGCAAGGATAACCTACCCAAAACACCGAAAGGGATCCGCCGACGAGGAGTGTTCTAATATGTTTTAAAGGCAAAACATTTTTATTTTCAATTCACGCTTCCATCTACTTCTAAAACCAAACTACATTTTCTTCCTAAAATATCACCACCACTTTATAAAACAATTTCCTAAAATATTTTTACATTTTTAAACCAATTTAAAAAATAATTTTATAGAAAACATCATTTCGTAAAAATTTCAAAATGGAAACTCTTTGCCTAAAATATTTATGGAAGCAGGTAATTATTTGAAAAATGTGGATTTTGAAACATATTTTTGATAAATATATATTTAGCCTCCCCAATTGTCATTTTTATTCCTCAATGGTACTCATCAAGTCTTTAGTGGCCAAAATTCACTAGTTGTTATTCCTATCTTTAAGGAACACCTTCAAATCTCCTAGTCATTTGAATATCTAGTCTTCCTCATCTTAGGAAACTATGTTATCCCGCTATGACTAAACTAAATATGCCCATTATTAATCCACTAATTTCTCCAATGTACATCTCACCAAAGTTTAACATTGGATAACTACCTCATGCTATTTTTATCATATATAGCAATCAAACAAACAAGAAAGTAAACAAGCAAATAAGCAACCAAGTAAACAAACAATAAGTAAAACCAACTACAGCAAATTTGGCAATCAACACAATACAAACAAGAGGAAACTATTCAAACAAGCACGACATGAATTAAAATAAATAGTCAAATAATACAATAAAAATAAGGAATCAAAAGTAACCTAACAAGAGATAAATCAACGCATGTAATACGACTAAAACAAACAAATACAATAAAAAGTCATACCCAAACATTGAAATGGGTAGTCTCTACACTATATCCCGACTCCCTCTTTGGAAGGGAATAACTTGATATTCCCACAGCTTACACCAATGTTACAAAGTCTAGTTTTATAGTCCTCAAAATTTCTGAATAGTACATTTTTTTTAATAAAATGTTGTTTAACAAACACGTTTAAAGTGTTTTGTTCAATCAAATAGTTTACTTTTTCAACCATTTGCTTTTCAAACCAAATCGTCCTCATCGTAGTAAAAAACTTTCTAAAACTACCATGAAACTAGGTACTTTTAATATATATCTTTTTTCATAATATATTTTCAAATATATTCTGAATAAAACAATCTTCAAAGGTCTTTTCAACCAAAACTCATTACTAAAAATGCTTTTCCTTTCAAAATATCATTTTATTCAAAAAGTACTCATTAACTGAAAATTCATACAACCTAAATGAATTTCAAAACCAAAAAGTTTTCTGATCAAATATACAAATTTGATAAAACTTTTCTTTTAAATAAATACTTTGTCGCATTCTTAAGTCAAAAAGGTGCTTCTCAAATACAATACGTCCATCAAACTACTTTCTAATATTTCCACCAATAACATAATTTCTCAAATAAAAAGATTTTCACTATATTATTTTCAAATTCTTCTTTTTGAGAAAATAACTCCTTCGAAATAAAATATCTTTTTTGGAAATAATATTCTTGTAATAATTCTTCCCTAAATCATATAATGTTCATTACAAAGAATGTTTTAACAAAATATTATATTTTTAAATAAAAATATTCTCCAAAAGGTACTTTTGATAAAAACATTCTATATTATTATCAAAATACTTTTCTCTTCCTCAAAACATCTTATTAAATAAATACTCCTCAAACCTTATAGTATGTACCTTTAAATATCCATTAATAAAAATATTTTTTCCTAAAATATTCTTCAATAAAATATTTTGCAACGTATTCTAAGTCATAATGAGGTAACAAATTACCTTTTTCAAAGTATATTCCCAAATTAAACTCAATATTAACTAAAACTCTCCCATTAGAATATTCCAGCCTAAATAAATATTTTAAACTGAACATCTTTTTATAAAATATTTATCAACAAAATTTCTCTTTTCCTAGATGATGTTTAGTCCATTTCTAATTAAGCATTTCTACATAATATTACCATTATAGAAACACATTCCAAAGGATATTTTGAAAACAGCTAAAATTTCTCATACAAAATTGTTTCTTCAAAGAGTAAATTCAACTTCCAATATCTAATTTAAACTCCTTTTTACTAAAAGTACTTTCAAATATAATATTTTTACTTTGTAAACTTTTCCTTTTGAAAATATCTTTAAAAATATTTTATTCCCAAACCAAATACGTTATTCTCATAAAAATTTCAACAAATCACTACTATGCCCAAAAATAACCATTTTTCCCTTTTTAATAAAATATCTTTAAAATCAGTTGGTGTATATTTTACAAATTTGCCAAATTAAAATTATCTATGTTAGAAATAAAAAAGTTATTTTGTTTTATTAAGGTCGGTTTCAATTATAATTTAACGTCGGTTGTGTGTCACCCAAGTTATAACCAACACTTACCCCACTTATAAGTGTTCATTCTACCCCACTCCTACTTTATTTCATTTTCCATACAAAGGTCAATGTTATCCCGCCTTTTGGCAAGGCCGTGACACCAAAAAATTGACTAGAAATCAATGACAGTCCATCCTGTAGGACGGTTACATCACAAGTTCACCATGGATATCGATGAATTTTGTCCGAGTCCGGATTAGGCTACAATTGATAAGACACGTCAAGGAAAGCCATAGGAGCCAGCAGTCCAAATCTCGAGTCAATCCGAGTTCGTACGCCCAAGATATCATCGATGCAAGTGAAGGACATAGCCTTGTGATCGTCTCCATATGGTTCGTATCCATCAAGGTCGACTCCATCAAGATTGACTCCATCCCCTTCGTATCCCTCAGAACAAACCCTTAGCTCGAATCCATCGAACTTCCCTGCATTACTTCGAATCCATGAGAAGTACCGTTGCTTCGACTCCATCTAAGCAGCCTCGACGTTAGAATCCATCCAAAGCCTCCCTTAGTTCGAATCCATCAGATGGTCGAGCTTCATACCCAGTGCCCGAATCCACATTCGATTACCTCGAGTTATCCTTAGTTCGAATCCGTGAAGATATCCTGCTTCGAATCCAACAAAACGCTCTACTTCGAATCCATGCATAGGTGCCTCCCCTCGAATCCATCTAACTGCGATTGACTTCGAATCGATTGAAGCATGTCGCTATCGATACGAGCAAAGCATCATTCGAATCGAGTGGGGAAGATATAGCGTGATCGATTCGAACGAGCATACGTTCGAACCCATATACTTCGAATCGACTACTTTACATCGACCAAGTCACAAGCAGCTAAGGACGTGGATTCGACCCAGTCAACTCGGCGAGAAAAGTGGATCGATACGAGAGATGCGTGCCACATCAACATCCTCACATACAAGCATATCGATTCGACCCTATCAAGTCGAAAGGGATCGATTCGAACGAAGCACATCAGCCAGAAATGCAAACTTGAATCGATCATAACTTGAGATCTACAAGTCCAAATGCTACGAAGTTTGGACAGGAGCTAACTGGCAACCTAAGGAATGTCCATGCCAAATTTCAGCTCAATCGGAGCAAATCTTGATCGATTCGAAGCAAGGGTCGAATCGATCCCAAAGTGGGCCCGGATTTCCAAAGAGCGGGCATGTGGGCCCCCTCACGTGCCAGAACTGGTCTCCCCTCATTTTAGGCGAAATATCAGCCTCCTACACCTATAAATAGAGCCCCTGGTCATTCAGAAAAGGGGTTGGATAATTCTAAGTACTGAAGAGCGCCCAGATTCTGCCAGATTTACTCCAGAACACCACCGCTACCTTAGATTGAGGCTTAGAATATAATTTCAATTGTACCACATTAGAAGAGATTGTAATCATCGAGTGAACATCAATAAAATCATCAACTTTAGAGTGGACGTAGGCAAGATCGCCGAACCACTATAAATCCCGTGTTTCTGTTCATTATTTCTGAATTGTGATACTCTATTTACTTAGATTTGAGATTTGTGTGTGAATATTGTTGATTTATATTCATATACTGGTGCCTTCACAACATTCGGGGTTTGTGACCAATTTTGGCGCAAACACTTTGGTGCTTTCACTGAGAACTGAACTCAGGAGTTCTATCATTTGAAAGTTGAATCAAAAGGCTAGGAGATTTAAGATTCGAAGAATCATGACGAGACAAACTAATAAAAGGCAGAGACCAGAGCGAAGTCAGCACGAAGGGAGTCAAGAGGCTTCCTCAGGAGCAAACCAAGCATCGATCTTCATCACCAGGGATGAGATGGAGACAATGATGAAGAGACAGGAGGAGATGATCCAGAATTTGCTTCAACAGATTGGACAACTTGGAGCACAAAATCAAGGAACAACCAGAATCCAGAACGGAGCAGGACCATATGGCGCAGCGCCGGAGCTGGGGGGCACCCACTTAGGACATGTTGATCCGAACACGGGAAGAGAGACAAGGACATCCGAGCAACCTGACAGCAATAGAGGGATGAACGCTCAGTCAGGGGGGCAAACACCCGAAAGCTCACACGGACTCGGGGGGCAGATCGAAGGTAGTGAACGAGGACTACAGCTTGGAGACAATGATAGATTGGTAGAGATGGTCAGGCGAGCCATGAGAGGAGGATTAGTAAACAGAGATCTTGAAGATGTGAACAAAAGTCCCTTTTCTCCTGCGATTAGGTTGGCTAGGAACCCACCAGAATTCAAACTACCAACAGTAGAAGGGTATGATGGGAGGACGGACCCTGCGGTCCATCTAACGAGGTATATAAGGCACATGGAAGTGCTGGAGGCATCATAGGAAGTCATGGCCCGGTGCTTCCCATTGTATTTGACAGACATAGCAGCTTTATGGTTCAGACAGCTAGAGAGCGGCTCCATTGGGACATGGACCGATTTGATTGAGAAATTTATGAGGCAATTCAGAGTTCATATTTCGAGACCCAAGAATGTGATGAGTTTGGCAACGCTAAAGCAGAAAGCTGGGGAGTCTTTGAGGAATTTCTTGACGCGATTCAATGCGGCAGCAGCATCGGTGTATCGGCCAGATCCATCCATGGTTATGATGGCAGCTGTGTCCGGAGTAGCTGATGGCACGGAATTCAAAAATTCATTAACTAAGGATCCGCCTATGGATCTAGGGGAATTCTATCACGAGGCAGAAAAGTTTTTGCGATTGGAAGACGCTAATGCTGAGAGAGAAGAAGGAGAGGGAATAGAAGTTTATGCCCTTAAAGACAAAAAGCCTCTCGAAAATGATTCAGATAAGGATAAAGGAAAACGAAAGGCTGAGGACAATGGTGACAGGTCAAAGCGACTGCGGAGAGAGCCACGATTCACCACTTATTCAGAGCTGAATGAGAGTTTGGAGCGAATCTACCAAGATACTCGAGAGCAAGTTCCCTACCGTAGGCCAATACGAAGGGATCCCACTATTGACGAGAGGAAATCAGATAGATACTGCTTATTCCACGAACTGAATGGTCATAACACTAACGACTGTAGACATCTGAAGGATGAGGTGGAAGGGCACATCAGGAACGGTATGCTACTTCAGTATGTGAGAAGGCGAGCTCCAGCAGTGGAGCCAGAGCGACCACCATCTACATCAGCTAGGGGTGCCCCCGAGCCGGGACACCGTATGATTATCAATTAATTTAAATAACGATGAACAAGCCGTAAACCCCTCACCAACCCGGGTAAGTCATTTACACATGTGCAAGATCACGAGCGGTCCATAGGCATGCTCTGAATGACTATTAACCCTATCATTGTGGGAGTTTACACTTTGACATCCTTGCTTTGTTTTTGTTTCGTCTTGATTTGAACATTTGAATTTGATTTTGTTTAATATTTCTGCTAGAAATTTATTCTCAATGAAAAAAAAAATTGCTACTTGTGATTCCATAACGGCTAAGCCACTTACACATGTACGGGATCACGAACGGTCCCTAGGCATGCTCTGAGATGGCGATAAACCGTTGCAAGAAACAATCCGGGAATTCACCCGAACGTGAAACCTGGTATTGATGATACTAAGTCCCTCCTCGGGCACACTCAATTCGCCTCGAACGGCATCCGACCGCAAACGGTCACAATTCGATCGCGAACGATCACACTTCGCCACGAACGGCACCCGACCTCGAACGGTCACCATTAGCCTCGAACGGCACCCGACCTCGAACGGTCACCATTAGCCTCGAACGGCACCCGACCTCGAACGGTCACCATTAGCCTCGAACGGCACCCGACCTCGAACGGTCGCACTTCACCTAATACGACATTCGATCACGAACGATCACATTTTTGCCTCGTACGGCACCCGATCGCGAACGATCACAACTCGCCTCGAGCGGCACCCCTCACCTCAAATGGCTTGATCACGAACGGTCGTCATTTAGGGCCATGTAGAAATGCTAGATCGCGAACGGTCGCATTCCACCTCAAATGGCTAGATCACGAACGGTCGTCATTTAGGGTTATACAGAAAATGTTAGATCGCGAACGGTCGCATACCACCTCAAATGGCTAGATCGCGAACGGTCGTCATTTAAGGTCATATAAAAACTGTCAAACTCTTCGCAGGTTGTACCACAGGTCATCAACAGGATATGAACACCCAACTTATGGAACTACAAAACACACCTCCCTATCGCAAGGCTTGTTTTGGGGGGAAAATGTTATCCCGCCTTTTGGCTAGGCCGTGACACCAAAAAATTGACTAGAAATCAATGACAGTCCATCCTGTAGGACGGTTACATCACAAGTTCACCATGGATATCGATGAATTTTGTCCGAGTCCGGATTAGGCTACAATTGATAAGACACGTCAAGGAAAGCCATAGGAGCCAGCAGTCCAAATCTCGAGTCAATCCGAGTTCGTACGCCCAAGATATCATCGATGCAAGTGAAGGACATAGCCTTGTGATCGTCTCCATATGGTTCGTATCCATCAAGGTCGACTCCATCAAGATTGACTCCATCCCCTTCGTATCCCTCAGAACAAACCCTTAGCTCGAATCCATCGAACTTCCCTGCATTACTTCGAATCCATGAGAAGTATCGTTGCTTCGACTCCATCTAAGCAGCCTCGACGTTAGAATCCATCCAAAGCCTCCCTTAGTTCGAATCCATCAGATGGTCGAGCTTCATGCCCAGTGCCCGAATCCACATTCGATTACCTCGAGTTATCCTTAGTTCGAATCCGTGAAGATATCCTGCTTCGAATCCAACAAAACGCTCTGCTTCGAATCCATGCATAGGTGCCTCCCCTCGAATCCATCTAACTGCAATTGACTTCGAATCGATTGAAGCATGTCGCTATCGATACGAGCAAAGCGTCATTCGAATCGAGTGGGGAAGATATAGCGTGATCGATTCGAACGAGCATACGTTCGAACCCATATACTTCGAATCGACTACTTTACATCGACCAAGTCACAAGCAGCTAAGGACGTGGATTCGACCCAGTCAACTCGGCGAGAAAAGTGGATCGATACGAGAGATGCGCGCCACATCAACATCCTCACATACAAGCATATCGATTCGACCCTATCAAGTCGAAAGGGATCGATTCGAACGAAGCACATCAGCCATAAATGCAAACTTGAATCGATCATAACTTGAGATCTACAAGTCCAAATGCTACGAAGTTTGGACAGGAGCTAACTGGCAACCTAAGGAATGTCCATGCCAAATTTCAGCTCAATCGGAGCAAATCTTGATCGATTCGAAGCAAGGGTCGAATCGATCCCAAAGTGGGCTCGGATTTCCAAAGAGCGGGCATGTGGGCCCCCTCACGTGCCAGAACTGGTCTCCCCTCATTTTAGGCGAAATATCAGCCTCCTACACCTATAAATAGAGCCCCTGGTCATTCAGAAAAGGGGTCGGATAATTCTAAGTACTGAAGAGCGCCCAGATTCTGCCAGATTTACTCCAGAACACCACCGCTACCTTAGATTGAGGCTTAGAATATAATTTCAATTGTACCACATTAGAAGAGATTGTAATCATCGAGTGAACATCAATAAAATCATCAACTTCAGAGTGGACGTAGGCAAGATCGCCGAACCACTATAAATCCCGTGTTTCTGTTCATTATTTCTGAATTGTGATACTCTATTTACTTAGATTTGAGATTTGTGTGTGAATATTGTTGATTTATATTCATATACTGGTGCCTTCACAACATTCGGGGTTTGTGACCAATTTTGGCGCAAACAGTCAACATAAATAAACATCATCTTAGGGTGAAGTAATGGCGGTTAAACAAATAACCCATACACATAAAGCATACAATTATCAATCAAAACGCTCTCTCATCCTACATTCTAACCCAACCCAAAGCTATAAATTAAGCTACACTAATTGGTGTATAACCTAACCAACGCTCAGGAAATCACTAAACCTAAGCTCTAATACCAATTATAACAAGCCATTATTTTTGACATTTAAAAATAATTATAAACGCCAACAAAATACGCTTACAACTAATTTCAAATGTTAAAGATAGTGGACTGTGGGTATATAACATTTAAAAAATCTAGGATAACAAACAAAAGGGAAAGCTTCACAATGGAATTTAAACATAAATAACATTTCAATAATTAAATATTACATAAACCTGATACAATACATAATATATACATTTCGGTACCAATTATCAAAGCGACAACTGTGTAACTGCGATGCAAAAGATATGTCAATCTAGCATGTGAATATGACTCCTTCCAAACCCTTTGGTCTCTTCTTTGCTTTCACCTTCAAACTTACAAATACAAATATACATAGAATAAAGAGAAAAATGTGTCAACTATTTTAGGACCGGGCCAATTTCTATACACCCCGACCATAAGGGAACTACGAGCTATTGCATAGAAAAAGACTGCCTACCCCTTTTAGGGGCCCATTGTAACATACCCCACTTGGAGGCCCAAAACTAACGGCTACGGATGCTGAAGTCATCCATTGTTATTAATTCTTGGTGACCAAATGCGGTAATGTTAGATACACTGATATAACAAAAACACATGGATATGAAATTTTTTAAACTCAACTTAAAACAAATTTCTCATTTCACTTCAAATCATGTTTCAAATTCATTACATAATCCCAATTCGTAAACCATGTTCAGAGAAATATAATTATTACAAAATACACCAAGAGCGACATATGAAGATGCCTCCTTGGTCGATCAGAGTCCAAATATCCGCAAATAAAAAACTATGCCATTACATCCAAAACACAGTGGAATTAATAGAAAAGAACTCCTAATAGCTAGCCTGCCTCCTACCCGTCTCCAGAAGCTTATTCGTCTAAAGGAGAACCTGAAAACCTTAACTCTCAAAATACTCAAAATCAATTGAGCACCCGAGAGTTTAAGGAGAAAACATAAACTTCAAGTCAGGCAAAAAGTCTGGTATGAATAATAACCTACCATCTCAAACCATATAGATATCTAGTGAGACCACGCTGCTTACCGGAACGGGTTTTCCCCTCACTAGTATCTTAACCAAAATTTATAATAACCATATATTGTGCACCTACATCCACAATTGTTAAGACATAACATAATAAATTATATCATGATGATATGCAAACATGCAATATATTCTGGATTTCTCACCCCATTCGTTTGACTATTTGTCTCATTTATAGTCTCTAGGGTCACTATTAACCTATTAGTTTTCATGGGCTGACTAATAACCTATTCACAGCTTACGTACTATCTTCCCGGTTTCATAGTTTTCATGGATTCACTAAGAACCTATTGGTATCTACCAATAACTCCCTCCAATTATAGTTTTCATAGGTTTACTATGAACCTATTGGGTTCTCCAATAACTTCTCTCATATCATAGTTCTAATGGGTTAACTATGAACCTATTGCTGAACCTATTGCTCTTTGTCAATAACTTAATCCGGATATAATTTTCTCACTAGGAGCCTATTGGCCCATGCCAATAACACTTTCCAAACATAGTTTTCAAGGGTTTACTATGAACCTGTCCAAACTGACAACTCTTTGATCAGTCTTTAGGCATCCTATGTTCTAGTCTACCTGACCTCTTAGATGCAACTCTATTCGTACAGGAGTTAACTTAATATATATTCACTACTTGGTCAACCAAGCTGGTTATTCTGCCCTTAACATCCCAAAATACAGTTAAGGGTTAATTATAAAGTGAATATGTTCATAGAAGAAGTACACATGATAACTAATCATAACATGATGACACAACCATTCATGGTTTAATATCCTTGTAATCGTTTTCAAATGAAACATGGTTTACACCTTTAACCTATTATCTTTAGCAAGGAAAGTTTCTTCAAAAACTCCAAAGTCAAATGCCATTTCAAAACTCTTTTATATTGCATGGGTTTATCTTTAAAAATTGAGATTGGGTTCCTTGTTTTGAAAATAAAGGCTTTCGAAATCTTAGACCTTCTCTTTCGAAACCATTAAAATATATCCATCAAAAGTAATCAAACCTTCTTTTCAAATCACTTAAATATATAACTTTCGAAACACTCTAAGTCCCTTTCGAAAGCATCAAAACCTTCCTTTCGAAAGTATTAAAGCTTATCTTTCAAAACCACTTAGTTCAAGTAGGATTTAGAGAAGCATAGCTTCGAAACCATATGAAAGTATCTCTTTCAAAATCATTGGGTATAACCTTAGGTACAACTTTTGAATCAAAGTGAACATAAGCGAAAGCACCCCTTTCAAAAACATTAATCTTCAAATAAAAGAATTTAGGGAACAGATGGCTTCGAAACCACCCTTTCGAAAGCATTAATAAAAGCGGCTGTAAGTACCCTTTCGAAAGCATTGGAAAGTGGCTTCAATATTAATGAAACAAAAGCTTCTCTTTCAAAATCATTGTTATAAGGCAACAAAAAAAAGCGACCTTTAACCCATTCGAAAGGTATGAAGGCAGCAACAAGGTTTTGACTAGGTTCAAAGGCAACTACCCTTTCGAAAGCTCCGTTTTAAAACTTAATATGCAACAACACAATGGAAATCTACTTTTAAAACAAAGGCATGCGGCAATCCAATCGAAAGCTATTTACTTCAACCCTTTCGAAAGCTTCTGGGAAAACAAAGTAAGTGGCATCTCTTTCGAAAGTGAAACAAACGCAAGTGGGTTGGTTCGAAAGCTATTAAAAATAGCATCGACCCCTTCGAAAGCAAGCTTTCGACACCATCCCCTTTTACCTTTCTCCAATAAACTACATACCAACTATTTGATATCATGTGTATTAGTTTTGAATGAGTTCGAAAGGCAATCTGGGATGATTTTGGAAGCAAGTATATGAAAGTGGCAAGCTTGTAATTCAAAGCAAAACTGATTTATATACCTTTAAAGAAATTCATTTATACCTAACTGCCTTATTTGTCAAAATAGATTGGTTGCCAAATCCTTTACAAAAATCTTTTCTAAAAAGGCTGCTGAATTCATCCATTAATAATTAATAATAATTAAAAATATTTTAGCAAAGAAGCCCTTCCACTTAACAAACAATTAAGACATTTAAGTCCTCAAAATCGATTAATTTACTTTCCATGGTAAATAAATTAGGACATCTTAATTCATTTTTAATATGTTTTCTAACATCTATAAATTTCAGACCAAAATACTTATTATAATTGCCGAAATAAATTTTCAAACCAATTTATCTATTTCTTTCATTCCAAATTCATAATAAATTATCCATTGCTTGGATAATTATAAAAATTTAATCGTATCTCTAAAATAATGTTTTACATAACATATTAAATCCTCATGGCATTCGAAACCCATTTTATATAATTTTAACCTTAAAATCGAATCAAATATTTTACAAATATACTTCTTTAAATCAAACATGGCATATAATCAAAGCATATCATCATTTAAATCATCCAAACGATTTTAAACTTTAAACCCGAAAACAAAATGTTCATTAAAACATAAATGAGATGGTTTTGATTATTATTCATCTTATTTGGATAAGGAACTTGAGATTTGATCTTGCTTTATTCTTCCTTGCTTAAATCCTTAGCTTTTAATTGATTTTGATCCTCTTTTCCCTTAGGGTTATGGCCTGCCTTAGAGCTCCTTTGCATTTGTTTGTTTACTTAGTGAGAAACGTAAAGGAGAATGAGGTAAGGGTTTAGGGGTTATGGGATTATGGTATACGGCTATTTTCCATAATACCCTAGTCTTATTCTCTTGAGTAGTTAACTTATAAAACCATTTTATAAACTCATCTTTATGATTTCATTTAGTTAATGCACGACCTCTATTTTAGCTTTCAAATCTCAATCCCCTTATCACTTTAGTCTCTACATTATTCTATTTAATTTATCTAATTAAATTTCTTGAATAATGTTATTTAAAATTAGGGGTGTTACAAGCTCCTTAAAGAATTTTGTCCTCGAAATTAAGTAAGAATTCAATACTAAACATAGCAATCATCTTCCTAATTGTCATACTAGCCTACCTGACTAGAAAACGGTCTATATAGAGCAAATATAGAACATACCCCTATAGTAGATCAAGATAAGTATCTCTAATCCTGTCTTTTGTCTCCCAAGTATAGTCCTTATCATTGTCGCTCTACTGAACTTTCACCAATTTGACTTTCTTGTTTCTTAACTTCTTCCCATCTCTTCCTACAACCCGAATTGGTTGTCTAACAAAAGTCAAATTCAGTTCTACTATTAAATCTTTCAGTGCAGTCGAAGGAATAGTAGTCTCCGGATCATGCACATACTTTCGAAGATGAGACACATGAAACACATTATGGACACCTGCCAAACTGCTCGACAACTATATTATGTATGTGAGCTTTTCGATCTTCTCCATAACTGGAAACGATCCAACATACCTCGGTGCCAGTTTCCCTGGCTTTCCGAATCGTACCACACCTTTCATCGGTGATACTTTAATGAAAACTCTACCTCCAACTGAGAACTCTAGATCTTTACGCCTCCTATCGCCGTAAGTCTTCTATCTAGATTGAGCTTCCTTCATCTTACCTCAGATCAACTCAATCTTCTATGTCGCCTCTCTAACCAGATCTGGACCCAAGACTAATATGTCTCCAATTTCTAACCAACATGCTGGTGATTTGCATGGCCTTCCATACAAAGCTTTGAAAGGCACCATTCCTATACTAGTCTGATAACTACTATTATAGGAAAACTCAATTAAGTGTAGGTGGTCTTCCCAAGATCTACCAAAATCTAGCACACAAGCTCTCCATAAATCCTCGAGTACCTTATTGACTCTCTCTGTCTGCCCATCCATTTAAGGATGATACGTCGTACTCATCTTGAGCTTGGTACCTAACACGTCCTATAGACTCTTCCAGAATTCACTAGTAAACAAAGCATCTCTATCACTCACTATACTACTAGGATTTCTATGTAGTCTAACTATGTTCTTCAAAAATAGTTTAGTTAAAAAAGGTGCCGTCCTGGTTTACTTAACTGGAATGAAATGGGTACTCTTGGTCAGACTGTCCACGATGACCCATATACTTTCATTTCCCCGATTCGACCTTAGAAACCCATCTATAAGATCCATGGATATCGAATCCCATTTCCAAACTGGTATCTCTAATGGTTAAAGCAATCCACTTGGCTTCTAATGTTCGACCTTTACTCGTTGACAGTTCACACACTGCCTAACCCACAAGCCAACACCCTTCTTCATACCTTCCTAGTAGAAATTCTTCTTCATATCTTGATACTTCTTGGTTCCCCCGGGATGAATCTCAAATTGAATTGATGACATTCCCTAAGGACTTCTCTTCTTAAGTCTTCAATATTCGGAACACACAACCGTCCCTTCCTCCTCAACCATCCCCTCTAGTCAAGATTGAAATCTTTTAGATCATCAATCTCCGATCCAACGCCTAGTCTTTTAATCTTCTCAGCTAGATGTGGATCCTCTTTCTACTCAGAAGTAATCCTTTCGATCAGTACGGGTCGAACTTCCTAGCAGGACAACATGGCGGTACCCTGACTGGAGTTAGCAGTCGATCTTAACTACACACTACAAGTAGTCACAGCCTCAAGATCTTTCCATTTCATCAACATGGCTAACACAACATTCTGATGTTTTCTGCTAAGAGCATCTGCTATTTTATTTCCTTTTCCAGGTGTATACTCTATACCAAAATCATAAGCCGCTAAAAACTCCAGCCATCTTTGTTGTCTCATATTCAACTCCTTTTGAGAGAATAAATATCTTTAAAGACTTATGATCTGTGTATAATTGAAATATCTCCCCTAAGAGATAATGTCTCCATACTTTTAATGCAAAGATCACCGCCAACTTTAGATCATGAGTAGGATATCTCGTTTCATGCGGTCTAAGCTGTCGTGAAGCATATGCAATGATTTTACCTTTATGCATCAACATAGCCTTAACCCGGTTCCACATGCATTGGTATACACTATTAATCCTTGGTTTCCATCTGGAACCACTAACATAGGCGCATTGGTCAATAAATGCTTTAACTTAAGGAATGCTTCCTCACATTTGTCAGACCAAATAAACTTCACATCCTTCTTAGTTAGCTTAGTCAAAGGCACTGCTATCCGTGAGAAATCCTTAATGAATCTCCGGTAATAGCCAGCGAGTCCAAGAAAACTTCTAATCTCGGTCACCATCTAGGGTCTCTTCCAATTGTTAACAGCTGCGATCTTATCTGGATCAACTGAAAAACCCTTCTCCGAAACCACATGACCAAGAAATTTAACCTCTTTCTTCCAAAAATGACACTTGGAAAACTTCGCTTTCGGCTGATGCTGCCTCAGCGTCTCAAGCACTATTCTAAGATGAACTTCATGCTCTCTTTCATCCATATAGTATATTAAAATGTCATCTATGAATACCAATACAAACCTATCCAAGTACTCTCGAAAAATTCGGTTCATCAACTCCACGAAGAAAGCTGGCGCATTCGTTAACCCGAATAGCATTACTAACCACTCGTACAAACCATACATAGTCTGAAACGCCGTCAACGGAATTGAGATTTGAAAATACTCTTAGCTGATGGATACCTATTGCCAAATCTAATTGGGAAAATACTCGGGCTCCACACAACTGACCAAATAAATCATCGATTCTTGGTAAAGGATGCTTATTCTTGATCGTCTTCACGTTCAACTTATGATAGTTGATACACATCCTTAACGACCCATTTGGTTTCTTCACAAACACCACAACCACTCCCCAAGGAAAACTGTTTGGTCTAATGAAATTCTTCCCTTCTAAATCCACTAAATGCACCTTCAATTCCTTCATCTCGGTCGGTGTCATCCCGCTAGGTGGTCTACTTATAGGTTCTGCTCCTGGCACATAAGATTTATCAAAAACTCAATAGTTCGTTTTGGTGGTAGTCCGGTAACTGGCTCAAAAACATTTACAAACTCTCTTGCTACCCAAACCCGACTCAACTCTTCTTCTACTTCCATATCACACAACAAGGCGCAAGAACTCCGATTTGAATTCCCCACTGAGAATATATTCAGTTATAACTATTATGGTGT
The DNA here is from genome assembly GCA_030737815.1 of Allium fistulosum. NCBI lineage: Eukaryota > Viridiplantae > Streptophyta > Magnoliopsida > Asparagales > Amaryllidaceae > Allium > Allium fistulosum. The sequence continues at coordinate 907,686,064 of CM060901.1, forward strand.
TTTAGCGATATTTCCCTATCTTGGCAAAATATCATAGCATCGTATTTATCTAACCAATCCATACCCAAAATGATCCCGAAGCCTATGAAATCAAAAACATTCAAACTGCATGCAAACTTATGACCTAACAAATCAAGTTCTAACTGGTCACATCTCATCCCTAGAGTCGCATACCCTCCTATCAGATTCACAACCCTTAAGGAAGTAATAAGGTATGAGGGTTCTAAACATAACCTATCAACCAAACACTGAGATATAAATGAATGTGATGCACCAGTATCAAATAGTACCCTAACTGGTATATATTGAATCAAAAGCATATCTTCCATTACAGTCTTTCCTTTCTCAGTAGCAGTTGGCCTAACAGACGATGGTCTAATAGCAAAGACCTTTCCCTTGTCCGCCCTAACCAGTTCTGGACACTGGTTCTTATAATGCCCAATCTGTTAGCAGTTAAAGCACTTCACTCCTTTCTTGTCTACAGCCTTCTTCCCTTTTCCAGTTCGGCATTCATGAGCATAATGTCCCTTCTTATCACACTTAAAGCAAGTTAGATTAGCCTTTGCCTTCTTGGCAGCTTCTCCCTTCTGGGTTCCCTTCTTCTTAAAAAATTTCCTCTACTTTCCCCGAAAGCCCTGGGTTTCAACCTACTTCTCCTTTCCATAAGTAGAAAGCATCTCTTTATTACGGATTGCCATCTCCACAACAACAATGCTTGGATCACGGAGATGTTGCATTGTCGCCCTAGCAATCTCGGGTCTTAGCCCTCGAATAAACTTCTCATTCTTTTGATTATGGTATCAATGGTAGCATATCCATATCTGGATAGCTCATCAAACTTCGTAGCATACTCAATCACCGACATCTCACCCTGCACTAAATCCAAGAACTTTCTCAACAATACTGAATTGGAAATTTCATACAAATACCTCTCTTCGAATCTCCTTTGAAATTCTGTCCAAGTCAACTCTTCCTCAGGAATTCCAGTGGTAACACTATTCCACTAATGAAGTGTTTCTCCCTGCTATTGTCTAGAGGTAAGTCTCCTCTTCTGCTCATCGTTTAATCCTAAGTCAGCGAAGATCCTTTCACAATGCAAAAGCCAGTTCTCTGCTTCTATGGCATCCTTTGTTCCCAAAAAGGCTTCCCACAAAGACTGGTATAATCCCTGCTCAGCTTAGCATAGTTGTTGCTAATTGGGGCCACGGGATTTTCTCCTCCAACAACATTACCCCCAACTACTCCTACAGTAGCTCCAGCTTGCATCAGATTGATAAAGAACTGATACATCATCCCCATATCTACCGGAAGATTTCCAGCACCTACGTTGGCATTTGTGTTTGGATTAGTATTTGCCTATCGACCCTGGTTTCTCCTATAAGGTCGAGCATTTCCATTGGTTGTGGTGCTTCCTCCACCTAGATTTCCTCTTTCGTTTCCTACCTCCAAATCTTCCTTTCTCGTAAATTTGCATACGAGCCTTAGTAAGATACAGTAGAATGGTCTAAGAGAGAGGGAAGTACGTACTTATATATATAGCAAATACAAGTACCTTACTACAACGTTAACCCAAACCTCGATCTTATTTTCTGATTCATTAGAATATGCATTGAAAAACCTTTTAGGTCTAAATGTCTTATTAAGTTTACAAAAACCTATGCTTTGATACCAACTTGTCACATCCCCCACTTGGAGGCCCAAAACTAATGGCTTCGAATGCTACAGTCATCCATAGTTATTAATTCTCGGCGATCAAATGCGGTAATGTACGTTAGATACAAAGATATAACAGAAACACATGGATATGAAAAAAATTAAACTCAATTTAAAACAAATTTCTCATTCCACTTCAAATTGTAATGACCCGAAATTTTCGATCTCGAAAATTCCAGATAGTTAGGGAAAGAAGAAAGAGATAGAAGAAGAAACAGAAAAATAAAACATAGAACCTCACATTCGCAGCGGATCAAATATAATATCAAATAATAACAGTTATACAAATGAAATCTGTACTTGTCAAATTACACTTTAATACATCAGAGTTACAACATATACACAAACACCGGACATATATAATCAACATGTCCCAGACAACTACAATATATCACAGTGGAATACACTCCATACGTTCCCGCCATCCAGCTCGTCTCCTGAGCTCCAGAACGTCCTTACCTGAAAATCTGTAATACTCGGTCTGACCCGAGCATTACATCAAAGTAACACCCGGGTCAGGCTGGAAACTAGCGTGAGTAAACCCATCTAACAAGAAATACCAATGCATACAACTTTTAAACCCGGGTAACTTATATAAATTTACAACTTCACAAGTGGTTATAGGCATCACTTATTTCACACATCAATTTATAAGTACCAAAACTTAGATTAAATGGTCTCATTCACTTAAATCATTCCATTCCAGCCCATTTATATCACATATAAAGAATTATTGCAAATTACTAATCGAAGTGGTTTCGGGTATTTACTGATACCCGACCCCGGTCTCTTCGAGTCTCAAGTCATCTTAAACCAAGTTATTAAATTAATACAACTTAACTTTAAATACAAGATGCCACCCTTTTATACAGCAATTCATCATTGATAGATACCACATTATTACCGTCCACCCAACATATCATATCACCAAACATTTCATATCAGAGATAACAACCAATTCAAGGCATTAACATCATTCAATCATTCATAAGCAAGATTGATCACTTCCAAAAATTAATTTAATTTATCTCTAATTGAATTAATTACTAATCTTTAATCACTTAGATTACCTTTACTTAAGATTAATTAATTACAAACCAATTAATTCATCATCTTTTAATTATCCATCTTAATTAATCACCCCTGATTAGTTATACTTTAATTACAATGAGTAATTAACTCTCAATTAATTACACAAATTAATTAACCTTTACCCAACCATATGAATTACATTGATCCTTAATTAATTACTCAAATTAATTATCTTATCATTACTAACATTGATTAATTATTCTTTAATTAACCCCACACTTAATTAGCTAACCCTTAGTTACTTCCCTTAAGAAATTTACTTTCAATTAATTTCATCATGAGAATTTTATAACTTTGGGATAAAAGACCATCAATATAAGTCCTGAGTTTAATTCCTGATATCACTTCTTCTTCTTAATTACTACTTAATAATATTAATTACTTAAATCTTGAATTAAACTTAAGAACTACTCTTCTTAAGTTGAAATAAAATTTACTACTTTAACAAATAACAATTTAAAATAAATCTCAATTGGTTAAAGAATTAGTTTCTAAGAAATTAGTTTAAAGCCGATTTTGCTTTTAACTTAACTTGAAAATTCTTATCATTGACCCGAGTCAACTACTCTACCCTAACCATACTTTTTTACTGATCACCACGCGAATACCCAAATCTGCTTCCTTCAAAACTCGAATACACGTACGAGAAAACCCACGTCTTCCCTGAGGCTTCCAATACTAGCATCAATTACCTGATACCATGGAACTTGTGCACGTGCACGCAAGTTCAACGTCGATCTGATCGCCCCTACCGGCAACTACAAGTCTCTGACGATCATCTCAACCCCTTCCATCCCTCAGAAACTCGATCCAAATCACAGAACAAAATCGAAAAATTCGAATGCCTACAGACTGAAACTCCGATCATCGACCACCTCAACTTTCATCTCCATCCACCGGAGGCTATAGCCACGTATCTGGACCTCGACATAAGTTTCCCCTTCCCTTTCCCGTTGCTCCGACCCAACTCGAACAACCTCGGCGCCGTAACCCTCCAGTTCGACTCGAACTCAAATTCGAGTAGAAATCAAAACCTGGAAACACACTACCCCCAAACCACCAACCTGTCAACACTCGTGCTCAACGCTTCGACCACCGGAGGCCACCCAACTCCGGCCGTAGCCTCGTCCACCTCTCCTTTACCAAAACCCAAAGCCGTGCGACACTCGATCGTACGACGGCGTAGAACGAATCGAAAACATTAGCCCCTCCCAAACTAGGCTACCAGACTTAACCTACTCGCCGCCGCTTCCACAACCCACTACACCGCCATCCACCATTTTTCCCTGACCCACCATAGGCTCCTCCACCTCCAGTTCAAGTCCCGACCCCTCTGATCAACGAGACCGATCGTGGCGACCCAAACTGCGGAAATCAACCAAACCCCTACTGCTCCCTGTCCCTATCTCTAAAAATTATGATACAACCATTAAAAATCATGTTATTGTACACGGATTCAGTTTAGATACGTGAATTCGAAAATTAAGAGATTCGAAAATTGACAAACCTTAAGTTTGATCAGATAGTTTGGGTTTCCAGAGACCATTTTAAGTTGTTTTAATCTATAATGAATTTTTAAACTTAGTTTATAATGATACAAACAACTTTTGTTTGAATCTTAAGTTCAACCATCAATTAGAAAGAGAGTAATTGATTTTTGAAATCAACAGTTTGAGTTTATGAACTAAGAACAGAGATATTTTTAAACAACAGAATGCATATTATACTTCCTGCTTTCCATATGTATACAGATAGTTATATATGCACAAACATACATATCTTAGATATACTTGCACAGATTTAAACCTTTTAATTTTAAAAGACAATTGTTACTCACCGTTTCAAAGAAGGGCAGAGAAGCTTCCTCCTGGAAGCAGTATTGATTTTTACTTCCCAGTCTTCAAGCTTTGATGATGTTGTTATGTTCCAGGTTTAAGCTTGCTAATCTAGTTTAGTTTTTAGGCTTGCTACTATATTTTTTTCAGCTTAGATTGATGAACGAAATGAAACAAATATGAAGATATTATATAAGAGAGTGTATAGAGTTATGATATAGATACAAGATATGATCCAAGTTTTCTTGTACTGGAAATGATTTTATAAATGCTGGCCAGAGATTTTTTTTCTTCAATTGTTGGCTGAAATGGAAAAGAATGTGTGCTGAATTAATTGTTATTGTCCTTTTATTTCTAATCTATATACTTATCAAATTTTGTTTAAATGTATATAGTAGTGCCTTCTTTTGCAAGCTACAAACAAATATTTATATTTTTGTTCCCTGTTTCTTCTTTTCTTTTGTCTTATATTTTCTTTGCTCTGGTCTTATGACTTTGTCATATAAATGCATTTCTATTTTTAACATGATATTAGGATTTATTAATGTACTTACTTATATTTTGCACAACTATATACTTTATCTTATATATATTTTTATTATTTATTTTGTAAGTACAATTTGGTTGTATTTTATTTTACTTAGATTTAATATTGATAAGATTATTTGATTTTAACTATTGTTATTAAGATTATATCATAAATATATATATTTAAATCAAAAGTTAATAAGTAGATCTTACTTTATTTTAATGTGAATAAAATATATTTCATTCTAAAGATATTTTGAAACTCTTTATTTTAAATTCCAAATAAATCATTTCTTCCAAAAACACACATATATATATTCGTTTTTTTAAATAATAAGTTGTATTTTAATTAATTAAATTAAATATTTATTAAAATAATACTGCCAAAAATCCGGGATGTCACATCCCTCCCCCCTTAGAACTTTTCGTCCTCGAAAAGGAACGAAGTCAGAATTTATGAAAATATTTACAATCAAATAAATATTCTTTAATCATTTTTAAATCACTTTTAAAATTTATATAATATTACTTAAATAATTTTTATAAAAATACTTTTATAACTTGATGTTCCGACAAGTCCATCCTTGTTCTCACAGAAATTCGGTCATACGTTGATCAGGCGTAGAACTGAAAATCTGTAAGTACTTGGTAAACCCGTTTCCAACACCTAGTGAAAATACTTAGAAAATAATTTTATTGAAAATATCGAAAACAGATTTTGAAAATAGAGGAAATATCTTTGGTGAAAATGCTATGGAAATCATCACCCCCATCCATGGTCGCAGTTAACCCGATGGTTACGTTGCCGTCCCGGCAAAATCCACGGATAACTGTAGGTCTCCGTGCTCCTCGATTACGCCATGGAACCCGCTACAGATCGCAGTTATACCCGGGCCTTACGTTGCTATCACAGCACAAACCCATATAACTGTAGGCATCAGCGCCACCGAATTTCGCTGCCAAAAGAATGAAACTCCTCCACTTGACCATAGACCGCAGTCTACCGATGTTGCGCTGCCATCCCGGCAAAATCAAGTGTAGACTGTTGGCACTCATCCTCCACACGATTTTCGCTATGGTCCACACAGTAGATCGCAGCGACATCGAATTACACTGTCGTCACAGCATAACCCAAATGCCCCTGTAGGCATCAGCGCCATCGACTTTCGCTACCAAATAATCCTCAGGAACTAGTTTGTCCGGACTCCTCATAGGATCAACTTTAGAACCTCCCCTTTAGAGGCTCAAGGCAGTACCACCTTGTGGCACTCCTGAGAAGTTCATTCAAGGGAGCGCCTTTTTCCCCAGAGCCACTTCAAAACACTTTATACTATACACATATAGTATTTTCCAAATCATACACCAAGTATGAATCTCATATAAATCTCCTTTACAAAATCGATTCTCAAAATCGATAATTCTCATATTAGGCTTTCCAAATTCCAATATTGATTTTTCCCAAAATCAAAAGCCTTTCCAAAATTCAAAGGTTCCAAAAACCTTTCCTCAAAATCATTTTCACAAAAGTCTTTATATATACATATATATATATAATAACCTTGGAATTTTTTTTTTGAATCACTTCATACTTGTATAAATTCACTTTTATACTTTAAATACTTTCAAATATTTTAAAACCCCTTTTTTTTCTCTGGCTATAGATTCAATAAGGGAAGATTTATTTTATATAACAAGATATATAATTTTATTTATCCCAAATCAAATATTCAAATTAAATTACTTATAAAGTCACTTTCTAAATTACTTACTTTTATAAAGAAAATTTTAATCATAGAGATATTCAATCTCCACTTTACTTCATCATATATTTCTCAAAATATCCTTTCAATTTCAAGAATCATTTACAGTTCTTATCCACAAATTGTCCATATCAATTTTATTCAAACCCGTACGATGTCCACATATCATTCGTATGCAATATCAATCTGATCGCTCACTCGATCACACAATTTCACTTCCGAACTAGTATCGTCCACCCGACTTCCTAGTGCGGACTCAGATCTGGTTTCTTGATCAGAAACCGTCATTCTCCTTATATAGTCACAACTATGATAGAGAATATCCAGAACCAATCAAAAATCCATATCCAGGTTCGCCGTCGAAAATCGAGCGAAAAATCCCAACTCGGATCGATAATATTATCTCGAAATTCTGTGCTCGAATCTGGATCAAATCATTATGCGAATAGAATAATATACGTACATCCTACGTATTTACCTTCATTGATTATTAGTTAAATCAATTCCCTTTCTATTCACATTCATTTATGATTCTATTCACTTATTTACAGTTGCCTTAATCCCCATTTGGATTATCACTTCAATTCTTATCTCAGTTGGGTATTCAACCTATAACAGTTTGAACTCCGACCAGTTTATATTTAGAAAATAGCTTGAAAATTTTGAAGAATAGATAAGTGGTTGAAAAATAATTATTAGTTGAAAAATAGATGGTAAAATAGTTAAGTAGTTGTAAGATAGTTGAAAAATAGTAATTATTTATAAAACAGTTGAAAAACAGTATTCAGTTTATAAATCAGTTGTAAAATTGTTAAATAGTTCCCAAAAGTAATTGTAAAACAAGCTTAAGATAGTTTTAGGTTTTAAAAAGAAAAGTTGTATGGTAAATAGTTTGGAAAAATAGATTTATATTAAAACAATTTATTTTGAAAATAGTCCAGAGTCAAACTGTACAACTTACCAATCTCCATTTCCAATCAATTGCCAATTTCCAATTATCTTCCAATTTCATTTCACTTTAAACCATCTTGAATTATACAAATTCGAGTTATTATTTCAAATGTTGATTTAATCCCATAAATCAAATTTACCTTTACTTTTAATTTAGCAGCCTATCCATTTTATTCTGAGTTCAAATTTTAAAATTCCATTTTAATTTACCTTTACTTCTACATAAACTTATTCCTAGGTTCAAATAATAATTCAAACCCCTTTTTAAACAATTTAATCTTTGGAATTCAATTTATTACCCAAATTCAACCTTGGAACCAATCCTTAATCATTTCAGTTTACATGTTCATTTTAAACATTCAAATCTTAATGTTCAAAGTGATCTCATTTTCTCAAGTTTAATTTTTATCTTTAAAATCAAAATTACTTAAGTAATTTCAAATTAAAGTTTAATTCCATTTAATTCCAATAATGAAATAGATATTACCTCAATCTACTTCTTAATTCATTTAAACAATCAAATTCACAGTCTCATAATTACTGATAATAACAGGATGATATTAAGATAAATAAACATCCAATTTATTTAAAACATTCATCATCCACTTTCCATCCCAGATCTCAATCCTATTTGAGATCACATAACCCTACCAAATCAACCTATTTAACTTTCCTAAGTTAAATCTCAATTTCATCTTGAAATTTCCAATTCAGGTTGTTTATTCCAAACTTATTTAACTTCCTTTAAGTTAAATTCAATTTAATCTCGCCAAACTTACTCAAATTTGAATTCCCACTTCAATTTTTAAACTTCACATTAATAAATCTTATAAGTTCAAAAACTTATCACCTTGGGTTTTCACATTACATTCCAAATTTAAAACTCAACATTTAGAGTTTATTTCAACCCATTTTTGATACCATGTATATCCTTCATATATACATATTATTTCCTTTACATACCAAGTTATCCTTAAAATTTAAACCACTTTTGGTTTTAAATTCAAATCAAATTTTCAAACAACCCATTGTTTGCAACAAGTCTCTTTTATTCAAATAATACTTATTTATTATTTCTTTAGCACTTTGAAACAAGTTTCAAATTTCTGGACCTAGATTTAAAATTTCACAATTTAGGTCATCTTAAGTTCCAATTTATAAGTCATACTTATCTAGAACATTTCATTTTTCTTACTCATTAATACACATCTTATTAATCATTTATGATAACGACCAAGATTATCGTATCTGAAAACTGATTCATATTATCTTATTCTGAAATTCTTCTTAAATTCAAGATTTTAATTTCAGTCTGAATCCATTTCAAACATACCTTTATTTAATTTCAATTTGGTTGAATTTCTATTACTTCTTATATTAAATTCAATAACAACCAATTACCTTACTAGAAATATTGCTTTATATATATATCAAAATATATTCTTATATAAAATCATTTTAAAATCTTTATATAAGAAAATAACAAGTACGCACTCATATATATACACTCAACTCATTCTAGGGTACCATTGTCCCTATCCTTAATGAGTAAATCCCACCAGAGCCAAAGTTCTCGCTTAACCTTTGCTCTGATACCAAGTGAAACGGTCTAGGCTTTTCAACCATCGACAGTGGCCACAACTGGTAGGCTTTGCAACCATCCCAGCCCCACCGTGGCATTCATTGGTACCTCGAATTTGCTTTTACGGCCAGCCTCTCGACTCGCAACCAACCCAGGGCCTTATACTACCCCAAAGGGACATGTAGGGGTAAGAGTCTCCCGTTCGCCACCAAACCGCGAAGCGAGAACCCCCTATCATGCTGTAATGAAGCAAACCCGATCCCGGTCTCTTCGAGTCTCAAGTCATCTTAACCCAAGTTATTAAATTAATACAACTTAACTTTAAATACAAGATGCCACCCTTTTATACAGCAATTCATCATTGATAGTTTCCACATTATTACCGTCCACCCAACATATCATATCACCAAACATTTCATATCAGAGATAACAACCAATTCAAGGCATTTAACATCATTCAATCATTCATAAGAAAGATTGATCACTTCCAAAAATTAATTTAATTTATCTCTAATTGAATTAATTACTAATCTTTAATCACTTAGATTACCTTTACTTAAGATTAATTAATTACAAACCAATTAATTCATCATCTTTTAATTATCCATCTTAATTAATCACCCCTATTAGTTATACTTTAATTACAATGAGTAATTAACTCTCAATTAATTACACAAATTAATTAACCTTTACCAAACCATATGAATTACATTGATCCTTAATTAATTACTCAAATTAATTATCTTATCATTACTAACATTGATTAATTATTCTTTAATTAACCCCACACTTAATTAGCTAACCCTTAGTTACTTTCCTTAAGAAATTTACTTTCAATTAATTTCATCATGAGAATTTTATAACTTTGGGATAAAAGACCATCAATATAAGTCCTGAGTTTAATTCCTGATATCACTTCTTCTTCTTAATTACTACTTAATAATATTAATTACTTAAATCTTGAATTAAACTTAAGAACTACTCTTCTTAAGTTGAAATAAAATTTACTACTTTAACAAATAACAATTTAAAATAAATCTCAATTGGTTAAAGAATTAGTTTCTAAGAAATTAGTTTAAAGCCGATTTTGCTTTTAACTTAACTTGAAAATTCTTATCATTGACCCGAGTCAACTACTCTACCCTAACCATACTTTTTTACTGATCACCACGCGAATACCCAAATCTGCTTCCTTCAAAACTCGAATACACGTACGAGAAAACCCACGTCTTCCCTGGGGCTTCCAATACTAACATCAATTACCTGATACCATGGAACTTGTGCACGTGCACGCAAGTTCAACGTCGATCTGATCGCCCCTACCGGCAACTACAAGTCTCTGACGATCATCTCAACCCCTTCCATCCCTCAGAAACTCGATCCAAATCACAGAACAAAATCGAAAAATTCGAATGCCTACAGACTGAAACTCCGATCATCGACCACCTCAACTTCCATCTCCATCCACCGGAGGATATAGCCACGTATCTGGACCTCGACATAAGTTTCCCCTTCCCTTTCCCGTTGCTCCGACCCAACTCGAACAACCTCGGCGCCGTAACCCTCCAGTTCGACTCGAACTCAAATTCGAGTAGAAATCAAAAACTGGAAACACACTACCCCCAAACCACCAACCTGTCAACACTCGTGCTCAACGCTTCGACCACCGGAGGCCACCCAACTCCGGCCGTAGCCTCGTCCACCTCTCCTTTACCAAAACCCAAAGCCGCGCGACACTCGATCGTACGACGGCGTAGAACGAATCGAAAACATCAGCCCCTCCCAAACTAGGTTACCAGACTTAACCTACTCGCCGCCACTTCCACAACCCACTACACCGCCATCCACCATTTTTCCCTGACCCACCGTAGGCTCCTCCACCTCCAGTCCAAGTCCCGACCCCTCTGATCAACGAGACCGATCGTGGCGACCCAAACTGCGGAAATCAACCAAACCCCTACTGCTCCCTGTCCCTATCTCTAAAAATTATGATACAACCATTAAAAATCATGTTATTGTACACGGATTCAGTTTAGATACGTGAATTCAAAAATTAAGAGATTCAAAAATTGACAAACCTTAAGTTTGATCAGATAGTTTGGGTTTCCAGAGACCATTTTAAGTTGTTTTAATCTATAATGAATTTTTAAACTTAGTTTATAATGATACAAACAACTTTTGTTTGAATCTTAAGTTCAACCATCAATTAGAAAGAGAGTAATTGATTTTTGAAATCAACAGTTTGAGTTTATGAACTAAGAACAGAGATATTTTTAAACAACAGCATGCATATTATACTTCCTGCTTTCCATATGTATACAGATAGTTATATATGCACAAACATACATATCCTAGATATACTTGCACAGATTTAAACCTTTTAATTTTAAAAGACAATTGTTACCCACCGTTTCAAAGAAGGGCAGAGAAGCTTCCTCCTGGAAGCAGTATTGATTTTTACTTCCCAGTCTTCAAGCTTTGATGATGTTGTTATGTTCCAGGTTTAAGCTTGCTAATCTAGTTTAGTTTTTAGGCTTGCTACTATATTTTTTTCAGCTTAGATTGATGAACGAAATGAAACAAATATGAAGATATTATATAAGAGAGTGTATAGAGTTATGATATAGATACAAGATATGATCCAAGTTTTCTTGTACTGGAAATGATTTTATAAATGCTGGCCAGAGATTTTTTTTCTTCAATTGTTGGCTGAAATGGAAAAGAATGTGTGCTGCATTAATTGTTATTGTCCTTTTATTTCTAATCTATATACTTATCAAATTTTGTTTAAATGTATATAGTAGTGCCTTCTTTTGCAAGCTACAAACAAATATTTATATTTTTGTTCCATGTTTCTTCTTTTCTTTTGTCTTATATTTTCTTTGCTCTGGTCTTATGACTTTGTCATATAAATGCATTTCTATTTTTAACATGATATTAGGATTTATTAATGTACTTACTTATATTTTGCACAACTATATACTTTATCTTATATATATTTTTATTATTTATTTTGTAAGTACAATTTGGTTGTATTTTATTTTACTTAGATTTAATATTGATAAGATTATTTGATTTTAACTATTGTTATTAAGATTATATCATAAATATATATATTTAAATCAAAAGTTAATAAGTAGATCTTACTTTATTTTAATGTGAATAAAATATATTTCATTCTAAAGATATTTTGAAACTCTTTATTTTAAATTCCAAATAAATCATTTCTTCCAAAAACACACATATATATTCGTTTTTTTTAAATAATAAGTTGTATTTTAATTAATTAAATTAAATATTTATTAAAATAATACTGCCAAAAATTCGGGATGTCACACAAATCATGTTTCAACTTCATTACATAATCCTAATTCGTAAACCACATTCAGAGAAATATAACTATTACAAAATACGCTAAAAGCGGCATATGAAGATGCCCCCTTGGTTGATCAGAGTCTAAATATCGACAAATAAACAACTTTGCCATTACATGCAAAACACAGCGAAATCAATAAAAAAGAACTCCTAATAGCTAGCTTGCCTCCTGCCCGTCTTCGGAAGCTTATTCATCTAAAGGAGAACCTGAAAACCTTAACTCTCAAAACTCTCAAACTACTCAAAATCAATTGAGCACCCGAGAGTTTAAGGGGAAAATATAAACTTCGAGTCAGACAGAAAGTCTGGTATGAATAATAACCTACCATCTCGAACCATATAGATATCTAGTGAGACCACGCCGCTTAGCGGAATAGGTTTCCCCTCACTAGTATCTTTACCAAAATTTATAATAACCATACACTATGCACATGCATCCACAATGGTTAAGACATAACATAATTAAATATATCATGATGATATGCAAACATGCAATATATTCTGGATTTCCATCCCCATTCATTTGACTATTTGTCTCATTTATAGTCTCTAGGTTCACTATTAACATATTAGTTTTTATGGGCTGACTAATACCCTATTCAAAGCTTACGGACTATCTACCCGATTCATAGTTTTCAAGGGTTCACTAAGAACCTATTGGTATCTATCAATAGCTTCCTCCAATTATAGTTTTTATGGGTTCACTATGAACCTATTTGTTTCTCCATAACTTCTCTTATATCATAGTTTTCATGGGTTAACTACGAACCTATTATTCTTTGTCAATAACTTAATTCGGATATAATTTTCATGGGATCACTAGGAACCTATTAGCCCCTGCCAATAACACTTTACAAACGTAATTTTCATGGGTTTACTATAAACCTCTCTAAACTGACAACTCTTTGATCAGTCTTTGGGCACCCTATGTTCTAGTCTACCTGACCTCCTGGATGCAACTCTACTCATACAGGAGTTAACTCAATATATATTCACTATCGGGTCAACCTAGCTGGTTATTCTACCCTTAACACCCCAAAATATAGTTATGGGTTAATTATAAAGTGAATATGTTCATAGAAGAAGTACACATGATAACACAACCATTCATGGTTTAATATCCTTGTAATCATTTTCAAATGAAACATGGTAATACCTTTAACCTATTATCTTTAGCAAGGAAAGCTTATTCAAAAACTCCAAAGTTAAATGTCATTTCAAAACTCTTTTATATTGCCATGGGTTTATCTTTAAAAATTGAGATTGGGTTCCTTGTTTCGAAAACCTTGTTTCAAAAACTAAGGCTTTTGAAAACTTAGACCTTCTCTTTTGAAACTATTAAAATATATCCATCGAAAGTAAACAAACCTTCTTTTCAAAAAACTTAAATATATGCATTTCGAAACAGTCTAAGTATCCCTTTCGAAAGCATCAAAACCTTCCTTTCAAAAGTATTAAAGCTTATCTTTCAAAACCACTTATTTCGAGTAGGATTCATAGAAGCATAGCTTCGAAACCATATAAAAGTATCTCTTTCAAAATCATTGGGTTTAACCTTAGGTACAACTTTTGGGTCAAAGTGAACATAAGCGAAAGCACCCCCTTTCAAAAACTTTAATCTTCAAATAAAAGAATTTGGGAAACAAATGGCTTAGAAACCACCCTTCTAAAAGCATTGATAAAAGTGACTGTAAGTACCCTTTCGAAAGCATTGGGAACTGGCTTCAATATTAATAAAACAAAAGCTTCCCTTTCGAAAGCATTGTTATAAGGCAATAAAGAAAGCGGCCTTTAACCCATTCGAAAGGTATGAAGACGGCAACAAGGTTTCGACTAGTTTCAAAGGCAACTACCCTTTCAAAAGCTCCATTTTAAAACTTAATATGCAGCAACACAATCGAAAGCTTCTTTTAAAACAAAGGCATGCGGCAATCCATTCGAAAGCTATTTACTTCAACACTTTCGAAAGCTTCTAGGAAAACAAAGTAAGTGGTAACTCTTTCGAAAGCGAAACAAAGGCAAGTGGGTTGGTTCGAAAGCTATTGAAAATGGCATCGACTCCTTCAAAAGCAAGCTTTCGACACCATCCCCTTTCGCCTTTCTCTAATACACTACATACAAATTATTTGATATCATGTGTATTAGTTTCGAATGAGTTCGAAAGCCAATCTGGGATGATTTCAGAAGCAAGTATATGGAAGTGGCAAGCTTGTAACTCAAAGCAAAACTAATTTCTATACCTTTAAAAGAAATTCCTTTATACGTAACTTGCCTTATTTGTCAAAATATGATTGGTTGCCAAAACTTGTACAAAAATCTTTTCTAAAAAGGCTGCTGAATTCATCCATCAATAAATAATAATAATTAAAAATATTTTAGCAAAGAAGCCCTTTCCCTTAACAAAAAATTAAGACATTTAAGTCCCCAAAATCGATTGATTTATTTTCCATGGTAAATCAACTAGGAAAAAATCCCCAAAAATCTTCTTAATTCACTTTTAATATGTTTTCTAATATATATAAATTTCGGACCAAAATACTTACTATAATTGCTGAAATAAATTTTTAAACCCAATTTATCTATTTCTTTCATTCCAAATTCATAATAAATTTTCCATTGCTTGGATAATTATAAAAATTTAAACCCACCTCCAAAGTAATATTTTACATAACATATTAAATCCTCATGGCATTCGAAACCCATTTTATACGACTTTAACTTTAAAATCGAATCAAATCTTTCACAAACATACTTGTTTAAAACCTACATGGATATAATCAAAGCATATCATCATTCAGATCATCCAAATGATTTTAAACTTTAAACCCAAAAACAAATGTTCATTAAAACATAAAATAGATGGTTTTGATTATTATTCACCTTGTTTGGATAAGGAACTTGAGATTTGATCTTGCTTTATTCTTCCTTGCTTAAATCCCTAGCTTTTAATTGATTTTGATCCTCTTTTCCCTTTGGGTTATGGCCGGCCTTAAAGCTCCTTTTCTTATGTTTTTTTTACTTTGTGAAAAACATGAAGGAGAATAAGGTAAGGGTCTAGGTGTAATGGGATTATGGTACACGACTATTTCCCATATACCCTTGCCTTATTCTCTTGAGTGGTTAATTTATAAAACCATTTTATAAACTCATCCTTATGATTTCATTTAGTTAAAGCACGACCTCTATTTTAGTTTTCGAATCTCAATCCCCTTATCACTCTAGTCTCTACATTATTCAATTTAATTTATCAAATTAAATTTTCTGAATAATGTTATTTAAAATTAGGGGTGTTACAATCATGCCTTATAGTTCTATTTCGCGCTCTTCTCCTACATCCAAATATTTGTTAGTGCATATTAGGCATAACGTACGTGCAACCAATGCAACCAGTCCAACCATTTTAAGCAATAAACAGTATTCCTACTCATCCACCATGATAAATCATCATTTTGGGGCAACAATAGTAATAAAACATGGCCATAAAACACGAACAACATTTAATGTCAACCCCAATCATCAAATAAGAAAAACAACATAAGTATACTTACACACATACAACTCATCAACTATAATAATATATCATCAATGTAAGTATAAGTCTTTAATGTTGCCAGTCACTTTACGATAATAATACAACATCAATCATCGAATGTGTACTAATCCAATCAATATTAATAACATAATACCCATCATCATGAAACCATAATTAGCTTCCTATCATCTGATAGCAATAATGGTAGAATATTTCACAATCATTAAAATGCGACATTATCATTAAACACCAAATATATGTGCAATTACAATTAATAATTTGTTACACATTTTGCAACCACCTAAGTAATATATTTACGACCATCATCCTATTAAGTATAAAATCACACCATTATTGCTTATTATAAAAACTTTATTTACATGTTGCACCTTAAAACAATAATACTTCTTTAAAAATGATATTATGAAATCTTTTATTATACACCATTTTTAAAATACCCCAAAATTCGTATTTTAAATCAAAAGTAATAATCTTCATCAAATCGCTTTTTAAAATGGTACTATTATCATTTTAAATTAAATTAATAATATACATTAGAACCTCTTTAATACCTTCAAAAACCAATTTATTTCTATTTATTCAAAAAATACAACATTTTATTTTAAATCATCAAAACTTCTTTTTATTTTTATTTATCTCAAAATAGTAATTACTTTACCCAAAAACACTTTTGGAAAACATTTCTTTACTGTTATTATTAATATCCATAAAATATCCTTTATATTTTATTTCTCAAACAAGAACAATAATATTTTCTACCGTAAATATCGTAAATCAATCATTTTGTGATTTACACAAATAATATTAATTTTAATGAAATTCATTATTATTTAAAATTTCATTGTATGTTATAAATAATAATAAACATTTCAACTCTCAATTTAAAATGTACATGTTATAGTCCCTTCTCCTATTCGATGCTACAGTGTTGCCTCCTTTATATAACTTTAACTACCTAATGCGGCCGCCAAGGACCACTGTGGACCATGTCACGATCACCGTCGACTTGCCCCGCTATGCGACACCCTTTCGAAGCAACCCGGCCGCTCCCATTACCGATGCCGCCGTTGTTTTAAAACTTCAACCATGGATTTCAACTATCTCAAGTGGAATTAGGCCGCAATTCGACCGTCGTTGCACTCCACTCTTCTAGTTTTATAATTTTGCCTCTTAAATTGCACTAATTGGTCACAAAGTCAAAAACCCCCTAATTTGGCCTTAGGATTTTGCCATCGAAAGCTTTGACTGTGATTTGCCATTGACACATGCATTTTTATGATGAATATACACATCTCATTGATCCATCTCATCACAAGAGCTTTGACACGATATATAATATGTAGGGGTTTGTGTATTTTGAATTTTAAATCGATTTTGGGTTGGAGATAATCATCTGCCATTAATAGGTGATTAGTGAATTTCGGGAATTAGATAGAAAAATAAAGATAAAGGTGATGACTAGGGTTTAATAGTCTCATTTATATAGTCGTTATTGTTAGGTTGGTTAGGCGTTATATATCTAGTTTGGCTTGAATAGCTACGTACGCTATTTAAACACTGTATCACCTCTATTTTACAAACCATAACTTTGAATCTGTTAAAATTAAATATATCAAACTAATCTCGGAATACCCTTCGCAACGTTTATAAATATGATACCAAATTCAAATTTTAATTAAAATTAACTTTTAATTAATTTAATATTAATAGCATTAAATTTTCAGGTCATTGCACTATGGATAGGAAAGATGTCCGGAAAGTTATTTACTAGACTCGCTGCTATACTAGATAGGACGATATACAATGGGGGTACTATGTTCTTCTTCAGTGCTACGTAATGAATGAGGAAGCCAACTAAATACTTGAAGAGCTACATGAAGGCTTCTATGGAGATCATGTTGGGGGAAAAGCTTAGCAAAAAATGCTGCCCGCCTAAGTTACTGTTGGCGAACCATGATCAAAGACGGGATGGACTATGCCAAGAAGTGCGATCGATGTCAGCGGTTCGTCAAGATCCCTAGAGCTTCCCTAAACTTGCTAACCACCATAATATTCTTGTGGCCATCTAACACTTGGGGGATTAATCTGAACAAAAAGCTCCCCAATGCTAAACGAGGACATAATCACATCATCTTTGTCATCGGCTACTTCTTAAAGTAGGTTGACGTAGAGCCCTGAAAGTACACATGTAGTACTAAGGATCGTGTAATATGGTATGTTAATGCGGAAACTGGTAATAACAGTAAAGTACAAATTAAAGTAAGCACACCAGGAATTTTTATACTGGTTCGAACTTCCCGTTCTACGTCCAGTCCCAGAATACCCTCTGGATTTAAACTAAACCCCTCACTTAACCCGGAGGAATAGGTATACGACACCTGAGCAGCCGAACAGGAATTTTTCCGCCTCAACAGCCGAAGAGGACTTCAACTTAATACAAATAGTTTGTTGACGAATGTGTTCTGAATAACACTGATTGTCTTTTGATAGTACAACTTTCCTATAATCAAATCCTCAAGAGTATATATGTGTGTGAAGATTTAGAAGGAAGATAATCACGTAGAATCGAAGTATATGAATAAATTCAAGGATTCTAGTGATATTAAATAAGAATAAATGCTTTTATTTGCAGAAATGAATAGAGATTAGATTTCAGAAATATAAACAAGAATCGGTTGTTGTAGAATTGAATTGAACATGTTTATATAGTTGTAGAATAGTTACAATCTTTCATGAAGAGTTTCAATCAAAAGTTGTGTCCGTATCTCTTGGATTGAAGGACATTCCTCTTCATGAACAATCGCAACTCTTCAGAAAACTAGCCGTTATGTTTAGGTCGGTTGACCGAGGTTTCTGGTCGGTCAGCTGAGTTTCAAACCCGTACATAGAAAAATGTATATCTATGCATTTGACACAGAGTCGGTCGACCGAGGTTTCTGGTCGGTCAGCCGACCTGTAGTCAATTGCACAGTACACACTAATTTATGTATATATCAATATAAATCAATTTTTGTGTGTGTGTGACTACTTGAGGAATGATTTTAACAATATTCTAAGACTCAATAAAATAAAATATTCATACTAATCTCTGGATTGTAGTCTTGTCTCCTTTGTAGTGCATAATATACGTTTATTCTCTTTTTGTCGCTTTCGTATAGTATTCTCTTTGTAATTCGTCGTATGATCTCTGAAGCTTATGTCATGAATCAAAACTCATGAATCAACATTCTCCCCCTTTTTGATTGATGACAATACTTATGTGACGAAGTAGTATATATTATAATTCTCCCCTGAATATATGGCGACTTTTCTGCAAAAAACTTGTTAGCTTTCATATATTTCTCCCCCTTTGTCATCGACAAAAAGGAATACTTATTAGATGTAATAATGAAAAAATATGGAACATGTAACACAAGTAAGAAAACATTGAGTTTAAATATTACATACTCAAACCAAATAGGAATATTGATGATGTTTACTTACTACACAACATCTAAAAATAGACATATTGTTAAAAAAACAGAATACTTGAAATTATGAAATAGCAAGTTGTAAAAAAAATATGATGCATGTAAAGATATTCAAAACATAGCAATAAAAGAAACAAGCATTCATACATTGCATCATCACAAATAAGAGTTTTAAGGTAACACTTACTTTTCTCCCCCTTAATCTGTGCTTGCATTGTTTATTTCTGAAAATTGTGTTAGAGCAATATCTTTCTCCCCTTTGTCATTGACGAAAAGGAGAGTTTATATGATAACAAATATTATATTTCACACAAGTGTTAACAATATAGAACAAAATAATTACTACTTGTAAGGTATCAGAAAACAATGAACATTTAAAGCATGCGATACCCAAGATTCTTATAATTTCCTAATTTTTAGGAAACCATACCCATTTGGGTGTGGTTGTACCTTTATAAATATAATTTTCATTATTGATTACCATATCAAAATAATTATTAATGCATTTTTCTCTATTTTTCCAATTAACAGGAACCCAAATACTTAGATAATTTTTATTCATATTTCTCGTTAATGATTTTGTACTTCTAGAGAAATTATAAACATTATTGGTCATAGCAGTTTTTGAATTTCGATAAAAAATTGATTTCGACTTTACTCGAAATTTAGTAGTAGTACTAACATTTTTATTATACATAAAAGCGTATCTAGTGCTATTTCTATGATTATATCCTAAACTATTTTTATTATGTAAAGGTCTAGAACTAGATAAAATCATGTTTAAATCATTTTGACCTTTATTAAATTTTGTGACTTCAGTGTTGAGTTTATCAAATTTAGCTTTAAAGTCACACTTATTATTTTCAAAAGAAATATTACTATTATTTAAAATATCCATTTTCTCATTTAATTCAGAATTCTCATTTTTTAACGTACCGTTCTCATTTTTGAGAAGGAAATTTTGAGATTCTAAATTATCTAAAGAGGATTGTAATAAATCGTTTTGTCTTTTCAAATCAAAATTTTCTTTTGAAAATTTTTCTCTCTCGTTTTCAAATATGGTGTTTTGTTTATCTAGAAAATCTGTAAGAGTTATAAAATTATTCTTTAAATCACCAAGTTGATTTTCTAATTTTAACTTCTCGTTTTTCAATTTCTCATTTTCAAGTTCAACAGATTTCATCTTTTCTAAAATAATAAAATTAAGCTTTGAAATCTTATTGCTTATACTAACTAATTCATTATTATCTTTTACTGAAATTTGTAAATCAGAAAGTACCTTTTTACAGTCCTCATTGGTCGTTGCTCTAATAGTTTCAGGCTTTTTGCTTGGTGTACTTCGACCGAATCTTTTTCTAGCCATTATTCTATGATGTTGTGACGATCGATAGAATACCAGGCTCTGATACCAAATGAAAGTACACGTGTAGTACTAAGGATCGTGTAATATGGTATGTTAATGCGGAAACTGGTAATAACAGTAAAGTACAAATTAAAGTAAGCACACCAGGAATTTTTATACTGGTTCGAACTTCCCGTTCTACGTCCAGTCCCAGA
This sequence comes from Allium fistulosum, assembly GCA_030737815.1. NCBI lineage: Eukaryota > Viridiplantae > Streptophyta > Magnoliopsida > Asparagales > Amaryllidaceae > Allium > Allium fistulosum. Next base: position 907,707,480 of record CM060901.1, read on the forward strand.
ATACCCTCTGGATTTAAACTAAACCCCTCACTTAACCCGGAGGAATAGGTATACGACACCTGAGCAGCCGAACAGGAATTTTTCCGCCTCAACAGCCGAAGAGGACTTCAACTTAATACAAATAGTTTGTTGACGAATGTGTTCTGAATAACACTGATTGTCTTTTGATAGTACAACTTTCCTATAATCAAATCCTCAAGAGTATATATGTGTGTGAAGATTTAGAAGGAAGATAATCACGTAGAATCGAAGTATATGAATAAATTCAAGGATTCTAGTGATATTAAATAAGAATAAATGCTTTTATTTGCAGAAATGAATAGAGATTAGATTTCAGAAATATAAACAAGAATCGGTTGTTGTAGAAGTGAATTGAACATGTTTATATAGTTGTAGAATAGTTACAATCTTTCATGAAGAGTTTCAATCAAAAGTTGTGTCCGTATCTCTTGGATTGAAGGACATTCCTCTTCATGAACAATCGCAACTCTTCAGAAAACTAGCCGTTATGTTTAGGTCGGTTGACCGAGGTTTCTGGTCGGTCAGCTGAGTTTCAAACCCGTACATAGAAAAATGTATATCTGTGCATTTGGCACAGAGTCGGTCGACCGAGGTTTCTGGTCGGTCAGTCGACCTGTAGTCAATTGCACAGTACACACTAATTTATGTATATATCAATATAAATCAAATTTTGTGTGTGTGACTACTTGAGGAATGATTTTAACAATATTCTAAGACTCAATAAAATAAAATATTCATACTAATCTCTGGATTGTAGTCTTGTCTCCTTTGTAGTTCATAATATACGTTTATTCTCTTTTTGTCGCTTTCGTATAGTATTCTCTTTGTAATTCGTCGTATGATCTCTGAAGCTTGTGTCATGAATCAAAACTCATGAATCAACAAGCCCCTCACTGGGTCACCATGCCCAATTCCAAATTTCGTAATCAAGATCATTATTTTCCACCTCAAACTCCCAAAGAAAATCATTTCAATTAACGTCATGTAATTCAAAAGTAGGTCGTTTGAAGGTTTCTGTGAAGGAAATGGGATCGAGAAGTGCTTCTCCTTAGTCCCCTATCCACAAGAAAATGAGCAGTTTGAGATTGCAAAAAAAACCATTAAGTTAACACTAAAGAAGCACCCGACCAAGGTGAAAGGAAATTGGGCTAGAGACCTCCCTCTTCTACTTTAGTCATACCAGACCTCGAGCCGCACTCCCATTGGGAATTCCCTTTTCTCATTGGCTTACAGGTATGAAGCCATGTTGCTCATCAAAGTGGGCATCCCCTCTCCCTAGTGCCTCACTCATGACCCTAAGCAAAATAAAGAATTACTTAGGATTGGACTCGATGCTTTAGAGGAAATAAGAATGGAGGCAATGCTCCATACAGAGGCGTACAAGGGAAAGATAGCCATGCAGTATAATGCAAGGGTAAAGTTTTGCCATTTTGTAATCAACGACCTAGTTTTGCACCGGGTCTTCGTGGACACTAAGAACCCAGCTGGCAAAGTATTGGGGCCAAACTACGAAAGCAACATACATAGTTAGCACCATGCTAGCCAATGAAGCATATCACCTCTCACACTGAAACAACACCTACATGCCACATGTTTGGAATGTAAAGAACCTTCAAGCATACTATATATGATAGTTTATAAGTTGTAATTATAAGGTAAAAGACCTTTTTGTAATAATCAGATCTTAGAACGAAATGAAAGCTAAACATTCCTAGGAAACCATTACACAAATATCAGCAATAACAAGGCTATCCAGCAAGGACGAACAATCTAATGCTCTCTTCTTGGCTGGTGAACATAGTCATTCAAGACTATCTGGCAAGTATGAGCTCCTATGTGGATACAAATATGAGCCATTCAAGGCTATTTCGGAGCAAGGATGAACCATATAATGCTCACCAATGTCACTAAACATTCCCTCCACTCGCTAGCGAGCAACCAACTAATCCTCAACTTGCTTCCTCAAAGCTTGCAGGCTCGTGCGAATGCAGAGGGCATGAGGTCTGGCCTTTATAGTGAGCAAAATATGAGGAAAAAAACCTGCCAAATATGAGAATCCTTACCAAATAGACATCCTTTAGTTGGGGATACATCATCACCGTTAAGGGGTGAGGGCCCAAACCAATTTGGGTCGACCTGTGTTAGTAAGGGCCTCTAAAGCCAACTAACCAATGACTAGACGAGCATTTGCAGGCTGGCATCATCCCTCTCCTCAATAGTTTTCAAAACAGCTGAACCTAATGCCCCAAATAGAGTCCCCTTGGAAACGGTCGGATAACGTCCACCTCCCACGTAAATTTGAAGCAAAGACCACCTCTAGAGATTTATGACTTCTCTATGCAGGGCCTCTTAAACTATGCCCTCATCAAGCCTACCTTGGCCCAACCGGCCAGATGACATCATCCAAAGCCTGCAACTTTAGTGTAAGATCAGTAAAAGGAAAGAAGCAGCCCTCAGAATGACCCGACTATGAGGTAGCGGTCTTCTGTAGATTGGCAGCGGTAGCACCTTGATGACGTCAAAGTGTCATTTATTGGGAGGCTCCCCTAGAGCTGGTTATGTCCACTAACTGTGCAAAATTCAAGCGAACCAAAAACAGAAGTTAACAAAACTTCGAAGAACATAGTCAATGCTACAAAAAATAAATCTATCATCATTAGACTGATCCCTCTACCACCTCCTGATTTAAGGCGGGCAAGGGGACCCTATGTTGCTATTGCCAGATCATGCCCCATTGGAAGTTGGTGTGCCGAGTGGCACAGTTTGTGCTACTTGGTCTAGAAGCCCATGGGTACGAGGGGTCTCGGAGGAGGATCCCGTACTTGTCGACGTATCTGGCTCCCTTGTCCTCCTAACCGTCCTTACCGCCTTAGGCATCCCAAGAGTTCTAAAATAACTAGAGGACCGCATAATGAAGCAATTGGGGACCATCATGTCCTTTAAACGTCTTGAATCATAGGCTTCCCACTCACCCTCATTATGGCCCAAGCCAAACTCGGTTCCTTTTCATCCCCTATATCCACCACCAGTTCTAGAATCACCGGTTCCTTAATAACCACCCATGCATGCCTATATAGCCACCTAGTTGTGGCCTGAATTATAGTTTTAGGCCCTCCCAAGGTCTGGTTCATCCTAAATAACCCCATGCGAAAGAGATTTTTGTGTGTTAAAATTGCAGCCAAATTTCTCGCCATGTCGAGCGTATCCTTAATTTGACGGAGATGATCCTTATAGATGGCCCTGTCCAAGCCAACACTAATAGGGATTGCTGCTCCAAAACGATAGCTGTTATTGGTGGAAAGTTCAAAATATAGAAAAAATTAAAAAATGATGCCAACTAGAGACATTAAAAGCCCACGTCGTCAGATTTGGATTCACAATAGTCGAAACAAAGTAAAAATGATCTTGATAGCCAGTTACCTTGCTTAGGAGACCATAGAAGAGAGTGGCTTATCAATCCCCTGAAGATGATAATAATTACTGGTTGGAAAATTTGCGTGCTTATACAACCTGAACACTAAATTGATGAGGGTTGGGTCCATCTCTTGGATGTCTAGGTCATGGAAAACAACAAAAAAACCCAACCAAGAGGCTATAGTTTTTTGGGGAGAGTTGTATAGGTGCCATGTGGAGGGTGAGCGTTACTACACTTTGCATATACACGAGCGACCATGTAAGGTAGGCCCGTCAAATGGGTCGGGTCGGGTCATAATGGGTCAGGTTAAAATTGACCCAACCCGTTTTTTGACCCGACCCATTTAATATATTTATTAAAAGGGTCAATTAACCCGACCCTATTCATATATGGATCAACCCATTTAACCCATCCAAAATTTGAAACAACATACAAAAATGTTGTGAAACTGCATACATAAAACATCATAAATATAATAAAAACTACATACATAAACCTGCACACAAAATAAAAACTACACACATAATAAAAACTGCATACATAGAACTGCACACATACATAAAATTGCACACATAAAACACATTTGGAACATAAAAACGTTTAATATTACAACACATAATAAAAACTGCATACATGAAAAAATGTTCTAAATTGCAACACATAATAAAAACTGCATTCACAGGAACAACTCTAAATACCATGAAAATAACAAGAATATTGCAAAAACTGAACTAAATAAGTTTTAAAACTAACATCAGTTGAAGCTAATAACTCACCAAATTAAATATTCTTCTCAAATATTAATCCTAAAGCAACTAAAGATAACCTTCTCAATTTCCCAATGCACCTTTATATCTATTTCCAACACCTGCAGAACACATGAAAAGAACATCAACAGCAGTTTTCCATGTGGAAAAATATATATCTTGTATTATAAATGTTGCAGCAAGTATTATGGACTTATGTAATTCCTCCATGTAAGAAAGTATGATAGACATTTGATATCAAATACAAAAACATATTTTAGTATTAAATGTTTGCCAACGGTTCAAAATTAAACTGCCTCTAACAATAGCGGATTGATTATTAAAAGAACTAGATGTTCACACTTCAAAAGTTTCCAGTCTCTTTATTGGCATGAAGGTATACCTTTCTTTCACTAATGTCATTTAAATGTTTATTTAAAGTTTTCATCAATGCATAGATTTAAAAAGTTAGGCGGTAGTAGAATTTAAAGGAGTACAAGAAAAAAGAGAACCAACTAAAAATAAATATTTGGTGATATATCTTTAGAAGGCAAAGTCTGATAAGATAAAATTAAGGGGAGATTTCCTACTACTAAAAATAATGATTCTGTAAGCAAGTGGTTTCCAATATACTCTGTATTATTAATGACATTTTTGAATGTAGAGAGACTTTCTTAGTTCCTGGGAGTATTTGATGCCATATACTCTGTATTAAAATTTAAAAGATTCAGAAAGCTAAATGGAGCACATCAGCAATTCATATTGGCATTGGACATTCTTATAATGGTATAAATGATTAGATAAAAATTCTGATACTTTCTCTGAATGATTTTTATTTATTATACTTTTTTTAATGTGTGTTTAGAACTTGCGTGCACTTGTTGAGAAACTTACAGTGACTTTAATGCAAAGAACTACATTGTTTCCTGATGCATTGACATTGCCTCAACTTATGGAACATGAACTACACGCAATAGAAATAATAATAGCATAGTAACATTCTAAGAAATCATGAGCCTATAATTCAGGAACCTTATACAAGAAACCAGAATCGTATGTATAGGAATTTGAACAACCATAATGACAAACGAATGCTATTTATTACTTAATAAGACGATTATATTTTACTATTTGGCTTTAAATAGTCTTAGGCACTATAACTAAAGGGCTGTGTTGGAATAAATTATTTGGAAGTCCAAAATATATTGAGAAAAAAGTTCAAATGAAAATCAAACTTATAATTCAAACTTAAAGAATAAGAATGAGGCGATAATGGACATTATTCCACAACAAAATTAATAAGCGGCATTCAGATACAACCGAGAATTTTACATAATAAATCCATAATAAAATTCAATCTTGATGGGTCAAGAATAATCACGGAACAAGTGAGGAAATTTACCTTCTGTGATGACAAATGGAAAGGTGTGCTCAGTGATCACTTGAGAAAAATATAAGATTCCAACGGATAGCACAAGGAAGAAGATGCTCTGCTTTCCTGGAAAACCAGAAAAGATTTTTGATTTCCTAGAAAAAGAAAATATTCATGGATAATTCAAGTGGATGATGTAGCCAATCTGAACTGAACTATCGATCTGAAAACCAACTTCATCAACCAACCACACTACTTTGAAGTACAATTAAATTCTATTTTTTGGTGAATATAATGTGTTCTTTGAAAGAAAGAAAGAAAAAAAAGTGCGCTTTGTCAAAGGGAGTTTCGAAGATCCATTCAGCGTACATATATAAAAAGTTTTTATAGTACTAAATAGATTTCTAGAAACCATTATGTGTATTAATCGACTTTCTGAATTTCATTAAGTGCTGTATGGTTTCTTGAAACATGTTTAGTGTAAATGGTTTTTAGAAAACAGTTTAACTTTCTTAACCCTCTACGTTCAAAAAATAATAATCAAACTTATATACTTTCATTTTTGTCCATTGGCTTCAATTTACAACATATTTTTTAGTTTTTAATAAATTTTTAGGTATGAAGCAACTTGAATTTTTCTAGTTGAGTCTAAACTGTTACTTTGAACGATAATTAGCCAACACACACAATACACACATTCACAAAAGAGACACAACAAAACTTTGCAAAACAAATCATATCCTACACACATATATTAATAAACTTATACAACCATTACACACAAACACTAACACATGGATATAAACACACACTCATACGCAAGAACATACACACAGAACACACGCACCACATTCAATGACACATAGCACAGGGATATGAAAATCGATGTGCACATTTGCATCCTCAGCGCACCTGAAGGCTAAATAAGTAGTTCTCTCATAAAGTTGAGAAACATCATAGATTCTACTATTGCCAATTAGTTGGTTAGGAAACAGTCAATGCAGTCTAAAATCTAATGCTGAGTTGCCAACTGTCAGCTAGGAATTGTAGCAAAACAAAAATAGAGTTGTACTCAGAGACATTGAGCATTAAGAAATTGGATATACTTTCCAAGATCATACTTGCCGAAATTGGTTGAAATTAGTTAACGCTTTGGCTATAGCTTTGAAAATGCCGTACCACAGACAGCATGCAGGCCGAAAACTAAATAACATCAGCTCAGATAACTTGATATAACCCAGGAAAGCCAATATGAAATAAATAAGAACAAACATTATATTGTACCAATTTTTCTATCCTATGGAAGAGAATGAAATTAGTGCAGTTGGCTGGAACTCGGTCATCACCAAAGAAAGCAAATACTAAAAAAAATTGAAATATTCTCATAAATTCAATGAGAAAAATAACTAAATAGATTCCTAAGGTTAAATCTGTAAGGAGTATATATATAATGAGCTAGTATAATATATAAACTCCACATGAAGCTAAAAGTTTAAGCTGTTTGAAGAAGAACGTAGTCACATCACAAACATAAAAATATCATTCGACAATTACATCAGGGTCTTGGTTTAGGTTTATATACAGGTAATTAAAAGAAAAGCAAATATAGCTGAAGCCCAATATAACAAGGCCCAGATAACAACCGATATTCAAATACGATGATTAACTCTTCCCCTCAAAGTGAACTCTCCTCTCCATCTCTTCTTCCTCTGACTTCTTCTCTTTGTCCTCATACTCATCTACATTCAGCTCCATTCTCAGCCGAGTAAACTACGCCTGAGGTAAAGCCTTTGTCAGTATGTCAGCTCGCTGATATATGGCTGGAATGTGATTTATAACGATTTCACCTCTTCCTACTTGCTCGCGTACGAAATATAGATCGAGTTCAATGTGCTTTGTTCTTGAATGCAGCACTGGATTTGCTGATAGAGAAACAGTGCTGGCATTATCACACCACAGGGTTGCTGCTTCGATCTTCTTCCCCAGTATTTCACTTAATAATGACTTGAGCCATATGATTTCTGCAACTGCTCCTGCCACGCTCCTGTATTCCGCCTCTGTACTAGATCTGGAGACGGTTGGTTGCTTCTTCGAGCACCATGATACAATGTTGCTTCCAAGAAATATGCAGTAGCCACTGATAGAGCGCCTGTCATCTCTGTCTGCCCCCCAATCTGCATCTGCGAAAGCGCTGATGCCCAATGCCTTACTGCTGTGAAGTATCAAGCCATGTCTCTTTGTTCCAGCTAGGTATCGTAAGATTCTCTTCACTGCTTTCCAGTGATCAGTTGTTGGCTGTTGCATGAATTGACATACCTTGTTTACACTAAATGAAATCTCTGGTCTGGTGATGGTGGTGTATTGCAGTGCCCCTACGATGCTTCTGTAGTGTTGAGGATTGTCAAGTGGTGTTCCTGCATGTTTGGATAATTGAAGACTGCTTGTCATTAGTGTGTTGGTTGCCTTTGCTTCACTCATTCCTGCTCTTCTAAGTATTGAATCAATATAGTTTGTCTGGCTGAGGTGCAATTCGCCATTCTTGAGTCTTTTCACCTCTATTCCCAAAAAGAAATTTAGTTGCCCAAGGTCCTTGAGTTTAAAGTTTTCATTCAGGTATGAAGTTAGTTTGTCAATTTCATTGTTGCTGTCTCCTGTAATGATGAGATCATCAACGTATACAAGAGTGTATAGAGTGCAGTGGTCAGTTTTTCTCATGAACAAAGAGTTGTCTGATCTCAGTGGACTAAACCCCAATTTTATTAGAGTTATTTTCAGCTTTTCGAACCAGACTCTAGGCGCTTGCTTTAGACCATACAGTGCCTTGTGTAGTTTGCATACCAGGTGCTTCTTTCCAGCTTCTTCGAACCCTGGAGGTTGCATCATGTATACCTCTTCCTCTAGTTCCCCGTTAAGAAAAGCATTGTGTACATCTAATTGTTTCACTGGCCAATTATTATGCAATGCTAGAGTGAGTATGACCCTAATGGTAGTTGGTTTCACGACGGGGGAGAAGGTCTCCTTGAAGTCAAAGCCCGGTTGTTGAGTATATCCCTTAGCAACCAAGCGTGCTTTGTGCCTTGATACGGTGCCGTCTGCATTTCGCTTTAGCTTGAAGGTCCATCTACACCCTACAGCAGTTTTGTTTTCAGGTAGTTTGACCAAGCTCCATGTATTATTGTTCATAAGTGCCATATGTTCGTCTTCCATTGCCTTTTTCCATGCATCATTCTTTAGGGCTTCTTCATAGTTTGCTGGTTCCTCTTCTGATTTCTATGCAACATAAACTTTCGGCTTAAAGATGCCTCTCTTGGATCTTGTGATCATGTGGTGTCCTTCTATTTGGTTCTCATTTTCAGCTGCTGTGACTTCTTGAGTGCTATTCATGATCTGGTTAATTGGTCTAGTTCGTGTTGGTGAGGTGTTGCTAGTGGTCTCTCCAACGTCGGGTTCATTGTTGTTATGTAATGTTTGGTTATGGCTGGTGGAACTTGTGGATGGTGAGTTTGTGGGAGGTGTGGTTGATGAGGCAGTTTGTATGAATTCATTGTTGGCTTTTGTTGCTTGTGTCTCACTCTCATTAACTGGGTATAATGGTATGGGAGGTATTGATTTGTGAGGATTAAGGACCTTCTTTGTAGCCTTAAATTGCTTGTTGGCAAATGGGAAAATGTGTTCATTGAACATAACATGCCTGGATATTATCACTCTTCCTTCACTAGTCAGGCACTTATAGCCTTTTTGGTTCGCTCCATAGCCGATAAAGGTGCACTCTGAAGACCTAAAGTCTAATTTGTGCTGGTTGTATGGTCTCAAGAGTGGAAAGCATAGGCAGCCGAATACGCTTAGCCTCTTATAATCAGGTTTCACTCCATACAATACTTCGGATGGACTTTTATTTTTCAGCACTCTGGTTGGTAGAATGTTGATCAGGTAAGTGGCGGTAGAAAATGCTTCGGCCCAGAATTTCAGGGGAACTTTCCCTTGTGCCAAGAGTGTTAGTCCCATTTCAGTGATGTGTCTGTGTTTACGTTCAACAATTCCGTTTTGTTGCGAGGTGTGTGGGCATGTATATCTATGTATTATTCCTCTTTCATTGAAGAATTCTCTTAGTGGTTTAAATTCCGTGCCACCATCAGTTTGGAATATTTTCAATTTCCTTTCTAGCTGCCTTTCAACTTGCACAATAAATTGTTTTACAACATTGCAGGTTTCAGATTTTAGTTTTAAAAAATAAATCCAGGTGTATCTTGTATAAGCATCAACAAACGTGACGTAGTATTTAAATCCATAGTCTGAATTTAGTGGTGCTGGTCCCCAGAGGTCGCACTCTATCAATTCAAGAGGATTGTGATATGTTGTTTGTGAAGAGCTAAACGGTAGTTTATGGCTCTTACCTAACTGACACTGAGTGCAAGTGTGTGGGATTACAGAACACAGGTGTGTTAAGTTTTCTTTGTTAAACACTTGCTTCATTACACTTACATTGGGGTGTCCAAGTTTTCTATGCCAGATATTATACTCTTCTTCGTTCTTATTGGTGGTCAGACTGTGGCACTCTATCTTCTTTGTATTAGCAGTTTTCATACTTGTGTTGAGATCAAACTTGTATAAGCCTTCATGTAGCTCCCCCTGCAAAAGTGTATCTCCACTGGCATTATCTTTTATCATACAAACATGAGGATGAAATTCAAAGTACACATCATTATCACTTGCAAACTTTGATACACTAATGAGATTCTTGCTGATTTGAGGAACTCTAAGTAAGTTTTTGAGCAATAGTGTCTTATCTTTGTAATTGGATTCAAATCTAGCATGGCCAATGTGAGTGATACTGAGTGGCATATCATTACCTAAGTGAACAGAATTTTTACCTTTGTATGCTGTCCCTCCAAGATTTAGATTCTGTAGGTTGTTTGTCACATGGTGAGTGGCACCCGAGTCAGGAAACCAGGCTTCATCTTGGATATCTTCGTTTCTGGCAAGAGTTTCTTGATTTCTGGAGTTGTATTCAGTGTCAGTTTGAGCATGACTTAGGTTGACAGTGTATGGATATGGTTTGGTGGAGTTTTGATTGGGTGAGTTTTGTTGATTGCTGGTGTAGTTTGAATCAAATCTGAAGTAGCATCTCAGAGCCGTGTGTCCGATCCGCTCACATATCTGACACTTGGGTCGATTGTTAGTGTTCCTTCCTCTACCTCTTCCTCTGCTGTAAGTATTGCCTCTTCCATATCCCTGAATGTTGCGTCCAGTTTGACCTCCTCTTGTATAGTTAAGTTTTGTTTCAGGCTGATAGTTGTTCTTATTCTTAGATGCTGCAGCGTAATTGATAGAGAATTCTTCTGATGTGGTGTTCTTCTGCTCCAGCCTACCCTCATGTGCTAAGAGTATGGACGTGACATACTGGACTGTGGGAGTGGTTTCCCTTGATGAGATCACAGCAACAACTGCCTCAAAGCTATCATCGAGACCATTCAATATTGTCAGTACTTGTTCAGTTTCACTTACCTTGTGGCCAGAGGAACTGAGTAAGTCACATATATTCTTTATTTTGCTCAAATACTCCCTTATCTTCATATTGTCCTTCCTGATGGTTTGTAGTTGTCGCTTGTAACTCATGATTCGTGCTGCAGTTTGAGAGCTGAAGTTCTGGTGTATTGCGTTCCAGACTTCCAGAGAGGTGTTACAGCCTATAACTTGTGACATCAGATCTGTGCTGATAGATGAGAGGAGCCATGAGCATAGTAAACTGTCCTGTCTTTGATAGATCACATATTCATTGTTGAGGACGAGTTGGTCATTCTGATTTGTGAATTGTTGAGGTACTTCGGTGGCTGGATCGATGAACTTGTGAAGGCCGTATCCCTTGATAGCCATTTCTATCTGAAACTTCCACATGAGAAAGTTGTTCTCATCAAGAGTGATCGTAATCAGTTGAGTTTGAGGGTTGATGATGGATTTGAGTGATTCTTCTAGGGTTTTGGTGGATGTGTTGGTGGAGATATTTGCTGAGATGGGTGATGTTGAGCTGTTATCATGTGCCATGGTGATTGGAAGTAGATCTGAATCGATTTGGATTTAAAGGCAGAGCAAGAGAAGTAAAAAAGAGGTAGTATGCTTCAGATCTGGTGATTGGAGAGACAGATCTGAAGTTTTGAGGAATTTTTTAAGAGGAGAAAAACGGATCTGAAATTTGGTCGAATGATCGTGATTAGCTCGCCATTGGGCTAAAGCTCTGATACCATGAAGAAGAACGTAGTCACATCACAAACATAAAAATATCATTCGACAATTACATCAGGGTTTTGGTTTAGGTTTATATACAGGTAATTAAAAGAAAAGCAAATATAGCTGAAGCCCAATATAACAAGGCCCAGATAACAACCGATATTCAAATATGATGATTAACTCTGTTTAAACAGAAATATCATACCTTAGATCTGTGCTATAGTCGGCAACTTAGATCTGTGCGATACCAGAAGCTGCACCACAAGAAGGGTTTGCTGCAAATGCAATATATTTAAGATTTTAACTCTTGATTTATCCAATTAGCAACCATAAATTAAATTTTCAAACAGAAATATCGTACCTTTGATTGATTGGAGCTTTTAACTTTGAAAGCTAAATCGTGCGAGATTTGAAGAATCGAGAGAGAGAAGTCGCGATAGCAAGAGCATTTGGAAAACTGAATCGAGTGAGTGAGACCGATTAGGAATTTAAGGAGAGAGAGAGTCGCCCGTCTTCGTTTTTTTAGGAAACGAGAAATGAAAATGAAATTAGGGTTTTGGAGTTTGGACGTGTAAAAGAGTCAAACGGGTTGTGTCATGTTTTTAGTGAGCTAAGTGGGTATTGACCCAATTTAAAAATCATCATATTAGCCTTGACCCAACCCTATTAAAATTGGGTTAAAAGGGTTGGGTTAAAGGGTCGGGTTGAATTTTGACAGCCCTAATGTAAGGTACCCCGTTGATGGTTAGTTGGCTCTGTCGGTGTTCAAAGGATAAAAGAGGCTTTATCCCCTTGAAACCATAATAGGTTAGAGAGATGGTGAGGTCAAATTGGTCCTCTTGGACCTTCAATAGACCCAAACTAATGACCGCTTGCTAGTAGATGCTGTATCAATCATCTGCAATCCTACTGAACCATACCGATTGACTTGGAAATTACATACCTCGAGAGCATGCAACTCGCCCAAATCAAAATCATTTGCTCTAATCCTAATTCCTAATGGGCCGTGTGATCCAAGCTCACTACTAGTTCATAGTTTGAATCAAGTTGGGGGACAAGGCCCAATATATCACACTCCTACTCTAATAAGGGTAGTTCAATAATATTAAACTTATGTAAGTTTTTTAGGTGATTGAGGAAGTGTTCAACATCAATCAATCGATGTTGATTCCACAACGAATATCGTTCGATGCTGTGCTCAGTGAGAGTTCATCAGTATGGCAATGATGCTCAGATCAATGCTGCAAAAGACACATTAAAAAAGAAAAGAATAAAAAACAAAAACTAATTGCTATTCAAACTAGGAGTCTACTCGACATTCGACCATAAATAAAGCCTCAACACAACATTCAAATTGAAACAAAGCGTAATAAAAATCAAAACAGAAGTTACCCACCGATGATAATCGAAGATTGTGATATCCGAGTGAATATGAAGAAATCAAAAGCCTTTCCTTTTTTATCGCTAATGGCATAAATTCGCAGTGTTTAGTAAAGAGTGAAGAGAAGAGGGAGAGGAGTATTTACAGATAATAATAGTCGATCTACGCCATTAAAGTAGATAAGTAGGAGATGATCTAGACCATCTTGGTTTCATTAAGTATTTTGCCAAACCATGCTAAAACGCTCATCTCAAGAATCCAATGCCATTACCAATAGCATTGAGACACGTGTCGACTATATTAAGTACACAAGTGAACAATCCACCCTTGCTCATAGGTGTGAACAATGGGTGCTAAATGTTGCTCGATTCTCTTACAAGTATAAAATGGGCCAGCACACATAGTTCTATTGGCTCGTATGATTCCAATAGCCCGCATCTCATCCTATATCTTAGCTTTCACCCTTTCCTACTTCTTAGCCCTCCTTGGTACGTATTTTTCTAGAAGCTGGTTCCTTAAGCTCTCTTGTTTCACAATGCCCGCACCTAGTTCAAACGGCTAGTTCTCACATCAAAGGCACACCCGACATCAGTGTATGACAGAACAAAGCAATGCCAATGTGATTATCAATCTGCGAAGGCAATAAATAGTGGACTAACATACAAAATGATTCTCAATAGTTGAGCGGCTTGGACAACAGCCCTCCCCAACAAAGTCCCCCATTTGCCTTTTATCTCGTCTTCCCGCACTTTCTAAACCTATCTTGTCTTAGCATAATAGGTTTTTACTACATGTACCTAACTGCCCCTACAAAAAGAAGCTATGACGATGCAGTTCCTATAAAAAGACTAGTGCATATGACAATGTTTATCGGACAAAAGCGGAACTGTGTGATAACCACTCCTTGTCCTTTGCTGCTTCCATACCCAAGTACCCCTGCATAACTACTCCTAGATCCCATGGCGCCTACCCCTGACTAAGGCATGCTCAGGTATGGATCTCTAGTTAGAAAACATATGAGCCATTCAAACAAGCTAGGATCCTTGTTGGCATACATATTAGTTGAACAACTAAATCAACTGCCAAAAGTGATTTCTAGGTCTTTCTAGTGCAATATTGGTCGTCCAACTCGACTTCTAGCCTCTATAAATACAGCCAAACATGAATATTTACAAGTGTTGAACATCAGAATCTCTTAAGCATTTTATTTTCTTTTTGTTGTCTTCTGTAATCCGAGCTATCGTAAGATAAGCAAAGTAATATAAAATCATCACAATGGACGTAGATCAACTTAGATCGAACAACTCCGAATCTTGTATTTCTTTACTTATTAAGCGTTTTATTTCCTCAGTTTACATTATTAATCAAGATATTAGTGAGTTAACTTTGCTAATATGAAATATCTATCATAATTCCGAGGTTTGCTCAACTTTTAGTTAATATGTATTTGTTTAATATTTTAATATCACATATAACTAAATTATTTAAGCATACCAATGATCTTTTGCAAACAGCTCCAAAAGTCAACAAACCACACACCAAATAGTCCAAAATTTCTCTACAAGTCCAAGGTACAACCCACATGTAAAATGGAGGTCGTATGCGAAAGATATTATAATTATAAGATATAAGGTTATTTATGTAATTATTTGATTCAAAGGGACTAAATTGAAAAACTGGCATCACCTTTTTGTTCGAGCCTCTACCCTCACCCCTTTCCCTGTAACCTATTAGTTTCATTCATCAACCACCCATATACGTCGCCTGGGGTTGCCAACGATTTGACTTCTCCACTAAGCTTCGTGCTTCATGTCTCACCCAACCGCAATCGGGCTCCACGACCATCATCACCAGAAACGCCACCACCGCCACTGGAAATTCACCTTTTTAGAAAAACAAATTGACCACATAGATCATTATTGACATGATTCAACCATATTAATCAACTCCCTTCAAACTCCTATACGACCTGGTACCCTCTGATCGTCCTTTTCCGCAAATTTACATTGTATCAAAACCCTAGAATCAACAGCTCATAATTTTCCATCAATTCCATATCTTATATCTAATATTTAGCCCATATGTAATCAAATCTTGAAAAATAAACTTCACCATTATGCCTGTGTCATCATGCCGTATCAAATGACATAACATACATCCTAGTTTCAAATTGATTTCTAAATAGGTTTATTTTGTAATTAGGAAATTTTCTTCCATTTGAGAGGGATTAAGGTCGAATTTCAGGATTAAAGATGAAAATAAAGATGGAGCCGACGATTAGGATTCCATAGATCCATTTAAATAGTCGTTTAGCTAAGATATGAGTTATGTTTGGTTGGCCCGAAGTAGCTACATTTATCATTTAGAACTTGTAAAACCCCTATCTCCTAAATAGTAATGCTAAATTTACTAAATTTATAGTTGAAACTGATCGGGTCGTGAAGGCCTGCACAATGGTTATAAATATGATATTCAAATCATACTTTATTTAAAAATCTATTTTAATTAATTTAATGTAAACTGTGTCAAATCTGTAGGTTGTTACATACATCACAAAAGCAGCATAGCAAATATAACAACCATCACACAATTTTACATCTCTTAAACTCAGTGTTGTTGGATATTTGATACTATGATAATTCAAATAACCATGTCATATGGTCAACGACTACCCAACGTCATGGCTCCATCAATACATGAACTTTTGCCTACTCAGATGGCTAAGAACTAGACCCACTCAGATGATCCAGAGATAAGAATACACTCAGACTATCCACGATGAGGGTCCCTACCTGCTCCTTTATAAACATACATCAAAGCCTTTGGTTCAATGATCTCTTGGCATACGTACCAGTAGTAGAACTCCCTTCTTCCACTTCACAAGCCACCACAACATAGTACTTGCCTATACAATGATCCTAGATGCTCTTGCTAGCTTCCCTCTTAAGTCCACTAATAATTGCTACTATATCATATCGGTACAAGTCCACATGCTTAGTCAAAAATCACTCTAGCCTTCATGCTTTAGCCAGAGATTTCCAAAATAGAAACCTTGATGGATCATTGCCGATCTGTACACACTTAGTGAAATTTACTTCACTTTGCCTTACGATCGATTTCCCTAAGTGCCAAGCTCCAAAATAAACTACCTCCAATTTTTGCTTGGATCGGTACTAATCCATATGGATCTGTGTCAATTCATCACTTAGTCAAATATTGACTAGGCCATTTTCTCTAGTCCATTCTACATCGATCCAACTCTTTCTAGCTTCTTCGATTTGTTTGCACCTCTTAATTCAGCTATCAAACACCAAACATGCTGAATCAATCCATCAGAGCATACTCTACGACTATAGAACTTCCAACATTATGTTATCAAATGGAGACTCTATCGAATAACCTTCATCTACATTCGAAGATCCTAGCCCATAGAATTCTCATTCCCATTTATTTCACATTAGTGTTTCAACCATTCAATCATCACATGCAAGCATAACAACTAACAAAAAACATCATATTGAGTCGTTCAAGCATATAAACAATTATAACATGTCCTAACATATATTTTATTTCATTTTTAAAATCAGGCCAAATTCAACAAACATAATTTTAACTTGAACAATGATCCAAAACACTAATAAACACCCATACCTCCCACTCACACACACACACAAACACACACACACACACACACACACACACATATATATATATATATATATATATATGTAGGGAGTCACAAACCACTCACTTATCGATGTAAAATTGATGAAATAATCCCAAATCAAAGCAATTCTAAATCTAGAGAGGTAAGATTTCAAATTTCACCCCTAAAATATAACTAGTTAATCTTTAATGGATCTCTAGCTTAATTACACCTTAATCTCTTGTTTATGACTTAAAATAATAATTTTTAATAAAGTTTTTGACTAAGAGATAATTAATGGAGGTGTAGATTGATAAGAAGAAAGAGAAGTGATTTGATGGCCACACTAACCCTAAGGTTAGCATAGTTCCAAAAATCACTAACCATGCCTCAATTATAGGCTTTGGGCCTAATGACAAAAATTTGCCTATGAACAATCTAACTTAAAAATGTGACATCTCTTAAACAAGTTGGCCAAATTACTCTTACGACCACTCTATAGAACGAGAAACCATCATATCTTTCATTTGAAATAACTTTTAGGTCCAAATTCAAGTCTTATCAAAAGTTATGGTCGCTATAAGTTTTCTGGGTTGAAAACGTCCATAATTATTCCAAGGTCCAAAAATGTCAAATTACTAGACTACCCAAAATTTTAGCTCATTTTAAGTTCATTCAATTATGAAAATAATATTTTAACCATTTACCGATATAAAAATGTAGGTCATTGCATTCTCCTCCTTTAAGAATTTCACTTCTGAAATTCTAATTTCAAACAAGCACAACCAAAAACAAGTAAACCAACATGCATAACATCAAAGCATAGCAACTAAACTATATTATTATGCTATCATGAATATATGCTAGCTTACAAGTAAGAAACCAAATGTGATAGATAGATTCTTACCATGTGAAAAACTCCTGATAAGCAGTCCTTGTGGTCTCCTTGATCTCTCAAGTACCATCACATTCATCTTCGCTCCATCAAACCCTTACTAGCTTTCCGGTCTTCCTACTAAGCTTTTTTATGCTTTTGTCGACTACACAAATAGTCCTACAAGATTTTGATGCATTAGGTTCGACAAATAGGTCATGGAATTGATCTGGTGCCACAATCACTTCTGAGCTATGCACAAACTTCCGAAGATGCAAAACATTGAAGACGTTGGGCATACTCGCCATCTTTTGAGGTAAGTCAACTCTATAACCAAGGTTCTCAATCCTCTCGAGTGTCGAAAAATGTTCTACAAATATCGGTGCCAACTTCCTCCTATTACTGAATTGAACAACATTTCTTAATGGGGAAATATTGACAAATATCATATTGCCAATAGAGACCTCTATACCATGTCTTCACTAATCAGAGTAGCTCTTTTATCTACCTTGTGCAAATTTTATTCATTTCTGAATAATGTCTATCTTCTCCAAAGTCTCTTTAATCTATCTAGCATAAGTATCAGTTTCTCCCTTGTCTCCCAAACCAACACAAAGGTGTATTGGATGGTCAACTATATAATGCTTCAAATGGTGCCATACCAATGCTCGACTAGTAGTTATTTGTAACGGTTAGTATTTTACGTATCAGATGATCATAAAATATTATTTTTAAATTAATATGAGGTTGTATAACTCTATAACTTTGTAAAATGTTAACTAGTGAAAATTTTCATCCTTAGAATGTGTATTGGACAATTTCAACCTTAAAAATATTGTAAGTCCTATAACATTTGATGGGAACTAAAATAGGGATTGAAACCACTTCTATTGGAAAGATATGATAGTTTCACTTTCCGTAGAGTGGTCATAATAGTTTTTTGGACTTACCATTTACGAGATATGACTGTCTGATGTTTGGATAGTTTCTTTTCAAATTAGTGGGTAATTAATTAGGCCTAAGTTAGGCTCACTACCTGATTTCGGGAATTGTGCCTAGTTAGGGATGAGGGAATAGTTCCTAATCATTTTCTCACTTCTTGAAACGGAAATAAACCTTCGTTAATCCTAATTTAACCTAAAAGCTCCATTTTCCCTTACTTTAATTAGCTTAAGCATGTCATTAAAGGGTGATTAGCAAGGGGAATCAAGGATCACTTTTTGGGTCACTAAGGATCTATGTAGTTGTTGTTCAACATTTAATTTGCCTCGATATTTGGGTAATTTTGCATTAGGTGAGTGATATTACTTCTCTTTCTCTCATACGTTTGTTGATATGGTAAAAATATGATTTTTGATATGATTTTCAAAATTTTAAATGTTTTACAAACTTAGATTTAATATTGTGGAAATTAGCCACAAGGGCCTCTTTAGCAAGTGCAATTATTTTCTAGGACACACAACTAAAATAATTACTTTTAAGGACAAAATGCAAAATAATTAGTTTCTAAGGCCTAAAAACCTGTGAAATTATGTCCTTGAAAGTAATTGGACTGCTGACTTTGTCCTTAAAAGTAATTATTCTGCTAACTTTGGCCTTGAAATTAATTTATGTGGATGTGTGTCCTAGAAACTAATTGGACTACCAAGTTTGTCCTTCTAGTGAAATGCCCCTTTAATATTAATAGCATTTTATAACCGATTTTAGAAAGATGGATTTGTGTTTTAATTCGTTTTACACTAATCAACAACCATATTATCATTTTTATATAAAATTAGATCTAGGAAGATATATCCTTTTAAATCATGTTTGTATTTATTGCATGTGCTATTTGGATGTTATGTGATTGATGGGTGATGATTGTATGAATTGTTTGATGTATTTGTTAGTCATAGTTAGGAATATGGTCGTCATTTAGTGCAAATGAACATAAAATGTGATGCGACCGAGATATGTTGTTGCTTGAAGTTCCAAGAGGCCCCAGAATAAGTCGCAAGAGATTTGGAGTCGGTTTGGTGGCTCAAAATGTGGTCGGTGATGGATGATAAGTATGGTCTATGGTTGGGAAAATCAAGTTGGTAAAGAAGTGCATCGGACTAGGAAGGAGAAAACTTTGGGAATATGCGGTGGAGACTCTGGGCCAAGTTGGAGATGTAAGGTGATGGAAATTTTTGGAAAAATTGGCTAAGTAACATGGTCAGTACCGATCATGTTGGGCCCGAGTTATGTGGCAGCAGCTTCAAGAAAATGGAAAGATGGCTTTGAGTCTTTCCTAGACATGAAAAACTTAGCCAATTTGTCTAAGTAAATAATGTCGGCATCGACATGCCCAATAATGTCGGTACCGACATCATTGGAGGTCATCTAATGACAACCAAATTTGGTAAAAGCACGGGCGATGTCTAGGGGATCATGTTGTGGTAATTTCTTTATTCGTTCAGCATGCAATTTCGATGTTGTGGCATGATGAAGAATGATGATAGATAACATGGCGATAGCATATCGCTTGAACGTGATTACTTTGGGACTTTGATACGTAGATTCTACGATCGATGAGAGATGTCTAGAATTGTTCCGATAATGACAACTCGATCGAGGGAGTCATGATGATGGTCCATAAGGATGGGTTCAAGGAAGGGAACTCATGGGTGGAATGTGGAAGGTTTCTACCTTGGAAAGTGGAATGAGGAATAGTTCTACTTTGGAAAATAGAATGAGGAAGGGTTCTATTATGGAAAATGGAAACAAATAAAGCGAGGAAGGGTTCGAATACGCTTTCTAAGGGATTATTGGTACTCGAAGTGTTTTTAGTATGCTCGTAAAGCAGGGATATGTTCGCTCACTGGTTATTTAGTCGTGTACCCCGGATCGAGGAAGACATCCGTGTGCTTTGGATTGAGGAATGTGTGAGTCAGCGGAATATGGATCTTAAGGCTAAATTAACAATAGAGAGGGGGTGAATGTGTTTAATTGATTATATGAATATTTTTTAAATTCGTTAAGATTCTAATTAGAATGATGTAATTAAAAAATCACAGAAGCAATCAAAGAATCGAAGTGCAGCTAAAGTAAATGCAGAAAAGTAAAAAGGAAAGAACATACCAGGATTTTATATTAGTTCGGAGTTACCCTACATCTAGTCCTACACAATTCCTTGCAGGGATTTCTTTTCAACTAGTAAATGCAAATACAATCTCGATTTCAAGGCTACGAGACACACCCTCCAGAATTCCGACCTCTAGGCAGAGTCACTTGATTTCCAAGATATGAGCACACCCATTAGATTTACGGGCTACTAAGCACACCCAATTGTTTTACAGGCTACAATCATACCCAATTGATTTTATGGGTTACAATTACACCCACAAGTATAGCAGTATGATTTGATAGAGTTTTACAGACTCAGATCTTCGATCTTCATTACAATTGATCCTATAACTCTTGAATAGCACTTTGACCTTGGTTTAAGTGAGAGGGAAGAGAGAAATCAGAGAGTAGATGGAGGAGAATCAAACTATGATAATTGAATTTGATTCTGGTTGAATTTCGGTAGAGTTTGGGTATATTTTGATTTAGAAAATGAGAGAGTGGAAGGAGGAGAGATGAATAAGAAAATGATGATTAAAAATTCGTTCAGAAGTCTGGTATTTATAGCGAAACAATGGTCACGTCCATTTACGAACATATACAACGAAAAGACACTTCCATTCAAATTTGAATTTTAAAATTTACGGCCACTATGTCGACATACATAGATAGAGTATGTCGACATACTCTTCAAAAAATTGAAAAACACTTTAAAAATATTATTCTGAAAATCTGTTGCTTTGTAAAATAATTTGATACTTTGTAAAATCATTTAAGCATAGTTTATACATATTTTAATCATAATAAAACTTATATAATAATTTTTTTAATATAACGTAAATAATATATATATATAATTATTATATTTATAGCTTATTAAAGTATAAACAAAAATTCAATATATATAAACTTAAAAACACTAAAGTAATATCTTTGTAACTATAAGAGATTGAAAATCATTTTGAGAAATATTTTGAAAAGACTATTTTAAAACCAGGATATTTGAAAAACAATTTAAAACAAAATCAGAGAACGAGAGAGAGATCAGGAAAGTGCTATTAAGGTTTTAACATAAATCCTACGACTCTATAATTTATGTGGGATATCTTAAAATCTTGAACTCTTCAATACTCATGAGTCTTCATTCTCCAACTCTTGAAACTCTATATCAGCATCCTGAATCTTCTCTTGATATTGTATAACCTTCATAATCAACATCTTTCTAATATCCTGCACTATATACTATATATAACTTGATAAAACATTTGTATTTATATTTTATATAATGTCTATAGTTGTTATCATCAAAACCAATACCTAAGGTACTATCTAGTGTCCAACATCTGTGTAGCTGAAGTTCGACCACCTAGAAAATAGGATTTTTTTTCCTTTAATCCTTGGAAGAGGAATGGTCACATGAGTTATCATATATCCATAGCACATGAGTGATAGTGAGGATTGTTTAATGGGTGCTATGTTTGCGATGATTTGTTTATCATTCTACGGATGCCACAAGACATAGATATTGTGGATGTTGTTACGTAGACACTCAATATTGTACTTAGGATATAATACACATTCACGATGATAATAGATGTCAGATTAACATATATTATTATATGCTAACACTTTGGATGCAGAGCAGGTCAGGTATGATTCTTCGTACTGTATGTCCATTACTATATCGGTATTCATGGTATATTGGGATTGTTTATCGCTCAAACCAGATTGTTGTTGGTTTTATGCTTTGCTTCTTATTATCCCAGTCACTCTTAAATGAGTAGACCATATAGTGAGTGTAAACGACATATGAAGTTGTACCAATAGACTAGTAGGAGGCGATGCTTTCTCATATTTATATTTTTGGGCTTATTATTACTTATTCCGCCGTGCGACACTGCGTAGCCTTGACAGTGTTTGACTTACCATTACTAGAGATAGTTTATAATTTGAATTTTTTACCAGTTGTATAAACTCTATTACTATTTTGTTAACTGTGTAAACCTCTGCACTCTGATTTTGTGGTTCATTTAGTTATTATTGTCTTGCATGTTTTATATCTATGGTGATTATTATATTTTATTCAATGCACTATAAGATATACGACAGGTTCCATGATTGTTTTATTTACTTTGCAACCTGATAATCATCCTACATCGGCTATGCAACATTGCAGCACATTATACATGTATGTTGGGTGCTGGAGGTGTAGGGCAATCGTCACATTTGGTGTCAGAGCTTAGGTTGCATAGTTGACCTAAGTTGATACCGTGATCATTAGAGATAAGAGGGAGTTATCATCTAAGAATGGATTGAGAGTGTACGAGAGAGCGTACTTGCTATATGTTTTGGTTTCCAAAACTATATAGTAATATATATATATATATATATATGTCACATTATACATGAGTACCATTGTGCAACTTTTCTTTATGAGAGCTAGATCATTCTTGTTTTAGATTGAGAATGAGATGGCATATAAGAAATGATGCTATGAACCATGTCTCAAGAGTTGAAGTGGAAGGAGCAGGCTTGGGAGTGGCTAATCCCAATTTGCAGACAACGCTCAACACCATGGTGTGCAACATGCTACAAAATGCTCAAGTGGCTTCTCTGAATGTTGCTATTGGTGACGGTGCTCAAATGTAGGCGCCTAGAGATGATTTTGTAAAGTTGGACAAGGATTTTGCTAGTCTTGGTGGCAAACTATTCCAAGTAAACTAGTCGGTCATGGAAGTGCAGGATAGGCTTGATACCTACGAGAGGATTTTTGATGATCTGAAGTTGGATGATGCTATGATAAGGAGATTTGCCTCCAGACAGCTCCAAGGAAGGGTTGTGCACTAGTGGAACATTGTGAAGGTTGTTACTCCTAAGGATCGGTTCACTTTGGATTTGTTCAAGACCAAGTTTGTAGAGAAATTCATATCAACAACTTAGAAGTCGGTGTTGTTCAACAAGTTTATAGATAGAAAGCAAGGATAAATGAATATCTTCGAATATGTAGCTGAATTTGATGCTTTATCAACACTCCGTCAAAGAAAAATGAGAAGTTTATTATGGGCTAGGATGATTACTTAGGAGAGTAGTTAGTAGGACACATTGACGAGTCTTTGAGAAACTTGTTAAGAGCTCTTTGACATGAGATTCTGCACCCTAGATCTAAGTTAGCTGTTGTTTCTAAAGAAGAGCCAAAGCTCTAATAGGTAAGGGAGGCAAGAAGAAATTGAACAACAAGAGGAAGCAGTTCCAGAATAAGGATGGTTGGAATAAGGCCATCTAGATCCCTATTTGCTATAACAGTAGCAATAAAGGCATTTGAGTAAGAATTGTAAAGCTGAAGGGAAGAAGTGTTATAACTGCAACAAGCCAAGATATATGTAGAGATACTGTCCTGAACCAGTGAAGCAGAGGCAAATGGTGAAGGCGTATTCTTTGGATGTTGTTACGTCCTCGTACAATGTCCCTCGGCGAATGAGAAGGGAAAGAGCATGACTATACAAGGCATGCTTTCTATTTATGTTGTTCCCATAAATGTTTTATTAGATACTAGAGCATCACATTCCTTCATATCCAATGACTTTGTAGATAGATTAGGATTGAAACCCGTAATTATTGATCGACCTTTGGTAGGGACAAACCCTATTGGAGGCTTTACTAGCATGTGTATTGTTTGCCATAGTTTGGTCTTATCAAGTTATGGATGTTCTTTTCTTTGTGATTACTTTGTTTTTAGTTTTATGGGGTTTGATATAATTTTAGGTATGGATTGGCCGAGGAAGTATGCGGTAGTGGTGGATTGCAAGAAGCTGTTGTGACAATTGGGACCGAGGATGAGAGAAAGGTAGAGTTAGGCTGCCTACTGAAGGATTAGTTTATGGTTAGCTTTCTATATTTGCTAGAGGTCTAGTAGGATGAGTTGTCATCTGTGCCTATCCTCAAACAGTATCCGGACACATTCGAGGAGGTACCAAATGACCGCCACACTGGGAGATAGAGTTCCATATAGATTTAATGAAGGATGCTAGACCAGTAGTTATGCCTTTGAGGTGTATGACTCTCAGAGAGCAAATAGAACTAGAAGTGAAAGTAAATGACCTAATGAGGAAGGGGTTCATTCATAGGAGTATATTTGAGTGAGGTGCATCTATAATGTTCGTCGCTAAGGCAGATGGCTCTTTAAGGTATTATGTTGATTATCATCAACTAAATAAGGTGATGAGGAAGAATAGGTATCCAACCCTATGTATTGATGACTTGTTAGTCAGCTCTATAGTGAAAAGGTATTCTCTCGGTTGGATCTTATGATGGGATTTCATTAACCGAAGGTAGCAAAGGAAAGTGTGTAGATTACAACATTTTGTATGCCATTTGGATTCTATGAATGGTTGGTTATGTCATTCAGATTGACCAATGCACCAACATACTTTGTTGATCTTATGAATCGTGTCCTCAAAGATCAGCTAAATAAGTTTTTGCTTGCATTCATAGATGGTATTCTTGTCTACTCACAGATGGAAGAGGAATAGAAGACACATTTGACGATTGTGCTTAAAGTGTTGAGAAAGCACAAATTGAAGGAGACGTTTTCAAAATATCACTTCTAGAGGAGGGAAGTGAGATTCTCGAGTGATGTTATTTCAAAATAAGGTATTGCCGTAAATCCTGCTAAGGTGGTAGTAGTTCAAGGTTGGAACCAACCCAAGAATGCTATGGATGTGAGGAGTTTTCTTAGACCGATGAGATATTATAAACGTTTTATCAAGGACTTCTTAAAGGAAGAAGCACCAATGACTAATCCGATTAAGAATAATTAGACTTTTTTTATGGGATGGGAAGTGCAAAATGAATTTGAAAATCTGAAAGAGAGGTTAACGAGTGCACCAGTGTTGGCCATTACGATTAGGAATTAGGAGATGACGATATACAAGGATGCCTGTGGTACCAAATTGGATGCGGTATTAATGCAAGGGGTTATGGTTGTGGCATATGCTATCATATAACTAAAGTCGCATGAAAGGAAGTATATAACCCATGATTTGAAGTTGGTGGTGATAGTGTTTGCTTTAAAGATTTGGAGGCATTAAAGTCTTGGAGAAATATTCAAGTTATTCATGAACCACACATCGTTGAAATATCTTTTCACCCAAAAAGACCTTAATCTTCATCGGCAGCGATGGTTGGAATTTTTGTCCTCTAACGACTTTAGCATTTCATATATCCCTAATAAGGCTGATGGTTTGAGCAGAAGACATTCTAGTTTAGGAGCGACATTCTTAGAGTGAACACAGCTTGAGTATATTGCTGGTTATGACTTTAGACCTCGTTGTGAGTTAAAGCCAGAGATGTTGGCAAGTTGACTATTAGACCTACTTTGATTGAGCAGATCGCACTGGTCAAAACCTTGATGCTAAACTAGCAGAGATCATGGTGAAAATGGAGGAAGGCGTGGAGTCTGATGAGATGAGGCAGTATGGGCTCGACCATGATGGTTGGCTTAGTAAGGAGATTGTTTTACCTAACATAGATGGATTGTAGAATGAGCTACTACAAGAGTGCCATCATTAGAGACTGACTATACATACTGTCATGCAAAGATGTAATGCGATATAAAGCTTATATATTATTAGGAAGGGATGAATAACGATGTTGGGGCATTCATCTCAAATTGAATGAACTGTCAGTTGGTAAAGGTAGAGTAGAAGAAGCCAAGTGGGTTGATGCAACCACTTGAGATTCCCGAGTGGAAGTCGGAACAAGTTTCGATGGATTTCATCGATGGATTGCCAAGGACCAAAGGAGGGTGTAACGTTTCGATCTTTCGACGCTTGAAAGTCGACATTAATACGTCCACTGTATCAAATGCCGCGCAATCGAATGCCGGAAAACCGAACCATTAGGGTTAAAAAGAAGAGGGAGAAGAAGACAGAAGAAAAATAAAGAAGAAGAAACAGAAACAACAACAGAATCTCACATTCGCAGCAGAACAATATACAATAGATGAATGACTAATCTTTAAAACAAAAGACTATATCAGTTTATACATACATCAATCAGAGTCAATATACAACTCAATACAACAATGGACAGTTATATAAACTCGTCCTCACACAGAATACACAGCGGGATAAATAAACAAGTACGGTAGTATGCCTCGCCATCCAGCTCATCTCCAAAGCTCTAGAATATCCAGAATATCATGATAATATAACTCTAGGCTGCCCGTGTGGAAAATTATGGGCACCCAGAGTTTAGAAAGGGAACAATAAACTCCAGGTCAGTCATGGTGACTGGTGTGAGATCGTAAAATAGTTATTTTCACAAAGAAAGTAAAACAAATTCGCAATGCTTTTGGAAAATGAAACAACCATAAGGCCTCCCACCATACACACAATGCAAACGCAGAATTGGAGGAGATTTCTCCTTATGATAGTCAAATATGCTTGCTACGCAAAATCTTTCTAATATTATTATTAGTGCATAGTGTTGAAACCATTTCGAAAGTATAATATTAATCTTAGCTAACATACAACCATTATTGTATGCCTACTATAGCTACTACATTCAATAGTAGGTTACCACCACATTCCATAGCAGGTTATACAACTAAAACCGTACAAGGTTCGTATTGTTTCTTTGGATTTTCCAACAAATGGTCAGGCAAAGGTACTTCCTCACACCGAAATGGA
The DNA here is from genome assembly GCA_030737815.1 of Allium fistulosum. Taxonomy (NCBI): domain Eukaryota; kingdom Viridiplantae; phylum Streptophyta; class Magnoliopsida; order Asparagales; family Amaryllidaceae; genus Allium; species Allium fistulosum. The sequence continues at coordinate 907,734,936 of CM060901.1, forward strand.
AACGCCTCTAGAAAGACGCCCCGAGAACCTAACCGGATCTCTGCAAACACAAGGCCGACGCTACCTCACGCTGTACAGCTGTAACTAGGTAACCAACACACTGACACTACCTCATGCTGTACAGCTGTAACTAGGTAACTAACACACAAGTATGCCATCCCCCGGTCGTTACCGACCTTTATTCGAGGATCCTCAACCACAAAGCAACAACCACAAAGTATAATAAATTTGCAGCATCAACATAGGTAAAATATCTGGGCTCCATACCATGATATCACCTCTTATCCAGAAGGAAATGGACATACCCTAGGGGCGCGACCCCTAAAACCTTGCCGCAACATTCCTGTTTCGACCATTACCGGGTTGTGAGGCTCGACGAAGTCTCGTCCACAAAGCTACGCTTTTTCACAAAGCCATGCTTTGATCAACAAATGATCAACAGCACTTCGTATGCCACATTACCAAATTGGGAATGTATCACTAGTAACCATCAACTACATAACCTCTGAGCTCGTACGTCTCAGAGAAGGGTGTTAAGCTAAGAGAATAAATTTTCCGCCACCAACAGAAATGTATTTGATAGAAACCAGCTTTACATCTCAAAGTGTAACGTCAGACACACATCCATACAAGTCCGTTCCGGGATCGAACAGAACCGAAGGCACTTCCAAAGAAGCCCTTGCAATCCGGGTATTCACTAATCACGTCTGGACTTACCATCACAAGAAGAGTGATATAAATCTCCATACCGGAGCAACTCGGTGCAGAGACATTCGACAGGTTGTCCTTTCATTTTTGAAAATACCCGGTCTTCACACCGGTCTTCAAATGTTATCCATTCACGACGTATCACTATTCGGAATGGGTTATATGACACAAAGTCCTCTCCCGGCTTAACCGAATAATGAGCGTTTGTATTAAAAACAAATTCAAGTGCCATTTCAAAGGCAAATATTGATAGTCGGTTATTTAACTATCAACAACATTCACAACAATCAACCAATTTAAATAATTTTCCCAAATTATTTAATTTCAAAATATCTTCACAAGATATATATTTTCCACACTTCAACATTTGAAAACCAATTTCAAGTCACATTTTTCACACTTCATCACTTTGAAAACAAATTTCAAATCACATTTTCACACTTCATCACAAAATGGTCCATTTAAACCAATTAAATAAATCCTTATCGATTTATTTCAAATTTACATTCCAAATTTGTAAATTTATTTCCACACTTTAAAAATAAATCAGTGTTTATTTTTAAAACAAATTTCCCTTCCCTTTATGAATTCCATTTTGAATTTACATTCCCAAATATTCACTTTTTATACGATTTTCAAATCGATTTCTCAAATATTCACTTTCAACTCTAAATCAACTTTCAAATGGATTTCCAGATTTATTTCAACACCAAATCAATTACAAATTGATTTTCAAAATTCTATTCAAGCACCAAATCAATTACAAATTGATTTCTAAGTTTATTTCCAAATACCAAATCATTTATCTTATTAATATCCCAAAGATTTATTTTCCAATACCAAATCCATTATCAAATTGATTTCAAACAAATTTATCGCCTTTTAAATAAATTCCTTTATTCTTTCCAAATTATTCAAAATTCCATTTTCAATAATTCTTCAACTTTTAAACAATATTACTCAAAACCCTTTTATAAAAATCCTTTCCCATATTTTTGGAAATAATTCGATAAGATTATAAAAATCAACTTTATGCTTTTAAATTCCTTCCTTTAAATTCAACCAATTCTTTCAAAAAGAATTAACTTAAAATCTCCAATCTAATTTCAAAAATCCAATTTTTATTTTTTTCTGGTATCCAACGATACCAAAAATACATTCGGCTAAATTATAGCCTTCAACACATTCAATCGTCAATATAATCATTCACAGATTATCAATAATCATCACACAGCATATGAAACAAATTCATACTACATATGAAACAAATTCATAAAATTTGAGGAATCCAGTTGGATCCCTCCAACCTGTTTCCCTGCATCCACAGATGTTAGCACAATACCAATTCCACTTCAAGGTGGAATATTGCGGTATATGGGATTTATAAAATATCATCCGCTATTATGCGGCGCAATAGGGTCTCATCCGCTATATAATGCGGGAAATCAACAACTCCAATATATATATATTCCAATATATATATATCGCTATATACTACTATCATATATACTATCATTCAAGCACACAATCAACTCAATCAAATTTTTTAAATATAACTATTTAAAATTAAACAAAACCCTTTGTTTGAGTGAGAAGATCTCACCTTTGCTTTTATTTATTTTTGCAATCCAATCCAATCCCGACTTGTTTTCATCACAGTTCTTGACCTTGTATAAACGATTTATACAATTTATTAATATTCAAATAATTCGAATTACCAATTATCGTTTAATAGATTTAATTAACTAATCATATAATTTAAAAGTAAATTCCTTTAATAAATTATTTCTAGTAATTAACGAATTTAAATAAACCTATCAAACGAATCAATTTCCATATCGATTTAAAACAAGGATACTTTATTGTAAAAGACTTTCTGCTATATAATACATATACCTTACTGCAAATTTTAAACAACTTTAAATTTCTAAAATTATATGTATTACCTTACTGTTATATATAATTTACACTGTAATATGTATATGAATCTATGGATTGAAGACAATAAACTGTTTTATAAACCTTACTGTAAAAATTTCCCTAAAGCAGTTTATAGCTGAAATATTTATTTTTCTCTAAATCCTATATGTATATATAGATTTAAAATTCTTAAAAGAAAACCCCTTTACCTCACTGACAAACTGCGAACCTAGGCTTCGAGAATTTCAACTGCTAACCTTGCGCCTTTCGGCCCCAATCACTGCGAACAGGCCGCCGCCTTGAACTATCGCGACGCCCATCGGTTGACGTCACCGTGCCCTTGACCTTATTCGCGACTTGCCGATTCGAATATGGCCCTAAGCCTTAGCTCGATCGCGACTTGCTCGGCCTCAGGCCTTGGATCGAAGTCGATTCGATTTGCTGTTGATTCGATTTTCGAACGAGATGATGATTTTAAATTTGAATAGAGAGAGGCCATTTTCTTTTGAACGAGATTATGGGGAACGAGATTGAGTTGTTTATGTTAATTTTTCTTCATTCAAACTGATGGAGAAAGAAAGGGTAAAAAGTACGCGTAATTGAATATTGAGGTGAAGGGTTGCGTGTACGAGTGGAGACAGTGATTTGAAGGAAAGGCAGCTGGATGTTGGGTTGTAGGAGAATAAATATATATCTATTTAATTTAAATTTAAATTCAAAACGTCCGATAAATGCAACTTAAAAACTTGACCTCCCATTGAGGCGTGCCGCTAGGCGTTTATAATGTTATACGCCTATTCCGAACGCAATGGAAAAGGTTTCGAGTCCAAATTTGATCGTATGGAGAAGATAGCTTTTTAGACCAGTTATTAAATTAAATTTCGATTTAATTTCAGCGCGTTTGCTTACCGTACACTCACACAACAACTCCAAACACTACGAAAATTGAAATCCGATAATAATACAATATTACAGACCCAATGGAACTAGTTTCGTCGAATTCCGAGACTATGCCCCGGAACGCTATTTTCAAATATCGATTTAAACGATAAAATTCAAAACTGAACAAAACAGTTTCAAATTCAATTCTGAAAGTTCTATTATCTTCAGTATTATTAATATAAATTTTCTAAGCCTTCAAATTATTTTTAACAGGCTCAAAACTGAAGATACATTAATTTACCCAGTTTCAATAATTAAATTACCAAATTCATTCTAATATTTGAATTTCAAATTAAACTGACTTCCAGATATTTAAAATAAATTAAATATCCTAATTTCCAATATAAAAAATTTAGGGTCGTTACAGAGGGTATGATAACATTTGGAAAATAATCGATGGATTGATGAAGTGTTGTAACACCCCACCTCTAAACCCATACTAACAAAGAATATTACATAGGAATATTGTCTGCTAATATGGAGAATAAGGCTGGTTAGAAGCGACCAGACATAAATATCTTCTTGGGCTAACACTGACACGTCATTCTTACTAAAAATTTGAGGATCTGAACCGAATAACTTACGTGTACAGTCTCACCATAAAGCAATAAACATGTTGGCTAATAAGAACAGAACAATATATAATATATCACAGAACACAAAATCACATATCACAACGGAAATTATAATACATGTCAAATATATTACATTGAGTGAGTCTACAAAAGAGAATACTAAACTCATATATATACAAACAAGTCATTATATCTCAGATATGAGTCATACAAAACATAAACACAAATACTAGAGCCTAAATGATATATATAATTTATATATGACTATCTCTATAAACTAGCTCAGCATCCACGGTCAACGAGTCTCAATACCTGAAATGTCTCGGCTTGACCTGAGCACTAATAAACAATAAAGGGTCAGACTATCTCTAATTAAAAAAAGTGGGATCACAGGAGAATATAAGAGACTAACAATAATAGAGTCATAACCATACATAATATGCCCTCCTCTAAATATAAACGGCATAATCACAATAATTCATCATGTTATAAAATCAAATCATGCTTATCATAAGCAATCCTCTCAAAATATGGTAAATCGAAATATCTTACAATCTAAACATAAAATTGCATGAAAACAAGTGAAACCTTAAGATAAGCATAAAAGCGAGTCGAAACCAAATATAAGCATGAAAGCAAGTTGAAACCAAAGTCAAGCATGAAAGCAAGTCGAAACCAAATACGAGCATGAAAGCAAGTTGAAACCAAAGACAAGCATGAAAGCAAGTGAAAACCAAAAGACAAGCACGAAAGCAAGTCAACCAAAAGACAAGCATGGAAGCGGGTCAACCGAAAGACAAGCATGAAAACAAGTCAACCAAAAGACAAGCATGAAAGTGAGTCAACCAAAAGACAAGCCGGTACTAGCCTATTATGCATGAAAGTGTGAGGTATGGTCCTCTCTTGGACCCAGGTACAGTCCCTTTCTACACAGATGAGTCTAGTGTCATCATAACTCAAGGCGTACATTAAAGTACGTTGAAGACAAGTCTGAGAACAAGTCAACATGCAAAGATGTACATGAAAGCATGTCGGTGAACAAGCTAGAAAGCGAGTCACCACATCCCGAAAGTGTTATATACTATCTAATATTAAATACTCAAGATTCGCTTAATATCCCATAAACACTTAGTGAATATTGAATATTTACTATAAGCTAGTAAACACCACTCCATAAAATAATCTATCAAACAAGTCATATACTTAAACAATGAAGTGATAACTGATGTCCCATAACCACTTATTATTACTAAATTGTCTAAGTATATTTCTCATTTCATATAAAAGGAAATAATTAACACAAAGGTAAATTTTCATGAAAATTCGATAAGGTTTCAAAAGAGAAGTGATTGTTTACAAAGCTAAGTAACAACTTTACAAAACTATAAGATGATATTCAAAATACTTTATATGCTTTTAAATCTCTTCTTTTAAGTCCATAAACCTTTTATATATATTACATCTAATGAAAACATTCAAATATTCGTCTAATGACCATATTAGATATTTTTAAAAACACTTCTTATTTAAATATAGTATTTAAATGGAAATTTACGTATATATAAACTATTTATTCTATATAGAAAGTAATATATATACACACTTTTATACTCAGCTTTAAAAAGACTATTAGTGTTTAAAATTCATAAAAATCTTTCTTCATCAAAATACTTTTAAATATAGGAGTCAAAAACCATTTTCGAATCCCTAATCAGTAATATATTTCAAATAACCTCTATAAGTGGTTTCTAAAGATTATATTTAAAAGAACTAGTTTAAAGATGACTTTTTTTCATATGTAACGTATTACACACACACACTCTCTATTCTAAATAATTTAGAATAATGGAAATTTCCCAAAATATGAAATCGTCGGAATTTCAGAAATTCTAGAAATCAAGGAAGCAGAAGAAGTAAGAAATCAAAAATCTAAAAGTAAATGAAGATAAGCAAACATAACAAGGTTGCCTCTAAAACATTTCCAAAATTATAATATATTTATAATAGTAAATTTAAAAAGGTTTTGTGAATAAATTTTACATATCTTTAAAAGCTTTGGATAGAAATTTTAAAATAAGATATAAGCTAAGAATATAATATAATTTAACTATATTATATGAAATTAATTTCAATAAGGATCAAAATGGACATACTCTCATTTTGAATTTTTTTTGAAAATATTTAAACAATTCAAACAATAAACCCATCAAGAATGTAACTTCTAGAGACAACGTCGCTCTATAAAATATAATTCTATAATATGAAATTATTCAGTAATTCGAGTTGCTTTTCGGAAACTTCGATCAAACAATCTATGTATGTACTTCTATATGAAAATTTTAATTGCAAACAACGGAGTTCCGTTCGCAAATTGGCCTCTTCCTGTCCACATACAATCCACCTAACACTAAACAAATAAATCTAATCTATATCATTCGACGAATTAGATAAATTAAAACATGCAACCAAATTTCAAACAATTCGTCCATTCACAATCAATATTCATCGCAATCCAAATGACAAAGAGCATGCGATAGACAACTTATAATGTAGAGATAGGGGTGTGAGTTTAATAACTCACCTTTAATCTATGACATGTTAAAATTACGGTTTGCAACCATCAGCACCACAAACCTTTGCTACTTGCAATCGTTTTCGCTTCGCTCACCATCGATAGTGACATGACATCGTTCACCCACATGTGCACTCGCGCAACCGCCGTCAGGTCCACAATTACGAACCTCCCTATTGTTTCCGTCAACTGGGTCACGACATGTACATCGCCACCTCCAGCTCAAGTCGTTCGCGGCCATCCCAATTCACCAACGATTGCTCCAGCCTGCAACTTCGCTCCATCCCTACTGCTATGCGCGTGTGCTATGCCCTTTCGCTTGAGACGATGACTTCGATTTCGCATCGAATTTTTTTTCCTTTTTGTTTGATTTTTGAATTTGGGATACTAGGGCAGAAATGAACGAGTTGGGGATTCAGGCTAGTATAAGAAAAGTAGAAAGGGGAAAGGAATGAACGTGCCTGGGCTTTAGTTTAGTTAAGGATAGTTTTAAATTTTCAATCATGCCCTTTTATTTAATTCATTTTTATTTTGTTTTTCTTTCCTTTAAATAACTCTCTTGTTTATTTAGAAACATCTTTCAATCTAATCTGAATTGATCTACACTTCATTTTGCAAAATACATATATTTTGATAACTAGACATCCCATTTCAATTCAATGCTTGTTTACTTTTAAAATTATAGCAATCAAAATTGAACTCGAATATTTTTATTTAAATTAAATTTGTAGAATCATATAGCTTTGAAAACAGGGTTGGACAGACTTCCTCCCTTATGAAAATTGCATCCTCACAATTCCTTATAGGAAGATGTTATTCATAACACAAACGATTAAGTTTCTTTGTATCGAACAATCAAGTTGAAACTTGCTCTATTCTCTAAGTATTTAACATTAGAGCAAACTTATCGTATGTTATAAATTTTTATAGACTCATTTATCGATTTTCATCTCTTTGCATATGAAAAATTATCGAAAATTTTCTAGGTGTTAAAATTTTAAAAAAAAATTGGTAGAGCCTCCTTTGTACAAAAAGCCATTTGCAATTTCACAAATATAATATATACAATATACATCAACCACACGGTCGGGAACCCAATATATATCAATATTTCTTGTATTTATATACTTTAAAAGGTAGGCGCATCTTTATTTTAGCATTTAAAGCAAGTTACCTTACTTTATGCGAGCAAAAGCAAGTTAAAGTCACCGTATAGTCGCACTAGGCCTTCTAGAGATCTTGTACTTAAGTTAATTTCCAACCTTAGTCACATATAGAAAAGATATACTGAAAATGCATTCATTTATAAGTAGGCATCTTGCATTTTAGTTAAGCCACTTATCGACAAAGTTTTAAGGACTAAAATTATAAAATTAGACATGGATTTCAAAAGTAAAAATGTTACACAATGAATAAGCTTTGAAAATCAACATCCGAACCATCAAAATGTAGAGTACAACCAAAGTTATGTCATTTTCTCTAGCATTGTTTAATTCGGGAATTAAATGAGAAACGCAGACCCACCATCGAAAATGGTGTTTTTAGCCTAGTAAATGACAAAATTTCATAAAACTCTTAACACAAAAGTCGTTGCTTATTTCATTAGCTTTTCGAAAAGTGTAAGACCGTTAAAATTGGACAATTCGTTCAAAAGATATGGCCAAAACTCTTACACTTGCAAACTCTGAAATTAATTAACGGGCCAGATTTTTGTTCTAAATTTAAACCATCTTTAACAATAATAGATTTCAAAATTTTTGAAAGCGATGAATACGAAAGTTGTTCTATACTAAAATATCTTCTAATAAAAAAACGAATCGTCACAGTTGACTTCTAAATCAAAAGTTATGACCAAACTCATATAACACTTTCACGTGTAAAACTCTAACTTGAATTATTTACTTTCAAACTCATGCTTGATAAAAAGAATACAACTTATGTTTATACATTCCATAGAGAATAACACACACACACACCATAAAGTCTTGAAAACTTTTGTATAAGTTTTCTCTTCTCTTATTCCATATCGTCGAAATCCATATCATTTCTCCATACTATCATTCGTTTTTTTTCGAAGATGATTTTTGGATTAAAACTTCTCAAGAATCAATTATTTTATAATAAATTCAAATTGACAAATATTTATATTTCAAATAATAAAACATTTCCTTGTAACATCATATTTGATTATTCACAACTTTAGCCAAATTATAATTTTTCTTTAGAAATTTTAAATTGTAATTTCAATTCATATATATTTTTTCCTCAATCTTCTTTTTACCAAATTATTAGCTTTCTTCATTTTGAAAAACTCACTTTTCAAATTTATTTTTCCAATAGAAATTTTCAAATTCTTCTCCATTTATCACTTTTAAATCAACCTCATCATCATAAATGATCCTTTAAAACTTTGTAAATCAATATACATAATTTCTTTTCCTTTGATTTCTTCCTTTTTTTCTAATTTGAAAATAGTTTACACAAACATTTTACATCCTTCCAACATATAAACACCTTATACAAAATTTTAAATTATTAAACATTTTGGGATGTTCAAGATATTCAACTCGTTAAATATTTTCTATATAAGGATGTAAAATAAATTCAAAGATTTCTCTTGTACAAATACTATTACTTCCCACTCTAAATTATTTTAACACAAAATTCATTTATAATAGAATCATTTTCTATAAAAAAAAATGAAAAATCAAGAAACCCAATATTTGCTTTCCTTCGTGTTAAATTTCTATATTTGAAATTTAATAATTGGAAAAGCCAACTTCTAAAAAGAAGTTGTATATGTGTATATATATAACCAAAAAAGATTTTCTCTTATTAAATTTCATCTCAACTACATTTTCAAGACTTTCTTTTCATAATTAATAACTTAAATTTTTATTTGGTACATAGTATGTCTTTATACACAAAATATTTTTCTCTACCAATTCCTTTCACAAAATTTCTTTCTTATCTTAGCTTTATAAAAGAAATTTTAAATCTCATTTTAAATACTTTATTCATCAAAGTATCATAGAATACCTCCTTCCAATAATGTAACTTATATACTTCCATAAAATATTATTTATTTTCAAAAACACTTTTCCAAATTATCCTTTTATCCCGTAAATCTTTTAACATGTTTCAAAATTATATCTTCTTTTAAAAAATATTATACACTCGCTAAATATTTTATATTCAAAAATACTGTGTTCGATTGTCTTATCCTTGTGTTTAAGAAATTCCTATCGATTACGTTGATTAGGTGCATCCACCAGAATTCTTAAAGCACTCAACGGGCGATTTAACACAAAAATTAATTTCCATATGATATACATATATCTTTTAATACTTATGCCTTTACCAAATATTTTCTTGCCTATAATAAACATATCGGATTTCACATATATGTATCCTTTATTAGAAAGATTTTAATTTAAATAGATGCTTGTTTTTTCCAATCACTCTTTATATTTACATACCAATAATAATTCAAAGATATCAATTCCATAACACACTTATTCACCCATAGATACTTTAAGCAAACATCAACTTTTAAATTCATCTTAACATTTAGTTAATTATATCTATGAATTAAAGCTTCATTTTATACTAATTTAATTTTTCAATATTTCTTGTAGTAGCTATACCACTGAAGACACCGCAAGCTCTTACTATTACTCTTGAGTAGGTTTCAACTCTCAATGGTGATTCCTACTCAATATTGATTTTAAACAATTAACTATAATTTCAAAACATCCAAGCAACTGTCAACCAAACAACATATATAAAAGAACAAACTAATAAATATGTTCAGCGAAAAAAAGTCCACCTGTTCCCGCTACGCAACTTTGATCACTAATGGATCATGACACAATGATTCAATTCTAAGTCATCTGAGGTCTAATATACACTATCCATTAAATCCGACATTTGATAAAATTGAGTTTCAAATTTTAGTAAAACTTCCATAACAATAATTTATATAGTATTGTAATTTTATTTTACAAATACGTCCCAATGATTATTTCCGAATAATCGTTTATATTCTACCCTTACACCCCAAGGGATGGTACTCTAAGTCTATCTAGGCCAGGATTTATGTCTCAAAGTGTTATCCCACCTTTTGGCAAAGCCGAGATACCCAAAAATTAACTAAAAATCAATAATTACTAGTCATGGATATCAGTTACAGGTTGCAGATTCACCATGGATATCGATGAATTTTGTCCGAGTCCGGATCGGGCCACAATTGACAAGACATAATAAGCAAAGCTGTAGAAGCCAACGGTTCAAATTTCAGGTTAATTGGAGTTGGTATGATTGAGATATGATCGATACAAGTTAGATGATATGTGTTGTTCCTATCCATCAGAGACGTCCCATTCGAATCGATCAGATTCGTCTCCATCAGAAAGAATCATCGCCGAGTTCGAATCCATCAGGACTTAGCAACTTCGAATCGATCGTCTTCGAATCGATCGGACACGAATCGGTCCATGGTCATGAAGCTCGTATCCATTAAGTTCGAATCGTCCCAGATAAACCTCGTTCGCACTCTATGTGTTCGAATCCATGTCAATGCATCGATATCGTTCGTATCCCTCTAAAAACCACACGGTTCGTATCGATCCCCAACCACAATCGATCGATACGAATGAGATCATGAACAAACGATACGAATGTTATCGGTGCTAAATCGATGCAAAAATAACACGAACGTATCGATGTAAACGAGGCGAAAGTCACGGAACGACTCGATCAAATCGCCGCATAGGTAGGATTGATCCAGGAAACTCGTGCCACGTTGCCGCGCGCTCGCGTGCCTCTGATCGATACGAAGCAATGGATGCGAAATGTGGATTCGAACAGGGCAGTGCACACGGAACCCGAATCTTGTAACGATCATATCTCACAAACCATTAATCCAAATGCAACGAAATATTCACAGAAGCTTGCATGCATTTTGAAGAATGTCCACGCCAAATTTCAGCTCGATCGGATGATTTTTTGATCAATTCGAATGGAGTTCGAATCGATCTCGAAGCGGGACCAGATTTCCTGAACGCGGGCGCATGGGCCCCCACACATGCCAGAAGTAGTCTCCTGAAATTTAAGCGAAATATCAGCCTCCTACACCTATAAATAGAGCCCCTGGTCATTCAGAAAAGGAGTCGGACAATTTTGAGAGCTAAAGAGCGCCCAGACTCTGCCAGATTTACTCCAGATCACCATTGCTGCCTTAGATTCAGATTATAATCATCAAATCTGTTGTACTACGCGATAAGAAATTGTAATCTTCAAGCATCGAGCAATAAAATCATAAAAACCTTCAAGTGGACGTAGGCCGGAGATAGCCGAACCACTATAAATTGTGTGTCACTGTTCATTATTTCTGGATCGTTGTTTGTTGCTTGCTTAGATCTGATATTTGTGTTTGAATATTCCTGATTTGTATACACTGGTGCTTTCACAATACTTGGGGTTTGTGACCAAATTTGGCGCAAACACTTTGGTGCTTTCACTGAGAAGAACTAGCACCCACTACACCAGATTCAAAGTTTAGATTTGAAAGTTTGAAGGATTCAGATTGACTTGACAATGACTCGACAACCAAGACAAAGAGCTGAGAGAAGCCAACAAGGAGGAAGTCAAGAGGCATCCTCTGGTGCTGGAGAAGGACAAGCTTCGATCTACATTACTAGAGATGAGATGGAGGCTATGAATAACCTAATGCATGAAAGAATGATGAAAAGCCAACAAGACTTGCTGCAGAATTTCTTTGAACAGATGAGAGCCGCAGGAATACAGAACCTAGGACCAGCTACAGCGGCTATGAATGTGGAACAAGGAGCTAGGGTTGCGGAACCCAATGAAGGTTAGAATGCAGATCCAGAAGGCAATCAACAAGGACTTGGGGGCAGACCCTCAGGATCTGATACTGGAAGGCCTACAGATGGAGCTCAACAAGCTGGAGCCAATGCTGATGCTAACGGGACACACGAAGAGTACGTACCAGAATACCCTTCAAGACCAAGGGGGCAACCCCAGGATGGAGATGAAAAGATGGCTGGATTAGTCCAACGGCTGATGAGAGGAGGATTGTCCAATGGAGTACTAGAGGAAGTTAGTCGGAGTCCGTTCACCCCGAATATCAGGAATGCAAGAAACCCTCCAAAGTTCAAACTGCCTATGCTGGATCCTTATGACGGGAAGCCAGACCCAACGATGCATATTACTCGATACATCAGGCACATGGAAGTGTTGGGGGGCATCCGAGGAAGTGATGGATCGATGCTTCCCTCTATACTTGTCAGATTTGGCTGCACTTTGGTTAAGGCAATTAGAAGATGGATCGATCAGAACATGAGGCGAGCTTGTAGATTGCTTCATGAGACAGTTTAGGGTCCACGTGATGCGACCCAAGAGTGTGATGACTTTAGCATCGATAAAACAAAGGACCGGAGAGTCCATAAAAGATTTTCTGCTACGATTTAATGCAATGGTGGCTTTCGTAGATCGTCCGGATCCATCGATGATTTTGATGGCGGCAGTAGCATGAGTTAGAGAAGGCACCGAATTCAAAGATTCTTTAATGAGAGACCCACCGCAAGATCTTGGAGAGTTTTACCGTGAAGCTGAAAGATTCATTCGATTAGAAGAATCACGAGCCGAGAGGCAGGAATAAACGTTGTACAAGGCGAAGGAACCGCCAGGGAACAGCCCAGGGCGGACAAAGGAAAGAGAAAGCAGGAGGACACACATGATGGTCCTGACAAACGAAAGAAATTCCGAGAGCCCAGATTCAGTAAATACACAGATTTGGCGGCAAGCCTGGAACTAATTTACACTGAAACTCGGGGGCAACTCCCCTATCGAAAACCACCCAGGAGAGATCCCACAGAGCGGGAGCGTAGAACCGAAAAATATTGCCTAATCCATGAGCTGGATGGGCACACAACCGACGAATGCCGCCACCTAAAAGATGAGGTGGAAGAACATGCCAGGAATGGTAGATTGCCACAATATGTCAGAGAACGGGCAGCGGTAGTAAGGCCTGAACAACTACCGCCTCCACCTAACAGAAACGATCCTGGATGGGGATCACGACTCGTCATCAGCTGATTAAGATGGCAAGGGCCAAGTTCAGTATTTGTACTTCGGTCAAATAATTTCATTAGGTTTGTTTTCAGAATAAACGGCTACTCCACTTACTCATGTATGGGAACCAGAGAGATCCCTAGGCATGCTCTGAGATGGAGATAGACCGATCTGCTCGGAGAGGCAATGTTTAATCTTTTCCTGATGTTTGAGATTGAACATCTAGGACCTGAATTTAATAAATAAACTTGAATTTCTTGAAATACACCTTTGACCGGAGAGTTAAAGGATGAGTATTAAATATCAATATAAAAATGATCGCTTTATGACCCTACCCAGAGAGACGGTGTCCGGAGTGCAAGAAGTGGGTTGCTTCGCCGGAGAGCGACAGGATCGACTCACTTAACGTCGTTTCCCATTCACCGGAGAGTGATTGGATCGGGATTCGATAAGAGCTTGGAGAGGCTATGATCGGCCCACGATTTAGGCCATAACATCGCTTAATGTTCAGATACACTGAACCGGAGTGCAGGAAGTGAGTCGCTTCGTCGAAGAGCGACAGGATTGACTCACTTAACGCTGTTTCCCCTTCACTGGAGAGTGATAGGATGGGATCCAGCAGGAGCCCGGAGAGGATACGATCGGTCCAGAACGACCAAGACATCGCTTGACGCCCTAACTGGTGCCAGAGTGCAAGGAATAGAAAGCAACGCCGGAGTATAATAGGATCTTTCTATTCGATCGCTAAGTCTGGAATGGGCTTGGTAGGGTTCCAGAGTGACCATTGATAGTACGGAGAGACTGTAGAATTTTTGGAAGAAATTGATAACAATTCGGCTTCAAACAGCCATGGGCTTGATTGAAAATGCTATAAGCTCTGAGTAAAACATGAACTCACTGCATTCAATTTGAGACTGATCAAAACACGCCTTTTACCAAAAGGCATGTTTTGGGGGGCAAAGTGTTATCCCACCTTTTGGCAAAGCCGAGATACCCAAAAATTAACTAAAAATCAATAATTACTAGTCATGGATACCAGTTACAGGTTGTAGATTCACCATGGATATCGATGAATTTTGTCCGAGTCCGGATTGGGCCACAATTGACAAGACATAATAAGCAAAGCTGTAGAAGCCAGCGGTTCAAATTTCAGGTTAATTGGAGTTGGTATGACTGAGATATGATCGATACAAGTTAGATGATATGTGTTGTTCCTATCCATCAGAGACGTCCCATTCGAATCGATCAGATTCGTCTCCATCAGAAAGAATCATCGCCGAGTTCGAATCCATCAGGACTTAGCAACTTCGAATCTATCGTCTTCGAATCGATAGTCATCGAATCGATCGGACACGAATCGGTCCGTGGTCATGAAGCTCGTATCCATTAAGTTCGAATCGTCCCAGATAAACCTCGTTCGCACTCTATGTGTTCGAATCCATGTCAATGCATCGATATCGTTCGTATCCCTCTAAAAACCACACGGTTCGTATCGATCCCCAACCACAATCGATCGATACGAACGAGATCATGAACAAACGATACGAATGTTATCGGTGCTAAATCGATGCAAAAATAACGCGAACGTATCGATGTAAACGAGGCAAAAGTCACGGAACGACTCGATCAAATCGCCGCATAGGTAGGATTAATCCAGGAAACTCGCGCCACATTGCCGCGCGCTCGCGTGCCTCTAATCGATACGACGCAATGGATGCGAAATGTGGATTCGAACAGGGCAGTGCACACGGAACCCGAATCTCGTAACGATCATATCTCACAAACCATTAATCCAAATGCAACAAAATTTTCACAGAAGCTTGCATGCATGTTGAAGAATGTCCACGCCAAATTTCAGCTCGATCGGATGATTTTTTGATCGATTCAAATGGAGTTCGAATCGATCTCGAAGCGGGCCCAGATTTCCTGGACGCGGGCGCATGGGCCCCCACACGTGTCAGAAGTAGTCTCCCGAAATTTAGGCGAAATATCAGCCTCCTACACCTATAAATAGAGCCCCTGGTCATTCAGAAAAGGGGTCGGACAATTTTGAGAGCTAAAGAGCGCCTAGACTCTGCTAGATTTACTCCAGATCACCATTGCTGCCTTAGATTCAGATTATAATCATCAAATCTGTTGTACTATGCGATAAGAAATTGTAATCTTCAAGCATCGAGCAATAAAATCATAAAAACCTTCAAGTGGACGTAGGCCGGAGATAGCCGAACCACTATAAATTGTGTGTCACTATTCATTAGTTCTGGATCGTTGTTTGTTGCTTGCTTAGATCTGATATTTGTGTTTGAATGTTCCTGATTTGTATTCATACACTGGTGCTTTCACAATACTTGGGGTTTGTGACCAAATTTGGCGCAAACACATATATTTTATATTGTTCTGAAACACAGGTCTGATATCAAGATGTGAAGTCCCACCTTTAGACCTATACTAACAAAGAATATTACGTAGTAATATTGTTTGCTAATAACGAGAATAAGACTGGTTAGGAGCGACCACACATGAATATTCTCTTGGGCTAACACCGACATATCATCATTACTAAAACTTTGAGGATACGAACTGAATAACTGACGTGTACAGTCTTGGCATAAAGCAATAAACCCGTTGCTTAATAAGAGAAGAATAATATATAATATATTGCAGAACATGAAATCACAGATCAAAGTAGAAATTCTATACATGTCAAATATATTACATCGAGTGAGTCTACAAAAGAGTATACTAAACTCACATATATACAAACAAGTCATTACATCTCATATGTGAGTCATACAAAACATAAACACAAGGACTATAGCCTGAATGATACATATAATTTATATATATGACTATCTCTATAAGCTAGCCCAACATCCATGGTCAACGAGTCCCAATACTTAAAATGTCTTAGCTGACCTAAGTATTAATAAAAAATAAACAGGTCAGATTATCTCCAATTAAACAAAAGTGAGATCACGGGAGAATATAAGAGATAAATAATAATAGAGTCATAACCATACATAATATGCCCTCTTCTAAATATTAAATGGCAAAATCACAATAATTCACCATGTCATAAAATCATATCATGCTTATCATAAGCAATCCTCTAAAAATATGGTGAATCAAAATATCTCACAATCTAAATATAAACTTGCATGAAAACAATTGAAACCTTAAGACAAGCATGAAAGCGAATAATAACCAAATACAACATGAAAGCAATTCAAAACCAAAGTCAAGCATGAAAGCAAGTCAAAACCAAATACGAGCATGAAAGCAAGTCGAAACCAATGGCAAGCATGAAAGCGAGTCAAACCAAAAGACAAGCATTAAAGCAAGTCAACCAAAAGACAAGCATGAAAGAGTCAAACGAAAGATCAACATAAATGCAAGTCAACCAAAAGACAAGCCGATACTCGCAAATTACGCATGAAAGTGTGAGGTAAAGTCCCCTCCTGAACACAGGTACAGTCCCTTTCTGGATTGATGAGCCAAGTATCTCATAACTCAAGGCGTACATTAAAGTCGTCGAAGACATGTCTGAGAACAAGTCAACATGCAAAGACGTACATGAAAGCACTTACAAGAACAAGCCTAAAAGCGAGTCACCACATCCCAAAAGGGTTATATACTATCTACTCAAGATTCGCATAATGTCTCATAACCACTTAGTGACTCTTGAATATTTACTATAACCTAGTAAACTCCAATCCATAAAATAATCTATCAAACAAGTCGTATACTTAAACAATGAAGTGATAACTAATGTCTCATAACCACTTATTATTACTAAACTATTCAAGTATATTTCTGATTTCATAGAAAAGAAAATAATTAGCACCAAAGAAAATTTTCATGAAAATTCGATAAGGTTTCGAAAGAGAAGTAATTGTTTATAAAGCCTAAGTAATAACTTTACAAAACTATAAACTGATATTCAAAAAACTTTATGTACTTTTAAATCTCTTCTTTTAAGTCCATAAACCTTTTATATAGATATTACATCTATGAAAACATTTAAATATTGGTCTAATGACCGTATTAGATATTTAAAAACACTTCTTATTTAAATATAAACTTTAAATTGTAATTTTCATATATATATATATATAAACTATTTCTTCCATATAGAAAGCTAATATATATAATTTTATATTTAGCTTTAAAAATACTAGTATTGTAAAATTCTATAAGAATCTTTCTTCATCAAAATACTTTTAAATATAAGATTCAAAAATCATATTTTGAATCTCTGATTTAGAAATCAGTAATATATTTTAAATAACCTCTATTAGTGATTTCTAAAGATTATATTTAATATAACTAGTTTAATGATTATTTCTTTTCATATGTAACGTATTAAACACACACACACACACTATTCTAAATAATTAAGAATAATGGAAATTTCCCATAATATGAAATCATCAAAATTTCAAGAACTATAGAAAACAAGAAAGCAAAATAAGAAGTAAGAAATCAAAAATCAAAAAGTAAAAAAAGATGAGCAAAACACAACAAGGTTGCCTCTAAAACATTTCCAAAATTATAATAAATTTATAATAGTAAATTAAAAAGGTTTTGTGAATATATATTACACATCTTTAAAAGCTTTGGATAGAAATTCTAAAATAAGATATAAGTTAAGAATATAATATAATTTAACTATATTATATGAAATAAATTCCAATAAGAATCAAAATGGATATACTCTCATTTTGATAATCTTTTAAGAACATCTAAACGTTTCAAAAAATAAACCCATCAAGAATGCAACTTCTAGAGCCAACATCGCTCCATAAAATATAGTTCCATAATATGAAATTATTCAGTAATCCTAGTTGCTTTCCGGCAATTCCGATGAAACGGCCCATGTATGTACTTTTATACAAGTTAGAAAATTTTAATTTGCAAAAACGAATGGTGTTTCATTTGCAAATTGGCCTCTTCCTGTCCACATGCGATTCACCTAACGCTGAACAAAAAATCTAATCTATATCATTCGACGAATTAGACAAATCATATCATGCAACCAAATTTCAAATAATTCATCCATTCATAATCAATATTCATCGCAATCTAAATGATGAAGAGCATGTGATGGACAATTTATAATGTAGAGATAGATGTGTGAATTTAATAACTCACCTTTAATCCACCGCATGCTAAAATTACCGTTTGCAACCATTAGCTCCACTAACCCTTGTTGCCTGCAATCGTTGTTGCTTCACTCACCTTCGACGGTAACATGACATCGTTCACTTATATGTGCACTTGCACAACCGCCATCAGGTCCGCACTTATGCACCTCCCCCATTGTTGCCATCCACTAAGTCGCAACACACACATTGCCACCTCCAGCCCAGGTCATTCGTAGACATCCCAATTCACTAACAATAGCTCTTACCTATAACTTCGCTCATTCCCCACTGCTATGTGCGTGTGCCATGCCTCTTCGCCTGAGACGATGATTCGATTTCTCATTGAATTTTTTTTTCTTTTTCGTTTGAGTTTCGAATTTGGGATGCTATGGCAGAAGTGAACGGGTTTGAGGATTCGGCATAACATAAGAAAAGTAGAATGGGGAAAGGAATGAACGGGCTTGGGTTTTAGTTTAGTTAAGGATAGTTTTAAACTTTCAATCTTGTTCTTTTATTTAATCATTTTTATTTTGTTTTTCTTTCCTTTAAATAACTCTCTTGTTTATTTGGAAACATCTTTCAATCTAATCATAATTGATCGATGCATCATTTTGCAAAATACATATATTTTGATAACTAGACAACCCATTTCAATTCAATGCTTGTTTGTTTTTAAAATTATAATAATCAAAATCGAATATTTTTATTTAAATTAAATTTGCAGAACCATATGGCTTCGAAAACTGGGTTGTTACAAGTGTGCTAGATTTATACCTGTTAAGTCAAATAAAAATACCATCCTAGTTGGCCGAATTATATATGAAATGGTTAGTGCATTTCCATAGTGTGTTGAAGAGCATTGTGGGTGGCCGACACCCTTTATTCACTAGCAGATTTTAGAATAGCTTGCAAGAGGCATTAAGGATAGAGCTGCATCTCATTACAACTTATCATCTACAAACTGATGGGCATACAAAGAGGGTGAATCGTATCCTAGAGGATCTCTTACGAGCTTGCATACTCAACTATGGAGGCTCGTAGGATGATCATGTGCATTTAATGGTGTTTGCTTACAAAAATATTCATTAGTCTAGCATCGGGATGACACCGTTCGAGGCAATGCATGGCCGACCATGTAACACTCCTTCTTGTTGATGGGAAGCAAGTGAAAAACCGATGCTTGGGCTGGATATGATCAGAGAGACTTTGAAGAAGATCGATATCATTCGACAATGAATGATGGCTGCTCAAGATAGACAGAAGAGCTACGCTGATAGGAGATATAGAGATTTGGATTTTTCTATCGGTGATATGGTGTTTGTTAAGATCTATTCGTTTAAGAATGTAGTTCAATTCGGTACTAAGGGGAAGTTGGCATCAATATTTGTAGGACCTTTTCGGACACCAAAGAGGATTGAGAACTTAGCTTAAGAGTTGACTTACCTTAGAAGATGGTAGGCGTGCTCAATGTCTTTCACACTTTTCATTTATGGAAGTATGTGCATAGCTCAAGCATGTCTGTTTCACCGGATCAAATGAATGATATCGAGATTGAACCAGAAGCTTCAAGACCTCATTTGACCAATCGTGTCTTCGAATGTGATATAAAGCAACTTTGGAAGAAGTCGATGGAGTATGTAAAGGCTCAATAGAGTGAAAGCAAGAGCGATTGCTTGAGTGAAAGTAAGAGCGATTACATGTGGGAAATTGAGGAGAGCATGAGGACCACTTATCCAGAGCTCTTTACTTGGTAAGACTCTCGGTTTATCGCATTTAGTTCCACATTTTGATATCATGTAGGATAGTTTAGTATTTCGTATGCCAGGATAGGTATATTTATATTATTGACTGCTTTTGATTGCATGGTTGCACGTTTGATGCTTGAGATGGCTACTTATAATTGCTTTGAATGCTAGGTAATTATGGTTGACTTTTCCTTATCTAGTTAGGAGAATTCAGGGGTGAAATTCCTAAAGGGGAGAGAGTGTGACGACTCATATTTTGCATATCGAAGGATCGTAAAATATTATTTTCAAATTCATATGAGGTAGTATGACACTATAACTTTGGAAAATGTTAACTAGTGATATTTTTCGTTCTTAGAATTTTAATCAAACGATTTCAACCCTAAAAATATTGTAAGGCCTATAACTTTTGATAGGATCCAAATTAGGGGTTGAAACCACTTCCCTTGGAAAGATATGATAATTTCTCTTTCCATAGAGTGGTTATTATAGATTTTTGGGCTTACTGTTAAGGTGGTATGACCGTTTGAAATTTGGATAGTTTCAGGCTATATTAGTGACTAATTAATCAGGCTCGAGTTAGGCCCGCTAACCCATTTTAAGAATTTTTCATAATTAGGGATGAGTGGATAGTCCGGAATCACTTTCCCACTTTCCAAAACTGAAACGAACCTTATTAATCCAAATTGAACCTAAAACTTCCGCTTTTCCTTACTTTAATTAGCTTAAGCACATCAATATGGGGATGATTGGTGAGTGGAATCAAGGGACCACTAATTGGATCATCTAGGGATCTGTGTTGCTGCTATTCAACATTTAATCTACTGCGAAATTTGGGTAATTTGGTATTAGATGAGTGATATTACTTCTCCCACTATTCTATGTTTATTGATATAATAAAAATGTGATTTTGGTATGATTTTCAAGTTTAAATGTTTTATGAACTTAGATCTGATAATAATAGCACTTTATAACCGAATTTAAAATGATGGATTTGTATTTTAATCGTTTACACTAATCATCAACTATATTGTCATTTTCATATAAAATTAGATCTAGGAAAATATAAACTTTTATATTGTGCTTGGATTGATTATATGTGCTGTTTAGATATTATGTGATGATGTGTAATGATTGTATGAATTGTTTGATGTATTTGTTAGTCGTTTAGGGTAGTTATGAATATGGTCGTCATTGGGTGGAAGTGGACATAAAAAATGTTAAAAACGCAGTGCGACTGAGATATGTTGTTGCTTGAAGTTCCAAGAGACCCCAGAATAAGTCACAAGAGATTTGTAGTTAGTTTGGTGGCTCAAACATTGTCAGTGGTAGATGATAAGTATGGTCGGTGGTGGTGCAATTCAGATCGGTGAAGAAGTGCTTCGGGCTAGGAAGGAAAAACTTTAGGAATATGATGTTTAGATTTTTCACTAAGTTGGAGATGCAAGGCGATGGAAATTTAGAAAAAATTGGCTAAGTAATATGGTCGGTGCCGACCATGTTGGGCCCGAGTTATTTGGCAGTAGCTTCGAGAAAATGGGAAGGTGGCTTGAAGTCTTGCCTAGACATGGAAAACTTAGCCAGTTTGGCTAAGTAAATCATGTCGGCACCGACATCCCAATTATATCGGTACCGACATGATTAGAGGTTGTCCAATGAGGACCAAATTTGCTGGAGGCGTGGGCGATGTCTAAAGGAACATGACATGGTTGTCTGTTCATTCGTTCAACATTATATTTCGATGTTGTGACATGATGAAGAATAATGATAGATGATGGGGTGATGGTGTGACGCTTTGATGTAATTACTTTAGGACTTTGAGATATGGATTTTGTGATCGATGGTAGATGTCTAGAATGTTCCGATGACTACGACTTGATTGAGGGAGTCATGATGGTGATCCATAAGGATAGGTTCGTGGAAGGGAACTCGTAGGTGGAACGAGGAAGGGTTCTACCATGGAAAGTGGAATGAGAAACAGTTCTACTATGGAAATAGAATGAGGAAGGGTTATATTATGGAAATGGAAACAAATGGAGCAAGAAAGGGATTTGATACATGTGCGAAGGGATTTTTGATACTCGTAGTGTTTCTAGTGTGGTCGTAAAACAGAGGTATGTAAGGAAGCTCATTGAGTATTTAGTCATGTACCTTGTACTGAGGAAGGAATCTGTGTACTATGGATCGAGGAAGGGATCTAGTGTCCAACATCTATGTGGTTGAAGTTTGAGTACCTAGAAACTGGAAGTTTTCCATTAATTCCTGATAGGGAAATGGTCATATAGGTTATCATATATCCAAAGCACGTGAGTGGTAGTGAGGATTGTTTGATGGATGTTATGTTTTCCATGTTTTGCTTATCACTCTAGGGATGTCATAAGACATAAGTATTATAAATATGGATACCTAGAAACCAGATATTGTACTTAGGACTTAGTACACCTTTATGATGATCATAGATGATAGATTAGCATATTATAGTTCGTTAACTCTTTGAATGTGGTGGCAGGTTAGGTATGATTCTTCATGTTATATGTCCTTTGATATATCGGTTTTCATGGTATTTTGAGATTGTTTATCACTCACACCAGGCTATTGTCTGAATCGAGCTTTTATGCTTTACTTCTTATTATCTTGGGTACTCTTAAATGAGTAGACTAGATAGCAAGTGTAGACAACACATGGAGTTGTGTAGGTGAACTAATAGGAGGCTACACTTTCTCGTACTTATAATTTTGGGCTTATTATTGCTTATTCCACCATGGGACACTGTAAAGCCTTGATAATGTTAGACTTACCATTACAAGAGAGTTTATTATTTGATTTTATTTATCAGTTGTATAAACGCTATTACTATTTTTTATAACTATATGAACCTATGCACTATGATTCTATGGTTAATTTATTTATTACTGTCTTATTTATTTTATATCTGTGATGATTATTATATTTTGTTCAATGTGCTATGAGATATACAATAGGTTCCATGATTGTTTTATTTACTTTACAACCTTAACAATCATCCTACATCGGCTGAGCACGCTGCAGCATACTATACATGTATATTGGGTACTAGAGGTGTAGGGAGGTCGTCACACTATTATTGGATGTGAATTCTACTAAATGCAAATGATCTTCCCACGGGCCTCCAAAGTCAAGTATGTAAGTTCAAGATCCTCAAGTATAGAATTCACTCTCCATCCGACCATTCATCTGTGGTGGTAAGCTATACTAAAATTTAGCTTTGTCCCCAATGCCTTTTGTAAGCTTTTCCAAAATCTACAAGTGAATAATGGGCCTCGATTGGAATCGTACTATGTAACGTACGTACAACTCAGCCAGTTTTATTGTTGTTTTATTGGACTTTAAAGGTATGTATCGGGAGCTCTTCGTCAATTTGTCAACTATAACCTAAGTGTTATCCTCCTCCAGTTCTGGGCAATCTACTAATAAAGTCTTTCTATATATGCTTCCACTTCCACTATGGAACTTCAAGCGGTTGCAACAAATCAATCGATTTCTTTTGCTTAGCTTTTACTTGCTAACAGTTCATACACTTAGATATGAGTGGCCCTACATCCCTTTTCATTTATTCCTAATAAAATATTTGCTTCTTATCTCTATACTTTTTATTACCTTCGGGATGGACAGTCAACTTCGAATGATGGAGCTCTCGTAGCACCTTATCTATAAGTCCATCTACATTTGGTACATATAATCTCCCATCTCTACAGAGCCAACTATCCTGGTTAAATCTGTATTCGTTCAAATCCTCAAACTCTACTCATGTCTCAAGCATAGCCATAATCTTTGTTAGTATAGCAACACGCTTCCATCAAGTAGCAATCCACTCAATCACAGTATGTTTGATTGTCTAGCTTGCTAATATCTTTTGCTCTAGTTTGCACTTAGATCGAAAATCATACGCAGCTATATACTCTAACTACATCCACTCTAGGAAAACAGCTCCCAAGCTGTCATATCTCCTACTCAATGCATCTCCAATTTCATTTCCTTTAACGAGCATATCCTTCTTTGAGAAATTGTATTTCAATGACTTATGATCACTGAATAACTCAAACCTTTCTCCAAATAAATGCCTCCATGCCTTCAATACAGATACTATAGTAGCTAATTCTAATTCATGGGTAAGGTATTTCCTCTCATGTGGTTTCAGTTTCTTACTCGCATAAGCGAAAACTTTACCGTTTTGCATCAATACCTCCCCTAGTCCAATACCACATGCATTTATGCATACCATCAACTCCTTATCCCCATCTGTAATGACTTATAGTGGTGCTCTCATCAACCTCTCCTTTAGATTAACGAACTCATGCTAACCAAACAAAAGTCTGATTTCACTTCGTTGAATGAGTCAATAGTGTAGCTATCTTAGAGAAGTCCTTGATTAATCTTCTATAATAACATATTAATCCAAGAAAATTTCTTACATCCATCGCATTCCTAGGTCTTTCCTAATCTTAGATACTGCTACTTTGGCAAAATTTATAGCAATATCTTATTTTTAAATATCGTGACCCGAGAACCTCAATTATCTCCTTTAGAAATTACACTTCAAAAATTTAGCTTCCAATTGATGATTTCTCAACATATCAAGTGCTACTCTCAAGTACGTCTTGTGTCCCTCTTTTGTTTGTGAATATACAAAAATATCATCGACACATATAAGTATGAACTTTTTTGTCGATCTAAGAAAAATGGTTTGTAAGGCAAAGTATATTGGTGCATAGGTTGGCCCAAATGGCATAACCAACCATAATATCCAAATGGTGTACAGAATGCGATCACTATCCATCACCAATCTCAACTGGTGAAAACCCATCACCAAATCCAATTGAGAAAACACCTTTGCACCATGAACTTAATCAAACAAATCATCTGCATGAGAAAGAAGATACTTAATCTTTCTAGTCAACTTATTCATCTCACGATAATCTACAAAAAATATTGAAAAGTTGTTCCCCTTAGTGGAAAATACTTCATGTGCTCTCCACTTTGAAGTATTCTTCTAAATAAATCCCTTCCTCAATAGATCGTTCACTTATACCTCGATTCTTGTTTCTCTTTGGGTGTCATCTGTCTCAAAGGTATAACAACTAATCTAGCAACCTTCGCTAAATCAATATAGAACTCAATCTCTCTATGTGGTGGTAGTCCAATCACCTCATCAAATATGTCCAGATACTCCCTCGAAATCGTTATTGATGACAACTCATAGTGCAGGGTCTCATGTGGATACAAAAGGCTAACCATCAGTGCATCCTCGGGCATGCATCATAACTTTAGTTTATTCCCATCATCACTCCCTATCATCACCAACAACCTTTCAAAAGAGTACTACTCCGATCTAAAGCCAATCCATCCCCAAAATAATCCCAAACCTATAAAAACCATGTACAGACAAATCACAAGAAACATGCATCCATGACTTGATAAGGTAATGTCGTGACAAACTATACTCAAACTAGCTGAACCTCCCATGGTATTTGGCACTACCACGGGTATGTCTACTAGGTCAGGTCTTAAGTCTAACCTATCTACCAGATCACTAGATATAAATGAATGCAATGCCCTGGTATCAAACAAAACATAAACTTGTATATCATAAACGGAAAGCATACCTTGGATGATGACACCCTTCCCCTTCTCCTTTGTTGATGGAGCACTCAACGAGTTGGAAATAACATTCAATGCATAAGCTTTCATAACCATCTTATACAATGGTGATTTTGGACAATCCCCTTGATATGCCTAGGTTTGTTGCAGTTGAAATACTTTCTTTCTCTAGTCATGCAATTCTTGCTATGATGTCCTTTCTCTTTATAGTTGAAGGAAGTCGAATCCAATTTCCCCCTCTTCTGACCATCTTTATTCTAAAACTACTTTTTCCCTGATTTTCTATGGTTGCTTCTTCTTCCCTCCTCCACCTACCTGCAATTTAGCTTCCTCCTTCGGAATAATGGCTAGCTCTGACTTTAGACATAATCTTTTGTACCTTAAAATTTTCTACACTATTTCCTCTAACCTCTCGCCAATATGGTTCACCAAGCACTCTTCATGATAGCTATTAAACCCAATTATGAATTTCTCATTTTCCTTTAAGGAGTGTTAATGAATGACATCCCATACTTCTAAAAAGTGTCGAACTTAGCTAAAACTCTAAAACATACATATTGCCTTGATTCAAAATCAGCAAATTTTCTAAATAAGATGGATTTCTATGGATCAAGAATGAACTTGTCCTCAATGCAAGCCCTAAATTGATCATAAGTAAACTGATCATCGAGAGTAGCCACCTTGATTACATTCCACCGACCCATTGCTCTTCCTTGAAGTTGTAGTGAGGCTAACTTCCTCTTGAGCATCCTTTAACTCCAAAGCATCGAAATTATGCTCATAAGTGTCTAGTCAATCTTGCACTTCCATAGCAGATTTCGTTCCTATGAATGGTTTTCCTTCGAGATTGGCGTAATCCTAGTTAACCTTGGCGAAATCAACCATTGCGCTTGTACCTGAGCACCACCATCAGCTGCTGCACCTAAAGCTCCACCTTAGGCAATTTGCATCATGCTCATCATCATCTATATGAAAGTAGTCTGCATATCAGGGTCAACAGTTATCCTAATGCCCATTCCAACTTCTTCTCATCATATCGAGTTCCTTCTTGGCTCCTTGTTTGTCGGTTCATTCTTACAATCTATGATAAAGAATGATCAGTCTCTCATAAAGGATATTAGCATAAGTGGTACTCATGTGTGTAGTGGTCTTATTATATGTATATATACTATTTAGTTTTGAAAACAAAAATATAATAGGCACATTATTTTGTTATTTCTTCGATCCATTCTAAGGCATATCTCTAACCCTATCTTTAACAGATATACTAGCATAAACTTAGATTCTCGCTCAACAGAAGCTCTAATACAACATGTGATGACCTCCCTATACCTTCAGTTCCCAATATATATATAAAGTGTGGTGTGTTGTAGTGGAACCCGGTTGATAAAGGAAACCATCAAAGGTATTATGATCGATCAATACGATAACCTATAATATATCTCACAACACAAAAACAAAATATAATAACAACATAGATATGAAAAAGGCAAAACTATAACATAATCAAATGAACCAAAATATCATTAGAGTGCAACATTAGTTCATCGAATTATACAAAACAAAATATAAGAGTTTATACATCTTCATTACATTTTAAACTCCATAACAAAACTGTCTTTATAGACAAATAAGTGTTATCCCTCCTCTAGTCCTAGGCAATATATTGATAAAGTCTTTCTATATATGCTCCCACTTCCATTATGGAACTTCAAGAGGTTGCAACAAACCAGTCGATTTCTTTTGCTTAGCTTTTACTAGCTAACAATTCATACACTTAGAGTTAAGTGGCCCTATGTCCTTTTTCATTTCTTCCTAATTAAATATTTGCCTTGTACCTCTATACTTTTTATTACCTCCAGAATGGATAGTCAACTTCAAATGATGGAACTCTCATAGCACCTCATCTCTAAGTCCATTTACAACTGATATGTATAATCTCTCATCTTTACAGAGCCAACTATCTTGGTCAAATATGTGTTGTTTCAAATCCTCAGACTCTACCCTTGTCTCAAGCTTAGCCATAATCTTTGCTAGTCTAGCGTCACGCTTCCGTCTAGTACCGATCCACTCAATCAGAATTTTTCTAAACATCAAGTTTGCCAATATCTTTTGCTCTAGCTCACATTTATAACGAAAATCATACCTAGCTATAGAATCTAACTGCATCCACTCTAGGAATATAGCTCCCAGGCTGTCATGTCTCCTACTCAATCATCTTCGATTTTTATTTCCTTTAACGAGCATATCCTTATGTGAGAAATGGTATTTCAGTGACTAATGATCATTGAATAACTTGAACCTTTCTCCTAACAAATGCATCCATGCTTTCAATGCAAATACTATAGCAGCTAATTCTAAATCATAGGTTAGGTATTTCCTCTCATGTGATTTCAGTTGCTTACTCGCGTAAGTGAAAACTTTACTTTTTACCTCAATACCTCCCCAAGTCCAATACCACATGCATTTGTGTATACTATCAACTCCTTATCCCCATCTAGAATAACTAATAGTGGTGCTCTCATCAACCTCTCCTTCAGACTAACAAACTCATGCTAACTAAAAAAAAGTCTGATTTTACTTCATTGAACGATTCAATAATGCGGCTATCTTAGAGAAGTCCTTGATGAATATTCTATAATAACATAGTAATCCAAGTGAACTTCTTGCATCCATTGCATTCCTAGCTCTTTCCCAATCTTGGACTACTACTATTTTGGCAGGATTTATAGCAAAAGACATGACCCAAGAACCTTAATTCTTTCCTCTATAAATTACACTTTAAAAACATAGCTTCCAATTGATGATTTCTCAACCTATCAAGCACTACTCTCAAGTGAACCTTGTATCCCTCTTCTATTCATGAATAGACAAGAATATCATCGACACACAAAAGTACACACTTAATATGTCGATTTATGAAAAATGGTTTGTAAGATCAACAAAGTATACTGGTGCATAAAATTAGTCCAAATGGCATAACCAACCACTCATAAAATCCTGATAGTGTAGAGAATATGGTCGCTATCCATCACCAATCTTAGCCGGTGAAAACCCATCGCTGAATCCAATTAAGGAAACACCTACGCACTGTGGACATAATCATATAAGTCATCTGCACAAGAAAGAGGATACTTAATCTTTCTCGTCAGCTTATTCATCCCATGATAATCTACACAAAGTATTAAAGAGCCATTCTCCTTAGTGGAAAATACTACATGTGCTCTCCACTTTAAAGTACTCTTCAAATAAATCCCTTCCTCAATAGTTCGTTCAATTGCACCTCTAGTTCTTGTTCCTCTTTGGGTGGCATCTGTCTCATAGGCATAACAACTAATCTAGCCTCCTTCACTAAATCAATATAGAACTCATTCTTTCTATGTGGTGGTAGTTCAATCACCTCATCAAATATGTCCATATACTCCCCCAAAATCATTACTAATGGTAATTCGTAGTGTAGGGACTCATGCAAATACAGACAACTAATCATCACTGCATCCTCGGCCATGCAACTCAACTCTAGCTTATACCCATTGTCACTCCATATCATTACCAATAACCTCTCACGATTGAGTACCACTCTGCCTTGAAGCCAGTCTACCCTCAAAATAATCCCAAACTTGAAAAAACCAAGTATAGACAAATCACAAGAAACATGCATCCACGACTTGATAAGATAACATTGTTACAAACTTTACTCAAAGTGGCCAAACCTTCGATGGGATTTGATGCTACCAAGTGTATGTCTATTCGGTGATGTCTTAAATCTAACCTATTTAGCAGGTCACTATATATATATATATATATATATATATGAATGCAATGCCCTAGTATCAAACAAAATACAAACATGTATATCATAAACGAAAAGCACACCTTGGATCATGATGCCCTTCCCCTTCTCCTTCATCAACGGAGCACTTGACGGGTTGGAAATAACATTCAAAGCATATGCTTTCATAACTGTCATATATTATGGTAGTTTTGGACAATCCTTATTGATATGCCTAAGTTTATTGCAATTGAATCATTCTCTTTCTTCGGTCATGCAATTCTTGCTAAGACGTCCTTTCTCTCCATTGTTGAAGGAAGTTGAATCCTATTTCCCGCTCTTTTGACCATACTTATTCTAGAACTACTTCTTTCCCTTATTTTTCTATGGTTTCTTCCTCTTCCAACCTCCGCCTTACAATTTAGCTTCCTCCTTGAGAATAATGGCTAGCTCCGGCTTTAAATACAACCTCTTGTACGTTAAAGTTTTCTCCACTATTTTCTCTAACCTCTCGACAATGTGGTTCACCTAGCACTCTCCATGGTAGTCATTCAAACCAATTATGAACTTCTTGTTCTTCTTTAAGGAGTGTCAATGAATGACATCCCATACTTCTAAAACGTATTGAACTTAACTACATACTCCGAAATAGACATATTGCCCTGATTCAAATCGGCAAATTTTTTGAACAAGATCGATTTCTATGCAGTAGGAATGAACTTCTCCATAAAGCAAGCCTTAAATTGATCATAAGTAAATTGATCATCGAGAGTGGCCATCTTGGTTGCATTCCACCAACCCATTTCTCTTCCTCGAAGTTGTAGCGAAGCTAACTTCCTCTTGAGCATCCTCTAAACCCAAAGCATCGAAAATATGCTTATAAGTGTTTAGTCAGTCTTGCACTTCCATAGCATATTTTGTTCCCATGAATGGTTTTCCTTTGAGACTAGTGTAATCCTAGTTGACCTTAGCGAGATCAACTGTTTGCGCTTGTACCTAACTACAACCATTACCTACTGCACCCAAAGCTCCACCTTGGGCAATTTGCATCATGTTTATCATCTATATGAACGTAGTCTGCATATCAGGGTCAATAACTGCCCTAGTGCTATTTCAACTTCAACTCATGATATCGAATTCCTTTTGTGTTCCTTGTCTACCGGTTCATTTTTACAATCTATGATAAAGAATGATCAGTCTCTCATAAAAGATATTAGCATGAGTGATACTCATGTGCGCAATGGTCTTGTTATATGTACATATATACTGTATAGTTTTGAAAACAAAAATATAATAGGTACACTCTCTCGTATATCGCTTCGATCCATTTTAAGACATATCTCTAACCCTATCTCTAACTAATATACTAGTATAGACAGGTTCTTGCTCAACATAAGCTTTAATACTGCATGTGATAACCTTCCAACACATTCGGCACCTAATATCCATATAAAGTGTGGTGTGTTATAGTGGTACCCGGTCGATAAAGGAAACCATCAAGGGTAATACGATCGATCAATATGATAACCTATAATATACATCACAGCACTTAAATAAAATATAACAAAAACATAGATATGAAATAAGTTGTGATAACCTACACGTCCCGACACGTCGATCCAAAGCACGGTGTGGCTTTTGGCCTGGCGCCTTACCAGGAACGGATCGTCGGGGTTTTAACCTTTAATAATTCAAAGACTAATACAAGCAGATATAATCTAAGATATACTACACTTTCAGAACTCACAACGGGAAGAATAAAAACATGTATATATCAAAAAAAATATAAATCTTAGAAAATATCAAGTCATAGTCTCAGAAAATATTAGTACATAATCCAATACAGAGTACATAACAAAATATATCTCAAAGTTTGATACATGGAGCAAAACATATCGATAAGTAGAATAATACATGGAGAGTAAAATAAGATAAAAGTAGACTCCAAATATAAGCTCGACTCTCCAAGTATCAAGAATGGGCCAATCACCCGCTGCCCTATCCACTATGGTGGGGAAAAAGATGGAAAAAGAATGGGTCAGACATAAAGTATGTGAATGAGTACAAGTTTAATATGATGATCATGTGCGGCTAATTTTAAAACTACTCTAAATGACATAGGGTGTGTTACAAGTATCCAAGAATTCCTAAGGTCAAATGCATAAGGATTTTTTCTAACACTATGTGTCGAACTACTAATTGATCCTCACACTGACGATTGTCCGATGCAGGAACTACTTTCCCACCATACCTATCATCAACATTACGCTTGAAGAGGGAGAACACCGAAATGCAAACTTGCGTAATGACTCATAGTATGCACCCATATTCACCTCTCTATCGTACTGCGTCAGTGTCCCCCTAGGAACTCCTGTTAGCACTGGGCCCAATTTACTCCATAGCCTCTTATCATGGTGTGTCGGCATCCACTTGTACCACGATGCACCAGAAATCGTGCCTACATTGATCTCTATTTAGAACCAGGATCACTCAAGTAGTGTCTCCACTAGTTTTGTACGCCCACCCATACGAAATGCCCTTGAGCATATGTGACATACATCGCCTTAATCAACTATGTGTTTGCAAAATACATCACCCTAATCAATATCCATATTTGGGAAATACATCGCCCTAGTTAATGATGATAGGGAACTAGCTTCCTTATTCTCTCATAAATGTGTACACAACCTAAAATAGGCTCAAACAAATAATTCATCGTTTATATAATTTATTACTAAATTATAAAAAAATATTATTTAACTTGGGTCTAAGGTCGAGTTCAAATTGTGCAGTTTTCTTCAAGAACAGTCGATCGTTGTTCCTCTATAGTCGACTGCTGGGGGGTCTAGGGTCGATCGTTCCGGAACAAAATTGAGGATTTCACACTTTTTAATTTGTCGATTGTTTATCCAGTTAATTTTTATTGTTAGTAATGTTTAATTAACCCTAATTTAATAAATAAAAAAATTTCTTATCAAATTACAATTCAATTTGGGGTTCATGAATTTATGGTTTGCAAATTTAATGATAGAATAAGTGTCTAAACAAATAATTAAATTAGCAACTTACTGCAATTCAAATTCTAGGGTTTTAGATTCAACTTACTGCAATTTAAATTTAGCATATTCTATTTAGGGTTTATAAAATCCTAACTAATTAAAATAGTTTAAATTTAACTACATAATCAACTTATCAAATTTGTGCCCACTCACCTCAAGCCTAAGCTCTTCCTTTTACAATTGATTGAGAATCGTCCACCCTAATCGATAGCTCTGCCTTAATCCACCTTGATTTAGTTGATTCTAGTCTCCTAGGTTGAATTAGTTTGATTTTTAGAAATTTTTAGGGTTTAGGTCTAGGGAAAACTTTCGCAGAGTTTAGTTCAGTAAACTTTTAGTTGAGAATTATGGTTCATTAGTACGTTATTTATATCAGTAAGGTTTAGTTTTGGCAATTAGATTATCTTAGGAAATATTCTCATAGCTTCTGGTTCGCATGTAATACACTTCGTTCCCAAGCAACCCATCCAATTCATGTAGGATCTAGATTAACCCTAGAGGGGGGGTGAATAGGGTTATAGCAAATTTTCTCGAATTTATATAATTAAACACAAAAACAAACTGCAGAGAAGTAAATATGCTGAAAAGTAAATCACACACAAAATTTACCCAACTTCGGCAACCCCTGCCTACTACTGCATTCCCAGATTTCTATTAGAATTAAACAGTCTCCCGCTTACAAACACTCTAACAGACTCGCAAACCCTGCTACCGCCTATAGAGTTTTGCAAACTTGCAAACCCTGCTTACTGAACTAATCCTAACTAGACAATCTGACACAACCTAAATCCTAGGTGGTGATTTACCAAGATTTGATTCGAAAAGTACAGACTTTAAAAATAAAAACAAGAACAACTCAAAACCCTAATTTAAAATATACCAAAGCCTTATATAATTAATTAAACAAGACTGGCCCACAAACTTCCCTCTTTATTTCTTTAACTATGTCGGCCCGTTCCTTGTTTGTGATAATGGCTTCTTCGATCGTTCCTTTCTGATAAAATTAGGGCTTGTAGAGATTGAGGCTGTCGACTCTATTTTCTCGATCGAATGATGATTCGACGTTCGTTGCTTTTGTCGATCGATTGTTTCTTTGTCTTGCACACGGCTGCTCCTCGATGATCGAGTTCGACTTTTATTCCGGTATGTGATTTATGTCTTTTGTTCTCTGGATTGAATGCTTGAACTCGATTAATTTTTATTGTCGATGATGATTGTGGCTTTATATTGGATACGAAATCCTTGATTTTCATCTGATTTGATTTCTTGCTTGGCCTCCATGTCGTTGAATATTTCCATGATTTTGTTGCGACATTTTGGGTATATACGATTCGAATTTTGCTTGCTACCCACGGCTTTGGATATTTCCTATATATTTTCTCAATTTTGAAATTCGTACTGCTGATTTCGTTCTGGAATTATTTTGTTTCTATAGCAGGATATTTGGAATTTTTTTCTCGGTCTATATTCGAATTATTTCTGTCCATATATGCATTCGAATTCTTTAATCAAATATGGAAAAATATTTTCCATATATTTGCATTGCCAAGATTTGTTTTCCATATTTGATTTCTTGACCAAATCTTCTGATTTGTTTTGATGCTCGAGATGGTTTCTGACTTCTTTAATTCGTATATACTTGTGTTACTTGGTTGACACGGTGTTGATTCAATTTCGTGGTCACCACGATGTTGAATTCTTTTTGACTTTGGCCATTTTTGATTTTGTGATTTTCTAGCTTCCTGTTGCTCACGGCTTCGACTTGAATTTTCTTGACTTCGGCTTGATTTTATGTAACTGTTAAATGCTTTGTGACTTGACTTCGGGTTACATTCCAGTTTATCATTCTTGTTCATGCTCTGGTCATAATGTAGGTAGTTGTAGTGTCATCTCTGTTGTATCGCGTGTGTTTGCATTTCATTACTGGGCTGCTTTGACTGGTATTTTATTTTGAAGTCTTGATTAAACTTGGTTCATGCCATGCTTTGCTTGAGTTGGTTTGCTGTTCCATGGTTTCGGCATTGTTTGAGTTCATCATGATTTGCACTTTGATGCTGCCTGGATTGCACTTGTGTTCACTGCTAACACATACATATATGCAAGTATCACTGTACTGTGCATTCTTATAGTCTTCATGTATGCTTGTTCTCGAGTCATTATGTATGCTTAGTTCTTGTGACACTAGCTTCATCATGATTTCGAGTCTGGTTTATATCTATGTTTGTCATTGCTACATTCATGTCACTTCAAGTCTGAGTTGCTTCACCATGTGTACATTTGTGTGTGTACTTGGTTCTGGGCTTGTTCCTTGATCATTTTGACTTCATGTGTATAGTTGCCTATTCGAGCTACTGAGATCTTGAGTCATATGCTTGTTCCCTGCTGTTGTAATGACTTGGTACACCTTGAGTCTGCACTGTTTCTGGTTTGCCTTCTCTGTTGTACATGTATGCTCGAGTCTGGGTTTGCACATGAACTGGTTGGTCTTGATTTCACTTCAATTGCACTTTGGTTTCACTTGTGTTGAATCCAGCTTGTCTTTTGGCTCAACTGTGCACACGAGTTGGCGAGGCAGTGCACACGTGTATAAATGTACACGTGTGTATTGCAGCCACTCATGATTACCTGTCCCTGATAAGAATACTGATATGCACAGATATTACACAATCAAAAATGATGACAATAACCCATATATCTGAGGCACCAATAAAAACAAATTTATATTTTTGCAAATTTAAATTTGTTTATTTTCAGATTACTGCTGTAGTTGCTAATTATACAGGTACACAGGAGACAGGACAAGAACTGGAGCTGGACAATGCAGATAGATGCAGATGTGCAGACAGAGTGAAAAACTAAGTGTTGAGTGTTGTAGTGAGAAAAAATGTGAATGTGAAATGTATGAAACCGGTGTATGTATATAGAGAGAGCTGAAAACTTTGTACTGTATAAGTGTTGAAATAAAATATTATGTTGAATAAAAAATACTGATTGAATTATATAAATTCTGTGCAATAGTATTATTATTCAATATGAATATTTATTCCTATATGTGTATAGTACAATCTGCAAACACATATATAAATTGATATATGTTTGTTATCATCAAACAAAAAATCACATCAAACAATCTCCCCCTTTTGATGATGACAAACATATATATTAAAGATTTTGAAATTCTAATAAATGTGTTTGAGCATGAAATATTTAGCTCCCCTATATGAATGCTCCCCCTACAACTTAGACCACTTCCTATTTAGAAGATTTAGAAAATTACAGAATACGAAAAGAACTAAAGAAAATTAACTAACAACATTTAACAAATTTGTTGAAGTATTCCAAAAATATTTACTTCCTTATCAAAATCTTGTTCTTCTCCCCCTTTTGTTATCATCAAAAGACTGACAAAACTAATGGAACAGTAGTGGAATATATATATATATATATATATATATATATATTTTAAAATGCAAAACAAAGAAAAATCATAATATATCATAACGAGGTAACAATTTCCACATTGTAGAGAATGGATCGATGATTCGGTTTTTATATAATGAGAAGAGAGATATTTTAAAAATAATTTGACATTTAAGCACAAAAATAAGTACTTACTAACCACGCATAACCATAAGGACTTTTAAATGGGATTAGCAGTTACTTATTAGTCTAAGCATCCGGACTTTTAAGTGAGACCATAAAAATACTTAGCTATCATGCTCCATCCATGCATAACCATAAGGACTTTTAAATGAGAATGGAGTGATGATAAAATAAAAATAATTCACTCACATGCTCCATCCATGCATAACCATAAGGACTTTTAAATGAGAATGGATGCATGAGAGATTTTTTAAAAAAAATCACTCTTCTCATTTTTCAAAACCATTATGAATGATAGAAAGATGGTAGAAATAGAAATGATCGTGGAATAAGTTACCAAGTTAATTATATTATGAAATATTTTTTATTTTTTTTAATTTCGAAAAGAAATAAAACAAAACATATTTCCACTACTGAATACCATATTCGAATCAATCTTTGAATAATATCCAAAACTGGTTTGAATCCTAGAAATTGAAGTTGAAAATAAATATCCAAGAATATTTCAACCAAAAAATGGAAAATGATTAGTCAATTTCTATAATCCCCAAATCCAAACGTAATCTGGAAAATCTGTCTTCGGGGAGGGGTTTTGTGAAAATATCAGCAAGTTGAGCCTCAGTTGGAATATGTTCAATACAAATGTCTTCCTTAGCAATGTGATCTCTAAGAAAGCGGTGTCTCACATCAATGTGTTTTGTGCGTGAATGATGAACATGATTATTTGACAAGTCTATTGCACTTTTACTATCACATTTTAATGGAACTTGTTTATAAACTAAGCCAAAATCAGAAAGAGTTTGCATCATCCATAAAATTTGAGCACAACAACTTCCTAAAGCAATATATTCTGCTTCAGTGGTGGATAATGCAACACAATTTTGTTTTCGACTTGACCATGAAACTAATGAATGTCCTAGCATGAAACATGTCCCACTAGTGCTTTTCCTGTCAACCAATGAACCAGCATAATCAGCATCAGAATAACCAACTAAATCAAAATTTTCACAAGAAGGGTACCATAGTCCAAATTTGTGTGTGTGTGAAAGATATCTCAAAATTCGTTTAGTGGCTTTCAAATGAGATTCTTTAGGATTAGATTGAAAACGTGCACACAAACACACAGAAAACATAATATCAGGTCTAGAAGCAGTAAGATAGAGAAGTGAACCAATTATCCCTCGATATTTCTTCTGATCAACAGCAACTCCTTTCTCGTCTTTGTCCAACTTTGTTGATGGGCTCATAGGAGTTCTCAATGGTTTGGAGATCTCAACTCCAAATTTATTCAATAGTTCCAACACATACTTGGATTGTGAAATGAAAATACCATCACTACTTTGCTTGATTTGAAATCCAAGAAAATATTTCAATTCTCCAACCAAGCTCATCTCGAATTTAGCCTACATGACTTGTTCAAATTTCTCGCACAAGAGTTCATTAGTAGCACCATAAATGATATCATCCACATAAATCTGAACAATCAAAAAATCACTTCCTTTATGTAATAGAAACAGTGTCGTGTCAGCACTCCCCTTTTTAAAGCCATTTTCCAAAAGATATGTACAAAGGCAGTCATACCAAGCTCTAGGAGCTTGCTTAAGACCATATAATGCTTTTTCTAGTTTATACACATGATTTGGAAAATCATGATTTTCAAAACCGGGGGGTTGTTCAACAAAAACTTCTTCTTTTAAATCACCATTTAGAAAGGCACTTTTTACATCCATTTGTTTAAGTTTGAAACCC
The DNA here is from genome assembly GCA_030737815.1 of Allium fistulosum. Taxonomy (NCBI): domain Eukaryota; kingdom Viridiplantae; phylum Streptophyta; class Magnoliopsida; order Asparagales; family Amaryllidaceae; genus Allium; species Allium fistulosum. Next base: position 907,773,460 of record CM060901.1, read on the forward strand.
TTATAGCATGCAAAACTTAGCAAAATCCTAATGGCTTCTAACCTAGCAACTGGAGCAAATGTTTCATAAAAATCTATGCCTTCTATTTGGTTATATCCTTTTGCGACCAACCTAGCTTTGTTTCTAATTACATTTCCTGATTCATCAAGTTTATTTTTGAACACCCATTTAGTTCCAACAATTGGATAGTCATTAGGCCTAGGAACTAATTTCCAAACTTTATTTCTCTCAAATTGATTAAGTTCATCTTGCATTGCTAAAACCCAACTTTCATCATTAAGAGCCATTTCAACAGAATCAGGTTCAATCTCAGAAATAAAACCACTGTGACAACAAAACGCACACAAATTTTTATCAAATGAAGAGCGAGTGCGTATACCTTCCGTAGGATCACCTATAACCAATTCAGGAGGATGATTGGATTTGAACTTCAATCTATCAGCATCAACAGCCCTACTTTCAGCTTTCTCACTAGATGTCCCTTCTTCAATGCCTTCATGATCTACCCCATCGTCAACCGCCTTTTCAGTCGTCCTTTCCAGGTCAGATTCATCGAATTTCACATTGATTGATTCAACAATTGTCTTTGTTCGTTTGTTGTATATCCTGTAAGCCTTGCTCCTTGTTGAATAGGCCATGAAAATTCCCTCATCAGCCTTTGATTTGAATTTTCCAAGTTGATCACCTGTGTTAAGAATGAAACAAGGACATCCAAATACACGAAAATAAGAAATGTTAGGTTTCCTTTCATGCCACAATTCATAAGACGTTTTGCCAAGTATTGGTCTAATCATTACTCTATTTATTACATAGCACGAAGTATTCACTGCCTCTGCCCAAAAGGTTAGAGGTAGTTTATACTCACTCAACATGGATCTAGCCAATTCTTGCAATGTACGATTTTTCCTTTCAACCACCCCATTTTGTTGAGGTGTTCGTGGAGCAGAAAATTTATGTTTTAAACCATTTTCTTCACAAAAGCTTTAAAATTTCAAATTTTCAAATTCGCCTCCATGATCACTTCTCAAAGTTTTAATTGAAATTCCTTTTTCATTTTGAACAAGTTTTGCAAATTTTGAAAAATAATCAAAAGATTCATACTTTTTAGCTAAAAAATAAACCCATGTAAATCTAGAATAATCATCAACCAATACATAACAATAACGTTTTCCATTCAAGCTTGCAATTTCATTTGGTCCAAATAAGTCCATGTGAATTAATTCAAGGACCCTTGATGTGCTAACAATGTTTTTAGGGCGAAATGATGATCGACTAAGCTTGCCCAAGGAACATGCTTTACACACTTTATTATTTTTAAATTTCTGATGTGGTAACCCTCTGACTAATTCTTTCGTTTCAAGGTTTTTCAAGAGGCCCATGCTAGCATGTCCAAGTCTCCTATGCCATAAAGATGCCTCTTCGTCAGTGGCTACCAAACATCTAGAAAGATTTAGATTATCAAACGAAAGCGTGTAAACATTTCCTTTTCTTTTGCCCATAAAAACAATGTTATTAGAAGATTTATCAATGATTTTGCAAGTATCACTATCAAAAACCACATTCATACCTTTGTCACATAGTTGGCTAATAAAAATGAGATTGTGATGCAAATTTTCAACGTATAAAACATTAGTCAAGAAAAAAGTACCGTTACCTACTTCACCTTTACCAATAATCTTACACTTGCTATTGTCTCCCATGATCACATTTCCACCTTTAAAATTCTCTAGGCTAAGGAACTTCGATTTGTCACCTTTCATATGTCTAGAACAACCTGAATCTAGAAACCATTCTTGTTGCTCCTTAGCCCGCCAACAAACCTACATAAAGAGAGAGGAGGATGACCTAGAGAAACTCTTAGGTCCAATGATATTAGTGACTGAAGCATTGTGAATAAACAATCCCTTTGGAACCCAAACTTGTTTTGTCCTTTCATTCTTGTTCCAATAGACATGAAATTTGTTTGTAGAATTCTTACGAACCCAAACTTCTATAAATTTTATGTTCTTGTTCCTATGACTACAATTTTCAACACGATGTCCAATTATTTCACATCTAGTAAAGACACTCTTTCCTTTTGCATTATCATCAACTTGTGTATTCCCAAAGCCTAGTCCTTTTCTGTTGTTAGCAAAAAGTTGATTTCCCAATAACATGTTGAATGATTTTTCTCCTCTTGAAAAGTTATTCAGAGATTTCTCAAGATTTTGGACTTTGGTTTTTAGTGTTGTGTTTTCAGTCACAAGTGAGGTGCATCTATTTATAAAATCCTTTTTCCTAGTGTCAATGGTTTCCTTAAGACTCAAGTTTTCTTTTTCAAGATTCTCAAAGCTATTCTTAAGTCTTGATAATTCTGAATCTAAAATTTTACATTTTTTACAGTCTAGGTTTTGAATATTTTCAAGTTCAGTTTCTAACCTAGAATTTTCATGGACAAGTTTTCTCCTATCAGATTTCAGTTTTTCAATTTTAGATTCAAGAGTATCAATTGTTTTAGTAAGATCACTACACATTAAAACAAGTTCTTTATAAGAGTAGTCACCTACCTCACTAGATTCCTCTGAGCTTGCTTTTGAATCTGATTTTGCCATAAGACACAAGTTAGCCTCCTCTAAGCTATTATTCGAAACTTCCTCTCCTTCCTCATCATCCCAAGTTGCTGCAAAGGCCTTCTTCTTCTTTTTCTTTCCTTTGTTGTTTTTGAGAAGTGGGCATTTTTGTTTGAAGTGGCCAGGCTTCTTGCAATTAAAGCAAGTCAATTCATTATCGGAATTGTCAGAATCTTTTGACCTATTACCACTTGTTTTCTTCTTGCGTGGCCTGAATTTTGACCATTTTCTAAGATTATTGACAGCCATTGCAAGCTCTTCAATTGGATCTTCTTCTTCTTCATCGCTCTCTTCTTTTCTCTTTAAGGCAACCATCTTCTTCTTTGATTCAGAGTTGTTGCGTTCCTCCTTTGCTTTTAGCTCAAGCTCATATGTCATCAAGTTGTCGATCAATTCCTCCATGCTTAGTTTACTCAGATCTTTCGATTCTTGTATTGCCGTGACTTTTGCCTCAAAGCTCATCGGTAAGACTCGTAGCACCTTCCTCACAAGCTCTACCTCAGTGAATACCTTCCCAAGCGCTCTAGCATTGTACACCAAAGTTGAAAAGCGTCCAAACATGTCCTTTATGCTCTCGCCTTTGTCCATCACAAAGTTCTCGTATTCATTGCTGAATAGGGCTAGACAAGACTCCTTGACTTGAGAAGTTCCTTCATGTGTCACCTCCAAGGTATGCCAAATTTCCTGTGCAGTTTTACAATGAGAAATTCTATTAAATTCAGTCTTATCAAGAGCACAGATCAAAGCATTCATGGCTTTAGCATTTGTAGTTTTTAATTTCTTATCGTTAGCGTCCCACCTATCCTTAGGTTTAGGAATCTCAGTATCACCAACAGTTATAGTGGGAGTTTTATAGCCAGTTTCAATAATGTCCCAAACATCATAATCAACAGAACTAAGATAAATACCCATCCTAACTTTCCAGTAAGAATAATCATTCCCATTAAACATGGGTGGCTTAGCAATAGATTGCCCCTCAGAAAAAGCATTATTTGGTGGATTCATGACTCTAGAGTTAAAGCAAAATACCAGGCTCTGATACCACTTGTAGGATCTAGATTAAACCTAGAGGGGGGGTGAATAGGGTTATAGCAAATTTTCTTGAATTTATATAATTAAACACACAAAAAAACCGCAGAGAAGTAAATATGCTGAAAAGTAAATCACACCCAAAATTTACCCAACTTCGGCAACCCCTGCCTACTGCTGCATTCCCAGATTTCTATTAGAATTAAACAGTCTCCCGCTTACAAACACTCTAACAGACTCGTAAACCCTGCTACCGCCTATAGAGTTTTGCAAACTCGCAAACCCTGCTTACTGAACTAATCCTAACTAGACAATCTGACACAACCTAAATCCTAGGTGGTGATTTACCAAGATTTGATTCGAAAAGTACAGACTTTAAAAATAAAAACAAGAACAACTCAAAACCCTAATTTAAAATATACCAAAGCCTTATATAATTAATTAAACAAGACCGGTCCACAAACTTCCCTCTTTATTTCTTTAACTATGTCGGCATGTTCCTTGTTTGTGATAATGGCTTCTTCGATCGTTCCTTTCTGATAAAATTAGGGCTTGTAGAGATTGAGGCTGCCGACTCTATTTTATCGATCGAATGATGATTCGACGTTCGTTGCTTTTGTCGATCGATTATTTCTTCGTCTTCCACACGGCTGCTCCTCGATGATCGAGTTCGACTTTTATTCCGGTATGTGATTTATGTCTTTTGTTCTCTGGATTGAATGCTTGAACTCGATTAATTTTTATTGTCGATGATGATTGTGGCTTTATATAGGATACAAAATCCTTGATTTTCGTCTGATTTGATTTCTTGCTTGGCCTCCACGTCGTTGAATATTTCCATGATTTTGTTGCGACATTTTGGGTATATACGATTCGAATTTTGCTTGCTACCCACGGCTTTGGATATTTCCTATATGTTTTCTCAATTTTGAAATTCGTACTGCTGATTTCGTTCTAGAATTATTTTGTTTCTATAGCAGGATATTTGGAATTTTTTTCTCGGTCTATATTCGAATTATTTCTGTCCATATATGCATTCGAATTCTTTAATCAAATATGGAAAAATATTTTCCATATATTTGCATTGCCAAGATTTGTTTGCCATATTTGATTTCTTGACCAAATCTTCTGATTTGTTTTGATGCTCGAGATGGTTTCTGACTTCTTCAATCGTATATACTTGTGTTACTTGGTTGACACGGTGTTGATTCAATTTTGTGGTCACCACGATGTTGAATTCTTTTTGACTTTGGCCATTTTTGATTATGTGATTTTCTGGCTTCCTGTTGCTCACGGCTTCGACTTGAATTTTCTTGACTTCGGCTTGATTTTATGTAACTGTTAAATGCTTTGTGACTTGACTTCGGGTTACATTCCAGTTTATCATTCTTGTTCATGCTCTGGTCATAATGTAGGTAGTTGTAGTGTCATCTCTGTTGTATCGCGTGTGTTTGCATTTCATTACTGGGCTGCTTTGACTGGTATTTTATTTTGAAGTCTTGATTAAACTTGGTTCATGCCATGCTTTGCTTGAGTTGGTTTGCTGTTCCATGGTTTCGGCATTGTTTGAGTTCATCATGATTTGCACTTTGATGCTACCTGGATTGTCACTTGTGTTCACTGCTAACACGTACATATATGCAAGTATCACTGTACTGTGCATTCTTGTAGTCTTCATGTATGCTTGTTCTCGAGTCATTATGTATACTTAGTTCTTGTGACACTGGCTTCATCGTGATTTCGAGTCTGGTTTATATCTATGTTTGTCATTGCTACATTCCTGTTACTTCAAGTCTGAGTTGCTTCACCATGTGTACATTTGTGTGTGTACTTGGTTCTGGGCTTGTTGCCTTGATCATTTTGACTTCATGTGTATAGTTTCCTGTTCGAACTACTGAGATCTTGAGTCATATGCTTGTTCCCTGCTGTTGTAATGACTTAGTACACCTTGAGTCTGCACTGTTTCTGGTTTGCCTTCTCTGTTGTACATGTATGCTCGAGTCTGGGTTTGCACATGAACTGGTTGGTCTTGATTTCACTTCAGTTGCACTTTGGTTTCACTTGTGTTGAATCCAGCTTGTCTTTTGGCTCAACTGTGCACACGAGTTGGCGAGGCAGTGCACACGTGTATAAATGTACACATGTGTATTGCAGCCACTCATGATTACCTGTCCCTGATAAGAATACTAATATGCACATATATTACACAATCAAAAATGATGACAATAACCCATATATCTGAGGCACCAATAAAAACAAATTTATATTTTTGCAAATTTAAATTTGTTTATTTTCAGATTACTGCTGTAGTTGCTAATTATACAGGTACACAGGAGACAAGACAAGAACTGGAGCTGGACAATGCAGATAGATGCAGATGTGCAGATAGAGTGAAAAACTAAGTGTTGAGTGTTGTAGTGAGAAAAAATGTGAATGTGAAATGTATGAAACCGGTGTATGTATATAGAGAGAGCTGAAAACTTTGTACTGTATAAGTGTTGAAATAAAATATTATGTTGAATAAAAAATACTGATTGAATTATATAAATTCTGTGCAATAGTATTATTATTCAATATGAATATTTATTCCTATATGTGTATAGTACAATCTGCAAATACATATATAAATTGATATATGTTTGTTATCATCAAACAAAAAATCACATCAAACAGTTCATTCATTTCTCGTCACTGTAAATTGATACGCTCAATTTTACACACGTTCGGGTCATCTGCTCCTAAACCTTGGTCGAGCGTTACCGGTCGACCTTAATTCCCAATGGGTTGACCGGTGGCCTTATAAATTTTCAAATTTACATTTTTAAATTTCTAATTCAATCTAACACCCGTAACTTTGCCTTACTAACTTGGACCACAACGTATTATATATGAAAATTGTTCGGAAAACGCTACGAACACAATGGTGCAAGTTTGTAGCCAAATTCGAATGTCTTTGAAAATTTGTTTTTAAGTCCTTATTTTATTTTAGTTTAATTTCCTTATTATATTTTCATTAAATTTTCGGGTGTTATGTTCTCCCCCTTAAATTGATTTCGTCCCCAAAATCTCAAAGGAAAATGTAATTCACATAACTACCAATAACTATAACCATTTACTCAACGACCATACACGAGCAATCATTGTCCTTAGAAACTTTCTAATGCAATATACATACAGACACACACACACACACACACACACACATATATATATATAACATGAGACGCATGTGAATCTATTCTAATGCAAAAGAGTAGTCGGTCTACTGATTTAGTTGACCTCCTGTTATGCAAAATGCTCATGCTATGCATCAAAATGTATGCAACATCCTAAATGATATACTTGTAATTCTGCATGGACAACCATCCAAACATATGCAACATCCATATGAATGACATTCACAAAAATATGGGAATATCATAAAATTAGATAAAATTTGCATGTGTGTACCTAGGGGATATACTATCCTAACATGTAAAGTAGTACAATGCGAACAATACATCCATATACATACATTAGCATCCATCATCCATACACGTCCTATCATGTATTTACAACCATTCCTACCATCCGACGGTCTATACCTAAAGGGTATAGCTCCTAAGTCCTATACATAAGAAATCTACACTTTTAAGAATCTAAATTTAAGACATACCATAAAAGAGTTGTGGGTGGATAGCTCGAATCTTCTCCTCGGGCTCACATGTACTCTCCACTGGGTCGTCTCCCCATTGGACTTTAACAAGTTTGATCTCCTTGTTGCAGAGTTGCTTTGTACCATGCTCTAATATAAAAGTGGGTGCACGGTGAACTAGTGACTCTTGCTCTATCTCTACCTCTTCTAACTAACTCGGCTCGACCATGGTAATTGTATCGTGCAAGCACTTCCGCAAGTGTGACACATGGAAAACATCATATACTCCCCCTAACTTTTTTGGAAGCTCTACTCTATATGCCAACTTCCCTACCCTAGCCACTATTAGGAAGGGCCCTACAAATCTCGATGCTAGCTTCCTCGAACTACCAAATCTCATCACATGCCTAAGGGGTGAAACCTTCATGCATACCATGTCTCCCACTGCGAATTCTAGCTCCATACATCTCCTGTCACCATAAGATTCCTACCTATCCTAAGCGGTCTTCATTCTCCTATGGATCAGATTCACCTTCTCTAATGCCTCCCTTATTATATCTGGCCCAAGAATAATCCTATCTGTCCTATCCAACCAACACGACAGTAATCTACAAGGTCTACCATATAACGCCTTGAACGTTTCTATCCCAATGCTCACCTGACAGCTGTTGTTGTAAGTAAAATTCACTAACAATTAGTTATCCTCCCAAGAACCTCCAAAGTCTATAATGCATATCCAAAGCAAATCCTTCAAAACCAAATTTACACTCTCCATCTGTCCGTTTGTCTACGTATGATATGAAATACTCAAGCTCAACTCAGTCCTTAATGCCTTCTGTAGACTCCTTCGGAACTCATTCGTGAATAGCAAGTCTTGAACACTAACTATACTAATATGGACTCCATGTTACCTAATGACCTCTCTCACATACAAAGCCACCAATGACACCGCCATCCTAGTACTCCTTACTGGTTTAAAATGAGTGCATTTGGTTATTTGATCGATTATGACCCAAATGCTCTCATTCCCTCTCCTACTCCTTGGTAGACCATCTACAAAATCCATAGAAATACTCTCCCACTTCCACTGGGAAATTTCCAGTGGCCGCAATAATCCTCTTGGCTTTTTCTACTCTGTCGTTACCCTTTGGCAAGTCATACATCTAGCCACATACTCTGCCACTTGCTTCTTCATACAGGGCCAATAGACGCTTTATGTCATGATACATCTTGTCTCCACCGAGATGAATGGTCATCCTAGAATGGTGATACTCAATAAAAACTTCATTAATCAAATATGTACTACGAGCAACACCAAGCATATCATCTCTCTGTAACCATCCTCTTGAGTCAATGGCATAACAACTCAAATGACTCGATGACTCTCCTCTACCAATCCTCTCCATAATGTCTACTAGTTCCTTATCCTTCTTTTGCCTAGATCCAATACCCTCCACTAATGTAAGTTGAACGTCTAACGCTTCTAGTAATCCTTGGATAATATCTACTGATGGTTGGAAATCAAAGGTAGAAATGTACTTCGAATGTTTCCACTCTAAGAATAAGGGACTCAACACTGCACGATGTCTACCCAAAGCGTCTGCCATTACATTACCCTTTCCCGGGGTATAAGAGATATCAAAGTCATACGATGCCAGGAACTTAATCCACCTCCGTTGCCTCAAATTCAAGTCCTTTTAGGAGAACAAATACTTTAAGGACTTGTGATCGTATACAGCTCTAACTTCTCCCCTAAAAGATAATGCCTCCATGACTTGAGCGCAAAGACAATGGCTTCTAACCCATGATCATGTGTAGGGTAGTTCTTCTCGTGGGTCTTTAGCTACTTACTTGCATAACTCACTACCCTTTCTACTTGCATCAAAACTGCACCTAAGATCATTTCAAAGGCGTCCATATAAGCTGTAAATGGCTTCGTCCCATCACCAACACTAGTGTACTAGTCAATGCCTCCTTCAATTTGATAAAAGCATCTTCACACTTAGCATCCCATGAAAAGACTATATTCTTCTTGGTAAGGCGGGACAGTTTGGTAGGGATCTTCGCGAAGTCCTTAATGAACTTTTGATAATAGCCCTCCAAACCAAAGAAACTTTTTACTTCCATGGCATTCTTCGAAACATGGCAATCATGAACTGCTGCCACCTTATTGGGATTGATTGCTAGGACACTTTCTAAGACGATGTGTCCCAAAAAGCTTACCTCCTCCCTCCAAAAGCGGCACTTCAAAAACTTCGCCTTAAGCTTATGCCCATGGAGTTCTTGAGTATTTCCTCCAATTGCAACGTTTTCTCTTAGTATACAAGAATATCATCCATAAATACCATGATGATTTTGTTAAGCAACCCCCTAAATACTCGGTTCATCAGATCAACAAAGTAGGTGGGTACATTAGTCAGTCCAAAGAGCATAACTAACCACTCATACAATCCATTGGGTTTATGAAATGCCGCCTTCTGAATACTGTCCTCGGCTACACGCAACTAATGAATCCGGTAGCCAAGACAAGTTGTGAGAATACTTTGGCTCTAAAAAGCTGATCATGATAACAATTATTCTTTGTTAGTTTATTCAGCTCCTTATAATCAACGCACGGTCTAAGAGAACCATCCACCTTGGTGGCAAAGACGACTGGTGATCACCATTCGAAAATGCTCCTCCTGATAAAACCCTTGCCTAATAACTCATTCACTTGGTTATTCAACTCACGTCTCTCCTTTGGAGCTATATGCCTTAGTGGTAAGAAAACTGGTCTAGTGCGCTCTAGAAGATAGATCACAAACTCGATCTCTCTCTAGGGCGGGAGATTGGTAACCTCAGTAAAAACATCTGGGAAATATCCAACTACAAATACTGTACTAAGCTCATCACGTGATAGGTCCAATGAATATAGGTAGCTCAACATAACTGATCCTCGGGGGTCGCAATAAACCTCCAAACTATGTCCATTACACATGCTCAATCTAACTACCGTCCTATCACAACCTAAATAGCTCTATACAAGGTCATCCAATCATGCTTAATATCAATCCAAACCCAAAAAATCCCAATACAAAGGCATCATTAATCAAACTTGACACCTAAGATAAGCAACTTCAAACCCTTACATACCATAGACAAATAGGTTAATCCTCCTACGGGGGTTGACACAACTACAGGGCCCATCACTATACTACTGTGTAAGTGTAAGTCATTAAAAAATCCACTAGAAATAAAGAATGTGAAGCCTCGTTATCAAATAATGTATGAATAGATAAATCGAAAAGAGTCAACACACCTTCGATCACCACTTTCTTACCCTTATCCACCATTGGCTGTACACTAGAGCTGGGGACTGCCTCTAGTGCATAAGCCGGAACTGCCTGAGTGGAAGTCTAAGTAAAAGCTTTCGATGGAGCTTTGCAAGCTCGCTTCACATGCCCATACTGATCACAGTTATAACACTTCATCTTTGAGAGATCCCTCTTATAATCCTTACCAAAATGCCATATCCTTGCTAAACCTATTACCCATCAAGTCCTTCTTCTAGTTCCTTCCCTTCGGTCCAAATCCTCCGTTCTTCTTCTTCTTCTGTTGCCATTTCTCTCCAACCTTTCGAGCTTCCTATTTCACATCCTCCTTGAAGACAGTATTGAGTAAAGCCATCTCCACTAGCCCCTCATAGGTAGCACCCATAGGAATGTGACTCAAGGCCAAACCTAAGAGAGGTTGGTTCAGTCATTTAGAAAATTTAAGAGCCTTCTTGTGAGGTGTACTAATAAACTCCAAACTGAACCTTGCTAGCTCATTAAGCTGATTTGCATACTCCTTGACTGTCATGTCCCCTGCTTAAGATGGATAAATTTCTCCAATTGAATACCTTCCTCCACCCTAGAAAGGAACTTCACCTCAAATCTCCTACGGAACTCATCCTAAGAAATATCATCTCCATCGATCTTAAGTTCAAAAACCTCCCACCAACTCATTGCCTCTCCTTACAACTGCTAAGTAGCCAACTGCCTCCTCACAACATTAGTCAATCCCATCAAACCAAAGATCATATCACAAGCCCAGATCCATGTCCTCGAATCCAAGTAAGAATCCATCCCCATATATGGCTTTCCTATAAGACTAGAAAAATCCTTGCATAGCTTAGCAAAGTCTATAGCGAAAGGTGGGCAGATAGGAGCCGCACCTGTCGCTCCCTCGGCGGGCTCTCTAGGAGATTAAGCTCGACATGTCCCCTAATTAGAAGATACTAACTGAACTATGTAGGGATGTTAACGTCCGGAATCTAGGCTACATCAATAGAGACTGAACCTACGGGATCAGTCATCTTCTATATGTGAATGTTAGGAATTTTATTAGTAACTTCCATAAATAGCATAAACATGATTAAGAGTTAAGAGATAAATTTAGGCATGAATATGAGGGATTTTTGATATATGCAATTTTTTGGAAAGCGTTTTGAAATATTTTACTTATATTTATATATTTTAAAAGATTGTTCTGAAAATTTTGGAAAACATTTTTGGAAAACCTTTGAAAAAATTATTTTTTATTAAAAACTTTTCAAATACGTTCTCTCAATATGGCCCTAATTCCTAAGGAACCTTGAACCTATGATCTGATACCAACTATGACAACCTACACATCCCAACAAGTCGATCCAAAGCTCAGTGTGGCTTTCGACCATGCTTCGTGTTGAGAAATGTCGATCGTCGGGGTTTTAACCTTTAACAATTTAGAGACTAATACAAGCAGATATAATCTAAGGTATACTACACTTCCAGAACTCACAACGAGAGGAATAAAAACATATATATATCATAAAAAACTATAAATCTAAGAAAATATCAAGTCATAGTCCCATAAAAATATCAGTACATGATCCAATAAAGAGTACATAATAAAATATCCCTTAATGTCTGATACATGAAGCAAATTGTATTGATAAGTAGAATAATACATGGAGAGTAAAATAAGACAAAAGAAGACTCCAACTATAAGCTCGACTGTCCAAGTATCAAGAATAGGTCAGTCACCCCTGCCCTATCCACTGTGGTGTGGAAAAAGATGGAAAAAGAATGGATCGGATAGAAAGTATGGCATATGAGTATAAGTTTAATATGATTATTATGTGCAGCTAATTTTAAAACTACTCTAAGTGATACAGGGTGCGTAATAAGTTTCCGTGAATTCCTAAGGTCAAACACATAAGGATTTTTATCTAACACTATGGGTCGAACTACTATTCAAGGCTCACAGTAATGATGGGCCGATGCGGGAATTACTCTCCCATCATACGTACCATCAACATTACGCCTGGAGATGGAGAACACCGTAATGCAAACTCGACTCATCGTATGCACCCATGTTCACCTCTCGAATGTATTGACAAGATGCCTCTTATCATACTGTGTCGGTGTCCCCTTAATAACTCCTATTAGTATCGGGCCCAATTTACTCTATAGCCTCCTATCATGCCAGTATGCCACGCCAGCATCCACCTGTACCACGATGCGTCGGAAATCGTACCTACATGGATCTCCTGTTAGCACTGGGCCCACTCAGGTAGTCTCTCCGTTAGTGTTGTGCGCCCATACGTACGAAACGCCTATGCAAAATACATTGCCCTAATCAACTTTGTGTTTGCCAAATACATCGCCCTGATCAATATCCATATTTGCCAAGTATATCGCCCTAGTCAATGCTCATAGGGAACTAGCTTCCCTATTCTCTCATACATGTATACATATCCTAAAATAGGCTCAAATAAAAAATTCATCATTTATATATATTACTAAATTACATAGTTTTAATTATTTAACTTGGGCCTTAGGGCGAGTTTTAAGTTGTTCAGTTTTCTTCAAGAACGGTCGACCACTGTTCCTCTACGGTCGACCATTGGGGTCCAGGATCGACCAGTCATAAACAAAATTAAGGATTTCGCACTTTTTAATTTATTAATTATTTATCCAGTTAATCTCTATTGTTAGCAATTTTTAATTAACCCTGATTTACTAAATAATTAATTTTCTTATCAAATTACAATTCAATTTGGGGTTCATGAATTTATGGTTTGCAAATTTGATGATAGAATAAGTTTATAGACAAATAATTAGATTAGCAACTTACCGTAATTCAAATTCTAGGATTTTGGATTCAAATCTAGGGTTTAGCATATTAAATTTAAATTTAGCATATGCAATTAACGGTTTCTAACATCCTAACTAATTAAAATAGTTTAAATTTAACTACACTAATCAATTTATCAAATTTGTGCCCACTCACTTCAAGCATAAGCTCTTTCTTTTGCTTTTGCTTGAGATTCGTCCACCCAAATCGATAGCTCTGCTTTGATCTACCTCGATTTAGTTTTATCTAGTATTCTAGGTGGAATTGGTTTGATTTTTAGAAATTTTTAAGGTTTAGGTTTAGGAAAATTTTTGGTAGAGTTTATTTACAGTAAACTTTTAGTTGAGAATTAGGGTTTCATTAGTATGGTATTTTATAGGGGTAGGGTTTAGTTTTGGGCCATTAAATTAGCTTAAGAAATATTCTTATAGCATCTGGTTCGCACATCATATAATTTATTCCTAAGCAACCCAACATGTTTGTTCATCTCGCATCACTGTAAATAATACAATCGATTTTACAAGCGTTCGGGTCGACCACTCCTATACCTTGATTGACCGTTACCAGTCGATCTTGTAACCCAATGGATCGACCGGCGGCCTTATAAAATTTTAAATCAATATAACAGCCGTAACTTCTCTATACTAACTTAGATTACAACATGTTATATATGAAAATCATCCAAAAAATCGCTACGAACGCAGCTGTGCAAGTTTTATAACCAAATTCAGACATCTGTGAAAATTTATTTTTAAGTCCTTGTTTTATTTTAATTTAATTTCCTTATTAAATTTTCGTTAATTTTCAGGGTGTTACATAAGCGAGACTGTAGCATAATCAAATGAACAAAAACATCATTATAGTGCAACATTGGTTCATCGAATTATGGAAAACAAGATATAAGAGTTTATACATCTCCAGTACATCATAAACTCCATAATAAAATTGTCTCTTTATACAAACAAGTGCTAATAGCTCATAGCACTACACATTGAAAATGAGCGGTACTAGTTGCGTAATATAGCATATACAAGAAAGTGTAAGCATCCTACTTTGTTCTCTGCATATCTCTATGCGCTATCACCATACCTGCCTCTTAATCTACTCATTTAAGAGCACTCTTGAATATAAGAAGCAATGCAAATAACCTCAGGTTAGACAATAGTCTAGTATGAGTGGTCTACTAGCCTCAAAATATAGATATAAAGTTAATATATTGTAATAGAGTAATACATGTTAACAAGAAAACTTGTCAACATCCCCAAAGCTATATGGTAAACAAAAAATATTATGTATGCATAAAAAGAGAGTTTGAGAAATGATCGTTTCCCTCAAAACCCTTTTCGATTGGATTGACTTGGACGAATTGCTTTTGGTGGGTGGTCTTATGAAAACATTAATAGCAATTGATAGTTCCAATCAACCTTATTGAAATGAAGGCTAAGGAGATAGCATCTCTTTCGAAACCTCATTTCAGAGTGTGTCAAAGGTGAAAATTTACATCAGACATTCATTCCTATCGACTTCGTCGAAAGGGCTGTTTTGTCTTTAAGGAAAAGTGTTTGCTTTCGACATCATTGTTTATGTTCCTCTGTGGAAGAACACCATCGAAAGGGTTATATGGATTATAGAATGCGTGCACCTTTCGAAGGAATTTATCCATATAAGATTACTTATCATTCATACATCAAATCCTTTTCGTAACATCCCTTTCGACCAAATCAAAAGGGATTTTTATTCTTTCGAGGTAGTTCTAAGGTATAAAATGCAAGCTCTATGTTTATATATGCAATGGAATATCAACTTGAGTAACATAAGCTCTATGAACTCATTTAATCGATACATCATTATCATCTTTGTTATCATTAATTATCGTTAAACATGATGATAATGTGATTCGTATAAATATTATCCAAAATAATTCCATGGCATCGCATAAGACAAAAAGAAATTAAGAAGATAAGCTAGCATCATGTGAAATTGATCATTAGACAAGCTAATGATCGAAATGATCTCCCTCATAATCCAAATCTTTATTGAATCCATGTGCTTCCTCTTTTAACATTAATCCAAATTGAGTTACAATTATGAGTGCTTTTCCCCAAATTGATTTAGGGTTACAAAGATTTGATCTTGTTAAGAAGTAAGAAATGGGAGAATGTGTTTAGGATTCCAAAATCTGATCCCCAAAATCGGACCCCAAGGGTCATATTTATAGATGTAGGTCGACCCCCTTTCGTGCCTATCCTTTCAACTCGGTCGAAAGGTCTTCCTCTTATCCTCCACATTTATCCTTTCGACATGGTCGAAAGGCCTTCTTTTAGTTTTCGGTGCGCCTGCTTTCGATGTTGTAAAAAGGCCATCCTTATGAGCTTTCTCATCCATTCTTGCGCTTCCTATCTTCTCATTCTAGACCTTTCGACTCAGTCGAAAGGATCTCCTTGACAAACTTTCGCTGCCGTTGAGGTCTTAGTGCCTCTCTTTCTTTGGTTTTTACTGGACTGCTTTCGACTTCTTCGAAAGGGTGGTAAAAGCGCTCTTTGCTTTGTGTTGATATACTGTTGCAACTGAGAATTGAGTTGAACTTCCGCATTACTTCGAAAGGAATGAGAGTAACATCTAAGTCTTAACGAAAGGACTCTTGGCTTTCATGTAGGATTTTCATCATGCTTTCGAAAGGTTCCAACCGTTTCGAAAGGCTTATCCTTGCTTTCGAAAGGTGTATTAGAATCAATCCTTGAAGTGGCAAATTAACAACGACGAAACCTTCTATTTTGAGGGAACCGGTCCATGTGTGCGAGCCTTTCATTCGATACCTTCGAAAGGTGTTTTGAACCTATTACTGCTTTTCTTATATATGCAAATCCATCTGCGTCGGAAGGCCTTAGTGAGGCGAAAGGGTAACCTTGCTTTCTTTTCCATTTTTTTGAAAGCTTTTGTCATGTTTATCATCTATAATAGTACCTGGTGCTTGCGACTCCTTCGAAAGCCATGTCAATGCCTTCGAAACACTATTATTTGGACTTTGGCGAAACTCGTGCCTTCAATTTTAGTAGAGCCTAGCACTTTTATAATCCTTCTTTCATACCTTTGTTCTTAAGTGGATTTTATGGTTAACATTTCCCCCCCCCTTGTATGAAAGAAGCTTTTGTTCTTTAGGACAAAGATTTAACATCTACTTCGTTCTTAATAACCTTATTTTCCTACAAAATTCAAAGCAGGTAACCTTTTCTATCGTTAGCTCATTACTTATCTAAATATATGCTTTAGGACTTGGAAATAGAGTCAATATAGTAGAGCTTCTAAACCCTAAAAATTAAATGGCCATCATCTTGAGTTAATAAAGGATATGAAATCTACAATTGTAAACGATTGAGATCTAAGGACTTTTGTCTGCCAATATTATAAGTCCTACCATTCAACTTTTGTAGTTAAAAATGAAGTTCATAAGTTGAAATCCCATGAGATTAATAGTAATCCAGGCGTATAATAATTGAAGTCCAAGAACCTTCCATTGGAGACAACAAATGTTTGGAAATAGAAGGTCATAGCTACCATCTGAAAATAAGTTATTATAATCCACGAATCCTTATTTGGGGAATAAGTAATATGTGTTTAGAAACTCTTCTTGGAGATAAGAATGATCCAGGGGTCAAGATTCAAATGTTAGTAAATGTTGTTTAGATTAGCAAATCAGTAACCCTGGTTTGGGTATTAAGAAAACAAACTCAAAGTCTTGATTGAAGATTTAGACATCCATTGTAACCTCAATACCAACTGCTTTTAAAACCCAGATTCGGGAATTAATAAATGAAATCCAAAATCGATGGTGAAAGATCTGAAACTCAAATTTCAGGTATTAGAAAGTTCAAAAATCTAAAACCCAGATTCGGGCATCAATAAGTGAAGTTCAGAAGTTAATAGTAAGATGTCCGGAACCCAGATTCGGGTTTAAAAACTGATAATCAGGAATGGTCTTCATAATAGAACTCTCAAATCCAGATTCAGGTATTAGCGGTGGATAATTAGAAATCCATAATAATTATCTTCATAATAGAAATTTTAAGCCTAGATTATGGCATTAATAAGTGAAGTTCGGTAATTAATAATAGTTTCGAAACCTAGATTCGGGTATGATGAAGACCATAAATTATTGGTAAAGACCCGAAACCTAGATTCAGATATTAATAAATAAAGTCCATAATTTAATAATGAAAGACCCAAAACCCATATTCAGATATTAATAAGCGAAGTTCAGAAATTCTTCTTTGACGATTAGTTGGAGGCTGTAGATTCTTCTTTAAGCCTTCTGTTTTGTACTGCTCTTTGGGTTTGGTCTCCTTCAACATATGCAACCCTTTAGGCCTTGTATGTAGTTGCTGTTTTATTTACCGCTTCTCGAACTTGGACGTCTTAGTCTGTCATTTGACATGCCGCTTCTCGGGCTCGGACATCTAAGTCCGTCGTTTGGTATGCCGCTTCACGGGCTTGGACATCTTAGTCCGTCGTTTGGTATGCCGCTTCTCGGGCTTGGACATCTTAATCTGTCGTTTGGTATGCCGCTTCTCGGGCTTGGACATCTTAGAACACCGTTTGATATGCTGCTTTTTGGGCATGGACGTCTTCGTCCATTGTTTGATATGCCGCTTCTTGGGATTGGATATCTTAGTCCATTGTTGTTTGGTGCACTTAGCTAGCTTATTCTCAAGCAGGATCCAAGGACTTACCCAACCTCCCTCCAGGAGGCGCCTTGACTTGGCCACAACGTGGCATGGCCAAGGGCTTGTCGATGCTTTAACCTGGCCATAGCGTGGCGCAGATAAAGGCTTACTCTAACCTCCCTCCAGGAGGCACCTTGACCTGGCCATAGCATGGCACGGCCAAGGGCTTGTCGATTTTTTAACCTGGCCATAGCATGGCACAGATAAAGGCTTGCTCTAACCTCCCTCCAGGAGGTGCCTTGACCTAGTCATAGCATGGCGCGGCCAAGGGCTTGTTGATGCTTTAACCTAGCCATAGCATGGCGCGGATAAAGGCTTACTCTAACCTTCCTCCAAGAGGCGCTTTGACCTGGCCAACTCGGCGTGGACAAAGGCTTTGACCGTTAAAGATAATGTCCAAGTCCAAGGAGAATTCTACTCCCAACCGTGTAGACTTTTCTTTTGAAGAAAGAGATTCTTTATTCATTCATTGTAGGAAAATATGTTAGAACCTCTATTGTTGGATTTTAATGATAACAACTATACGATTATGCCAAAGAATCTCTAAGCTAATTTGCAGGTACTTGAGCATTAAAATGAGACAAACAAATATGTTAAAAATAAAGATACATAGTACAAAAAAGAATGAAAGTATGTATATGGAGATACAAGAAGAGATATACACGATAGAGACAAGATGAAGGTGACAAACAAAGTATTATTAGTCATAGAGTGTCATGTCTAGAGTTTACAAATGTCAAAATCTTCTCAAAATGGTATACACACATATACATTCATATTTTAAAAGAAAAATCAAGTTTTCAAAAATTGCATAGAGCGGGGCTCGAACTCGGGTCACTAGTTTAGAAGGAAAGTGCTCTAACCAAATGGGCTATGGTAACTTCTTTTTATCAACAGAATTCAGCCGGCTGAATAATACCATTCAGACGGCTGAATGCTGAAACATTTCATAAATTGATATGAAGTTTCAACCGGCTGAATGGTTTCATTCAACCGTCTGAATTAGGCCTGAAAATGCCTATTTCTTTGCTGTTTTCGAAATTAACAAATTTAGAAGGCTAAATTATTATTTCAGCCGGTTGAATATTTTCAACAGCTATTTTATGAAAAGACACTTCTCTTCATCGAAGAGAAACTTCTTCAAATCAACAGTTGCACCTGTTTCTTTTCAATATTATCCTTCATGAATAATTGCAACTATTTAATCTCTATAAATAGATTTCAGAATTCGACAAACAAAGAACTTAACTAATTTTAGTATTCTTGAATTCTTATCTCTTATTCTCTATTTTCAAACTGCACTCAAACTGCTTACATTCTCTTATCGTTGATCACTCTATCTTCCACAATTCTCAAGCACATTACACTATATATCGTAAAGGAGAAGATTATAGGAAGATTGTACTTAATTGACTTATCAGTGCTATTCAAAGAGCACACTACAGTCAGATACTTTTGTTATTTGTAAAGAAGTCCTGTTCGGTTTTTCAAGCGGTAGAAGTCCTATTCGGTTGCTTATGCGGTAGAAGTCCTGTTCCGTTTCCCAGGCGGTGTAAACCTGTTCCTCCGGGTTAAGTGAGGGTTGCTAGTTTAATTCCAAAAGGAGTCTGGGACTAGACGTAGAACGGGAGTTCGAACCAGTATGAAAATCTCTGGTGTTATTTACTTAACTACATTAATTATTTACTTACTTAGTTTATATTCCGCACAAGTAGTTTATCCATATTACATGATCCTATAGCACAGTCACTTTCATTTGGTATCGGAGCCTGGAATTCTATCGATCGTCACAACATCATAGAATAATGGCCACAAAAAGATCCAATCGAAATACAACAAGCAAAATCCTTGTCAAAGCCACCAATGAGGACTACAAAAAGGTACTTTCTGATTTATAAATTTCAGTAAATGGTAATAATGAATTAGTTAGTATGTGCGATAAAATCTCAAAGCATAATTTTCTTATTTTAGAAAAGATGAAATCAATCAAACTTGAAAATAAGATATTGAAAAATGAGAAATTAGATTTAGAAAATCAACATGGTGTTCTGAAAAATAATTTTGAGGCTCTTAAAGATTTTCTAGATGAAAAAAATACTATGTTTGAAAAATAAAATGAAATTTTTTCAAAAGAAATTACGGATTTGAAAAGACAAAATGATTTATTACAATCATCTTAAGATAATTTAGAATCTCGAATTTTTCTTCTCGAAAATGAGAACTGTACGATAAAAAGAAGAATTCTGAATTAAACAAGCAAATTGATATTTTGAAAAACAATAATATTTCTTTCAAAAATAATAGTTGTGACTTTAAAGCTAAATTTGATAAACTTAACACTGAAGTCATAAAATTTAATAAAGGTCAAAATGATTTAAACAAGATTTTATCTAGTTCTAGACCTTTACATGACAAAAGTGGTTTAGGATATAATAAAACTGATCGTAGAAATAGTACTAGATACACTTTCATGTATAGGAAAAATGCTAGTGCTAGTACTAAATTTCGAGTAAAGTTTAAATCCAATTTTTATAGAAATTCAAATACTGCTATGACCAATCATGTTTATAATTTCTCTAGAAGTACAAAATCATTGACTGGAAATATGAATAAAAATTATCTAAGTATTTGGGTTCCTTTTAATTGGAAAAATAGAGAAAAATACATTGATGATTATTTTGATATGGTAGTTAATAATGAAAAATATATTTATAAAGGTTCAGCCAGACCCAAATGGGTATGGTTTCCCAATACCGAACCCCTGACCCTAACATAGTAAGTGGGTACCAAAAATGATTATTATTTATTGTAGGTACTCAGAGAAACAAAAGGAAAAGGATAGATTTTGGAATTTTAAAGGATGTTCCATACGTTTAATAGAATTACGTGCTTACAATGAAATATGGACTTCGGCAAATATGGTAAAATCTATTTTATTTTTTCTCCATAATTAATATTGAGTTTATCCTACTATTTACAAGATATTTTATAAAATTTATTATATTCCCTCATTCTTTTTTATAATGACAATGGGAGAGAAATTGATATGCATATTAATAGAGCGAGATATTATACTTAGGGGGAGATGTTATACTTAGGGGGAGCTTTAAACATATTAATATTATTTTATATATAGAATGAATATTTTTAAAAAAAATTGTATAGTGGTCATCATCAAAAAGGGGGAGAATGTTAAAACCTCTATTGTTGGATTTTAATGACAACAACTATACAATTATGCCAAAGAATCTCTAAGCTAATTTGCATGTACATAAGATACAAAAAGAGACAAACAAATACGTTAAAAATAAAGATACACAATACAAAAAAGGATGAAAGTATGTATATGGAGATACAAGAAGAGATATACACGATAGAGACAAGACGAATGTGACAAACAAAGTATTATTAGTCATAGAGTGTCGTGTCTAGAGTTTACAAATGTCAAAATCTTCTGAAAATGGTATACACACATATACATTCATATTTTGAAAGAAAAATCAAGTTTTCAAAAATTGCATGGAGCGGGGCTAGAACTCGGGTCACTAGTTTAGAAGGCAAGTGCTCTAACCAAATGAGCTATGGTAACTTTTGTTTATCAATAGAATTCAGCCAACTGAATAATACCATTTAGATGGCTGAATGCTGAAACATTTCATAAATTGATATGAAGTTTCAGCCGGCTGAATGGTTTCATTCAGCCGGCTGAATTAGGCTTGAAAATGCCTATTTCTTTGCTGTTTTCGAAATTAATAAATTCAGAAGGCTGAATTATTATTTTAGCCAGCTGAATATTTTCAACAGCTATTTTATGAAAAGACACTTCTCTTCATCGAAGAGAAACTTCTTCAAATCAACAGTTGCACCTGTTTCTTTTCAATATTATCCTTTTTGAATAATTGCAACTATTTAATCTCTATAAATAGATTTCATAATTCAACAAACAAAGAACTTAACTGATTTTAGTATTTTTGAATTCTTATCTCTTATTCTCTATTTTCAAACTGCACTCAAACTGCTTAGATTCTCTGATCGTTGATCACTCTATCTTCCTCAATTCTCAAGCACATTACACTATATATCATAAAGGAGAAGATTATAGGAAGATTGTACTTAATTGACTTATCAATGCTATTCAAAGAGCACACTACAGTCAGATACTTTTGCTATTTGTAATGAAATCCGGTTCGGTTGCTCAAGCGGTAGAAGTCCTATTCGGTTGCTTAGGCTGTAGAAGTCTTGTTCGGTTGCTCAGGCGGTGTAAACCTATTCCTCCAGGTTAAGTGAGGGTTGTTAGTTTAATTCCAGAAGGAGTCTGGGACTGGATGTAGAATGGGAGTTCGAACCTGTATATAAATCTCTGGTGTCATTTACTTTACTGCTTTAATTATTTACTTACTTAGTTTATATTCCGCACAAGTAGTTTATCCATATTACACGATCCTATAGCACAGTCAATTTCAAAATATGGTTGCAAATTTTCTACATTCCATGTTCTAGGAACCATATTGCCGTCTGGTTGACATAACTTGTAAGTTCCTGAGGGGATTACTTTGCATATGATTAAGGGACCTTCCCAGTTTGGTCCTAGCGGTCCATCCGTATGATTTCTCTTATTTGCCATTACTTTTTGGAGCACTAGGTCTCCTTCTTGAAATGATATCGTTTTCACTTTTGAGTTGTAATATTTCAAAATTCTTCTCTGATATTCTGCTGTTCAAATTATTGCTTCATCTCTCAACTCGTGTATTAAATCCAACGATTCTCTCTTTAGCTCCTGGTTTAAATCAAATGCATATACGATCCTTCGATGTGAGGGTATTTCAATTTCAATTGGTAACATCACCTCACACCCATATGTTAATGAATAGGGAGTATGTCCCGTTGCTGTTCTGGTAGATGTTCGATAAGCCCATAGTACAAGTGGCAACTCTTCTACACAATTCCCTTTAGCTTTGTTCAATCGCTTTTTCATAATAGTCTTTATAGTCTTATTTGCAGCTTCAACTGCCCCATTTGCCTTTGGATGTGCCACGAAGGAAAAGCTTTTAATAATCCCATTCTTATGACAAAACCAAGATAATTCTTCACTTTCAAACTGTGTTTCGTTGTTTGAGACAATCTTATGGGGAATTCCATATCTAGTTATAATGTTTTTAATGAAAAATTTGAGCACTTTCCCAAAAGTGATCTTGGGGAGTGGTTCTGCTTCGACCCACTTAGTAAAGTAGTCTATGGCGACTACATCAAATTTTGCTCCCTATTTAGAAATTGTTAATGGGCCGATTAAGTCAATTCCCCATATATCAGAGGTCCATGGACTAGAAATCGAGGTTAACTGACTTGGTGGCAATCAGGGGATCTTTGAGTATTTCTGGCATTTCTCGCATCTCCTTGCATATTCAATGGTTTGACTTACCATATGAGGCTAATAAAAACCCTATCTCATTATCTTTTTTGCCAACTTTGTTCCGTTAGAGTGGTCTCGGTAGAATCCTTCATGAGCTTCCACCAACAATTTCATCCCATCTTTCAGGCTTACACATCTAAAGTAAGGTAGTGCATATCCTTGCTTGTACAGGATTCCATCCACTATCATGAATGTTAGAGCTTGTCGTCGGATTTTTCTAGCTTCCCCTTTATCAGATGGCAATATCCCTTTAGAAAGATATTCAATAATAGGTGCAACCAAGTGTTATTAAAATAGTCATCTGTCCCTGGTTGGTTGATTCTCTCATTTGGGATTTCCCTGATAATTTCTTTTTCTTCCCTTTCTCATGACATGGCTTAGGCTCTAGTTAGGACTAACAGTTCCTTTCCTTGTTCGTATGTCCCCTCTTTAATACTTAGATTTTCTTAATATCCTACTGGCACAATCCGAGTTTATAGGGCTCCCCTTGAACTAGCCAACATTGCTAATGAATGCGCCTATGAGTTTTCTCCACATGGAATTTGATGTATAGAAAAATCTTCAAATAAAGCGAGCATCTTCAATATCTTCTTTACATATAGAGATAGCTTGGCGTCTTTAGTCTGATATACTCGCTTCACTTGATTTACCATTATTTGTGAATCACTAAATATTTGAATCATGGGATTTTGAGCTATAAAGTTAGAGTCAATCCTACCACCATGGATTCGTATTCGGCTACATTATTTGTTGTGGGAAACCCCAACTTCATTGCATAGTGTAGGCGGTGTCCGTCTGGGGGTAATTATGACATATCTTGCTCCAGCCCCAGCTCATTCGATGCGCCGACCATAAATAATTACCGCATAGGTTTTCCATCCTTTTTCGATTGTTCATTAATGAAGTTTGTACATTCATTAATAAAGACTGCCATCGCTTGTCCTTTAATAGTTGACCGTGGTTGAAACTAAATGTCAAACTGACTAAGTTCAATTCCCCGTTTTACCAGCCTATCCGAAGTTTCCGGTTTACTGAAAACTTGTTTGAGGAGAAAATTGGTCAATACCCTGATTGGATGTGCTTGAAAGCATGCTCTAAGTTTTCGCACTGTGAGTATCAAGCAATAAGCTAGTTTTTCTATTACTGAACCTCTGCATCCTTTAATCGCCTACTTACGTGATAAATAGGAAGTTGAGTTCAACTTCCTTCTCTGACCAAAACCAAACTCACCATATATTATGAAATTGCTATGTATAGAAACAAAATTTCAACATTCTGGGGACTATATGGTATTGGCGGTTTTTCAAATGATTTTTTTTAACTCTTGAAAATCTTTCATACAATCTTCTCCCAATTCAAAGTTTTTCTTCTTCTTAATTACATCGAAAAAGGGGATACACTTATCAGTCGCTTTGGAAATGAATCTGCTTAGAGCGGCTATCCTTCCGTTTAAAATCATTACCTCTTTGCTAGTTTTGAGCTCAGCCATGTCCTTGGTAGCTTGAATCTGGTATGGGCTAGCTTCAATCCATTGAGCACTCACAAGATAGCTTAAAACCTTCCCTGAATGGACTCCGAAAGAGCATTTCTGGGGATTTTGTTTCATCTGATATTTCCATAATATTCGAACATTTCTTCTAGATCTTCAAGGTGACTTTTAGCCTCATAAGACTTCACTAGCATGTTGTCAACATAAACTTCCATGTTTCGACCAATCTGTTCTTTAAACATTCTTTTGACTAACCTTTGATATGTAGCCCCCGCATTCTTTAATTTGAAAGGTATTGCTTTGTAACAGTAGATCCCCAATCAGTAATGAAACTTTTATGGTCCTCGTTTGGCTTGCACATTGGTATCTGATTGTATCCTGAGTATGCATCCATGAAAGATAACAATCTGTACCCACTAGTTGCATCAACCAACTAATCAATCTACGACACTGGAAAAAAATCCTTGTTCAAGTCAGTATAATCGTGCAAGTCCTCCACTTACCATTCGACTTCATTACTAATACTGGGTTTGCTAGCCATTTTGGGTAGTAGATTTCCCGAATAAATCCATTTTCAAGGAGCCTTTTAACTTCCTCTTTTAAGGCGTCAGACCGCACTTTATCCAGTTGTCTCTTTTTTCTGTCTGATGGGGTTTGCTTCTGGATTGATGTTTAGCACATGAAACATAACCGATGGATCAATCCCCACCATATCTGAATGAGACCAAGCAAATACATATTTATTGATTTTAAGAATCCGAATTAAGTCCTCCTTCAAGTTTTTATCCAATTCCTTTCCCATTTTGACTACTTTAGTGGAATCTTCTGGGTTTATGCATGTCTCCTCAAGGTCTTCTATGGGTTTTATTCTCTCTGCTTCCCCAAGGAAATCAAATTCTATAATGATTTGACCTTCTTCTACAGAATTAGCATCGACCCTCTTCCTCTTGCTTCCAGGGGAAATGTACCTTTCATACATCCGTTTGTTGGTCTTATTAGATCTAATCATTACTTCGAATGTTGGATGTAAAAATCCATCATCCGAAGGCTGAAAAACAATAGAAGAATCAAAGTAAGCAGAAGACTCCCTTTTGTATCGATCAATCATAGAAAAATATATTCCGTGAGAGCTAAATTTCTCTCTACGGACAGTGCCCCGGCCTCTCTTGGTTAAGAATTTCACCATCAGATATTTTGATGAGACAAAAGCATCTCATCAAGTGCGGGTCTGCCAAAGAATGCATTGTAATAAGATGGCTGGTTAATGATCACGAAGAGAGTTTCAAAAGTTTGGCCACATGGTGGTACCCTCATCTGTACTAGCAATTTTACTTGTCCCGCTGGGGTCGATCCTTTGTTGCTGAAGCCAAAGATTGGTTCAATGATGGGCTCTAGTTTGTCTTTAGGGATGTCCATATGATCAATAGCATGCTTAAAATTGACATTGACTGCGCTACCAGTATCCACAAGAATTTTGGACACTATAGACAGTCCAATTTGAGCTGTGATCATTAGGGGATCATTGTGTGGGTGATGGACTCCCTTCTTCAGCTCTTATGGAGTAATGACAAGATTTGGCATTGAGATGTTGAGTCATGGATTTTTAAGCGAGGGCTCCTCTTGAATGGAGAACACACCTTCTCTAGCCTCTTTGATTTACATGTTCCCTTTACTAGTCCCCGCTAGATGTGGCCCTCCATGAATTACATCGATCCTATTCAGTAGTGGACTCAAGCTCAAAGGATCTTCTTCCTCCAGGATATTAACAGCATTACTAGGAAACTTTTGCTGTTACTACCAAAAATTCCTTTCGACTTAGTCGAAACCTATTTGAACAGAGAATAAAGAAGAACAAAGGGGAAAAGACTCTAACCAAGCCTTTCGACAGTAATAGAGGGATGCTATAGACCTTTCGAAGAAGTCGAAGGGATGCTACAGCCAAAGTCTAAAAGCATCAGAACCTTTTGAAGGTGTCAAAAGGATGCTACAGTCAAGATCAAGAAGGTTATTACCTTTCGAAAGAGTCGAAGAAGTCGAAAGCACCTTTCCGCCTTCAGTAACCACCTTTCGAAGCAGATGATTCTACATGCTTGATGACCTTTCAAATGAGTTAAAGCAACATCTTTTGAAGACAATTAAGATCAACTCTACAAATATGCGCTAAACCTTTCAAAACCAAAGGTTTCACCTTCACTCAAGTCAATCGAAAGCAAGTATTGTCCTGAACAACCCCTTTCAAAAGCTATAATAAGCCTTTCGAATCGATCGAAGCCATTGTGATCCAGGAGGGTTCTGCATCAAATCACAAAACAAGAGTTCAGAAACAACCAACACTATCGAAACCACTAAACAAAGCCTATCGACAGTGTCGGAAGCTCTTACAAGACAATACAAAAAAGAGAAGCGCAGCCGATCCTTTCGAAAAAGATGGAAGCATACTTGAGTTATTCGGCGGCCACCTTTCGACCAAGTCGAAAGCTTTAGGGTCGAAAGGTGCGGACCCGCATCTATAAATAAGACCCAAGGGGTCAGGTTTTGGGGATCCGAATCTTGCCATTCTAAACTTGTGTTTTCTTAATTAAAAGTGCCGTAAACCCTAATTTCCAAATTGATTTCGAGATTTTGTGTAATAAAATCTTCTTTAGCTTGCGAAAGGGAAGTTGTCAATTTTACAAATTACTTTACTGTTACTATAGCTTTTATCAGGTTTAACATTGTGTTTCAGGTGTCGCTTATATCGAAAGTACCCCTCCGACATAGTCGAAACCTAACATTCTCAAATAACTTCAGTCGTATATTCCAAACTATCTTTCCCTGGGCTTCAGCTTTTGATAAGGTCGAAACCTAACCTCCAACTATTCAAGCCTTACAAGCCTAGCCTAATACAAGGTGCTCAAAGGTACAGCTTTAAGGTCGAAGCCCCAACTCCAAATTCCTGGTTCAAGTCTTACACCTAAACAACTTCGCTTTCGACAGGGTCGAAACCTCTGTCTCAGATTCTTGGGTAAAGTCCTAACCACACAACAATTAAAGCCTTCGACTAGGTCGAAACCAACCAAGGCAAACCTTATCCAGGGTATCTCAACTGAATTGAAAGGAGATCTTCCGAAGGTAAATCCACACTACTTCATCAGGGTCGAAAGGTCATTAAGGGAAGAAACTAACCGTTTCGACTGAGTTGAAAGGACGACCTGGGTAACTTTTTACTAAAGTAATCTATTTGAAAGGAAATTCAAGGAGCATTTACACATCCCATTATTCTCCATTTACGTAAAGGATAAACTTTGTTCCTCAACACAACTTTGGGATATTGATAAGTTTTCTTGTTAACATTTTGGCGCTAGAAGGAGGGCTTGAACCTCCGACCTGGTTAAACACCCACACTGCTTGTCTTTAACCCCACAACTCAATCTCAAGTTCATCTACTTTGGTCTAATCATGGATAGAAGAATCATGAGATCTGAACAAGGGTCCTTTAAACCACATGAGAGATTCCCCTCAAAAACCATCAAGGATTCTAACAAAATGAAGAGCAAAGGCTAAGACTAGAAGCTCTAAGAATCATAAATAAGAAAAAAGCGGAATCGTATGATCCTGAGAAATGGAGCTTAAATGCCTTTCATATTGGCCCCACCCCTATCTTTGCCTTAGGAAGAAAGGCAAATGGAAGCGACAATTTATTCAACCAAATGAGAAAAACGATTCAACGTTATTCAAAAGACACAATCTTTGATGAAGAAATAATGGCTGACTACAATTCCTTACACATAAATGGCAACCAACTACAACAAGAATGCTTCCAACACAATAACTACAAAGGGTGACAAAAAGAAAAGTGATCGAGGAATGTGTAACTACAAGGTCAAGGAACAAAAAGTCAAAAAGCCATCCTCAAGAATCAAGCTTCAAGTCTAGACTCCCCAAAGAATGCAACTTGACGACTTCCATAGAGAATGTCTACTGCTAACCAAGGATGAGCTTAACTATTGGCCATCGCAAAAAAAGAAGCCAAAACATGAAAGGAATCTAGGGGGATCCTTTTATCACTATCATATGATGAACAGACATGAGACCAATCATCGCAAAGCCCTAAAGGGGACGATTATCAGTTTCTTCCGACAAGGAAAGACTGAAGAATTTGTAAAGAGAATTTGAGACAAATTAATAAAGAGTTATTTTTCAAAGAAAGATCTACACGGTTGGGAGTGAAATACTCCTTATATTTGGACACTACTTAAGATGGTAGAAAGCCTCTGTCCACACTAAGATGGCCAGGGTAGAGCACCTCTTGGAGGGAGTACGGAATAAGCCTTTAACCGTGCCATAAGATGGCCAGGTTAAAGCACCATACAAGCTCTTGGTCGCGCCTCTGGTCAGGTCAAGGCACCTCCTAGAGGGAGGATGGAGTAATCTTTTATCCACACCATAAGATGGACAAGGTAAAGCACCGAACACGCCTCTGTCTGCGCCATGCTATGTCCAGGGCAGGGCACCTCCTGGAGGGAGGTCGGAGTAAGCCTTTATCCACGCCATGAGATGGCCAGGGTAAAGCATCGAATAAGCCCTTGACCGCGTCTCTGGCTAGGTCAAGGTGCCTCTTGGAGGGAGGTCGGGTAAGTCTTTGGTTCCAGCCTCTAAGATGAGCTAACCAAGAGCATCGGACAACAATGGACTAAGATGTCCAACCCAAGAAGAGGCTCGTCCAATAATGGACTAAGATGTCCAAGCCCAAGAGGAGGCTCATCCAACAATGGACTAAGATTTCCAAACCTGAGAAGAGGCTCTTCAAATCATGGACTAAGATGTCTAAGCCCAAGAAGAGGCTCATCCAATAATGGACTAAGATGTCCAAGCTCAAGAGGAGGCTCATCCAACAATGGACTAAGATGCCTGAGCCTGAGAAGATACTCTTCCAATCATGAACTAAGATGTCCAAACCCAAGAAACGGTTTATCTCCAATGGACTAAGACATCCAAGCCCAAGAGGCAATTGATCAAATTACAACTACATACAAGACCTGAAGGGTTCATACATGTCAAGGAAGATGGAATCTAAGGAGTAAAGCCAAACCCCGTCTATTAAATACCCGAATTTGGGTTTCGAGTTCTTCATATCAGGATTTCATCTATTAATACCAGAATATGGGATTCCGGTCATTATCGATCACTTATAATCTTTATTATACCCGAATCTGGGTTTCGGGATTTTCATTTCTAAACTTCATTTATTAATACCTGAATCTGGGTCTCGAGTCTTTATCAATCACTAATTATATTTATCATACTCGAATATGGGTTGCGAGGCTACTACTTGTTAATGTCCTAATCTGGGCTTGATTGGAATTTCTATTATGAATTTTTATCACAAATGCCCGAATCTGGGTCAAAGAATATTCTCAGGAAGGTCATTAGTAAAATTTTCGTTAATACCCAAATCTGGGTTTTGGATTTCAAAATCTTCAAATTTTATTAATACCCAAGAACGAATTATTGGGATTCCATTGCAAATACTCATATAATGATCTTTGACTCTTTTATATTAAGCACTTGAAAGAATGACCCTCTTGCATTTATACTCCCGCTTCAGTTTCTTATCAATAGAGTTCAGACATTCCAGAAAAATGGTTAAAGTTAAATTCTTAATTATTTCTCATCATGATTAAGGATGAGATTTAGACATTTGATATAGACTACATTGCATGCGATTAACATGATGGTTTGTTAATTTACACAAATGGTACACATAGACTTATATGTCAATTTCAAGCTAACACGTGGAAATATTGTTTGCTTCATACTTTACAGGGAAACCAAGACAACAAAGAAGAATAAAACAATTTAACGGATACAAAAATAATAGCATGAGCTATCAAACAAGCGTTTTAGAAATGACATTATAGAAAAGAATAACAAATCAGATGATATTTACAAAGTTTATATATGATTTACATGATTTATGGAACAATTTACAAATGTAGAAAACAAGTATATACATTCTGTGAATACAAGTCTATCACAAGTCTTGAGTAGCCTTGCTAAGATTCTCAGCAATCGAAGGATCAACTATGTGACAATTTTCAGCACAGAAAACTTCTTTTAGTTTCTTTTCCTTCTTCCTTACCCCGTCTGTGTCATCGATTGCATCAATATTTGTCTTCAAAGTGAGGTTGAAAGCTCTGTTTGTGCCCCTAAGGGTCTTGTTTTACTTTTTGATTCCACGACGCGCTTCTGAAGGAAGTAATTATCGCGTTCAAGCTTCTGAATCTTGGTGGCATACTCATTGATACTTTATGAATATTTCGCTTTTTGCTGCTCATCAAATTACCTAGCTATTTCAAACTTAACTTTCCTACACCATTCACCCACAACGTTCTCGTTTAAGCCAAGTGGAGGGTTGAGCATTGTGGGAAATTTTTGGGCAGTATGGGAAGTAGACCTTGTAGGTCTGGAAATAGAGGGAGTAGTGCGAGGAGCCGGTAAATCAATGCTCAAAATCTTATCTCCCATAATGTATTCCAATGATTCGCACTGTGCTTGACTGACCTTCAATTTCAACTCCAAGTCACTAATTTGTTGAATAAGTTCTCACATCTTATGATCGAAGTCAATTGAAGGGTTTGACTTTACTTGTCGCTTCAGTGAAGAAATCATTTCATCTTTTCTTTTGACATCGGCCTCAAAATAGGCAATTTGTTCTTTAAGATTACTAACAATGGTTTTTTGAAGTAAATATCTTTTATGCCATTTCAAGGCTTCGACATTGCCATGGAAGCGTGCCAGTAATATATTGTCAAAGGGTTTAGTCCTTCCATGTTCTTTTAACAGTTTATCTCTAAGACTAGCGAGGCGTGATGTAAATCAAGGGGGAGAGGAGCTGCAGATAATTGTAACTCTTATTTAAGAAAAAAGAAATAAAATAAAGTCAAAATCAAGATGAAAATCTCTTTATTATTATAATAATAGATTACAACTCAAACAACAACGAAGCTAAAAGATACAATAAATAATTGATTTACATCTAAAGTTGAGAAACTACATTTCTAACTTTATTTAATGAATTTGTGGAAAGGGTAACTTTTGAATCAAAAGGAATACTAACTCCTTCAGGAGTGATAACTGGTGGAGATCTGTTGTAGTCCCACTTCCCAGCTGGAGGACTATCACGACCACAAATTAACTTAGAATGGAATGTTCTGATTTCCTTAAGAAGTTTTTCTTTTTCATCACCAAGAAAATCAATGCAAAGACAAGGATATTCCAAGTAAAGTTTTTGTAAATCTCTAAGGAAGCAGTATCTTGCTAGTTTCGAAGATCTTAAAATTGATGCCTTTTCAAGATAAAATCGTCTCAATTTGACATACTGACTTAAATGGTCTCTAGAAACAAGTTGGCCAAACAAAAAATCATTCTGTGATAATATAATAAAATGAAGCTAAGCATAAAAAGCAAGACTAAAACAAATATTTGTAAGTCAATACATTATTGCATGTTTACAATTATTCATCTGGTTCATACAACACAGACTTATAAAATAATTCAGAGACAAATTTGTTCTTATAGTACCTAAGCATTTCAGAGAGGAGACCTTGGGATATCGATCTGACCTGTGGTAAGTTCCAACAACCACTAGGGTGCGGGTCAGATCCGAATTAGTCCAAGTATTTCTTATGGAAACGCCTAAGTAGACCCCCACTAAATTCTCCTAAATATAAAAAATCAATAATTGAGTGTCTACGGTAAGCCTTATATAAGAAGTTGATTAAAATA
This sequence comes from Allium fistulosum, assembly GCA_030737815.1. Classification (NCBI taxonomy): domain Eukaryota; kingdom Viridiplantae; phylum Streptophyta; class Magnoliopsida; order Asparagales; family Amaryllidaceae; genus Allium; species Allium fistulosum. The sequence goes on from CM060901.1 coordinate 907,806,257, forward strand.
TCCCTTTCTTCAGTTAACATCCAAAATAAGGTGATCAACTCCTGGTTTTCTTCTAAGAGAGCGTCATAGCGAAGGCGCGCTCTCTTTAGTAGAGGGGCAGCTTTTTGATGCTTAAAAGACGCCAGCACTGATGCACTTCTATCAAGCCTATGATATTTATCTGAAAGTACATTATGCTCCTTTATTTGCTTGTCTAACTCTCTATATAATCTGTTTATCTCCGCTTGTTTTCTCTCGAGTTTGATTTTATAGGGGAGGGCAGATTTCTTCCTTATCTAAATAAAAGAATTACACTATTATGGATTTCGAAATAAAAGTTGTTTAAACAGAGAGTCCCATACCTGAGATACCGGGATAGAAGATTTAGAAACATACTCCTTTTCTCTTGGTTCTTCGACGTTAATAGAAGCATGATCCGCTTGAAGAGAAAAGGGGGCAGTAGACTCAGGCGGGGTAGCTTCATTAGGAGATGACTCTTTTTCAGAAGCTTTTGTGTTATCATCTCTGTCTTTATCAGAGGCTTCGATATGGCCTCCTCCATCACCACCTAAGCCTTGACCGCAATTGTTATTGTATCATCATCGTCATTATTGTTATCATCTTTGTCGTCATCGTCATTGTCGCCTTCCTCTTTGGCAACATCATCTTTGTTGCCTTCACCCTCTGAGTCGGACTCGATCTCACAAAAAGGAATGTCAAAAGAAAGAGCCTTGGAGGCGTCGATTTCCTCCACTTCTTCAACTTCAATCCCATACTTCATTTGGTTAACCTTGCCCATTACTCTATCAACCAGGGCAGAGTTGAACGAGGGGAAGCTTAGCTCAGGGCACTTGTCAATATTATCAGTATAAGCGAGCATAAGAGCTTCTTCATAAGAATTCAACATGATCTCCCTAAGTGTAGTGTCGGGAAACTACGACACTCGCTGTTTAGCATCGGAGATAGTGTAGATGGCAAGTTTCAGGGAAGCCCTATTTTTCTTCAACTTCTCTTTCAAAGAAGCGTTCTTCGTTGCCATGCGGGCCCTTTCCTCGTTAGTTTCTTTTATGGATAGCTGCAGGGCAAAGTTCTCATTGGTGAGGAGTTGACGAGCCTTTCTTTCCTCTAAAATAGTAGATTTTGACTGGGCAAGAGAAGTTTTTAATCGCTCCAGTTCATAGGTTCCTTCATCTTTTGCCATAGAAAGAGAAGACACTTGATTCTTTAAAGCAGAAATTTCCTCCTTAAACCGGGAGGACTTAGTAGAAGATTTCGATGCCTGCTCGTGCAAAACTAGCCAACTCTTGGAAATCTGAAAGAATAAATATAACACGAGTCGGAATTTTAAAGAAGAATGGCAAAGATAAAGTCAATCGAAGTGAAACTTACCAATAATTGTTGCTCTATCACAGAACGGTAATGACCCGCCAAATCAGATACAGTGGAAGGTGGGTGGATGGAGGTGAAGGACAAAGAATTTAAGATAGATTGGGCTATCTCTTCAAAATTAATGGAAGGAGAAGAAGGTGTTGACATGGGAGGAATACGCTTTAGAGCGGGGGTCGTCTCCAAAGCTTGTTGCATTTGTTCAAGTGCGGCCGGAGAGATAGAAATGGTAATGCGAGAGAGGAGATAATTGGCGGTAGGAGTCTGCTCGATTTTATCTTGGGCAGCTTCAACGATCGGGCCCAACGAAGCTTTATCAAAAGACGATTGTTCCTCCTCCTCTATATCAATAACTTTAGCTATCTTCAGAGGTGGTTCTGTTTCAGTTGATTGCGCCAACCTCCTCTTGACTGCTACTTTAGTTCTAGCAAGGATTGAGCAATGGAAGGCGCACGAGAAGTAGTAAGGGGAGGAGCTGGACCACCAATAGGCTTTTTAACTTGAGGAGCAACTAGGAAGAATTCAAGCATATTATAAGACATCATAATAAATTGAAAAAATGACACAACAATTCATAACAAGTGCAGTGTTTATCACATACTAGAGTGGTCAGCACAGATGGGTGACATGGGAGAGAAAGTTGATGGGTCTCCCAAAGAAAGGAAGCATTTGTTTCGAGCGGTATGTTGAACAGAAGGAGGATTGCTTAGGATCCTTTGGCCTTCTGGCAGAAGAGAGTGCTTTTGTAAATTTGATGGAGTTACAACGTTAATCTGCTCCCAATTTGACTTGAGGCCACAATCAGATATTCTATTGTTCTCTTATCTTCCTCATTTAATTCTTTAATAGGGGCACCTGACAAAAGCAAAAATTAGACAAGAGAAACCATTGAATGAAGGGAGATAACAAAAATATGGACTTACGAGGGGAGGAAAAAGTCCCACTGATGTTTGGGAAGCACTTAACAAAGAAAAACTGGTTCTTCCAGTCTCTAAACTTATTAACCCCATCTGATATTAGCTTCTTCTAGAGGTTTGCTCTGAATATTTGGCTGTTGAGATTGCTAAGCTTGACCAACCAGATCAAGTGGTTCAACACTTCGGCACTTAGAGAGGGGAGACCAAACTCCAATGCCATCATCTCTAGAGATAGAAGATAGGTGTAAATGTTCGGAGATAATTGGATTGGAGCAATCCCGAGATGAGAAAGAAGCTTGGATAAAAACTCTAGAAAAGGAAAAAACCTCCATGCCAAATATAGATGGCGGTATAAGCAAAGAACCTTTCGGGAGGGTTGTTGATGGTATCTGTTTCCTTGGGAGGAATGGCTTCTATACCAGTAATGTCGTAGTCACTAAGGATAACATCTACTTCATCTTGAGTAGATATGAGAGAATGCTTGGAAGTAGCTTCGGCCTTCTTCGGAGAGCTCATGGTTCTGCCAGGTGAAAACGTTTCAGTTAAAAAAATTAGTTTATTATGAACTTAGCATTCTTTCAATAATTGGTAAAAACCTACTTAGGCAACTTAAACACGAAACCAAGCATGGAACTTCAAATTCCTGGAAAAACGTTAAAGTTGAAAACCAAAGATATGGAGCTTTCGACAGAGTCGAAACGGAAATTAACATTCAACAACTGCTTCTCGACAGTGTCAAAATCCTATATATGAGCATTCAAAGAGCTTTCGACAGGGTCGAAAGGAAGGAAGGAAATATATGTCCAAGTGACACTTTTCAACAATGCCGAAAGCTCAATAGGAACCAAGCTGTTAAAAGAAAATAATTAAAACTAACTTGAAAATCTAAACCAAGTACATATAATAAGTATTTCATACAAGATAATAAGACCCTTCGACACTGTCGAGACCTATGACTAGAGATTTTCTGAGGGACATATGAATGTCATCGAAACCTTATAAACTCATTGAGTCGAAAGGTCCTAAATTAAAATCATGTGTACTTAGAACATTTCGACAATGTTGGAGAAAGATGATTTTAGAGGGTTTTGACTCATTAGATACAAAAGGTTTCGGAAGGGTCGAAGGGGCATTATGGTTTCAAAAGCATACTAAAAAGAAAGGATTTCAATCGGCACCAAAGGGTTTCGACTAGGGTGAAATGTTTTGCCTTCGAGAGAGTTAACTACATGCCACTTCACTATATAGCTTTCGACAGCCAAACTCACGCTACAATACCTTTCGACCCCATCGAAAAAGGCTAGGAAAGCAGAAATCAATGTTGTCGCCTCAATCCCTTTCGAAAAGGTAGAAAGGTAATTTTTGTGGTGCCAATTTTTCACCCATGCAACTCGAAGCTTCCAAGCAAAGAAAATAGAAACCCGTTTCTTCCCCAAACCCGATTGCAAATCTAGGAATTTAAAAAGAAAAGAAGATTAGTAAACTAACAAATCAAAGCCATCAAACCAATAGATTTCAACATAAATTAACCCTCTTAAATTTCGCAGTTTATAAAACAAGAATTAAATTCTCTTAAAACTAATGGAAATCATGAACACAGTATCTAGGTTCAAAACGAGAGATGAATTTCTCCGATTCATGAAACTGAATCATAAAATTATCTCGGGTGAATTAAACTTTAAAACTTAAACAATTCCCAAAAAACCAAAGCCGAATTTAAAATCTAGATTACAAAGTTTGAAATCGAAATCCCGATCATAAGATCTGAGAGATGATAATTCACCAGGAAACATAAAAAGTAATAAATGGAAAAAGAAATTTGTAGATTGAAATAAAGTTTTACTCATGGTTAGATTTGATTTCTTCTTTAATTAAGGAAGAGATAGTTTGGAAATTTTTGAAATCTCTCTTCTTTTTCTCGATATTGATTAACTACAAATAAGTGCAGAAGAAGAAGGGACCGTACTTTAGAAGAAAAGTCAGAAAGGGCTGATAACCGTTGGATCAAATTCAAATAAGTGGTCCAGATTCACGCGGGAAGACCAAGAGGCGAGAAATTTCTAGGTTTCAACAAAGTTGACTTGGAAAGTCAAGTGCATCCCTCCACTAGGAGGGGGGAAAATGTTACTACCAAAAATTCCTTTCGACTTAGTTGAAACCTATTTGAACAGAGAATAAAGAAGAACAAAGGGGAAAAGACTCTAACCAAGCCTTTCGACAGTAATAGAGGGATGCTATAGACCTTTCGAAGAAGTCGAAGGGATGCTACAGCCAAAGTTTAAAAGCTTCAGAACCTTTCGAAGGTGTCGAAAGGATGCTACAATCAAGATCAAGAAGGTTATTACCTTTCGACAGAGTCGAAGAAGTCAAAAGCACCTTTCCACCTTCAGTAACCACCTTTCGAAGCAGATGATTCTACATGCTTAAGGACCTTTCGAATGAGTTAAAGCAACATCTTTCAAAGACAATTAAGATCAACTCTACAAATCGCGCTAAACCTTTCAAAACCAAAGGTTTCACCTTCACTCTAGTCAATCGAAAGTAAGTATTGTCCTGAACAACCCCTTTCGAAAGCTATAATAAGCCTTTCGAATCGAACGAAGCCATTGTGATCCAGGAGGGTTCCATATCAAGTCACAAACAAGAGTTTGGAAACAACCAACACTATCGAAACCACTAAACAAAGCCTATCGACAGTGTCAGAAGCTCTTACAAGACAACACAAAGAAGAGGAGCGCAGTTGTTCCATTCGACAAAGGTGGAAGCATACTTGAGTTATTCGGCAGCCACCTTTTGACCAAGTCGAAAGCTTTAAGGTCGAAAGGTGCTGACCCGCATCTATAAATAAGACCCAAGGGGTCAGGTTTTAGGGATCGAATCTTGCCATTCTAAACTTGTGTTTTCTTAATTAAAAGGGTTGTAAACCCTAATTTCCAAATTGATTTGGGGATTTTGAGAAATAAAATCTTCTTTAGTTTACGAAAGGGAAGTTGTCAATTTTACAGGTTACTTTACTATTACTAAATCTTTTATCAAGTTTAACATTGTGTTTCAGGTGTCGCTTATAACGAAAGGACCCCTCCGACGCAGTCGAAACCTGACATTCTCAAATAACTTCAGTCATATATTCCAAACGATCTTTCTCTGGGCTTCATCTTTCGACAAGGTCGAAACCTAACCTCCAACTATTCAAGCCTTAGAAAACCTAGCCTAATACAAGGTGACAAAAGATCCAGCTTTCGACAAGGTCCTTTAATTGCTGACCGTGGTTGAAACTCAATGTCATATTGACTAAGTTCAATTCCCCATTTTACTAGCCTACTCGAAGTTTTCGGCTTACTGAAAACTTGTTTGAGAAGAAAATTGGTCAATACCCTGATTGGATGTGCTTGAAAGTATGCTCTAAGTTTTCACACTGTGAGTATCAAGCAATAAGCTAGTTTTTCTATTACTGGGTACCGAACCACTGCATCCTTTAATTGCCTGCCTATGTAATAAACAGGAAGTTGAGTTCAACTTCCTTCTCTGATCAAAATTAAACTCGCCGCATGTTCTGAGACTACTATGTATAGAAACAAAATTTCACCATTCTCAGGACTAGATAGTATTGGCGGTTTTTCCAAATGATTTTTTTAACTCTTGAAAATCTTTCATACAATCTTCTCCCAATTCAAAGTTTTTCACTTATCAGTCGCTTTGGACATGAATCTGCTTAGAGCGGATATCCTTCAATTTAAACTCATTACCTCTTTGCTAGTTTTATGCTTAGCCATGTCCTTGATAGCTTGAATCTGGTTTGGGCTAGCTTCAATCCCTTGAACACTCACAAGATAGCCTAAGAACTTCCTGAATGAACTCCGAAAGAGCATTTCTGGGGATTTTGTTTCATCTGATATTTCCATAATATTTCGAACATTTCTTCTATATCTTCAAGGTGACTTTTAGCCTCATAAGACTTCGCTAGCATGTTGTCAACATAAATTTCCATATTTCGACCAATCTGTTCTTTAAACATCCTGTTGACTAACCTTTGATATGTAGCCCCTGCATTCTTTAACCCGAGAGGCATTGCTTTGTAGTAGTAGATTCCCTAATCAGTAATGAAACTTGTATGGTCCTCATCTAGCTTGCACATGGGTATATGACTGTATCCTGAGTATGCATCCATGAGGTGTAACAATCTATACCCACTAGTTGCATCAACCAACGGATCAATCCGCGGCAATGGAAAACAGTCCTTCAGACAAGCCTTGTTCAAGTCAGTATAATCGATGCAAGTCCTCCACTTACCATTCGACTTCTTTACTAATATTGGGTTTGCTAGCCATTTTGGGTAGTAGATTTCCCAAATAAATTCATTTTCAAGGAGCCTTTTTACTTCCTCTTTTAAGGTGTCAGACCGCACTTTATCTAGTTGTCTCTTTTTCTGTCTGATGGGGTTTGCTTCTGGATTGATGTTTAGCGCATGACACATAACCGATGGATCAATCCCCACCATATCTGAATGAGACCAAGCAAATATGTCTTTATTGGTTTTAAGAAGCTGAATTAAGTCCTTCTTCAAGTTGCTATCCAATTCCTTTCCCACTTTGACTATTTAGTGGAATCTTCTGGGTCTATGCATGTCTCCTCAAGGTCTTCTATGGGTTTTATTCTCTCCTCTTCCCTACGAAAATCAAATTCTGTGATGATTTGGCCTTCTTCTACAGAATTAACATCGACCCTCTACCTCTTGCTTCCAGATAAAATGTACCTTTCATACATGCGTTTGTTAGTCTTATTAGATCAAATCTTTACTTCGAATGTTGGATGTAAAAACCATCAGCCGAAGGCTGAAAAACAGTAGAAGAATCAAAGTAAGCAGAAGACTCCCTTTTGTATTGATCAATCGTAGCAAAATATATTTCGTGAGAGCTGAATTTCTCTCTACAGACAGTGCCCCAGCCTCTCTTGGTTAAGAATTTCACCATCAGATATTTCGACGAGACAAAAGCATCTCATCAAGTGTGGGTCTGCCAAAGAATGCGTTGTAATAGGATGGCTGGTTAATGATCACGAAGAGAGTGTCAAAAGTTTGGCAACATGGTGGTACCCTCATCTGTACTAGCAATTTTACCTGTCTCGCTGGGGTCGATCCTTTGTTGTTGAAGCCAAAGATTGGTTCAATGATGGGCTCTAATTTGTCTTCAGGGATGTCCATCTGATCAATAGCATGCTTAAAATTGACATTGACTGCGCTACCAGTATCCATAAGAATTTTGGACACTATAGACAGTCCAATTTGAGTTGTGATCATTATGGGATCATTGTGTGGGTGATGGACTCCCTTCTTCAGCTCTTGGGGGAGTAATGACAAGATTTGGCATCGAGATGTTGAGTCGTGGATTTTTAAACGAGGGCTCCTCTTGAATGGAGAATACACCTTCTCTAGCATCTTTGATTTACCTGTTCCCCTTACTAGTCTCCACTGGATGTGGGCCTCCATGAATTACATCGATCCTATTCAGTAGTGGACTCAAGCTCAAAGGATCTTATTCCTCCAGGATGTTAACAGCATTACAAAGAAAATTTTGTTGTTACTACCAAAAATTCCTTTCAACTTAGTTGAAACTAATTTGAACAGAGAATAAAGAAGAACAAATGGGAAAAGACTCTAACCAAGCCTTTCGAAAGTAATGGAGGGATGCTATAGACCTTTCGAAGAAGTCAAAGGGATGCTACAGCCAAAGTCTGAAAGCTTCAAAACCTTTCGAAGGTGTCGAAAGGATGCTACAATCAAGATCCAGAAGGTTATTGCCTTTCGAAAGAGTCGAAGAAGTCAAAAGCACCCTTCTGCCTTCAGTAACCACCTTTTGACGCAGATGATTCTACATGCTTGAGGACCTTTCGAATGAGTTAAAGCAACAACTTTCAAAGACAATTAATTAGATCAGCTCTACAAATATGCGCTAAACCTTTCAGAACCAAAGGTTTCACCTTCACTCAAGTCAATCGAAAACAGGTATTGTCCTGAACAACCCCTTTCAAAAGCTATAATATGCCTTTCGAATCGATCGAAGCCATTGTGATCCAGGAGGGTTCCGCATCAGGTCTCTAACAAGAGTTCAGAAACACTATTGAAACCACTAAACAAAGCCTATCGACGGTGTCGGAAGCTCTTACAAGATAATACAAAGAAGAGAAGCGCAGCCGTTCCTTTTGACAAAGGTGGAAGCATACTTGAGTTATTCGGTGGCCACCTTTCGACCAAGTCGAAAGCTTTAGGGTCGAAAGGTGCGGACCCGCATCTATAAATAAGACCCAAGGGGTCAAGTTTTGGGGATCCGAATCTTGCCATTCTAAACTTGTGTTTTCTTAATTAAAAGAGCTGCAAACCCTAATTTCCAAATTGATTTGGTGATTTTGAGTAATAAAATCTTCTTCAGCTTGCAAAAGGGAAGTTATCAATTTTACAAATTACTTTACTGTTGCTAAAGCTTTTATCAGGTTTAAAATTGTGTTTCAGGTGTTGCTTATATGGAAAGGACCCCCTCCGACGCCGTCGAAACCTAACATTCTCAAATAACTTCAGTCAAATATTCCAAACTATCTTTCTCTGGGCTTCAGCTTTCAACAAGGTCGAAACCTAACCTCCAACTATTCAAGCCTTAGAAAACCTAGCCTAATACAAGGTGCCCTAAGATCCAGCTTTAAGGTCGAAGCCCCAACTCCAAATTACTGGTCCAAGTCTTACACCTAAACAACTTCGCTTTCGACAGGGTCGAAACCACTGTCTCTGATTCTTGGGTAAAGTCCTAACCACACAACAACTAAAGCCTTTAACTTGGTCAAAACCAACCAAGGCAAACCTTATCCAGGGCATGTTAACTGAATCGAGAGGAGATCTTTCGAAGGTAAATTTACACTACTTCATCAGGGTCAAAGGTCATTAAGAGAAGAAACCAACCGTTTTGACTGAGTCGAAAGGACGACCTAAGCAACTTTTTACTAAAGCAATCTTTTTGAAAGGAAATTCAAGGAGCATTACACATCCCATTCTTCTCCATTTACCTAAAGGATAAACTTTGTTCCTCAACACAACTTTTGGGTGTTGACTAGATTTATTGTTAACATTTGCGGACCGTCCCCAGTCTGTGGAACTTTCTGTTTGTCCTAGATGAACTCCTTCAAATGACCCTCGCAAATTAAATTCTGAATGATTCCCACCAAGACTCTGCATTCATCAGTTTTGTGGCCATTTGCTTTGTGGTAAACACAATAGTCATCCCCTTTACTTTGTTCTGGGTAATTCTTGGCCTTAAAAGAAGTTGGGAAATTGACCTTCGTTTTTGTCACAGCATAGATGTAAGACAATGGCTTTATTTAAAGCGATTGAATTATCACTAGGCTCTTCCCATCTTGTTCTTTTATGTCCTTGATCCAATCCAAGCCTTCCACTTTCCTTCTTTGGAATTGCTTTCTATTTAGCGTGATATAACTCATCCATACGAATGAATTTGTCAACCTGAAAATGGAAGTCCTGCAGATCCTTGCACCCATGAATAAAGGTTGTTTCCATAACGGTGTATTCTCTATTAATCCAAAATGTACCGCAATGAGCTTATCATGGTCATTCATGTCTTTAGCCTTTAATGCTTCTATGTTGAACCTTTTGAGGTAATCTTATAAAAACTCTTCCTGCCTCTGTTTAATGTTAGCTAGAACTGTATAATCGATGGTTGGGTCCTTGCATATACAAAATTAGGCAGAGAACTTGGAAGAAAATTGGTTCCATGAGTAGATCGTCTTTTCACGGTACTTTCGATACCATTTAGATGCAGCCCCTTGGAAAGTTACCAAAAATAATCGGCATCGTATGGCTCCAGATGCATTATACAGATCCATTTGGCTATCGAAAGCCATCAAGTGATCTTCGGGGTCTGTAGTTCCATGGTATTTCAGAGTTAGAATCTTTACATAGGATGGGATGACTGTTGACATGATTTCGTCTGTGAAAGGTGCCACTCGTTCATTATCATTGGCTCTTTCATCCAAGGTTCTCTTCCCCTTGGCATTTAACATATCTTTAATTTCTTTTTCTACTACGTCCTTCAAATAAGCTTCGGTGTTGTGATAATCTTTCAGGTTTGGATTATACTCCTTCGATGTTGAGCTTTCAGACTGCTCGAGTGATTTGTCCAATACCCTTCCTTGATGATCGAATTTAGTAGGAGGACGCTCTTACTTTTTTGAAGATGTCAAGTCAATTTTTCTCTTGTCTTCATTTGTATAAGCCTTCAAATTTCTTCTAGGAGAGACCACCTTATCTCCATTCGTTGGCTTTACTGTATTGGAAGATTTTTGAGACAATGCTGCTTTAAAAAGTTCCTGCATTTCCAGTAATTGTTGTTCCAAGTGCTTTATTTTAGCGGCATTGTCGTCTTGTTGAGATGGGGTCGATGGTTACCCTTGCATAACTCCCTCTATTTTGAAAGTTGGGGTTACGTTTTCTTCTAAGGTTGCGGTGTGTACAGCCTCTTCATCCATTCGACTGAGCCTTCTGGATTTCATTTACTTATATCAAGTTAGATAATTCATAATTAATCTATAAGGTAATTACAAGGTCGGAGGTTCGAGCCCTCCTTCTAAAGCCAAAAATGTTAACAAGAAAACTTGTCAACATCCCCAAAGCTATGTGGTAAACAAAAAATATTGTTTACGCATAAAAATGAAATTTTTTGAAATGATCGTCTCCCTCGAAACCCCTTTCGATTGGATTGAGTTGGACAAATTTCTTTTGGTGGGTGGTCTTATGAAAACATTAATAGCAATTGATAGTTCCAATCAACCTTATTGAAATGAAGGCTAAGGAGATAGCATCACTTTCGAAACCACATTTCTGAGTGTGTCGAAAGAGAAAATTTACATCAGACATTCATTCCTATCGACTGTGTCGAAATGGCCGTTTTGCCTTTAAGGAAAAGTGCTTACTTTCGACATCATTGTTTATGTTCCTCTATGGAAGAACCCCATCGAAAGGGTTATATGGATTGTAGAATGCATGCACCTTTCAAAGGAATTCATCCACATAAAATTACTTATCATTCCTACATCAAATCCTTTTTGTAACGTCCCTTTTGACCAAGTCGAAAGGGATTTTTATTCTTTCAAAGTAGATCTAATGTATAACATGCAAACTTTATGTTTATATATGCAATGGAATATCATCTTGAGTAACATAAGCTCTATGAACTCATTTGACTAGAAACATCATTATCATCTTTGTTGTCGTTAATTATCGTTAAACACGATGATAATGCGATTTGTATGAATATTATCCAAAATAATTCCATAGCATCGCATAAGACAAAAAGAAATTAAGAAGATAAGATAGCATCATGTTCAATTGATCATTAGACAAGCTAAAGATCGAAATGATCTCCCTCATAATCCAAATCTTTATTGGATCCATGTGCTTCCTCTTTTAACATTAATCCAAATTGAGTTACAATTATGAGTGCTTTTCTCCAAATTGATTTGGGGTTACAAAGATTTGATCTTGTTAAGAAGAAAGAAATGGGAGAATGAGTTTAGGATTCCAAAATCCGATCCCCAAAATCGGACCTCTAGGGGCATATTTATAGATGCAGGTCGGCCCTTATTTATGCCCATCCTTTCGACTCAGTCGAAAGTTCTTCCTCTTATCTTCCGCATTCATCCTTTCGACATGGTCGAAAGGCATTCTTTTAGTTTTCGATGCGCCTACTTTCAATGTTGTTGAAAGGTCATCCTTTCAAGCTTTCTCATCCATTCTTGTGCTTCATATCTTCTCATTCCAGACCATTCGACTCAGTCGAAAGGATCTCCTTGAAAACCTTTCGCTGCCGTTAAGGTCTGAGTGCCTCTTTTTCTTTTCTTTTTACTGGACTACTTTTGACTTCGTCGAAAGGGTGGTAAAAGCGCTCTTTGCTTTGTGTTGATATACTATTGCAACTGAGAATTGAGTTGAGCTTTCGCATTGCTCCGAAAGGAATGAGAGTAACATCTAAGTCTTAACGAAAGGATTTTGGCTTTCATGTAGGATTTTCATCATGCTTTCGAAAGGTTCCAACCGTTTCGAAAGGCTTATCCTTGCTTTTGAAAGGTGCATTAGAACCAATCCTTCAAGTGGCGAATTGACAATGACGAAACTTTCTATTTTGACGGAACCGGTTCTTGTGTGCGAGCCTTTCATTCAATACCTTCGAAAGGTGTTTTGAACCTATTTCTGCTTTTCTTATATATGCAAATCCATCTGCGTCGGAAGGCCTTAGTGAGGCAGAAGGGCAACCTTACTTATTTTCCATCTTTTCGAAAGCTTTTATCCTATTTATCATCGGTAGTGGTACCTAGTGCTTACGACTCCTTCAAAAGCCATCTCAATGCCTTCGAAACACTCTTCTTTGGACTTAGGTGAAACCCATGCCTTCAATTTTAGTAGAGCTTGGCACTTTTATAAGCCTTCTTTCATACCCTTGTTCTCAAGTGGATTTTATGGTTAACAATACGGTATGGGAAGTCATACCTAACTTGCACCAACATCCAAAACACTAGCACATAAAAACAATATATGCTAATATACTATCATCAGTAAGGGTGTACTACCACTCTAAGTACGTACTGGGGTGTCGGGGTATTAGACTTGTAACAACCCGATGTTAAGAAGCAATTAATTAAAATTAATGATGGAGTTTAAAATAAGTAAATGGGTTTTAAATATTAAATGAGAATAAATTGAGATTTAAATTATAATATTGGGAATTTGAGATGATTAGGACTGTAGAAGTTTACTTGAGATTTAAATAGTGAAGTATTTTATGAAGTTAAGGATTTTAGTAATAAAATAATTATTATAGTAAAAGTTAAATTAATTAAATTGGAAGAAATCGTATGTTAATATGATTATCAAATGAATTATGTTGGTATTAAATATTTTGGAGTTATGAATTATTAATAATTTTCATTATTTTGAAGTCATACTGATGCTTTAAGCTTGAAAAGATTGTACAAATAAATTAAAAGTGGTTTAAATAATTTTATAAAGTTAACAAAGATAAATAAAAGAATTAAGAAATCATTTTCATGCAATATGAATTTTATTTCATTTATAGTGGGAACTTGGGATTTATTTGTATCTGGGTCAAATATTGCAATTTTAGGATGATTAATTTTTAAGTGAGAAAATTGTGCAATATAATTTTTATAGAAGTATAAAGTGTTAGGAAAACACTATAATTGAGTAAACAAGATTTTTAGTGGAAATTTGGAGTTACTTCGATAGGGAAAATTAATTGCTTTGCAAAAGAGAACGGGGTAGATAAAATGGCAAATGATATATTTTGAAACCGAAGAAGTCCAAAGCCTTATTTAATTCGTCTTCGCTTCTCCTAAAAATTCTGGAGTCTTCTTTCCTGGCTTCAAAAATATGTTTTGTTACTTACTTTGTGTATATTGCCCATCTCCTGTAAACCAAACTTAGCCCTAATCCTCTCCATCGAAAATTCAAAACAAATCAAATTAAATTCTATAAATTATGAAATTTAGATATGTGCTTCTCAACAACAATCTACACTCCTAGGAGCATTCAAAAAGTGCTTCTGACCAAATTTGGAGAATGGTGGTAATCTGCAATAAATGGAAATATGGGTTTTGATGAGCAGTGGAGTGCTAGATGAAGGCTTGTGCATGCTAGTTTTCAGATGAGTGTTCTTCACTCACAAATCTATTTCTGAATGGTTTGATTGTAGGCTGTGCAGTTAAAGCGCTCGACAGATTCAAAGCGGTGGAGGTGCAAAAAGTCATAGCGGGGATACAACGAGGATATAGAGGGATATAGCGGATGGCTCTAAAATAGCATATAAAACTCGTACTTAATGTTTTTTCAAATATATAAATGGTAATTAAATGAAAAAATATCATTCAATTGAATTATAATTAATACATAAATAATTTTAAATAAAAACATGTGCGAATATACTTTAAATAAACATAAAACTGTTATATAACATAATTGAATTTAGTAGAATATTAGAATATTTTCATTTCTAAAAATATATTAAAAATTAAATCAAATAAACTAGTTTCATAATTTTTATAATATATAAATGCAATTTTTCAATTCATTTTATTAAAGAAGATATAGCGGAAATAGCGGGGCTTAAAGCGGAAAGGCTGTATTTTGGGGCTATATGGAAAAATCGTAGCGGTAGAAATCCGCTATGAGATATAGCGGGGTTATAGCGGGGCATTAACTACACAGATTGTAGGTTCCTCTATATTTTTGAATTATGTGTCTACTTCCTGTTGATGAACTCTTTTACTGTAACCATCATTGTTTGAATGACTGCATATCAAGGATGATTGTGATGCTAGAATGAAGTGGACTTAAAGGCAATGGAATCAGACATGAGTAGAAGTGCAAGTGGAGGCCTAAACTTTGATGCATGACCTAGAGCAAACGTCACTCCAGGCTATGACATCAGTCAACCAATCAATGTGCCGGTGGTATCGATCGGTAGATCAGTCTGGTTAGACATGTGCATTGGTTTGGTTAGACCGGTGCATCGGTAGGAAACCCTATAGTAAAGCTCAAGCAACCATGTACTACATTTTGTTTAAAAAATAATCAATTTTTGAAAAATTAAATAGAATATTATTTGGAAGTAGAAAGAAGACGTTTTCCAAATATAAAGTTACTTCATAGAAATTCATTTATTTTCACCAAATATTATTTAATTACGGAAAGGTGTTTGAAAATTTTAATAGAAATTGATTTTAGGCTTTAAAAAACTATTTGAAAATTCTATTTAAATCCAAAAAATTAAGGAATGATTTTGAATAAATATTACTTAGTTTTAAAAGGGTTTTCTATGATTATTGAATATATGGATGAGATTTCTAAAGTATATTCTATTATTTAAAATAAATGGAAATTTATTTAAAGATTTATAAATTCATTTAAAATAATATTTAAATTTAGAAAATTATGGAATGATTTTTGCATGTAATATTAGATTATGAAACATATTTCCATGATTCTAAAAATATTGGTAACCGTTTTGGAAATTGTTTATAAGGTTCAAAATTCTTATTTTTAGTTTAAATAAATAGGATAAATTATATTGTATTCCCTTTTAAATAATAGAAAAGGGCTTTGGAAGTCTTAATATATTGTCTAAGAATGAAATCGTTTTAATAAACGATTGGTGTGTTTTGTATGATTATCTCTTTTGTGTGATGAGGACATTAAATGAACGGGGTTGTAATACCAATTGCTATGGGACTTTCGTAACACTTTTCTGCTTATTCTTTGGACTTGTTACATATAATACAATTAGATGGAGTGAGTGTAGTGTATAAACATTGAGTAAATGAGCAAGTAACACCTATTGGTATGGGATACCAAAATTGATATTTGTTTAGTTACTCCTTGTGAGTGGATGACACTTGAACGGGGATTGCAAAACTGGGGTATTTCATATGTTGGGTATATGAGGTGATGCTCGTTCGGGTGAGCATGGTTGTGTGACCATATATGTATGTATGTATGTATGTATGTACCATTTTGTGTGCTCCTATTATCCGTCAAGGAGTGAACCAAATTAGGCTAGTATCCATCATAGCAGTCTGATTGTGGGGTCGCGCCCTGGATCTATGACACACCTTGTGTTATATAATTGTGTGCTACTGCTCTACTATTACATATGCCAATAGTTTGTTACATAGAGCACTTGTAGGGGTGTGACCATTTCATAGCGTAGTCTTACACCAGATGGATACTGAGTCATGATGGTCGTCGAGGTAAATAGAGATTGTAAGAGCAATACTAAACGGGCATGTATGTAGAATTTTAGAGAAAGTAAGTGTTGTTAGTCTCTTATCTGTGTATGATATGTGGTAGCTATATATATGCCATTTGTGCACCTCTTCGAGTTTGATGTTGTATTTTAAGAAGATGATAACTATACCTGAGACTGTGTCTCCAATGTATGGTCAATCCCCATGCCTAACCCTTATGAGATCGCCAAGGAGGAAATTGTTATCTCGTACTTGAACCAAGCAATATCTTAACAAATCTAGACTATTAAGTGGTTGTAAAGTAGATCAAAAAGAGCATGAGATATCAACAGCGAAGAATGGCCAAGTGTCGAAAGACAAGATGGAGAAGTACTAATCGCTAAGGATCGGTACAATCCTCGTGAAGAGCTTATATACTTAGTTATTTTTGGGGCTAAAGCATGAAGAGCTAAAGAAAGGAAAAGGACAGAAGATGAAGAATGGGCGATCAGTACCTAACCATCATGGTTCGTCATGTGGGCCACCATGTGTTTTTGAAGATAAGGCTAAGTCAAGAAGGAAGTGTAAGATAGTACAAGTAAATAGATCGGTACTAATCTATAACAATCGGTATCGATCCATTTTTGCTCATGGTATTTTGACTTTTAATGATTCTTCTTGCTAAAACTTCAGATTTGGAGATGAGGACATGTTCAAATCGATCCCAGCGGTTTTGGTAGTTGAATTCGTCTATAAATAACAAAACTAGTGCTATAAGAAAAGGGTCTTCTTTTTGTTTACTGATTTTTGCATAAAACTTTGTCGAATCCTCACCTAAATGGTTTGAATCTTAAAATCTTTGTAACTCACTTATAATTACAAAAGTAATCTGTAACAATGCTAATAGTGGACATATGCTATCGAATTTGTCTAAACCACTCTAAATTTATGTGTTTCTCTCTTTTGATTCTTAATTTGTTATAATTTTTGCTTGTCTTCTGACTTGGTGTTTGTCCCATTTTTAGAGCAAATATTTTAGTGCTTTCACCAAGAAAGATTAATCTTGGGAGTAGATCTTTACTTTCACTTTGCATTGGAAGAGATGTAAAAGCTAGATCTAAGATTTTCTTATTAGAGATCTGTGGTAACTTGGATTGGAAGAAATATATTATTAGATCTAAGAATGAATGGCCCTTAGAAAAGAAAAACCCACTACTTCAAGAGCCCTTATTGAAGGAGATAATGAATTTTCTCCCCATGGAGAGGAAACAACTTTACCAACTCTTACAGAGACTCCAAGTGCAACAGATATTATGACAAGAGTGGAGTTGGATTGAATGATGGCTAAAATGAATAACATAATGGTAGAGAGCCAAAATGCCTTCTTGGAGAGGATGCAGAAGAGTTTTGTTATGATTTCCTAGTTGCCTCAAAGTGTAGAAAGGGTCGAATGATTCATCATCTTCAGACTCCGAGAAAGAAAGTTCTACTACATCCGATCAAAATTGAAGAGATTGCAAACAGAAGATGAAGAAGGAGGCAGGAGCATCAAGGAGAAAAGCTACCAACTTTGGAATAGGAGCTTCAAAGTCTGATCGGTCCTTATATCTCTGTATTAATCGGTCTAACATGGTGGCTCTAAGTGAGTCTGAAGGTGAGCTGCCAGATGATGTTGACACTGGTGAAGGGCAAGTTACCAATGCTCGTACTAGCGGAGTCTAGATTGGTAGTGTTCAAATGTACGTCATGGAACCGGCTAGGAGGGAACGTAGCCCAACATGACATTAACAAAGGGGGTCTTAACGAATGGCTTCCCCAGAGATAGGGGAGCCTGGTTGTCATGCAACAAATTGATAATATTTGTAGAGTCAAACACTCGAGGTTGTTCTTGACAATTGCTAAGGCATGTGCCTCAAAAACTTGTTTCGCCATAGAGGATGGGACTACAACGAAGCAGTAAAGAACAATGATCAATGATGTAGTATTTTGGAACTAAGATGGTGACAGGAAGCATGCATCGACACTTGACCTTGTGGTGATTACGGCCGAAATTGGACTGGCAATAGTGCACCGAGTCATTATTGATTGTGGGAGCTCAGTGAATATTTTGTTGAAAAGGACCTTTAATCAGATGCGGATGAGTAAGAAGGATCCGAAGTCTTGTAAATCTAGTATCTAGGAATTTTGTTGGAGAGGCCCAAAAACATGTAGGCTGCATAGAGTTACCAGTTAAGTTGGATGAAGGGGACCGCAAGGTAGTGCGGTTATAGATGTTTATGATGGTCAATGGATTCTTAGCCTATAATGTTTTCTTAAGCCGACCGGCCCTTGCCAGTTTTAGAATTGCACTTGCTCTGTAGTGTCTGATGATGAAGTTCCCTACTAAGAATGGAGTAGGAGCTATACAAGGTGACCACAACATTGGTCGAGAATGCTACGTCATATAGCTTGGAGAGGCAAAGAACATGAGAAGGGAAAGAATATAGAGAAGCCTCTTTGTATCAAGACTTCTGATGCATAGCAACTACCTCCTAAGCTCTAGCTCAGGTCCAATAGCAAGTTTTACAAACTAATGGACTCATGAAATGAGTCAGAGGATGCAAGGGTAGCACCGAAGGAGCTGGGATTAATGTCATGATCGATGATGCTAATCATATGCCGATTCTTAAGATCAGATCTCAGCTTAGCCTGAAGATGAGAAAGGATTTGGTAGTTTTTCTTTGAACAAACATGGATATATTTGCTTGGATGCATTCTGACATGTGTGGAATTTCTCCAGGGATAGCGTGTCTTGCATTGAATGTGGACATAAGATACCCTCCTATGAAGCAAAAGAGACGCAATATGGAGCTGGAGTGATCCGCTGCGTTAAAATAATAAGTGGATAAACTGAAGGCTAACAACTTTCAATCACTGAATAAATCATTTCTATTCACTCGGGAAGAGTGTTTCAACCATTCAATCATTACATGCAAGCACAACAACCAACAAACAACATCATATCAAATCATTAAATCAGGCAAACAATTTTAACTTGTCCTAGCATACACGTGCATATCCATATCATATAAACAAATAATTTAAACTTCAAACCATCAAAATAATTTTTTTCCTTGTCTTTAAAATCAATTTAGATTCGATAAACATAATTTTGACTTGAAAATGGATCCAAAATTCTTTGACACACACACACACATATGTAGCATGTAAAAAGTCTTAAACCACTTATGTATTGATGTGAAATCATGAAATAAACCCATATCAAAGCAATTTTGAATTTAGATGGCAAAGATCTCAAATTTCTCCCTTCTAAATAATAATTAGTTAATCTTTAATGAATCTATACTATACTATTAAAGATGAGACTTTCATACCTTTTCCACCTAAAACTCAACCCTACATTCAACATTTCCTTCTTCCTCCCACATAATTAGCAAACCCCAAATCTTTCATTGCCAAATCAATACCACTCCTTTTATATTCAAATTTCACAATAATTTTTTGTTTTCTAAGAAAATTTGGAACCAACTTCTTTCTACAACTGAATTTGTAAAGGTATTATTTCGCTTTCTGTTACCCGGCTTCTTGGCTGGGCTACGAGACGATAGTTGCAGAAGACATGGTTGGACTCAGACGAGACTCGAGTTAAGAAAGGATTGGAAATATGAAGGATTGATGTAACTTGTTTGGGATGGCTTGTGTATGTGGATCAGTAGGTAGCTATTATGGGAGAGTATGTGTAGGTCGGTATTCATGAATGGTTCGACCCATATACATGGTTCGGCATGTATGGGTTGGTAGAGGTGGTCCGGTCAGAGGAATGAAGGCTAGTATGGTTCGGTCGTACATGGCTCGGTGTACATGGCTCGGTCATGGTGCATAAGCCAAGGTGGTCCGGTCGTTCATGGTTTGGAGCGCATGGCTCGGCACAGGTTGCTTAGTATACGCTCGGTTGTGATTGGGGGAACAATATGGATCGGTCATGCATGGTCTGGTATGTGTCGCTTGGTCACATAAGGTTGGTCAGGGAGGATAAGACAAAGTGGTTTGGTATGTATGGTTCTGGCCTCAAGGGGATTGGAGCATATGGATCGGCCATACATGGTTCGGCCGTAGTGGGTCGGTCGGCAAAACAGGAGGTTGTGAGTAGGAAAAGAGGTCGGCATGAGTGTAAGGATGAGTTGCTTCGGGAAAAGGTCGAGTTGCTTCGAGCATGATTGAGGTCTACTCCGAGTCAGCACCTAGGGGATTCAGGGTCGGCGTATGTGGATCGGTAGTTGTGGTTCGGCTTGTCTGGATCGGTCAGCCTGAATCAGCACTTGTGGGCCGAGCTACCTTGTTCGTGGGCCTGTCCAGGGGATCCAGCCTATCTTCATCTATAAATAAAGGGGCAGGGGTATAGTTGAGGGGACTTTTTTCGAGAACTCCAGGAAGACTCTGCCATTTTCGATACTCGCTTCTTTCCTATTCAAACTTGTATTCAAGTTGTTTGTTTGCGGATAGTATTTGTACTCAAGTGATTGCAAAGGAATAAAGATCATATTCAAAGTGGACGTAGGCAATTACGCTGAACCACTATAAATCTGGTGTTCTCATTTTTGTTGTTCTTTTTGCACTCAATTGCGTTATTTCTCTGCTTTAATTTACTTTCTTCATTAATCCTCTACACAATTCTATTCAAGGGTTTTAGTGACCAATTTTGGTGCTAACATTTTGGTGCTTTCACTGAGAAAGTACATTCTCAGGCTGTTAGGATCTACTTTGTTGCTACTGGATTGAGGAAATCCCCCGAAGGAGATCCAAGTTCATTCTCAAGAGTTCATAGATTCTACTCATTCCTACGGATAACTCTACGATGACAAGACCACGTACCAGATCCGTCTCCCACAACGCTGATGCTAATGAGACTGCCAGCGTCCAGCAAGTGGGACCCAGCAATCGGCAAGCTAATGCCGGTGCAGAACCCTCCATCATCCCAAACCAATTGGAAGCTGTCACCAGGGCAGAGTTCAATGAGCTAATGAGGGAGCTAGTGGAAAGTAGGAGACAGCTTAATGAGCAGATTCAAACAAACGCCAACCTGATGACCCAGATCGCTTAGCAGCAGTGTCAGAACGCTGGAGGAAGTCCTGCTTCCTACTCATCATCCGACAGCTCAGCTTCGTCAGATGAACACCCTAGGCGTAGACGCCGTAGGATTGAAACGACACAAACTAGTGCAACAGAGCAATTGGTCATGACCCGCCAAGAGCAAACCAACAGAAATGGTCTAGATTCCTTAGCTGGAACCGTGGCCCCTCAACTGCACCTGGGGAGTCGCTCCCAACATGGAGCGGAAAACTTAGGACCTGGAGCATGCGGGGGAGGTTGTCCACCACCTTGCCAGGGACGTAGTGAAGCGGGTCCTCAGAATGCACATTTAGGTGAACGCCTACCAAGGAGGCACCAGCCAGAGCAATCACGTAGGATGGATACCGACTTGCCACCTCCCATCTAGACTCCGGATTTATCAACTATGGTCAGTCAACTGATGAGGGAGAATCAGGGCATAACCAATAATGATTGGGGCATATCAAGGAGCCATACTCCATTTACATATACCATCCTACAAGTTGAGTAACCCCGAAAATTCAGCATGCCTACTATTCCAGCTTATGAAAGGAAGACCGACCCCTGACAGCACATAATGAGATACGAGTGGATGACGGACTCGGCTAGAGCAAATGATGCGACCAAATGTAGATGCTTCCCAATAACCCTATCTGGAATCGCTACCATGTGGTTCACCAGACTTCCCCTACGATCGATCTCCAGGTTTGATGAGTTAGCAGCGAAGTTCATGGAGCAGTTTAGGATCCATGCCACTCGCCCAAAGGACATGATGTCGTTGTCTAGTGTGATCCAGGCTCCGGGTGATTCATTGAAGGATTATTTGCAAAGATTTCACGTTGCTGCTACCGAAGTTTGCAATCCGAATGACCATGCTATCCTTATGGCCATGATGCGAGGAGTAGAACCAGACTCGGAGTTTAGTGACTGGCTGGCAGGCAAACCACCGACTACCCTGGAACGCTTTTATTCAAAGGCGAACCAATTCATGAGAAGGGAAAAGGCCAGGTGGTCAAGACGGAGCAGTGCGCCAGGATCCAACAAGGAAGTGGTGCAAAGCAACATTGCAGTAAAGCAATCTGGCAAAAACTCTGGTAAGGTCCAAGTCAATGTTCAAAATAAGTTGGAGCAGTCTAAGTATCCGAAGGAGGAAATTCCGGATGAAAGAGGGAAGCAGGAAAGTGGAAACCAAGAACCCCAACCTATAGCGAATATACGCCTCTGAATACATCTTTGGAGAATATTTATTTATCAACTTGTAATACATTCCAATACCGAAAGCCGCGCCCAAAGGAATTGACTGAGGAACAAAAGCGGACTGGAAAGTATTGTCAGTTTCACGAGACCTACGAGCACAATACTGAAGAGTGCAGACACCTCCATGATGTTATAGAAAAGCTAATTCTCCAGAAGAAGTTACATCAGTTTGTTAAGAAACTGCAGGAAGGCGGACAGGGGACATCCGACCCCAATCATGGGCAAGCTTCACATCGACATGAGGAGCCCGCTCGGACCAGAGGAAGGCTGGTCATAAACTCGATAATCGTAAACCTCATTCGACAGACAAGAGTTGGCAAGAAATGGAACGCTATGCTAGTTCCTTGAAGCATGCGGGCTTCGAATGCTGCTTGAACACAGAAGACGGGCCTTCAACGAAACAGCAGCGAATGATGACCGATGATATAGTTTTCAGGAATAGGGATGCCGATCAGGTGGAGGCACCTACCATTGACCCGATGGTTATCTCAGCTACGATCGGACCGACGCTTGTGAGAAGAATACTAATTGTTTGTGGGAGTTCAGTTAATATTATCTTCATAAAGGCGTATGACCAAATGAAGATGGAGGCGAAGGATCTGAAACCGTCTAAAGCCCGCATTCACGGCTTTAAAGGTGCAGCTACTGATGCAATAGGTTTTGTTGAATTTCCATTTGAACTAAGAGAAGGCGAACGCAGGAGAGTATGGATCCTACCATTCATTGTTTTGGATGTTGATTCCCCGTATAATGTTATTCTAGGCCGACCGGCCCTGGCAGAGTTTTGGGCAGCTTTGGCCCCATGGTGTTTGACCTTGAAATTTCCAACGGATAGAGGAGTTGGTGTAGTGCATGGCGATCAAGCGACTGGTCGTGCTTGTTATGTGGCTGAGCTGAGAGAGGCCTAGTAAAGAGAGAAGGGAAAGGGTGTGGACAACCCTATCCGCATCCATGTTGCTGAAAATTGACAAGTAGCGCTTGAGCCTTGGCTTGGGCAACACAGTCGGATCTATAGAGACATATATTCGAGAGATGACGCTGAAGAACCCAAGGAGGCCAAGGCGGCACCGGCTGAACCGACGATTGACATTCTAGTTAGCCATGATGACCCATCACGAGTGCTTAAGATGGGATCACAGCTCAATCCCTTGATGATAGGGAAACATTGATTTCCTCTGAGCGAATCTAGATGTTTTCACTTGGACTCATTCTGATATGTGTGGGATTTCTCCTACCATCGCAAGTCATATGTTGAACGTTGACCCGAAGTATGTGCCAGTGAAACAAAGGAGGAGAGGCATGGACCCGGAGAGGTCCGCTGCTCTCCAAGAGGAGGTGGATAAACTCAAAGCCAGTGGGTTCGTCCAGGACGCCCTCTATCCTAAATGGATATCTAATCCCGTACTAGTGAGGAAGGAAAATGGGAAGTGGAGGACCTGTGTTGATTACTTGGACCTGAACAAGGCATGCCCTAAGGATAGTTTTCCATTGCCCAGAATTGATTAGTTGGTCGACTCGACAGCAGGACACGAGTTGTTGTCATTTATGGATGCGTATTCAGGATGCGATCAAATCCCGATGCACATTCTGGATCAGGAGCATACCAGTTTTGTCACGGACGTTGGACTGTATTGTTATGTAGTGATGCCTTTCGGGTTAAAGAACGCTGGGGCAACTTATCAACGTTTGGTGAATCGAATGTTCAAAGACCAGATTGGTAGAACAATGGAAGTCTATGTGGATGATATGCTCGTGAAGTCACGACAGTCAAACGACCACATTAGAGACTTAGCAGAGATGTTTGATATACTCAGATTTTGCAGCATGAAAATCAATCCATTGAAATGTTCCTTTGGTGTTGCGTCGGGGAAGTTTTTGGGTTTCATTGTCAATGCGCGGGGAATCGAAGCCAACCCAGAAAAGATTCAAGCTATTCGAGACATACAAGTACCCAAAACTATAAAGCAAGTACAAAGCCTGAATGGGAAATTTGCTGCGTTGAGTCGATTTATGTCCAGAGCAATCGATAAGTGTATTCCTTTCTTTGATGTGATAAGGAAAGGGAAAAGAAATTTTGAATGGACTCTGAACTGTGACGACTCATTACGAGCTCTGGTGGGACACTTGGAGAGGCCCCCAGTTCTGTCAAAGCCCATAGACCATGAGGAGTTGTATGTTTACTTGGCTGTATCCTAGCATGCCATTAGTGCAACTTTGGTTCGTGAGGAGGACGGAATCCAAAAGCCAGTGTACTATGGTAGTAAGCATTTAACGGGGGCAGAGAGAAATTATCCTAAGATTGAGAAGTTGGCTTACTGTTTGGTGATCGCGTCACGCAAGCTCCGCCCGTATTTCCAGGCATATCCGGTCAGTATTTATACCGATCAACCTTTGCAGCAAGTGCTCCAACAACCAAAGACTTATGGAAGGCTACTCCAATGGAACATTGAGCTGAGTCAGTTCGACATCACCTACCTGCCACGGAGGGCTATCCAGGGGCAAGCATTAGCATATTTCATTGCAGAGTTCACCATATCAGAAGAGCCAAGTGGAAGTGATGTGATTCCCGCTGTTCGATTGAAGCTATATACCGATGGGGCATCCAACGACCATTGTTCCGAGGCTGGTGTTATTCTTGTAACTCCCGAGAACCGATCGATTTGTTATGCTTTGAAACTTAATTTCCCCGCTACGAATAACGAAGCCGAGTATGAAGCGTTAATTACTGGACTGAAGCTTACCAAAGAACTTGGAGTGAAATCGGTTGAAATCATTTGTGACTCACAGTTGCTGGTGTACCAAGTACGAGGAGACTATCAGGCAAAGGGGCAAAGGCTTGTCCCATACCTCACTCGGGTTCAAGAATTGTTGGCGAACCTCGAATACTACGATATTTTGCACATTCCACGCGAACAAAACGGGGAAGCTGATTCCTTGGCAAAATTTGCAAGCACTGGTGATGCGCAGTAGATGGGCTTGGTTCCCGTTGAAACTTTACACGCCCCGAGTATAAATGAGATGGAGGTAGATTTTGTGTCGGAGATGGAAACTAAAAGGGAGTCGTGGATGACTCCGTTCAAAGAATACTTACTACACGGAACCTTGCCCGAGGGAAAGAACGAGAGACGGCAAGTCGTTCGCAAGGCCTCACGGTATATAATGCAGGGTGGAATGATGTATCGGAAGGGATTCTCCGTTCCCTTTCTTAGGTGTATCGCCTACAACGAGATAAAGCGGGTTTTAATAGAACTCCATGAAGGAGAATGTAGCGACCATACTGGAGGGCAGACACTAGCCAAAAAGATACTCCGCTATGGATACTACTGGTCGACCGTGAATCGGGATGTCGCAGACTTTGTAAGGAGATGTGACAAATGCCAAAAGTACGCAAAGATCTCGAGAGCACCACCGACGAAACTCACGCAAATGGTTAGTCCATGACCGTTTGCAATAGGGGGGATCTATATAATCGGGTCCTTGCCAATCTCCAAAGGTAGTGCGAAATACACAATCGTCGTGGTTGATTACTTCACCAAGTGGGCAGAAGCGGAGCCATTAGCTACGATCACCACCAAAAAGGTCGTTAACTTTGTTGTGCGAAACATTATATGCCGCTTTGGTCTCCCATGGACTATCATTACTGACAACGGAACTCAATTTGAGAGTAGAGAATTCAAAGAGTTCTGCCAAAAATATTGCATTGAGAAAAGGTTTGCAGCAGTCGCTCACCCTGAAGCGAATGGGAAAGTTAAAGCCGTAAATAAAATAATCAAGTCCATCTTGAAAATATGTTTGGAGAAGGCTAGAGGCAAGTGGATGTATGAGCTCCCGACAACACTTTGGGCCTCCAGAAACACCCACAAGTCTGCGACTGGCCACACTCCTTTCGCCTTGGCATATGGCACTAAAGCTGCTATACCCGTGGAACTTGAAGTTCCTTCTCACCGGGTGACTCATTATGATCCTAGAATGAACTGAGATCTTTTACTGGAGTCGTTGGACTTTATCGACGAGAAGCGGAAGAATCTGTTTTAAGGGCAGCCGCATATCGGCACCGAGTCGCCCGATATTATAATGAAAAAGTTCGACCAAGAACTTTTGATGTGGGCGACCTTGTTTTGAAGCAAGTTTTTCCGGTCCCGTTACATATGAATCCCACATGGGAAGGTCCCTTCATCATCGAACGGAGGCTTGGAGAAGGAACCTTCAAGCTAGCGAATGTTGATGGCGTGACACTCCCCAGAGCATGGAATAGCGAGCATTTGCGTCGTTATTATACTTAGTTTATTTCTTTTGCATTTTAGTAGAAATTGTTTCTAGTATATGTTTCTTTTGTTGTTCTTTGTTTCCGACATGTAATAAGATAATTCATTTTGTCCTTATTTTCTACAATCAATAAAAGCTTAAAGGTGCTTTTCTATGAACTATTGGTGTTCCGTGTTTTATAATTTCATGGCAAAATAAAATTGCATTAATTTGTCTGGCGTATGAACGCACACACAAAACTAAAAGTCGATCAACTAGCGATTCAAAAAATCTCAAAGTCCCCAGAGTGCGGACTTGAGTACTCTGAGTCCCTAGAGTGTGGACTAGAGTATAAACAATTCAAAATTCTCAAAGTTCCCAAAGTGCGGACTTGGGTACTCTGAGTCCCTAGTGTGCGGACTAGTATAAACGATTCAAAATTTTCCAAGTCCCCAGAGTGCGGATTTGAGTACTTTGAGTCCCCTGAATGCGGACTAGAGTATAAACGATTTAAAAAGTCTCTAAGTCCCCAGAGCGCGGACTAGAGTACTCTGAGTCCCCAGAGCACGAACTTGAGTATAAACGATTCAAAAATCTCAAAGTCACCGAGTGCGGACTTGGGTACTCTGAGTCCCTAGAGTGCGGACTAGAGTATAAACGATTCAAAAATCTCAAAGTCCCCAGAGTGCGGACTTGGGTACTCTAGGTCCCCAGAGTGCGGACTAGAGTATAAACGATTTAAAAATCTCCAAGTCCCCAGAGTGTGGACTTAAGTACTCTGAGTCCCTAGAATGCGGACTAGAGTATAAACGATTCAAAAAATCTATAAGTCCCCAGAGCGCGGACTAGAGTATAAACGATTCAAAAATCTCAAAGTCCCCAGAGTGCGGACTTGGGTACTCTAAGTCCCCAGAGTGTGACTAGAGTATAAATGATTCAAAAATCTCCAAGTCCTGTGAAAGCGGACTAGAGTTTAAATGACCCACAAGACTCTGAATTTCAATTACATATTAAATTATAAGCTGAGCGATGAGAGTCTGTGGATGCAAAGAAACAAGATTTTATTTACTTCTCAAAAAAAAATTCCTTACAACTACTCCAAAAGTGCGGAGACCAAGTCTATTTACAACGACTACTGACAAAAAAAGGGGGAAAAGGGAAACGACTACATGATTTTGACTTATTTAAGCTAAGCGAGGCATGATCGGATGACAGCTACTTCTTTGGCTTTCTTTCCTTCTTCGGCTTCTCCGAAGTCTCCTCAGCTGAGCGTTTTCTCCTGAACCCCTTGCTTCCAAGTAACGTGGTATCCGAGGAAGGTGGGGAATCTTCCAGAGGTGTGGTTCCACCGGGGAGAATGACCTTCAATGGCCTATTTAGGGGATCGTCAAGTTCCACCACCTGGGATTATATCTTAGCTTTGGTTTTCTCTTTCTCCTCCTCCTTGATTTTCTCCTTCATGCTAAGCTGGGAAGTATACTCGGAAGCGCTTGTGATTTCAACGTTGTCATGTCCTTCTACGGGTGAAGGATCTTCAGGCTTATCTTCCTCAAGCGCCCCTATTACTTGAGCGTCAGGACCAGGGATGTCACAAGTGTGGAGTACTTCAGTCTCTTTTTCTTCCCGCTCCATGTCGACATCGCTCCTTGGAGTTGGTTCAGGGCCAGAAGGACCTGTACGAATTCATGAAAAGTGAATGTTAAAATACGACAGTTATTCATCAAGAACGACAACTCTATGAAATTTAGAAGGTGGGGTCATGTACCAGCTTCCATTTGGCTCTCGGTCGTCTTGGGAGTATCACCCTCCAGAATTGTCGATAGAATGTGGATGCCAAGTCCAGGCTTCTCCGGATTGTAAGCCACATGTTGCTCGGGAGGACTAAGAGTGGAGTTTTGGCCAAGTCAACGGGAGGAGGAATCTGGGGCTCGAAGCCAGATGGGCCAGCGGCATCCTCTTTGTCCTCTATTGTAGGGGAGCCTTCCCCGAAGAGGGCTTTCGCCGCAGATAAATCTAAGGGTTCGTTGCCTCAAAGCACTTCCCTCACCAGAGCCTCTTCATCAATCTCTTCGACACCCAGCTCCACTTTTTTAATCCTAATCGAAGTATCCCATGCTTCGGCGAGTAACTCGAGATAATTCTAGCCCAAGAAAGACAACTCACGGTGCATGAGGACTCTTGCATTAAACTCGGCAATGAGCGGGTCGAATAAACATTTGATTTCTCTTCTACCGGCCCCGGTAGCTGCCTCGGGTCGAGAGTCGGCCTCTATGAGCGCTATCTTCTTACCTTCCTCACGAGCTGCTTCTTTTAGCGCTTCAACCCTAGATAGCTCTTCATCGAGTTTTGTTTTTAGAAGCCGTGTTTCGATGATTTCATCACAATATCTTTGTGACTCTTCATGCGCTACAATTTTCTCTTCTCACTCTTTAAAGAGCAACTCCTCTAGTTCGTTAACCCATCGAGCGAGAATGCCTTTCTCTTTTTGGATAGAGTCTTTCTCCAAAGCTAGAGCGTCGTTGTGTTGGATTGCCTCATTGAGTTCTTTCTTGTGAGTGGCCTCCAAACGGCTAACTGCCTCGGCTGTCTCCTTAGCATTTTTCTGGGCAGTCTCGAGCTAAGATTTGTATGAGGATAGCTCTTCATCCTGGCCCTTAATGATGTCTTTGTCATGAATAGCTTCGAGTTTGAGGCGATCGATCTCATGTTGGCGTTCAATAGAGACCTCTGAAACTTTCTCCACCAAGTGTACGGATGCATCATGCTGGAAATATACATCATTGTTGTAGGCAATGGCGCTCTGTTTGACATGTCCATGGATAGGATGGATTGCGGGGAGAAATTTCAGTCCGTCGAAACAGATCTTCGGAAATGTAGCTTTGAGCTCAGCCAATTTTTCCGCTGTTGACGGATCGTGAGCGGAGGTTGAGGGATTCTGCCTTACCGAAGTCACGGATTTCTTATAAGGCTCATGGGATTTCTTGGTACTCGAAGAGTCAGAATGTTGGTCGCGAGGGACTTCGGACTAGGAGCCCTTTTGAGCAGACTTCTCCCCACTACGCACCGGATGATGGGGAGGATTGTTTGGATATAAAGAATGGTTGTGGGTTCTCCTTCTGGAAGGCGATGACGAATCTCTTGAGCAATAATCCCTATCACCGCTTTCATCCCTGTCTCGCCGTTTGCCCGATCCCGAGTCTCGACCGAAATGGTAAAAGATGAAGGATCCGCGAAGGCGGTCAATGCCATGTGTACGCCCCATTTCACCTGCGCATAAAGTTAAACTAGAATGAGTTAGTGGGAGTCGCACGATGAATGGAATTCAAGTTCATAGTGGAGTGTAAGTGTTCGTGTGTGTCCTAGTGCATCCCCCCGAGGGACCAGTGTTTTTTGCTTTACTCATTGGAGTTTTCTCTCCCTGATGATGAGTCTAAGCGCCTTCATGCTTCTCGCAGGAAAATTAAATCCCATAGCCTCGGGGTTATTGAAGCCATAATTCAGTATATCGTCGGGGATGGTCAAGTGAGATAGGCCCTTTAATGAGCCTTCTAAGTTTTAGGAAGACGACTTTTTCTCGATCAGAGTTATCGTGACCTTTGAAGTTTCGCCGACTTTCCTCTTTTTCAGCTTATAAGCTAGACTCCTTTTATTTTTCAAGGGAGGCGGTGGTTGATCAACGCTGGATGCATCGGCTACCGGCGCTGGCCCAGGACTTATGTTCTCATCTGTGTTTTCGATCTCGCCTTCCTCGGTAGTATCGCGAGCCCCTTCAGCGGGGGGCACCGAAGGTCCAGCTTGTTCTTTGCTCGTTTCCGCAGTCGTTCTTGCTATTGTGGCACCACTTGGAAGGCTAGTCCGGCGGCCCTCTCCTAGTAATCCGAACTTCGAGAGCAGTTCGTTGGTAATTACAGATTTAATGTCCCGATCTCCCAAGGGAGTAGCTCGAATGGCTTCGATGACCTCATAATACCTAGGGCCTTCGGGTCGTGGGAGGATACCTAAAAGAGTTGGAGGAAGTTCAAAAAGGGTGCACTCCAAGCCTTAGGAAAAAGATTGGGATAAAGATGAGACTTACGTCCTTCTAGCCACCTTCTCGCAAAGCCAGGAGGGCAGCGTATGTAGAACCACTCTTGTTTAAACTGAGTAAACTTGTTCCACGCACCCATCAGGACTTGGCATTTGGGATGTGGCTTGAGGAATATGTAGGATGGACTGTCAGTACGTCTCTTAAAGCGGTAAATATAACGGATATCCTCGGGAGTTTGGGGTCTGAGTAAGATGATCATGAATAGAACGCATGTACCGTGAATAAATGCATGGTTATTAGTAGGCTTGTCAATGGACAAGGTTCGGTCCGGGTACTATAAAACCCGGACCCGAGTCCAATTACAAGAATTTAAACCCGACCCCGACCCGAACCCGCAGGGTATTTCAACCCAATATCCGAGCCCGGTCCGTCGGGCTTTTTAAGCCCGTTGGGTAATAACTATATTACCTAACTCAGAATATTTATGTTAAAACCATATTTTAAAATTGCAACTTTGGTAAAATTTGTATACAAACAATGTTAACATAT
This sequence comes from Allium fistulosum, assembly GCA_030737815.1. NCBI lineage: Eukaryota > Viridiplantae > Streptophyta > Magnoliopsida > Asparagales > Amaryllidaceae > Allium > Allium fistulosum. The sequence goes on from CM060901.1 coordinate 907,837,520, forward strand.
AAATTGGATGGTGATGTAGTCAAGCTCATAACAAAAGTATGCAAAAATAAAGTGAAGTTTAATTAAATAAGTTAAGTTTTAATTAATAAGAAATTTAATTAAACAAGCGAAGTTTAATTAAATAAAGTGAAGCTTAATTAAATAAATGAGTTTAATTAAATAAAGGTGTTTAATTAATAAAAGATGTTTAATTAAAAGAAGTTTTAATTAAAGAAGAAGTGTTTAATTAAAAGATGAAGTTTTAATCAAATGAAGAAGTTTTATTAGATAAAAGGAGTTTTACTAATACAAGAAGTTTTAATTGATAAAGAAATATTAATTAATAAAGGAAGTTTCAATTAATAAAGAAATATTAATTAATAAAGGAAGTATTAATTAAAAATTTTGATAAAAAGGAAGTATTTATTAATAAAGAAATATTAATTAAATATAAGATGTTTTAATTAATAAAGGAATATTAATTCATAAAAGGAAGTTTATTAGATAAAAAATTAATTAACCAAAAAGGGGATTAAAAGTCATTTATGTGACCTGGTTGTGCTTTCTATGTGTTAATCGTGCTTTAGGTGTTTACTTGTTTATGGAAAGTATTTAGTTGTGTACTGAGCACTAAAGTCGACAAAGTAGACTTGTTTCTATCCGTGAGAGTTAAGAATGATGATTCGAGTATGGTGTAGAAGCAATAGTGCTCTAACCTGCCGGGCTTTACTCTTGACCAATGGATGGTGGAAGTGGAGAAGCTCGAAAATGTAATAAGTATACAAGACTTGGTTTCCATATGCGATTGTTCACATTGCTGTTGAATATGACCAAATTCGTCGACTCGGTCTTGAAGAGACCGGGATCGGTAAGTCTTTTACTTATTGAAAACTACTTCAAGATAGAGATATGTGTTCTATCTCTTAAAAGTGGATCTCGGGATGTTGGAATCTATGTGGAGATTTGAGATTTGTTTGAGATGCTCGAAGCTAGGTAGAGGTTCGTGATATGTTCGAGGTGCTAGAATCCATTTAGGGATTCGTGATATGTTCAAGTGATGATGGCTCATGTGTTGAGATGTCGAAAGTTACTTCATCATCGGTATATGACTAAAGATAGAGTAGGATGCATGATCCCCGGTTTAGCTAACATGTATCTAGATTATGCTTTTGATGTGTTGTGTATGAGGAGTAGCTGATACTTGGTTCACATTGTTTGCCAAAGTATTCGGATGAGGGGCCAGTTGTGTTTACTTATGATATATTTTGTCTAGAGATATACAATGCTTGGAAGGTGTTTTTTGATCCTTGTCATAGGAGATCGGTCTCAGTTTACTGGGAGGTCTTCGTGGAAAATCCATTAAACGAATGCGAATTAGCGATTTTGTTTGTATACGGATTGAATATTGTTATGGTGAAACCAATATAAGCACCAACAGCTATTTTCTGATTTATATTTTTAACCCTAGACATTATCTATTGTATCGCAATACATACTTATTAGGTGGTGGCTCTTTTGAGGGGATAACTATTACGACGGTCTCAAAAGGTGTTGTTATATGTAATGCATATTTCTTGAGCTTCTCACACCAAACTTTTATCTGACCTGTGGTTTTATTTTTCCCTTATTTCCATGCATGCTTTTTCAAGTAGTCTGAGAAAGGCAGGTTTTCGTTCATGTTCATTGGGCTCTTGGAGAGGAGCTGGATGTTCATCTATTGTAGAATTTTTATTTCTGTTGCATTACTTTATGTATATATTTAAGCAATTGTAAGGGCATGTTGTTATAATTGTCTAGGCTAATGATAGTATTCTGATTAGTAACTTTGAAATGTTATGTATATTAGAGTAACACTGTGTGATGTCTTTTGATATTATATATTATCATTCCGCGGTGAGATTCTAATGTTTTTGTTCTCCTCTTTCTTGTTTCTTTTCTTTTCTTCTTTTTCTTTACTCTAATGTTCCGACTTTCCAACTTGGGTACTCGGCACGTGAATACCATGATTGTATTAATGTCGACATTCATGGGTCAAAAAGGCGTTCGTTACATCATATGTTAGATAATTTTTCTTGTGTACTTTCAACTATTGCCTAGCACGTAAAATAACTCTACCCTCCTACATGAAAACATCGCCAAGTCATGTACCGCAAGCATCAATATACATAATAAATGACTTTGAACCATGAGGAATTTATAAAAAAAAAGGTACGCTAGTCAACATTTCCTTTAGCTCAGTAAAAGCATGCTCACACTTCAAGTTCCATGAAAAACTAAATTTCTCTTGGTAAGGCGTGTCAATAGTGTTGAGATCTTTGCAATGTCTTTAATAACTTCCTATAATAGCTAGCTAAACCAAAAAATACTCCTTAGCTCCATAACATTTTCCAGTAGATGCCAATATTACATTGTAGCAACTTTATTAGGATCAATAGACAATCCATGCTGGGAAACAACATGACCTAGAAAGCAAACCGCCCTACACTAAAAGTGACATTTGGAAAATTTTGCTTTCAACTTATGTCTACATAGAGTATTGAGAAATTTTCTCAAATGCAAATCATGCTCTTTCTTGCTTTTGAATAAATAAGTATATCATCAACAAATACCATTACGAACTTGTTCAGCAATCCTCTGAATATAGACTCATGAGGTCGATGAAATATACTGGTACGTTGGCCAATCCAAATGGAATGACTAACCACTCATAAAGTCTATTAGGTGTAGGAAAAGCGATTTTCTAAATACTATCCTCGATTATGTGCAACCGATGGAATCCGATAGCCAGGTCAGCCTAAGAAAATATCCATGCTCCAACTAACTGATCAAATAAATCATCAATATACTGCAATGGATAACGATTCTTTTTCATCAGCTTGTTCAGTTCATGATAATCGATGCAAAGCCTTAAATAACCATTTTCTTTGGTAATAAAGATGACATGTGCTCCCCATGCCAAAATGCTTTGAATATAACCCTTCTCCAATAGTTCATTCATCTTTTTACTAAGCTCGCATCACTCTAAGAGCCATATGCCTAAGAGGTAAGGCAACAGGTCTGGCATCCTTTTCTAAATAAATTTGAAATTCAATCTCCCTATGATGAGGAAGATAAGAAACTTTGAACATCTGGGAAGTTGCAAACTGTAGGAATGATGTCTAACTCATCATGTGATAAGTCTAGGGAATACATGTAACTCAACTTAATTGAACTTTTGGGATCGCGGTAAACCTTAAGGCTATGCCCACTAGAAGTACCCAAGCAAACCACCTTCCCATCACAATCTAACATCGCCCCATACATAGTCATCTAGTCCATCCTTATAATTAAACCAAACCCATAAAATGCCAACAAAAAAGCATTGTAATCAAATTCGACACCCAAAATATATAACTTCAAATCCTTGTAAATCATAGAAAAATGGGTCGATCCACCAATAGAATTCGATATTATAATAGAGTATGTAATGATAATAGCCTCTACGTGTAATTCATCTACCAACTTACTCGAAATAAATGAGTGAGATGTCACGGTGTCAAATAAAGTATGAATAGATAGATTTCAGTAATGATAATACTCCACCAATTCAAGACCTCTCCATGCAAGTTCCATGAAGCCAATTGTCTCTTTATCATATCCTCCACAGCCATCATAGCAAATATTCAATCGTAATTTATTGGTCATGCCCAAGACTTAATATTTGATTCGATCCTAAGTAATTCTTTCCACCCAAACTATGGAATCATCATGATTTGAGAAAAATAAAGCAGGCGGAGGAGTTAGGATTGCACCATGTGCTTGTGCTACGGGTCCTTCATTGAGGTTAATTTCAATATAGCCTCTTTCTTGAAGATACGGGTGGAACCGTACTAGAAAGTTCATGCTAGGAACCTCGTCTGTCACACAAGAACCATTTCTAGTTTGATTTCTCATATATGCTTATCTGTAACAAGATTTATTTGAAATTTCCTTATATAATAGTAAGCATTACAGGAATTTTATGGGTATATATGTGTTAAACTAATATATATATATATATATATGTGTGTGTGTGTGTGTGTGTGTGTGTGTTTATATATAACATCTTTTAAAATATACAAGTCCGCTCCCTCAATACACACCTAATCCCTAAAGAATCCTAAACCTAAGCTCTAGAACTAATGTAACAATCTACACCTCTGGATACAGCTATTCAAAGCCCACTTTTGGCCTTTGAACTCGCATCATGCCAAGAAATACAGATCATTGGGTTTTTGATGGTTTATAATGTACATAGATAAATATAACTTTAAACATGTCTACACTTCTAGCTCTCACAAAAAAAGTAATAAAAAATAAATACTGAAATAACTAAATCATTACTATCTCAAAACAATAGCGGTCCATACAAGAAACATTTGAATAAACCATCAAACAGAAATATAATATATGTCTAACTAATATGTACAATAAGATATATAAGCAATGATAGTAGATAAGTATAACTCCAAAGTGCATGGTCACCTCCTCCATGCATCTTATCCTCATCATTCGACCTACTACATTGTCATCCTGTAATAGATAAAAAGAGGGAAAAATAGAGGGGAGCGAACAAAGTATAGTGAGTGAGAAATATCACTAGGGGTATGGTGTTAATAGGCAACTAAATTATCTTTTATAATCTACTCTACCTAAGGGTGTTTATTTGTATGTGTGTACTATATTTAACAAATCAAAAAACTAATACAATATAGGGTACCAATCTATAATACGCCTAAAATCAGGTAATGATCCATAAAGATTTCCATCCGAAGGTTGGACATCCAAAAATTGGGTAAACCTAACAACTATCGAGTATACAGTCTTGATGGTAAATCGTCTAACTATACATTGAATAAAATCCCAATAATAAATTTCCTAAGTTGCACACAACGAGTTTACAGTCACAATGCCAAGGCATACATCGAGTATACCATCTCGATGGTAAACTGCCTACCAAAATATCAAGCATACAACCTGTTACCTGGCTACTTGGCCAGGCTATGAGACGATAGTTGTAGAAGACATGGTTGGACTCAGATGAGACTCGAGTCAAGAAAGGATTGGAAATATGAAGGATTAATGTAACTTGTTTGGGTCGGCTTGTATATGTGGATCAGTAGGTAGCTATTATGGAAGAGTATGTGTGGGTCGGCATTCATGAATGGTTCGGCCTATATACATGGTTCGACATGTATGGGTTGATATGGATGGCTCGGTCAAGGAGGGATGGTCATGCATGGGTCGGTCAAGATGGCTCTGCCTTACTGGGACGCTATTGTATGGGGATCGGTCCAAGAGGGCCGGTACATATCATTCGATCATGGTGTAAAAGCAAAGGTGGATCGGTCAGATGTGGCTCAGCACTTGTGGGTTGGCCTCAATGCTTTGGCATGCTTGGGTCGGTGTGCATCAGGGAGATCAACAGAGTACGGGCGATACGGTCGGTATTCCCACGCTTTGAGTCATATATCTAGCTGCTCCGAGTCATGTGACAGCTCGCTTCGAGTCATCCACAAGGGACCCTTGGTTTGGCCAGAGTAGCTCGGTGTACCTGGGTCGGTCATCTTGAAGCATCATTTGTGGGCCGAGTTGTCTTGGTCATAAGCTTGCGCAGGGGATCTAGCCTATCTTCGTCTATAAATAGAGGGGCAGGGGTATAGTTGAAGGGACCTTTTTTGGAAGAACTCCAAGTAGACTCTGCCATTTCTGTACTCGCTTCTTTCCTATTCAAACTTGTATTCAAGTTGTTTGTTTACGGATTGTATCTGTACTCAAATGATTGGAAAAGTAAAAAAAGATCATATTCAAAGTGGATGTAGGCAATTACACTGAACCACTATAAATTTGGTGTTCTCATTTTTGTTGTTCTTTTTGCATTCAATTGCGTTACTTCTCTGCTTTAATTTACTTTCTTCATTAATCTCCCTACACAATTCTATTCGAGGGTGTTAGTGACCAATTTTGATGCTAACATTTTGGTGCTTTCACTGAGAGGGGCGTTCATTCTCAGGCTGTTAGGATATACTTTGTTGCTACTGGATTGAGGAAATCCCCCGAAGGAGATCCAAGTTCATTCTCAAGAGTTCATAGATTCAACTTAGAGTTTCTACAACAACTCTAAGATGACGAGACCGCGTACCAGGTCCACCTCCCACATCGCCGATGCTAATGAGACCGCTAGTGTCCAGAAGGTAGGACCTAGCAATTGGCAAGCTAATGCCGGTGCAGAACCCGCCATCATCCCAAACCAAGCATATGTTGTCACCAGGGCAGAGTTTAATGAGCCGATAAGGGAGCTCGTGGAAAGTAGGAGACAACTTAACGAGCAGATTCAAACAAATGCCAACCTAATGACCCAGATCGCTCAGCAGCAGCGTCAGAACGCTGGAGGAAGCCCTGCTTCCTACTCATCATCCGACAGCTCCGTTTCATCAGATGAACACCCCAGGCGTAGACGCCGTAGGATTGAAACGGCAAAAACTGGTGCAACAAAGCAATTGGTAACGACTCGCCAAGACAAACCAATAGAAATGGTACATATTCCTTAGTTGGAACCGTAGCCCCTCAACTGCACCTGGGGAATCACTCCCAACCTGGAGTGGGAAACTTAGGATCTGAAGCACGCTTGGGAGCTGGTCCACCACCTCGCCAGGGTCGTAGTGAAGCGGGTCCTCGGGATGCACACTTAGGTGATCGCCTACCGAGGAGGCACCAACTGGAGCAATCACGCAGGACGGATACCAACTTGCCACCTCCCATCCAGACTCTGGATTTATCAACTATGGTCAGGCAACTGATGAGGGAGAGTCAGGGCTTAACCAACAATGATCGGGGCATATCGAGGAGCCATACTTCGTTTATAGATACCATCCTACAAGCTGAGTACCTCCGAAAATTTAGCATGCCTACTATTCCAGCTTATGAAGAGAAGACCGACCCCCGACAGCACATAATGAGATACGGGTGGATGATGGACTCGGCTAGGGCAAATGATGCGATCAAATGCAGATGCTTCCCAATAACCCTATCCAGAGTCGCTACCATGTGGTTCACCAGACTTCCCCCACGATCGATCTCCAGGTTTGATGAGTTAGTGGCGAAGTTCGTGGAGCAGTTTATGATCCATGCCACTCGCCCAAAGGACGTGATGTCGTTGTCCAGTGTGATCCAGGCTCCGGGGGAGTCGTTGAAGGATTATTTGCAAAGATTTTACGTTGCTGCTACCGAAGTTAGCAATCTGAATGACCATGCTATCCTTATGGATGTGATGCGTGGAGTAGATCCAGACTCAGAGTTTGGTGATTGGCTGGCAGGCAAACCACTGACTACCCTGGAACGCTTTTATTCAAAGGCGAACCAATTCATGAGAAGGGAAGAGGCTAGGTGGTCAAGACGGAGCAGTGCGCCAGGACCCAGCAAGGAAGCGGTGCAAAGCAACATTGCGGTAAAGCAATCTAGCAAAAACTCTGGTAAGGTCCAAGTCAATGTTCAAAATAAGCCGAAGCAGTCTAAAGGATCCGGAGGAGGAAATTTCGAACGAAAGAGGGAAGCAGGAAAGTGGAAACCAAGAATCCCAACCTATAGCGAATATACGCCTCTGAATACATCTTTGGAGAATATTTATCTATCAACTTGTAATACATTCCAATACCGAAAGCCGCGCCCAAAGGAATCTACTGAGGAACAAAAGCAGACTGGAAAGTGTTGTCGGTTTCACGAGACCTACGGGCACAATACTGAAGAGTGCAGACACCTCCATAATGCAATAGAAAAGCTGATTCGCCAGAAAAAGTTACAGCAGTTTGATAAGAATCCGCAGGAAGGCGGACAGGGGACATCCAACACCAATCACGGGCAAGCTTCACATCGACCTGAGGAGCCCACTCGGACCGAAGGAAGGCTGGTCATAAACACGATAATTGGTGGATCTCATCCGGTAGACAAGAGTTGGCAAGAAATGGAATGCTATGCTAGTTCCTTGAAGCATGTGGGCTTCGAATGCTGCTCGAACACGGAAGACGAGACTCCAGCGAAACAGCAGCGAATGGTGACCGATGATATAGTATTCAGGAGTAGGGATGCCGATCAGCTGGAGGCACCTACCATTGACCTGATGGTTATCTCAGCTACGATCGGACCGGCGCTTGTGAGAAGAATACTAATTGATTGTGGGAGTTCTGTTAATATTATCTTCAGAAAGGCGTATAACCAAATGAAGATGGAGGTGAAGGATCTGAAACCATCTAAAGCCCGCATTCACGGCTTTAATGGTGCAGCTACCGATGCAATAGGTTTTGTTGAATTGCTAGTTGAATTAGGGGAAGGTGAACGTATGAGGGTACATATCCTACCGTTCATTGTTTTAGATGTTGATTCCTCGTATAATGTTTTTCTGGGCCGACCGGCCCTGGCGGAGTTTAGGGCAGCTTTGGCCCCATGGTGTTTGACCTTGAAATTTCCAACGGACAGTGGAGTTGGTGTAGTGCATGACGATCAAGCGACCGGTCATGCTTGTTATGTGGCTGAGCTGAGAGAGGCCCAGCGAAGAGAGAAGGGAAGGGTGTGGATAACCCTGTCTGCATCCATGTTGTTGAAAATTGACAAGTAGCGCTTGAGCCTTGGCTTGGGCAACACATTCGGATCTATAGAGACATAGATCCGAGAGATGACGATGAAGAACCCAAGGCGGCACCGGCTGAATCGATGATTGACATTCCAGTCAGCCATGATGACTCGTCACGGGTGCTTAAGTTGGTTCACAGCTCAACCCCTCGATGATAGGGGATCTTAATGATTTCCTCTGAGCGAAACTAGATGTTTTTGCTTGGACCCATTCTGATATGTGTGGGATTTCTCCCGCCATCGCAAGTCATATGTTGAACGTTGACCCGAAGTATGTGCGAGTGAAACAAAAGAGGAGAGACATGGACCCGGAGAGGTCCGCTGCTCTCAAAGAGGAGGCGGATAAACTCAAAGCCAATGGGTTCGTCCACTACACCCTCTAACCTGAATGGATATCTAATCCCGTACTGGTGAGGAAGGAAAATGGGAAGTGGAGGACCTGTGTTGATTACTCGGACCTGAACAAGGCATGCCCTAAGGATAGTTTTCCATTGCCTAGAATTGATCAGCTGGTCGACTCGACCGCAGGACACGAGTTGTTGTCATTTATGGATACGTATTCGGGATACAATCAAATCCCGATGCACATTTCAGATCAGGAGCATACCAGTTTTGTCACGGACATTGGACTGTACTGTTATGTAGTGATGCCTTTTGGGTTAAAGAATGCAGGCCAAACTTATCATCGTTTGGTGAATCAAATGTTTAAAGACAAGATTGGTAGAACAACAGAAGTCTATGTGGATGATATGCTCGTGAAGTCACGACAGTCAAACGACCACATTCGAGACTTAGGAAAGATGTTTGATATACTCAGATTTTACGGAATGAAAATCAATCCATTGAAATGTTCCTTTGGCGTTGCGTTGGGGAAGTTTTTGGGTTTCATTGTCAATGCGCGGGGAATCGAAGCCAACCGAGAAAAGATTCAAGCTATTCGAGACATACAAGTACCCAGAACTATAAAGCAAGTATAAAGCCTGAATGGGAAAGTCGTTGCGTTGAGTCGATTTATATCCAAAGCAACCAACAAGTGTATTCCCTTCTTTGATGTGATAAGGAAAGGGAAAATAAATTTTGAATGGACGCTAGATTGTGAGGACGCGTTACAAGCTCTGGTGAGACACTTGGAGAGGGCCCCTGTTCTGTCAAAGCCCGTAGACCATATCCCAGCATGCCATCAGTGCAGCTTTGGTTCGTGAGGAGGACCGAATCCAAAAGCCAGTGTACTATGTTAGTATGCGTTTAACGGGGGCAGAGAGAAATTATCCTAAGATTGAGAAGCTAACTTACTGCTTGGTGATCGCGTCACGCAAGCTCCGCCTGTATTTGCAGGCACATCCGGTCAGTATTTATACCGATCAACCTTTGCGGCAGGTGCTCCAACGACTGGATACTTCTGGAAGGCTACTCAAATGGAACATTGAGCTGAGTCAGTTCGACATTACCTCCTTGCCATGGAGGGCTATCCAAAGGCAAGCGCTAGCAGATTTCATTGCAGAGTTCACCATATCATATGAGCCAAGTGGAAGTGATGTGATTCCCACTGTTCGATGGAAGCTATATACCGATGGGGCATCCAATAACCATTGTTCTGGGGCTGGTGTTATTCTTTTAACTCCCGGGAACCGATCGATTTGTTATGCTTTGAAACTTAATTTCCCCGCTATGAATAATGAAGACGAGTATGAAGCATTGATCGCTGGACTGAAGCTTACCAAAGAACTTGGAGTGAAACCGGTTGAAATCTTTTGTGACTCACAGTGGTGGTGTACCAAGTATGGGGAGACTATCAAGCATAGGGGCAAAGGCTTGCCCCATACCTTGCTCGGGTTCAAGAATTGTTGGCGGACCTTGAATACTACAATATTTCGCACATTCCGCGCGAACAAAACGAGGATGTCGATTCCTTGGTAAAATTTGCAAGCACTGGTGATGCACATCAGATAGGCTTGGTTCCTAGTGAAACTTTACACGCCCCGAGTATAAATGAGATGGAGGTAGATTTTGTGTCAGAGACGGAAACTGAAAGGGAGTCGTGGATGACCCCGTTCAAAGAATACTTGCTACACGGAACCTTGCCCGAGAGAAAGAACGAGAGACGACAAGTCGTTCGCAAGGCCTCACGGTATATAATGCAGGATGGAATGATGTATCAAAATGGATTCTCCGTTCCCTTGCTTAGGTGCATCGCCCACGAAGAGATAAAGCGTGATTTAAGAGAAGTCCTTGAAGGAGAATGTAGCGACCATATTGGGGGGGAGGGTAGACACTAGCCAAAAAGATACTCCGCTATGGATACTATTGGCCGACCGTGAATCGGGACACCACGGACTATGTAAGGAGATGCGACAAATGTCAAAAGTACACAAAGATCCCGAGAGCACCGCCGACAAAACTCACGCAAATGGTTAGTCCATGGCCGTTTGCAATATGGGGGATTGATATAATCGGCTCCTTGCCAATCTCCAAAGGTGGTGCAAAATACGCAATCGTCGCCGTCGATTACTTCACCAAGTGGCCAGAAGCGGAGCCATTAGCTACGATCACCACCAAAAAGGTCGTTAACTTTGTTGTGCAAAACATTATATGCCGCTTTGGTCTCCCATGGACTATCATTACTGACAACGGAACTCAATTTGAGAGTAGAGAATTCAAAGAGTTCTGCCAAAAATATTGCATTGAGAAATGGTTTGCAACAGTCGCTCACCCTAAAGCGAATGGGCAAGTTGAAGCCGTAAATAAGATAATCAAGTCCATCTTGAAAAAAAGTTTGGAGAAGGCTAGAGGCAAGTGGGTGGATGAGCTTCCGATAGCACTCTAGGTCTATAGAATCACCCACAAGTCCGCGACTGGCCACACCCCTTTCGCCTTGGCATATGGCACGAAGCTGTTATACCCGTGGAACTTGAAGTTCCTTCTCACCGGGTCACTCATTATGATCCTAGCAAGAACTGAGATCTTTTACTGGAGTCGTTGGACTTTTTTGACGAGAAACGTGAAGAAGCTGATTAAGGTGGCTGCATATCGGCACTGAGTCGCCTGATATTATAATGAAAAAGTTCGACCAAGTACTTTCGATGTGGGCGACCTTGTTTTGAAGCGAGTTTTTCCAGTCCCATCACATATGAATCCCACATGGGAAGGTCCCTACATCATCGAATGGAGGCTTGGAGAAGGAACCTTCAAGCTAGCGACTGTTGATGGCGTGACACTCCCCAGAGCATGGAATAGTGAGCATTTGCATCGTTATTATACTTATTTTATCTCTTTTGCATTTTAGTAGCAATTGTTTCCAGTATATGTTTCTTTTGTTGTTCTCTGTTTTCGACAGTAATAAGACAATTCAATTTGTCCCTATTTTCTACAATCAATACAGGCTTGAAGCTGTTTTTCTATGAACTATTGGTGTTCCATGTATTATAATTTCATGGCAAAATTAAATTGCATTAATCTATCTAGCGTATGAATTCACACACAAAACTAAAAGTCGATCGGCTAGCGATTCAAAAAATCTCCAAGTCCCTAGAGTGCGGACTTGAGTACACTGAGTCCCTAGAGTGCGGACTAGTGTATAAACGATTCAAAAATCTCTAAGTCGCCAGAGTGCGGACTAGAGTACTCTGAGTCCCCAGAATGCGGACTAGAGTATAAACGATTCAAAAAATCTCTAAGTCCCCAGAGTGCGGACTTAAATACTCTAAGTCCCCAGAGTGCGGACTAGATTATAAACAATTCAAAAATCTCTAAGTCCCTAGAGTGCGGACTAGAGTACTCTGAGTCCCCAGAATGCGAACAAGAGTATAAACGATTCAAAAAATCTCTGAGTCCCCAAAGTGCGGACTAGAGTATAAACGATTCAAAAATCTCTAAGTCCCCAGAGCGTGGACTAGAGTACTCCGAGTCCCCAGAATGCGGACTAGAGAATAAACGATTCAAAAAATCTCTAAGTCCCCAAAGCGCAGACTGGAGTACTCTAAGTCCCCAGAGCGCGGACTAGAGTATAAACGATTCAAAAACCTCAAAGTCCATAGAGTGCAGACTAGAGTATAAATGATTCAAAAATCTCCAAGTCCTGTGAAAGCGGACTGGAGTTTACATGACTCGCAAGACTTCGAATTTCAATTACAGATTAAATTATAAGCTAAGCGATGAGAGTCTGTGAATGCAAAGAAAAAAGATTTTATTTACTTCTCAAAGAAAATATTTTCCTTACAACTTCTCCAAAAAGTGCGGAGACCAAGTCAATCTACAACGACTACTAGCAAAATAACAAAAAGGGAAATGACTGCATGATTTTGACTTATTTAAGCTAAGTGAGGCATGATCGGACGACGGCTACTTCTTCGGCTTTCTTTCCTTCTTCGGCTTCTCCGAAGTCTCCTCAACTGAGCATTTTCTCCTGGACCCTTGCTTCCAAGCAATGTGGTATCCGAGGAAGGAGGGGTAACTTCCAGAGGTGTGGTCCCACCAGGGAGAATGACCTTTAATGGCCTATTTAGGGGATCGTCGAGTTCCACCTCCTGGGATTCTGTCTTAACTTTGGTTCTCTCTTTCTCCTCCTCCTTGAGTTGCTCCTTCATGCTAAGTTGGGAAGTATACTCGGAAGCGCCTGTGATTTCGACATCATTGTGCCCCTCTACGGGTGAAGGATCTTTGGGCTTATCTTCCTCAAGCGCCCCTATTACTTGAGCGTCAGGACCAGGGGTGTGCCGGTGTAGAGTATTTCAGTCTCTTTTTCTTCCCGCTCCATGGCGACATCTCTCCTTGGAGTCGGTTCAGGGCCAGAATGACCTGTACGGATTCATGAAAAGTGAATGTTAAGATACGACAGTTATTCGCCAAAAGCAATGACTCTATGAACTTTAAAAGGTAGGATCACATACCAGCTTCCATTTGGCTCTCAATCACCTTTGGAGTATCACCCTCCGGAATTGGGGATAGAATGTGGATGCCAAGTCCAAGCTTCTCCGGGTCGTAACCCACATGTTGCTTGGGGGGATTAAGCGATGGAGTTTTGGTCAAGTCAACGGGAGGAGGAATCTGGAACTCGGAGCCGGACAGGCCAGCGGCATCCTTTTTGTCCTCTGATGTAGGGGAGCATCCCCCGAAGAGGGCTTTCGCCGCAGATAAATCTGAGGGTTCGTTGCCTCGAAGCACTTCCCCCACCAGAGCCTCTTCATCAATCTCTTCGACACCCAGCTCCACTTTTTTAATCCTAATCAAAGTATCCTACGCTTCGGCGAGTGACTCGAGATAATTCTAGCCCAAGAAAGACAAGTCACGGTGCATGAGGACTTTTGCATTGAACTCGGCAATGAGCGGGTCGAATAAACATTTGATTTCTTCTCTGCCAGCCTCGGTAGCTGCCACGAGTCGAGAGTCGGCCTCGGTGAGCGCTATCTTCTTGCCTTCCTTACGAGCTGCTTCTTTTAGAGCTTCAACCTTGGATAACACTTCATCGAGTTTTGTCTTTAGAAGCCGTGTTTCGACGATTTCATCGCAGTATCTTTTTGACTCTTCCTGTGCTACAATTTTCTCTTCTCTCTCTTTAAAGAGCAGCTCCTCTAGTTCCTTGACTCGTCGAGCGAGAATGTCTTTCTCTTTTTTGATAGAGTCTTTCTCCAAAGCTAGAGTGCCGCTGCGTTGGATTGCCTTGTTGAATTCTTTCTTGTGAGTGGCCTCCAAGCGGCTAACTGCCTCGGCTGTCTCCTTAGCATTTTTCTAGGCAGTCTCGAGTTGAGATTTATATGATGATAGCTCTTAATGATGTCTTTGTCATGAATAGCTTCGAGTTTGAGGCGATCAATCTCGTGTTGGCGTTCAATAGAGACCTCTGAAACTTTCTCCACCAAGTGTACGAACGCATCATGCTGAAAATATACATCGTTGTTGCAAGCAATGGCGCTCTGTTTGACATGTCCAGGGATAGGATGGATTGCGGGGAGAAATTTCAGTCCATCGAAATAGATCTTCGAAAATGTAGCCTTGAGCTCAGCTATTTTTTCTGCCGTCGACGGATCATGAGCGGAGGCTGGGGGAGTCTGCCTAACCGGAGTCACAGATTTCTTATAAGGCTCACAGGATTGCTTGGTACTCGAAGAGCCGAAATGTTGGTCGCGAGGGACTTCGGACTGGGAGCCCTTCTGATCAGACTTCTCCCTACTATGCGCCGAATGATGGGGAGGACTGTTAGGATATAAAGAATGGCCGTGGGTTCTCCTTCTAGAAGACGACGACGACTCTCTGGAGCGATAGTCTCTATCACTGCTTTCGTCCGTGTCTCACCGTTTGCCCGATCCTGAGTCTCGAACGAAATGGTAAAAGATGGAGAATCCGCGAAGGTGGTCAATGCCATGTGTACGCCCCATTTCACCTACACATAAAGCCAAACGAGGACGAGTTAGTAGGAGTTGCACGATGAATGGAATTCAAGTGCATGGTGGAGTGTAAGTGTTCATGTGTGTCCTAGTGCATCCCCCCGATAGACCAGTGTTTTTCGCTTTACTCATTGAAGTTTTCTCTCCCTGATGATGAGTCTGGGCGCCTTCATCGCTTCTCGCAGGCGAATTAAATCCCATAGCCTCGGGGTTATTGAAGCCATAATTCAGTATATCGTCAGGGATGATCAAGTCAGATAGGCCCTTTAATGAGCCTTCTAAGTTTTGGGAAGACGGCCTTTTCTTGATTGGAGTTATCGTGACCTTTGAAGTTCCGCCGACTTTCCTCTTTTTTAGCTTATAAGCTAGACTCTTTTTATTTTTTGAGGGAGGCAGTGGTTGATCAATGCCGGCTGCATCGGCTACCGGCGCTGGCCTAGGACTTATATTCTCATCAGTCTTTTCGATCTCGCCTTCCTTGATAGTATCGCGAGCCCCTTCAGCAGAGGGCATGGAAGGTCCAGCTTGTTCTTTGCTCGTTTCCGCAGTCATTCTTGCTATTGTGGCACCACTTGGAAGGCTAGTCCGGCGGCCCTCTCTTAGTAGTCTGAACTTTTAGAGCAGTTCGCTGGTAATTAAAGATTTAATGTCTCGATCTCCCATGGGAGTAGCTCGAATGGCTTCGACGGCCTCAGAATACCTGGCACCTTCGGGTAGTGGGCGGATACCTGTAAGAGTTGAAAGAAGTTCAGAAAAGGTGCACTCCAAGCCTTAGGACAGAGATTGGGGTAAAGATGAAACTTACGTCCTTTTAGCCATCTTCTCGCAAAGCCAGGAGGACAGCGTACGCAGAACCACTCTTGTTTAAACTGAGAAAACTCGTTCCACGCGCCCATCAGGACATGGCATTTAGGATGTAACTCAAGGAATATGTAAGATGGACTGTTGGTACGTCGCTTGAAGTGGTAAATGTAATGGATATCCTCGGGAGTTGGGGGTCTGAGTAAGACGCTCATGAAAAGAACGCATGTACCGTGAATAAATGCATGGCTATTAGGGTGTAGTTGTGCTGGAGCAATCCCTATATACTGTAACACTTCACGGATGAATGAATTCAAAGGTGGCACACTTCCGGCCCAACACATAAATTTTTTTGCACGCAGTATATCCGGCTGGGGGAAAGTGAGGCCGATCTTACGCCGAAGGAACCAGAATGTCTTCGAATGGGATTCCGTGGATCGAACACAATCGATGGAGAGAAGATCTGCTGATTTTCGAGGCTTGAGTCGATGGGGTCATCTAGAACGATAGCCCTGTCTACGACATCGGGAGTCGGGCCTATAATCGCAACAGGTGGGTCTGGGATGCCAGGTATGGGGGCTGACGAAGGACTCAAAGTCCCCACTGCCTCCTACCGAGAACTTGGCTCAGGCTTGTCAGAAACAGTAGCGGAGCTTGAATTTTTAGATATCTCCGGAAAGCGATTAATGTGAACAGATACCTGTTTAAGCTATACTTGAAAGATAATAAAAATCAGATATAACAACAAAAATTTCCTCATGTGGTGTGTGAACTAGTGCGATGATTCAAGCAAAGAGTACAGATAAATTAAAGTTCTAAGGAATAATATAGTGTGATGGAGCTTTAAGTTATCATCTTTGGAGACCGTCATCATTAACCGTCACCGAAATTTGTCCTATAATCGGTAGCAAAAGTCCTGGGATCAGACATTGGCATCATATGTTGCGAAGGCTATTACTTGCTTTTATTGGGTTAAATTCGCATTTACGGTTGTTAAAACTATGGAATTATTAGTCCGGATCAGTTCCATGTGTTCACATGCTTTGGTTCTTGTCACTGTTCATTGTTTTATGCTCAGGCAAGAGAATGTGTGGTCCTGGTATATGCTATGTTCAAGATGAGGTGATTCTGGTTGCCAATGCCGATCCTAATACCCAATACCGATCGTCTCTCTAAACCTAAATACCGAGCCACACTGTCTCACTCGGTACCGACCCACTCTCCTCCAAACTACCAAACGATCCTTTAAATCTATACCAATCCACTCACTCTCTAATCACCGAACGACCCTCTAGATCTATACCAATCCACTCATCTGGTCTACTACCGAACCACTCTCTCCTTTAGACCACCGACCCACCAGTTAACCTAAGCATCCAACCCACTCTTTCCCTTAGAGCACCGATCCAAACTTGTAAGCCACTCTACCGACCGATCGTTGTTGGTGTATTTCTATCTGACTCCACCTAAGAGGGATCGGCCTACAAGAATTGCCGATCGGACTTTCTTACTTCTCAAGCACCTAACCTTCTTCTCCCCACACAACTAACCCTCTCCTCCTACGAATTGTAGACCTCCCTAAACCCATCAAGGATGACTCCTCTCCAATTAGCACGAATCCATGCCACAAACTACCTTCACCAGGGTGCGCTTACTCGCCCTAATTCTCTCCTCTACCACTCTTCACGAAAGTCCGTATGTGCGTGATAAATCCTATGTGAAGATATGAATCCTTACCTATGTGTTAATTCGAGGTTGGGGTGAGAAGTTCTTGGGGCTTGGAGTCGAGGGATATGATGGCAGCATGAATAGAAGATGGTGGAACGACCTCATGGGGTAGTTCAGTGGATTAGAGGATGTAAGGCTTATGGCTGTGTTGGAGAAGGAAGAAAATGAAATAAGAAGCAAGAGGAAAAGAATGAAGGTGTGGGCTTATATATGAGGAAGGGGAGAGTAACGGGCACCATCCCGTGGAACCAGTCGACACGTTCTGGTAGGTCGGTGAGGGAAGGGGCCGTTCGGTGCTAGATAAACCGACCATATGGGTCGATATTGGTATGCCGATCCACCTTTTTCCAGAAGAACCGCACGTGTGGGTCGGTATTGGTATGACGATCCACCTTTTGCTGTAATAAATAAATAAATAAATAAATAATAATAAATAAAGACAATAACCATAATAGGTAGAGATTTATTGTTAATAAAATAAAGACAATATGGATAATAAAATAAGATGTATGTATAAGAATGCATACACAAATAATAATGATTGAGGGTGATGATCTGGAAAAGAGACAAATATTACCAGAAGGAGCGTGGATTTGGAAGATCTACCGTGGTTCAACCTTTGAAAGGTTGTATACATTCAGCTTTTGAAAAGTTGTATCAGGATTTTTACGAGTTTCTTCGAGATTCAATTAACGCGTTCAAGTGACACGAAGCTTCGGCAAAGGCCAATGAAAAGTGGCAGTCAGTTACTATTCAGAATGGGCTAGCTTTTGAAAGTGGAAATTACTTGCTAATTCAAAGCGTGTCATGTTGATTCACAAAACGCACTTTAGGGGGCAAATGTTACCCGGCTACTTGGCTGGGCTACGAGACCATAGTTGCAGAAGACATGGTTGGACTCATACGAGACTTGAGTCAAGAAAGGATTGGATATATGAAGGATTGATGTAACTTGTTTGGGTCGACTTGTATATGTGGATCGGTAGGTAGCTATTATGGAAGAGTATGTGTGGGTCAACATTCATGAATGGTTCGGCCCATATACATGGTTCGACACGTATGGATCAGTATAGGTGGCTCGGTTAAGGAGGGAAGGTCATGCATGGGTCGTTCAAGATGGCTCGGCCTTACTGGGACGCTATTGTATGGGGATCGGTCCAAGAGGGTCGGTACATATCATTCGGTCATGGTGCAAAAGCAAAGGTGGATCGGTCAGATGTGGCTCAGCACTTGTGGGTTGGCCTCAACGCTTTGACATGCTTGGGTCGGTGTGCATCAGGGAGATCAACAGAGTACCAACTGGGGGATACGGCCACGCTTCGAGTCATGTGTCTAACTAGTCCGAGTCATGTGACAGCTCGCTTCGAGTTATCCATAGGGGACCCGTGGTTTGGCCAGAGTGGCTCGGTGTACCTGGGTCGATCATCCTGAAGCATCATTTGTTGGCCGAGTTGTCTTGGTCATGGGCTTGCGCAGGGGATCTAGCCTGTCTTCGTCTATAAATAGAGGGGCAGGGGTATAGTTGAAGGGACCTTTTTTGGGAGAACTCCAAGGAGACCCTGCCATTTTCTATACTCGCTTCTTTCCTATTCAAACTTGTATTCAAGTTGTTTGTTTATGGATTGTATCTGTACTCAAGTGATTGGAAAAGTAAAAAAGATCATATTCAAAGTGGATGTAGGCAATTACGTTGAACCACTATAAATCTGGTATTCTCATTTTTGTTGTTCTTTTTGCATTCAATTGCGTTACTTATCTACTTTAATTTACTTTCTTCATTAATCTCTCTACACAATTCTATTCAAGGGTGTCAGTGACCAATTTTGGTGCTAACACAACCTCAATGGTAAATGTGCCATGCACCCCAAATCATTCAACCCATAGCATATAATGGTCGATAAAAAATTCGACTTCTATTATAAATACATCCACCCAAATGGTTGTAAACCCTACTAACACAGATGTCTTCTTTCACCTCACACGGTCCACATATGGCTGCAATAGTAACAATGAGAGCAATTAATCACGATATAGTCGCATGCCGCGTTGATCATAATGTTATAAAACATCAAAAAGCTACGCGAACTCTAGAAACTCAAGGAAGTGGAAAAGTAGTCCTCAAAGCTATCCTACATGGCCTACACCAGGTCTAGGTTCAACATGGGCCATCTATAGGCTATTAGCTAATTGAATATACATGTCAGCTAATTTGTTCCCCAATTAAATTTTTCCCTTTAAATAGCACAAAAGTCGACTGAAAAAATTAATTACTTGACACCTAAGGAATTAAATCGACTAGTCAATCAGTCGATAGATTGTTCACCTACAGACAAGTTTTTATATATGTCAACCATCAATCAACTATTACCCAGTCGACTCTGTAAGGGTTCAGTCAATTAGTGCCCATAGTTAATCAATAGTTTAGCCCAAAAAATGAAATGTTTTTCCATGAGTTAAACCTATGTTTGTTTGGTGTTTTACTTGAGACCAATTCAGTTGACTAGTCCATATAGGCAATTGACTTTTTTGATAGATAATATTTTTTTTCAACATTTTTAAATTTTTTTTTTGATCCAAATTTTATTGTTTATCTTTAGATCAGCTACTCAAACTTCAAGTGTACTTTTGAATCCATATAATACCACTTTAAACAATTATCTTTACACAATTTCAAATTTTATCGTAACCAAACTGTTGTGTATTTTATCTAATTAATTGTACATTAATTATTCTATTATTCATATACATATATCTGATTTTATTCAAAGTTCATTCTCATCCATTACATAGAGTTGGATCTATATGAGTTTAAAGCTACACATATCGATTCACTTGGTTCAACTAAATTAATTCAAATCTATAACACAAAATCAGATCTATATGATTTTAAGGGTGAACTTCATTCATTCTACCCTCTCCCTAATTAGTAATTAATTTCAATCATCAAAATAGTATTATAGGGTTTTCCAAATTATCTAATTCACATAATACTTCAATTGACAATCATCAATTCAATTTAAAAATCATATTTAAATTTAAATAGATATATAAGTAAAATTTAAATGCTTATCTAAGAACTATTCTTTTTATAGATAAACCCACTCATTTTTATACAATGATTTGACAAGTTTCTGCTAGCAATCCTTGGGTATCCCCTTTGATTTTCTTTCTCTTCTTCTAATTGGTTTGCTTATGTACTGATTTGATTTCCTCTTCTTTTTATTCATTTTGAATTTCTATTTTTATTTGGAGATTTTATTTAATATTTTGTTGGGAGAGTTTTGCTTTTGGAATTGAAGCAGAATGGAGTTTAGGTGTAGCGGTGGCTACACGATGAAGAGGAGTGGCAAATGAGGCGAATTAGCATTAGAAACCTCTCTTATATACACACAAATCTCGAAGTCCCTCCAGTCCACTTGACCCTCGACCTGTTTTGCCTTGAAACGCATACCACTGCATAAATTCCATATCTCCTTCGTTTGGTGTCCATTTCTGTCGTTTCATATACAAAATTATGCTAGAAAGAATCTAATTGACTCAATGGAAAAGCCATATTTTTCCAAATTTCTTCATTTGTAAAAGTTCGGTTTATCAGCTTTATGTAAAATTACCAAAATTTCCATTGTGGGTAATCATTAATTTTTTTATCAAAAATTCAAGGTGTTACAAATACCACTAGGTTTCTCCTCTTTATTCTCTAATGGTTAGTAAAGATCATTCAGATATAGAAAATCCTCCATCTTCGCTTTCGTTACCCCTAAATTTTCCTATTAAATTTTTTAACACTTATTTTATCCATAATCAAACTATCTTCAGAAAAAATTTATGTAGTAGGCTCTAATACAAATTCTTAGGTTACCCTAAGGATCCCTGCATAATAAGATTGAGTGGAGATAGAAAATGAAGAAAAACATTAGAAAAACAATTTCCTTCAAACAAACTTTATTAGAATCCTCGAAAGACTACAAAGAAAAATCTCTAAAAGTTGAGAAGCAATCTCATTCGCCAAAAGCCTAAAAAAATAAATCCTTGCATTACAATGACCCTATACAATTTGTAACAGTAGATTACTTGGTGTTAAATCCTCATCTATATGGCAACAAATAAATTGTTGCGTCTAATTTCAAAGTGTAAAATCTTCTTTTTCATTATGATATGCATATCCATATATGCAATATTATTTTGAGCAAGTCCAAGTATGTGTTTCTCTTTTATTATATTTATTTTGTCTAAATGTTATTTTGTATCACAAATCATAACATATCTTACCTCTATAATTGTATGTGATATTAGCACAATATTCTTCATCCCAAATCAACGTCCTAAATCCATTCCTAATTCTTTTAAATTCTAGCCTAACCTAACCCTTAAATCTACATAATATTTTACTATAACAAAACTCTATCAAAATCCAACCTCTCCTCTAACCCTAAAATTCTTCAAAAATCAAAATAGTATCAACCTAGAAGAACACAAGAAATTATATCTAGACGGAGCTAGCATACGGAGGGGCGATTCTCAATTAAAACAAATAGAAAGAGCTTAGGCTTGAGCCGAGTGAGAACAATTTTAACTAGGTGATTATTTACTGTTAAATCGATCTATTATATATGATCTAGGGTGATGTTAGAAACCCTAAATAAAAACTTATAACCTAGATGGAAATTGAAATTACCGTAATTGCTAAACCTAATTTGATGCAAGAACTTCTCTCTTGTGATTAAATTGCAAAAACCTTAAATTGATAAACCCTAAATCAGTAAACCCCAAATTGAATTGCATATTGGAACATGAACCGATTATCTAGTAATCAGTGTCCACAGATAAATGCTAATAACATAGATTTAATAATTGTAAAGTTGACATTTAAGAAAACACGAAAATCTTAAATTTTATACACGAACGGTAGTCCTTGAACCCTTAATGGTCCATCAGTAGCGGTCAACCATTCAGAATGAAAATTGCAGATGTTGAACCTCGAATTAAGGCCCAATTTTGCTAATAAAAAATATGTATATAAACATTAATCGTAGGGGGGCCTATTTACGGGCAATTGGATGCATGATAGGACTTGTAGGGAAAATAGTTCCCTATGAGCGGATGCTCGGTCATGGCGATATTGGTTAAATATTGTTTATCCAATTTAGGATTGAGTAATCGACTGGAGGCAATGTATTTTCGCAAATGGCACTCACAGGAGATTCCACGGTAGGCATGCAACACTGACGAGGATGCCTGATGGAGTAGGTCCGACATAACAAGAGGCCCTAATGTGCACAACTTATAACGCACGTGATATAGTTCAAAAAGAAGGACCCAGAGCTTGCAATAAGAGGCCAACACTACAATCGAGAAGTGGAAGCAGATGCAGACGATGAGACATACCAACGAGTCGACATCTTAGGTTCTTCCCCTTTAGGTGTAGTGAAGGGGAATCGGTTCCCAGTAACCTAATGGTGGTGATTATAGTGAGAATTTAGCCCCATGGTAGCTTATTAGTGGTGTTTTCATGGTTAGTAGCCAAAGTGGTGGTGTTTCCACATTTAGTAGCATTATAGCGGTGTTTACATGTTTTAGTAGCCTTGCGGCATTGTTTACATTAAGTAGCTCTAGGAGCAGTGATCAATCATTAAGTGTGAGATTCGACCCTTAGTTCGATCCATTGCAATAACCTAGTGTAAGAATGTATTAGACAAGAACGCTTAGGTAACAAACCTTAGGAATTCACGGACACTTGTATCACTATATATCATCTATTGTAGTATTGAAGTAAATGTACATGTTCATCACGTATTAAACTTGTACTCATTCACTAGACCTTTGTTTGGCCATCCCCATTCTTTTCATTTCCACCACCATAGGATGATAGATTAGTAGTTGATTAGGCATAGTACATGGACAAAGGAGCTTCACGTTGGAGTTCTCATATCATTTATGGTTCATCATGTAGTTTCCTATTGTATTAAATTTTTATCAAACTTATATTGTATTTTGGAAAATAGTGTATATGTAAATCAAGTATTTTAGAGATTGTTTTTCTGAAATGTCTAATTTTTGTACTTATATTTTAATTCCTTACATTGTAAGATCTAAAAATGTAGAATGTCTTAGAACTTGCCCTTATAATCATGCTCTTTAATGTTTTAAAATCCCAATAGATTGTATTTCTTGGCATGACGCATGTTCGAAAGTCGCATTAGGCTTTGGATCGGTATGTTAGAAGGTGCAGGTTGTTACATTTAGTATCAGAGCTTAGGTTTAAAATTCCCTTGGGTTTTGGCACGTATTGAGAGAACTTACTTGAAAAGTTTTGAAACAAAGAAGAGTTTTTTCAAAAAAAGGGTTTTTAAGTGGTTTTTCAAAATGGACTTTTGAAAAGTATATATATGTATAGATACCAAGTTTCAAAGGTTTACATATATATAAGTATAACGTGAAAGAATGATATAAACATGTTAGAACCTAGAATTTTGATATTGTTATTACGACAACTATATAAGTAAATATTATATGAACTAACCAAACTTGCAGGAGAAGATATTGTTTTTACTCGAGAAATAGTCTAACAATTTGCAGACCAGATTCCAGATTGAAGCTTCAGCAAAGTATTAAGTTTAAGTTCAGAGTTTAGTAGTAAATATATGTTAAAATCTCTCCGAAGTGGTATTTGCACGCACACACAAAATAAAGTTTTTCAAAACATTTAGCAAAAGCCAGAAAACACTAAAAACAGCCGGCTGAATGGCATAAGTCAGCCGGTTGAATACTGTGCATGTTCACAAATTATTTTGGATATTCAGATGGCTGACCATGCAATTTCATCTGGCTGAATTATGTCTTTTTTACACTATTTTCTTGCTGTTTCGATTTTAAATCGATTCAGCTAGCTGGGTTGCTTCATTCAGACTGCTGAATCTTCATAACGGCTATATTTTCAAAAGACGCTTCAATTCAATGAACAAAAACAACTCTTGATTCAAAAGTTGTTTCCATATCTCTTCACGCTTGCAACTCTTAATCATTATAAATAGCCATGAAATCCATTGTTTTAATCACCAATATTCATTCTAATTTTCATTCTTATATTCTGAACTATCTGGCTATCTAAACATTCAATACTTCGTTCTAATCACTTGTTCATCCAAGCAAACTTCATTAGTGATTCAATAAACTTCCTATCTTCACAAATTACATGATATACCACAATGGAGAAGATTATAGGAAGGGTCTACATTATTGACTTATCAGTGCTATTCAAGTGCATACTCAGTCAGAAACAATTTTACTATTTGTATTGGAAGTCCTGTCCGGTTGCTCAGGCGGTTGAAGTCATATTCTGTTGCTTAGGTGGTTGAAGTCCTGTTCGGTTGCTCAGGCGATGTAATACATGTTCCTCCGGGTTAAGTGAGGGTTGGTAGTTGAATACCAGAAGGAGTCTGGGACTGGACGTGGAATGGGAAGTTCAAACCAGTATAAAAATCTCTAGTGTCATTTACTTTAGTACTTTACTTTTATGTTTTTATTCCGCACAAGTAGATATTTTAGTTAGTATTCCATATTGCACGGTCCTTAGTCACTTTCACTTGGCATCAAAGCCTGAAATTCTATCGATCGTCACAACATCATAGAATAATGGCTAGAAAAATATCCAATCGAAATACAACAAGCAAAACCTTGTCAAAGCCACCAACGAGGACTACAAAAATGTACTTTCTGATTTACAAATTTTGGTAAATGATAATAATGAATTAGTTAGTATAAGCGATAAGATCTCAAAGCTTAATTGTATTATTTTAGAAAAGACGAAATCTGTCGAACTTGAAAATGAGAAATTGAAAAATGAGAAATTAAATTTAGAATATCAACTTGGTATTTTAAAAAAATATAACTCTTAAAGAATTTCTAGATGAACAAAACATCTTATTTGAAAAAGAGAGAGAAAATTTTACAAGAACATTTTGATCTGAAAAGACAAAATAATTTATTACAGTCCTCTTTAGATAATTCAGAATCTCAAATTTTCTTCTCAAAAACGAGAACTGTACGTTAAAATACGAAATTAATATTTTGAAAAATAGTAATATTTATTTTAAAAATAACAATTGTGACTTTAAAACTAAATTTGAAAAACGTAAAAATGAATTCATGAAATTTAATAAAGGTCAAAATGATTTAAACATGATTTTATCTAGTTCTAGACCTTTATATGATAAAAGTGGTTTAAATATAATAAAACTGATTGTAGAAATAGCACTAAATACACTTTCATGTACAGTAAAATGTTAGTGCTAGTACTAAATTTCGAGTAAAGTCTAAATCCAATTTTTATAGAAACGCAAGTACTGCTATGACCAATAATGTTTATAATATCTCTCAAAGTACAAAATCATTGATGGAAAATATGAATAAAAGTTATCTAAGTATTTGGGTTCCTGTTAAGTGGAAAAACAAAGAAAAATACATTGATGATTATATTGATATAGTAGTTAATAATGAAAATTATATTTATAAATGTTCAACCACAACCAAATGGGTATGACTTCCCAAGACCTAACCCCCGGACCCTAACATAGGATGTGGGTACTAGAACATATATCTCTTTTTTTTTGTAGGTACACCACATATAAAGAGGGAGATATATTCCAAATTTTCTGATACTTATGGAAATGAAGCAACAAACGTGATGTTCAAATTTTCAATGTGAGTATTTTACATGATGTGATGATTGTATGTTCTATGATATTTTGAGTCTAATACTGCTTCTCGTAAATTGTTTATTTTTACAAACTTTTTATTTCTCCTATTGATATCTATTTTCTTTTTGTCGATGACAAAGCCGTAGAATAAAGTAAGGTCATATCGATGGGGGGAGTATTAAGACGGGGAGTATAAATCTATTTATTTTTATTTATAACTTACATAGTTGTCATCATCAAAAAGGGGGAGAATTCTTGCCAAGTACTATCTTTGGGAAAGTTGAAAATAATTCCTAGTCACAGATAGTGAGAATAAGTACAAGTCTTACAGGAATGGCTCTGGAAAAGTAGCTAAGATTCATAGCGCGAACATCCCTATATGGTTCCATCGGTATCTAAAGCAAGGAGACAAGATGAGCCTAACCCGACTAAGGAAGTGTAATTATAATTTTTGATAAGTGTATTAATACACAACAACCTATATATTTTAATTCATAAGGTAATTGTTGGCATATCCCTTACAGAAGCAGACAACTATAGGTCAGAGTAAGGGTTAAGGTTATAGCAGTTGAGGTTCAAAAAAAACTTTTTCACATTTATTGGAGTTTACCCCATAAAAAAAGGCTAGTACGGAATTTATATACCAACTAGCAGTAGCAAGTTGATTGTAGACTTAAGGGTGAGTAAAGAAGATTAGTACCATGAGGCCCATATAATAGGAATATGATATTTATAGCATAAAGGAAGACTTTACAAATTAAAGGCAGATTTTCCAATTAAAGTAGAAATCCTATCCTCATATTGGTAATAGTCGTAAGAACTCCTATTTATTTAAAGGTATGGCTAGAGTATTTCCATATTGAATTTGGACACTGTATTGGAAATAAAATTGGGTTAACCATCTTTGAAAAGGACGGAAACCTTATGCATATAAAGCATTGTTAGGTATAAGTGGGCTTAGTAATTAGGTTGCGATTGTCTACTTTGATTTTAGTGATAAAACCAATGAAAATGTTTCAAGAAGTTAGAGACAGTTGAGTTCTGACATTTAATTTTTTTATATAATATTATATAAAATAATCAGACAAACTTTATGAAAATCGTTTAAAAGTAGAGAATTTGACAAAAAAAAAATTCAATAATTGGCTAAAAGCTTTTGTTTTGTCTTTTGGGCACATTGTTACGATTGCCCTCAATGTGCACTTTGCTTTTAACAATAGAACTGCTGAAAAATAAAAATAAAAATTGAGAATAAAATCGGACTTTTGAACTCTTTTTTTATAAATAAAAAATGGTTAGTACTTGAAACTGTCTTTTATCAATGTTTTGGTTGAACTTTAAAATAATAATAGTAATAAGTTAAAAATAACACATTTTCTTTAAAAATACGTTTTAGTGAATATTTCTTATTTATGAAAGAAAATTTAAAATGTTGGGTTTTATATACATTTTTCTAAGATAAGGTCAACCGTTTTTGATAATTTAATCAAAGAAGGATATATGATCTTAAGAAGAAAACGCTTGCTAAAGTGAAAGGAGAGTTTTATAGCTCTAAAACTCACTAGTTTTGTGGAAATGAAGTTCAAATCAAAGGTTTTGATTTAAAAAGGAAAAAGTGAAAATATTATGATTATCACTTAAACTTAGAAAGGAAAGAAATAGCTCAGAGTTAGATAAATAGGATTAAGCATCCCACTAGGATAGAATTGACTATGGAATTTAGAAGCCTTGAAATGGCAGGAATTAAAAAAATTGGGAATTTGGTGACATTTCCAATCAACGGTTGAATTGGAATGACAATATACTAGGCCAAATTTTCTATAGTAGTGAAGGGTGATCACCACCTTGTATCTTTTTACCCAAGTATGGTTTAAATCGTAAAGTCTTTGAGTAAGGAAGTTTCAAAAGTATGGTTTGGATAAAGCATATTCCAGAATAAGGAAAGAGTAAGCCAAGATGGTTGTTATCAAGGGATTTTATACATGCAAAGAGTTTTATTCGGTTTGAAGTGTAAAAAGGGCCAAGTGGGGTCTACTTCAATTATTATATAGTAAGTTAAGTGATAGAGGGGCGATTCAGATATTGGTCGGTACCATATATGTAGGATAGGAAACCTATACGTAGGATAGGAAACCTATAGGTTACATCGAGCATTGCATAGTTCGAGGGCACTCTCGGGCAATACACCATTGGTAGTGACTCTTTAATGGCAAGAATGGTCCCGACATGAGTGTTTGACACTCTCCTGGGTGACACTTCATGGATTGTCGTAGCTTTCTTAAATGGGTTATTGTTGGTGGGAGGAGTTGATGATGTTGATGCTTTATAATTGGGGGTGATCTCGGCGCGAACCATAGCGTTGACTGCCTTGATGGTTCTCTCGAGTGACTCGACATTGATTGTTGTGAGCTCTTGTTGAAGCATAAGAACGCCCTTCTTTGCTTGCTTGAGGGAGGCTCCATAACACTACCGAGCCTTCTACTGATTACCTCTGATCTCCCCGATCCCGTTCTGGATCGAGAACTTCACAATGAGGCAATTTTAGGAGAAGATTACATCCAGTTCGGCAAGTGTCGGTCGTTCTATTGACATATTATGTGCAGAAGGACAGTCAACTACCACGAAATTTACCTAGATTTTTGCAAAAAGGGTTCTTGATCGAAAGTTGTCATAAGTGAGGTGGTGCCCATTAGAACAATGCATACAGACCAAAAAGCCATAAATCGTCAAGGAGCAGGGGTTGAGGCTAGATGCAGGAAGTCTGAGGGCCTCAAAAACTTATTTGAACATGACATTGACTGAGATGCACTCATCCACGAAAGCCCGATGTACATTGGAGTTGGTCGTTGCAAAAGTAATGACCATTGGATCATGATGGAGGTAAGAGCATGCTTCCCTGTCCTCGGTAGTAAAGGTGATTGACTGGTCTGATTCCAATCGGTGTGCTTTCGACGCTTAGGGCTCTAGCGAATAGACTTAACCGACAGTGCCCATTTCCCTTTGATATTGGGATTGTGCCCCCGGCTGCTGCCGACCACATGCGGGCCTCCGCAGCATCCATTCTAGCCTTAAAGTCATCAACATCACGAACAAGTTGCCATATGTTGTTTAAGCCATTGATCATACTAAGCCACACGTCGTCACTCAACCCAGAGATTGGGGCAAACAACACTAGCTTCGGTTGCTCCGGTGGTGCTGTGATCATTTGAGTTACCAGTTTCATTCTTATAGTGGAGCTACATGGTGTAAACGTGAAAGAAAAAGAAAAATGAAGAAAAGTTATAGCTTTTGGAGGAGACCCTCTTTCTAGCGTCAAAATGTTGAATAAAAATTTAGCCAACCTTGGAATTTTGGTTTAGAGTTGATATTAGCAAAGGTTAATTGCTAGCACATTGATTTAAAATGTAAAATAAGAAAGTAAATGCGTTTAATAGTAAAAAGACGCAAAGTTTAAAGTGATTCGATCTAATTTGATCTACGTCAACTATGATGAAGAATTTCTTATTACTTTTTCTCTAATATTACTAGTCCACTATGAGGCATCTGCATGTATCGATCATGTTTTTATATTAACCGTATCATATACTTAGTTAAATCATAGTGTGATACCCATTTGTTCATGTGTGTGGGGGTTAAAGGGGCATGTGCAAAGTTTGACTCACAATTGTAACATATAAAATATTTATTTATTTGGATGTATATTAAGTACTTGAACGTACATAACAGCTATGTTAAACTCTCTGTATTTGTTGCTTTACTCGTGCTCGATCCAAAATGCTACTCGCCAAGCCCATGCGCTTGCATATATACAACTTTTGCTATCTAATGTCATCAACATAAAAATTTTGCGGTCTAATTTATTCATAAACTGTACATTCAATTTCAATGTACACATTTGAAGGATATGGCCGTGGGATTGGAATTTATGAAGTTGATTGAGAAGTACAGACTTCAATTCCACCTTATACGTTTGTTGGTATTCTTTATTCCCCTCTCAAAAGTAAACTATTATAGACCACCCAGCCAGCCAACTTCTAAGTGTATCCTGGGATACCAATTACAAAGATGTACTCACAGAACTGCACAATGAAAGGCTACAAATTTATGTACATTATTTCTTATTATCATACGGATGAATGCGGGGGTAAGAGTTTCGAGTTGTTGATCTACAATATCACAGAGTATCACAAATCCAATATATTATTTTTGACAATGAAAAACAGAGTTGAAGAAAAAGAGAAAATGAAGAAGATAATTGGAAATTTATGAGTGAGTTTTCTTGGAATAGCGCTGCATTTATACAGGCACCAAGGTTATGTGCATGATTTCTTATTATAGTATTCATTTTTAAGACATGAAAGCAAACTGACCGCCACATATGTGGTTACACAGGTAAACTCATTTATCACATATCATACTTACATAACACCAACATTTATCTCAGCAGCTGCAGTTATCATCATCTTTTCTCACAAAACACAGAATAAATGATGAGCCCAGACTTCCAGTTCAGACTCCGAGTCTCGGTCATCCGAAACACAACATCTCCTGCAGCTTTAGCCACAAACTCACCCACAATAATATTGATCTGTTCGTTTTTGGGATCCAGTTTCACTTCAGTAGACTTCGAAGTCCCATCTGGAAGGTGCAACGCCAAATTTACTGGAGACTGATCCCAGCCCTTGGCATCATTTTCTACTTTCATAATGAAGTAGACTCTGTATGTTTCTCCTTCTATAAGCTTTGACATGTCTATCTTCCCTTTTATGTCCAGTGTGCGAACTTTTACTAGTTTTGCTACCTCTTCTGTATAAGCACTACCATGAGTAAACCTGTACATATGTATAAATATGGTTAGATATATAACAAGTTAATTATTTGATCATAAATCCTCTTCTGTATAGGCTACAAATTCTATTCCTAGCCAGAGAAGAAATTAAGATGAATAGCGTGTAATTAACCTGAACCACTTCCAGCAGCTCTCATCGTCTCCTTGAGCAATTTCTAACTCCCTTGGTTGAATGATCGTCTTCATTTTCATGTTTATAGCAGATAAAAATATTAAAGATATATATATATATATATATATATATATATATATATATATATATATATATATATTCAGCTAAAGCTTCATAATAATGTATGAAGCATAATGTATTTTTACTAATAAGATGTATATGTAACTCACCAGAATTGACATTTTTCTTCTGCAGATTTAGTATCTTCTTACTGGTTGCGGTAACAAGGTCTGTGGGATATCTATATTTATAGCACTAGCTGATTAATTCTTTAATTGAATTGAACTGGTTTTTTAAATTATTTATTATTATATTATTACTGACGGTGAGGCATAACCAGAATATACTAGAGTTTTATATAAATCTTCCTAACTCACTGAATAAAAGTTTGGATTTGAAGATGATTTTTACATATCAGTGTTCTAGGTTGAACATTATTCTATACCACCTATAACGATACTATAATACTTTTAAAAAATATTTGATGATTCCAAGCTTGAACATGCCATTTTGGATCCATATTACAAGGTATTTCAGTTCATATAATTCAGAGTTGAATTCCTGCAGTCTCATCCTTTTATTTGGTATAGTTATTATATGCCAATAATAAAGTATAAAGTCAATGTAATGAAGTCGCCAAATATAAAAAATGTAAAAACGATCCCATCTCTATAATATTAATCTCCCATCAAGCGAGATAAAATAATTAATCAGCATTAGGTCTATTTTTATTGAGTCATCGCGATATGAGTCACTGTTTTGAACATTAAAATACATGATCAATTAAGTAAGCTAGTAATAAACAAATACTTCATCGACATGAAGAACATTGCGTGTTCATATGATTGCATCAGTTGAGATTGTCTTACCTGTTTATGGTATTCTACTAGAAATAGCCAGACAGGAAATTTAAGCTTATATATTTGAAAATAATAAGGTCAAAAGATAGTTAATCAAACACAATAAAATGCAGGAAATACTTCACAAATGATTTCAAATCTTATCTGCCAATCACTAGTTTTTACAAGGAAAAAATGGATTTGATACTTCACACATGATTTCAAATCTTATCTGTTGCTCTCTATTTTTTTACAATGAAACAATGAATTTGAATAGCAAACCAATACACTATATTGGTAAGGAAAAAGAATACAACTAATTAATTAGTATGGACATCATTCCATCAAAGGTTCGGTTTCAGAAATGGATGGTCGAAACACCATTCTTCCCGATTCATCCCTATCAAATAAGCTATCGATCAGTTCATTCCAACTCACTCTTTGACTTTTAAGTTTTGATACAAACTGAGATCCATCCAAGTTATTACTGGTGCCAGTTTCATTGTGTGATGATTCATCAAAAGTCCCGTATTCTGGAATAGGATTGAATGCGTGTGGCACAGCTAGCATTACTGCACGTCGCAGTGCAGCTCTGTGCTCTTCGTTGTGGTCTCTTTCTAGTGTTTCTTGTCTTTCCATTTTTTGTTTTGGTGGAATGTTCATGTTTGTTTCTTCCTTTTGCATCAACTGCTAATTATGAATATTGATTTTCAGACTTGTAATTTGCAATGTGTATTGGTCTGTTTAGTACATGTATTGACAAACTTTACAAATACAAGATTTTTATTCCTAATTTACGGAAAGAAACAAGAATGAACATACATCTAGAGCCCGTCGAGCTTCTTTTTCTATCCAGATGATTGCATGGTCTTTAGTAGCATTGCATGAGAGCACGATATGTTCGAATCTTCCATCCACTGGCACAGCAGTTTTCACTACTGGCGGATATCTTTGAAACCTACAAATGATCGTAAACACATTTAAAACATATATTGCCTTAGAACATAATTTCAGTATGAGCATAATAAGTGTACGGGCATCCATATCACAGTGTGTGACATGAAATTTGAACTGTACAACAAGAATCAAGAAATTGGAATAACAACACGGCTTCCTCATCCAGTCAACTGCAGAAGAAATTTATACCTGAAAGGTTTTCTCTCTACAATATGGTAGAGTCGACCAGGTGCATAAAGCCGCCTTGGATCTTTCAGCATTTTTTCATCAGATATGAAAGTGTCTCGTGCACATCTAAGACATAACAAACAAGGCAAACTGTCCCAAAATAGTTAATAATGTACACTTCAAATTCAGGATTCATCCGGAAATGAAAACTGAAGAGAAATAACATTTTTACCAGAATATGGACTTAAATATATCTTCCAAGGGTGTAGCGGTTCTTGGTAGAAAATCATCCTGTATTATTTCTAACAACTAGTCAGGTATACAAAGTTCAAGAAATATAACCATTGATAATCTTAGTTTGTATATTCTACTTCATCCAGATCATTATGTCAACAAACATTGGTATACACCGCAAAATTTATTAAGGTATTACTCTACGTGTTTTGCTATATGCATCTGGTATAATCCATATCTATCATAACCGAACCATGTATATCAATGGTCAAAGGTTTTGAAGGTCCTTTCGGTCGAACTGTTACAGCCGGGTTAAATGCATATTGTATTCTTATACTCGAATGATGATTAATATATGAAAAAAGAAATGAAAATGATCCCAGATTTGAAACTACATACAGATTTCGACCTCAGCAATACCTTTTATATTGCCTTGCATTGCCAACTATGGTATGCAACAGTTCGTTAAGCATTTGAAATAGTAAATTAGATAGGTGTTAGTACTTTTGTATATGGTTTAAAGTCCTGCATCAGCTAGAAAAAGAGAAGAATCTCTTCTATCATCCAAAAACAAGAGTCTCTCTACGAAGCCCTGAAGCAATGTGGCCTTTGTGTTGATCTGCAGGCTGTAGAAATAGCCCAAATATTATTGGGCTTTCATAAAAACCTAAAAAGGGTTGCCTATTTGGACACAGAATTAGCCTCCAATGGCTAAACTCTGCCACATAGGTATGTCCAAGTAGAATATTCAAACTTAAGCTCACATCCCTCAATCATCTACTTAACAGGCCCTAACCTCCATTCAAAAATCCTAACTTAATTAGCTTCTTAAATGTTTGCGTTGTAATTTCATACATTATATAAACCTACAGTGTGTGCATTACTTATTTTTCATTTTTTTTTTAAATGTGAGTTTAGGAGGAGGAGATACAGCTGAATACAACAGCACCTTAACTGCTTCGTTGAGTGAAAATTTAACTGCCTTAGTACTACATTGCTAACCAACAAAAGTAACTGAAGCCTCACCTGAAGTACAACGGAGTTGATGACATCAGCATACCTAACAGCCAAATTAAGGGACATGCACCTAGCAGGAGCAATAGCATAACACCTAACTCTCTTCCTCTCCCTTATCCCCAACCTTTCCATATTCTGAAGAACCACCATAGTCAGCATGGCCGCCACACCAGCTCCAAGTGAGTGTCCTGCAAAAGTCAATCCATACCTGCAGGGGTGAATCCAACGTTTTTTTTAAGATGGGTTGTATTTTATTTTATTTTTTATGAAAAAAAAATCAGGATAGAAACATTGATCAAAATAGTATATATCAACATATTTTAATATACTTGCTAGAGGTCTTATATCATATGAAACCATGCTTTCAAGTTTAATTCTCAATGGTTTCGAAAACCATTTTGTAATGTTAAATTACCTCCCACCCCCCCCCCCCCTCCATCCCCCTCCCACTCTCTCTCCACACATGCACACGTAAAATTAATTATTAAATAGTAACATTCCAAAGTCATATAGTTATATTTTAAATTTCCATTCATGTTGATTGTAGTTTGAAAATAGTAGTTAAAATTAGATAATATCAATCAACTTAACATTTTTTTAATTTATGATGACTCTTTTAAAAAGAACTCATCAAAGCGTTTTTTAAGCTCTTCTTTTAATATATTTTTTACACTAATCCATGACGATTGAAAAAATCATTTTTAAAATATAAAATATGAAATCAAATTTATATTGCTAATTTGAAGTATGTAAAATGATTGTATCAAAGAGTCACTGCTTTAAACCTCGTTTATCTCACTCGAGATCTCGCTCGTGATATCATTTTCTCACTTAAGCAATACGAGTTTAGCGAAACGAAACATTAAGACCCCATTTGATTTTCTATTTTTAGTTTTGTGTTTTCGTCCAAAATACTGCACACAACGCATGTATTTTTTGAAAAAAACCAATTTGAAAAACGAAGTTAACATATAAAATAGAAAACAAAAATATTTTATTTTTCGTGTTTGAGAAATTACAAAAGAATGAAAAACAATTCATCCACTCCGCCGTCTCTCTATCCCCTCCGTCATCCCTTCATCGTCGTCGTAATGACCTAAAATTTCAAAAGTTTCTTTCGTTGTC